>CM053036.1:143793976-144433976 GCA_028564925.1 Lithobates sylvaticus | reverse complement strand
CGAGGGTAGGAGAATGTAGCTGGAGCCAGGGTAGGCCCAAAAGGATCTCAGAGGTACAGTTGGGTAACACAAAAAAGTAAATCTTTTCATGATGGAGAAGTCCAATTTTCATGAGAAGTTCGGTGTGATAACGCACAATACAGTTCAAATTTTGACCATTTACAGAGGTGATGAAAAATGGCTTGACAAGACGGATGACTGGAATATTAAATTTGTTAATGAGTGAGGCTTCAATGAAATTTCCTGCAGAACCAGAATCCAGAAAGGCCACAGCGGAGAAAGATGACTTCTTGGATAAAGAAATCCTCACTGGCACAGTCAGACGTGGAGAGGAAGAGTCCACACCTAGCAATGCCTCTCCCACATTAGCTAGGTGCGAGCATTTCCCTGACGCTGAGGGCGGATAGAGCAATCCTTTAAGAAATGGTCAGGACTGGCGCAATACAGGCACAGATTGTGGTCTCGGCGACGAGTCCTCTCTTGTGTGGTCAGGCGTGACCGATCCACTTGCATAGCCTCCTCAGCGGGAGGCGCAGGAACGGGTTGCAGAGGATTCTGGAAGAGAGGTGCCAGGCGAGAAAACCGCCTGACGCGACCAAAGTCCTTTTCTTGGCGTAGCTCTAGGCGTCTCTCGGTAAAACGCATGTCAATGCGGGTGGCCAGCTGGATGAGTTCAGACAGGGTAGCAGGAATCTCTCGTGCGGCCAGCACATCTTTGACATGACTGGATAGACCTTTTTTGAAGGTCGCGCAGAGGACCTCATTGTTCCAGGAGAGTTCAGATGCCAGGGTGCGGAACTGAATGGCATAATCGCCCACTGAAGAATTCCCCTGGACAAGGTTCAGGAGAGCCGTCTCGGCAGAGGAGGCCCGGGCTGGCTTTTCGAAGACACTGCGAACTTCAGAAAAGAAGGCTGGAATCGAAGCTGTGGCAGGATCGCCACGGTCCCAAAGCGGTGTAGCCCAGGCTAGGGCCTTATCAGATAGTAGGCTAACCACGAACGCCACCTTTGACCGTTCTGTGGGGAACTGGTCCAACAACATCTCCAGATGGAGGTAAAAAAAAGGGCGGGCCGTGGATCGCATCCCGGGGACCGAGCAGCGCCCGCGGTCAGGGGAGCTGACCGGGGCGCTGCAGGAGAGAGGACGCGGTGAGCGCGACGGGGAGGATGGGAACCCCCGGAGCGCTCGGCGTTACATAGACACTGTCCGTGTATTCTGATATTGGAAAAACATTGCAAAAAAATGTTATTTTGCTGTGTTTTTTTTTTTCCAATAGCATTTTCTGCATGTTCATACACACTTTAGACACTGTCCGTCTATTCTGATATTGACAAAAAAAAAAATATTTCAGTGGTTTGTGCAGGAGTGTGGCATACAATCGATCAATATTTCTTCTATTGTATATTGTCCCAAAAAAAAATTGTAGTGACATTTTTTTTTTCCCAATAGCATTTTCTGCGTGTTCATACACGCTTTAGACACTGTAGGTGTATTCTGCTATTGACAAAAACACCCATTTAGGGCGAGATCATACATTTTGAAAATATGAGGAGATCATCAAAAAGGGGACGTGGCCCGGGTCGGGGTGCTGCTGGTGGCGCTCCTGTTGCAGGGAGAGGACTTGGTCTATCTGTGCCAGCTACATGCACTAGTGAAACACCTTCCTCAGGTGCGAGTAGGCGACAGAGCCTGCAGCAGTATTTCGGCACGCCTAATGAGGCTGTACGAATGTTGAGGCCAGGACAAGTACAGGCAATAGTAGATTGGGTTGCTGACAGTGCCTCCGGTTCCTTCACATTGTCTCCCACCCAGTCTCCTGATGAAAGTTCAGAGTTGGCACCTGCAGCCGATGTCCATCAGTCTTTCACCTCACCCCCTTGCAAATCAGCCAATCAGTCTGAGCCCCAAATCATGCAGCAGTCTCTTCTGCTTTTTGATGACTCTGTTAGCAGGGTTTCCCAGGGCCATCCACCTAGCCCTGCCCCAGAAGTGGAAGAGATTGTGTGCACCGATGCCCAACCACTTATGTTTCATGATGAGTACATGGCTGGACCATCGCAGCACGTCTCGGATGATGACGAAACACAGGTGCCAACTGCTGCTGCTTTCGCCATTGTGCAGACCGACAAGGAGGGCAGGGGTGAAGACTGGGTGGAAGATGATGTGGAGGACGATGAGGTCCTTGACCCCACATGGAATCAACGTCATGCAGGTGACCAGTGTAGTTCGGAGGAAGAGGCGGTGGTCGCACAGAGCC
The DNA here is from genome assembly GCA_028564925.1 of Lithobates sylvaticus. Taxonomy (NCBI): domain Eukaryota; kingdom Metazoa; phylum Chordata; class Amphibia; order Anura; family Ranidae; genus Lithobates; species Lithobates sylvaticus. Next base: position 144,431,716 of record CM053036.1, on the reverse strand, counting down.
ACCAGCACAGCAGAAGAGGGAGCAGGGTGCAAAAGCGGAGCGTCCGTCCCCTAGACAGTACGTCTGCTACTGCCCAACGCAGCAAGGGACCAAGCACACCAAAGCCAGGTCCAAGGAGTTCCCTAGCCTGGCAGTTCTTCAGACAATGTGCTGATGACAAGACACGAGTGGTTTGCACGCTGTGCAATCAGAGCCTGAAGCGAGGCATAAACGTTCTCAACCTGAGCACAACCTGCATGACCAGGCATCTAAGTGCAAAGCACGAGATGCAGTGGAGTAGACACCTCAAAAAACAAGAAAGGTCTCTGGCTCCTCCTGCTTCCTCTTCTGCTTCAGTCTCGGCCTCTCCATCCACCTCTGTAGGGACAGTGACACCTGCCAACCCGCAAAAAGAGGATCTGCCAGCAACACTACCACCTGGGTCACCATCCATCTCCACAATGTCCCATGGAAGCGTTCAGCTCTCTATTTCCCAAACACTGGAGCGGAAGAGGAAGTACCCCCCTAGCCACCCGCGATCCCTGGCCCTGAATGCCAGCATTTCAAAATTCCTCGCCTTTGAAATGCTGTCATTCCATCTGGTGGAGACGCAGAGTTTTAAAAGGCTGATGTCATTGGCTGTCCCACAGTACGTCGTGCCCAGCCGCCACTACTTTTCCAGACGAGCTATCCCTTCCCTGCACAACCAAGTGGGGGACAAAATCAGGTGTGCACTGCGCAACGCCATCTGTGGCAAGGTCCACCTAACTACGGATGCGTGGACCAGTAAGCACGGTCAGGGACGTTATATCTCCCTAACAGCACACTGGGTAAATGTAGTGGTGGCTGGGCCTGAGGCGGATAGCAGTTTGGCGCATGTCCTTCCACCACCGGGATTGCAGGGCACTTCAGTTTGCCTCCTGTTGCTAACTCCTCCTACTCCGCCTCCTCATCCTCTACCGCCTCCTCATCCAGTCAGCGTAACACCTTCACCACCAACTTCAGCACAGCCAGGGCTAAACGACAGCAGGCAGTTTTAAAACTTTCCTGTTTGGGGGAAAAACCCCACACCACGCAGGAGTTGTGGAGGGACATGGAACAACAGACCGATGAGTGGTTGGTGGCAGTGAGCCTCAAGCCCGGCCTGGTGGTGTGCGATAATGGGCGAAATCTCGTAGCAGCTCTGGGCCTTGCCGGTTTGACTCACATCCCTTGCCTGGCGCATGTGCTGAACTTGGTGGTCCAGAGGTTTCTTAAGAATTACCCCGATATGCCAGAGCTGCTGCAGAAAGTGCGGGCCATCTGTGCGCACTTTCGGCGTTCTCACCCTGCTGCTGCTCGCCTGTCAGTGCTTCAGCGTAACTTCGGCCTTCCCGCTCACCGTCTCATATGTGACGTGCCCACAAGGTGGAACTCCACCTTTTACATGCTTGCCAGACTGTGCGAGCAGCAGCAGGCAATAGTGGAGTTTCAGCTGCAGCACGCACGCGTGGGTCGCTCTGCGGAACAGCACCACTTCACCGTCAATAACTGGGCCTCCATGCGAGACCTGTGTGCCTTGTTGCGCTGTTTCGAGTACTCCACCAACACCCAGACCAGCTCATGTCCATCACTGGTGCATGGCTGGGGGGATACAGAGGACACAGACGATACACCTCCCACAGAGGACAGCTTTTCCTTGCCTCTGGGCAGCCTGGCACACATGAGCGATTACATGCTGCAGTGTCTCCGCAACGACCGCCCAGTTGCCCACATTTTAACTGGTGCTGATTATTGGGTGGCCACCCTGCTGGATCCCCGTTACAAGGACAACGTGCCGTCCTTAATTACCTCACTGGAGCGTGATCGTAAGATGCGCGAGTACAAGCGCACGCTGGTAGATGCGCTGCTGGTGGCATTCCCACTTGGAAGCGGGGGTACGGTGGAAGCACAAGGCAAAGGCAGAGGAGGAGGAAGAGGTCACCAACGCAGCCGGGGCACCGCCAGCACCTCGGAAGGCAGGGTTAGCATGGCCGAAATGTGGAAAAGCTTTGTCAGCACGCCACAACAACCGGCACCACCAGCTGAGATGGAACGTCTTAGCAGGAGGCAGCATTTCACCAACATGGTGGAGCAGTATGTGTGCACACGCCTACACGTACTGAATGACGGGTCTGCCCCCTTCAACTTCTGGGTCTCCAAATTGGACACAGCCTAAGCTTGCCCTTAACGCCTTGGAGGTGCTGGCCTGCCCTGCAGCCAGTGTATTATCTGAACGTGTATTTAGCACGGCAGGGGGCGTTATCACAGACAAGCGCAGCCGCCTGTCCAGAGCCAATGTGGACAAGCTCACATTCATTAAAATGAACCAGGCATGGATCCCACAGGAATTGTCCGTACCTTGTGCAGAATAGACACGTATACCGGTGTTCTGACAAAAACTGTCTGGCCATCGGCTAGTGTCCGGCCACTTACTGTGCAGGCGCAGTGCTTGCGCAGTACGGAGGACAAGGAGATTCACAAAATCTCCAAAGATGAACGTCGCCTGGGCAGTGAGTGCAGGTTCAAGCCCCACCATCCAAGTGGACATACGGTAGCACATAGTAACAGGGCCCCTCACGGGCTCGCTTGGCTAGGCCTCAACCTCAGATGATGTGGCTTGAACCTGGAGTCACCGCGCATCGTCTTCAGAGAGTTTTGAAATCCCCTTGTCCTACGTACTGAGCAAGCGCAGTACAGGGCGGACACTATGCGATGGGGGACAGAATTCGACACATAATTCACCACTAGCCTTACCCAGCCATTTTTGTATTTTTGAACCAGTGTTGGCTACCTCGTCCTCCTCCACCGCCGCTTCCACCTACACCACCACATCCACCGCCACCTCAACCTCCTACTCCATATGGACCTCGTCCTCCTAGGTCAAGATTATAATTTTTTCATTTTTTTAATTTCCAAGTATTTTATTTTCCCGCTATCTTATCCATTAAATTGAATAGAAATTGTAGGCTTAGCATAAACTACACATATATACAGTAAAGGGGAATTTTTATATTATATGCCACATCCTATAGTCAAGAAAAAAGGGAGAAGAAATCCCCTATGGATTGGACTTTTAAGGCATAAAGACTTTTTAACCCCAGATTGAAAACTAAATAGTATAGATTGGAAAAACGTTTATTACAAAAAATATTATATAAAAAAGGTTGACATATATGACAATATATAAAAACACCTGAAAATGTTCAAACAGTACTTGATTTACAGAGTATGAATGCATGTTGTGAGCGTTATCTCACATCTGACGCGTTTCGGAGATTAGTGGTTTCCTCCTTCTTCAGAGGTGAGAGTATAACAACATTCCTATTGTATATAGAAAATATCATAATAAGGTAATATGTCAAAAATGTGAACCTTTATACATGTAATAACAATTACAAAATCAAAGAGATTTGTATGAAATATAAATACAATGAGGCAGGGACTCACAAAGAGAACATACCGTATATAGGAGCATTCCAGTATAGTTAAAAACAACGGCTGGGAGGAGGAGCTTCTTCGCCTTATACTTTCTTGGATGATATATTTTGGCAGGAAGTAGATGCCCGTCAACTAGGGGGAGCTGAGCATCCCGAAATGAGATGAGGGATGCCCAGAATTGCTCTAATTGTTAGAGTTATTGTATCTATCCCAGTGAGGCAGTGTTAGAGGACGCCTGTAGGACACGCTGGGGTCGGATATTAATATGAAAGCCCTATTAAAGTAAAACAATTATGAGCATGTATAGGTATATTAAATATCAAGGTGATAAAGAATTCCTCTTAAGATATACATTGTGTATTTATGGCCTATGTTTTATACCTGTTGATATGTCTTGATTTGCTGCACCACTATCCTAAGTGCCCTTCCGCTGTGCAGTTAGTAGTTCAACCGATGGCTCTGAGGAGAGATGGTCAAAGATATCTAAAATAGTAGGTCATATTCACCAATGGTGACCCTCCCTGGGGGTGTATGTGTCTGTATCCTAGTATACATATAAAGTATTAACTGAGTTTTTTTGTTTTTTTGTTCAGTGTTTTGTATGCCATATTGTTACAGGCATAGAGTCACATATCATTGCACCCTACAAGTTTGACTAAGATTAAAGTAGCAGTTGTTCTATATTTGAAATGCGCCACAGACGAAAGAAGTAGTGTAAATGGACCTAGTGTGGCTAGGGAATATAGCCTGTGACCTTAATACATAGGGGTCCTCATACATAGGTATTGTGTTTATTTTATTCTTTTTCTTGGTTCCCTCCAAATTATCATTTATTACACATAAATCTATATTGATGAATAATTTGTTGTATTGCTTATTAGTAAATTGTAAGCATATGCAAATACAAAGGTAAAATTGTAAAGGATGGGAGGGGAAGGGGCTTTATGCTACTTTGTTTACTTGATAAGTGGAAACAGATCTAAATCAGTAATCCATGGCTTATAAATAATAGGAGCCATGATGCCGGTCACAGGGATTAGGGGTGGAGAGAAGGTGCCATAAATAAAGAGGAAACAGTTCCATTTCAAATGTTGGAATGAGATAGATTATATAAAGTGAAATTTTTTTTACCTGTATGCCGCTGTCTCAGCCTTTGTTTTTAACTATACTGGAATGCTCCTATATACGGTATGTTCTCTTTGTGAGTCCCTGCCTCATTGTATTTATATTTCATACAAATCTCTTTGATTTTGTAATTGTTATTACATGTATAAAGGTTCACATTTTTGACATATTACCTTATTATGATATTTTCTATATACAATAGGAATGTTGTTATACTCTCACCTCTGAAGAAGGAGGAAACCACTAATCTCCGAAACACATCAGGTGTGAGATAACACTCACAACATGCATTCATACTTTGTACTCTGTAAATCAAGTACTGTTTGAACATTTTCAGGTGTTTTTATATATTGTCATATATGTCAACCTTTTTTATATAATATTTTTTGTAATAAAAGTTTTTCCAATCTATACTATTTAGTTTTCAATCTGGGGTTAAAAAGTCTTTATGCCTTAAAAGTCCATTAAATTGAATAATTTTTTTCCAGAAAGTGCGTACTCTGGGGTATTCCCACCATATGTGCGGCATCGTGCCGTTGAGTTTCTGAGGTTCTTAATGACTTCCTGTACCTCTTCTGCTGAGAAGGGGGCCTCCAACATTTTATTTGTATTTTTAATTTGTTTTATGTTATTTTAAGTTATTTCCCTATCCACATTTGTTTGCAGAGCACGTGCCATGCTCTGAACAACATTTTGTTGCCATTTGCAGCCCTCTAGCCCTTTCCATGACTTTTTTACAGCCATTTTAGTGTTCAAAAGTTCGGGTCCCCATTGACTTCAATGGGGTTCAGAGTTCGGGTTCAAGTTCGGGTCAAGTTCGGTCCCGAACCCGGACTTTTTTCCGAAGTTCGGCCGAACCCGAACATCCAGGTGTCCGCTCAACTCTAGTTAAGACAAAACTAAAACAAGACTTCCTCTCTCTCTACAGAGTGCCAAAGCAATAATATATATATATAAAGCAGTATTCTAGCCTTAGGTTTTAATAATATAGCACAAAGCAGTGTAAACATTAGGGGGGATTTTTTTTTACAAGATTCTTAAACATGACTAATGCCTAGTATGCAAGATCAGAAAATTGGATGAAAATAAAAATCCATTTGAAGCGATCGTACAATGATCTGTTTATTAGTACACAGCTTTTGAGAGCTGAGCTCAACAGTTCCTGCAAAATTTTCCGAAGGGACAAACACAAAGATGTTTCTCATATGATGCCAGAAGAAAAGATTTTTGTTTAATCAGTACAGTATTTGTCTGAAAAAAAAAATCGGAGGACCAAGACCACAGATTCTCAGGAAACTAAGACCCCTTTCACACTGAGGGTGTTTTGCAGGCGCTATAGTACTAAAAATAACACCTGCAATCCACCCTAAAACAGCTACTCAATTGTCTCCAGTGTGAAAGCCCAAGGGCTTTCACGCTGGAGTGGTGTGCTGGCAGGACATCAGGAAAAGTCCTGCCAGCAGCTTCTTTGGAGCGTGTGTTTACCGCTCCTCCACCACTGCTCCCCATTGAAATCAATGGGGCAGTGCGGCTATGCCGCAGGCAAAACGCCACTATTGCAGCACATTGCGGGTGGTTTTAACCCTTTCTCGGCTGCTAGCGGGGGTTAAAAGTGCCCTGCTATTGGCCCGAAATGCGCCGCAAATCTGACGGTAAAACGCTGCTAAAAATAGCAGTGTTTTACAGCCGACGCTATGGGTGGCTCGGTGTGAAAGCTCTCTAAAGAATACATTACAACATATTTCATCCGGGGCATGTCCGGACATGAATAGGAGAAGACGTGTGGGAGAAGTGCTTCACACAGACCAAGCTAATCCAGCGCCATCCTCGGTCATAGAACCTGACCTGTGGCATTTCCTGGCCCCCTCTATGGCTGATCCGCTCACGGAGTTTGACCGGCATAAAATATTGGGCCTACAGCGTGGCTCGCTCCACAAGATCCCCGGCACCCTGCAGGACTCCCGGACGCCATTGCGCTTCTCCTCAGGGATCCGGGAATTGAGCGGCTGCTCTCCTCGGCTGGTAGGTAGCCCTAGTCTCCGGTGGACACGGAGCATCGCAGTACCTCCTCGGCCGGCCTTGGTGAGCGGTGGACGGATGTCATTTTCACAGGCCTTCATAACCCTCTGACGCAGTGCCATACAGGAAAGGGGGTAAAAGGATAGACTCTGTCCCTCCCTCTCTGGCGGCTGTTAAACCTTGCCGGCGGTTGCCCCCTAGACTTTTGAAGCCACAGCTAGACCCAGGTGGAGGGTCTAGGGCCTGCTTGGATTGGAGCCTACCTGGGTGGGTGTTGTTGCTGGGAAAGGCCGTGGCTTTGTGGCCATCTTCCTGCTCCAGATACACCCCATCTCTGCCTAGTGAGCGCCCCCCTTGGAGCGCTGCTTTCTCCCCTCCAGACCCTGGAGCAACTCAAGCCCCACTATTCACCTCCTGCAGATGTCGGGGGTGATAATTGACTATCACAATTTTTAATAAAGCGCCGCCCTGGCCACTATGGTTGGGGTTGTTTAAGTAAGCTTGGAGCCCTGGCTGCTCTTTAAGAACTCCGCAAAGCTATTACAACAAACTACGCATGGCGTTGAGTGGATGTGAGTAAGGAGAGCTCCGTCCAGCATTCAGCTTTACAGCTCCAAATATGCCAAAAAAGACACCTAAATCCCGCTCCACAATCCGCAAGAGATCTGGGAAGGGACCGGCGATCAATCAAGCCATCACCGGCTCCATACAGAGCTTTCTAGCCGCCGTTAGATCTGGACCCGGCGCACGAGGCGGTCAGGCCAGAGCTTTGAGGCGGAGCGCATCTCCCTCCTCAGTCGCCGCCTCCATTAAGGAGAGCTCTCCCACATCATCCTGCTGCTCAGACCTCATGGATGACCCCGGATCCCCCGCAAGCTCAGACATGTCATCACTGGTGAGTGGGCTTAAAAAGGAACTAGCCGGGATGTTTCATGGGCCAGAAAAATCTATAAAAACGGAGATTAATGGAGTGAGAGCAGATATGGCGCACATCCTAGACAGAGTGGAGAGCACAGACAGGACTCTCATGCAACAGCTATAAGAGAACTACAAGAGACTGTCACACAATTAGCCTTTGCTCACTGTGCCTCATTATATAAACTCGAAGATCTCTAACAGAAATCGCAGAAACAATTTGTGTGTTAGAGGGCTGCCCGAGGCAACTAGTGACAACGATCTCGAACCGTCGATCCGCTGTATTTTTAACACAATATTGGGTAACCCGGTTACCGAACCGCTGAGATTCGACCGAGTTCACCACGCTCTACGTCCCCGCAATATCACCTCGGATCAACCTGAGATGTTATATGCCGTTTGCACTACTTTACATTTAAAAACGCCATTATGGCTAAAATGCGGAACACCCCTAACATCAACTTCGATGGGGCAGTCGTCAGCATTTTTCCATATCTGTCTAAGGAGACCTTAGACCGTTGCAGAGCCCTTAAACCACTCCTAGAACACCTACGTTCAGACGGGATCACATACAGATGGGGCTTTCTGGCGTGCCTTGTTGCCACTAAAAATGGACGCTCCCACACTCTTCGGTTCCCCGAGGAACTATTGTTGTTTCTGAAAGATCTTAATTTACCTCAAGTGGATCTCCCAGAATGGCAAGACCCTGTTCCTAAGTTTTCACCCATCCCAGACTCTCAATGGTGAAAAACCCCATCTAAGAAAAGACGCACATCAAATCCAGGATCCGCACAAAAGCATGGATGAGATGCACTCCCCTATGCTTAAGTTCTTTTCTTTGAACGCAGTTACTCAGAGTCCCAGAGCCCCACAAGGTGCAACCAATCCCCAGGGATACTTTTGCAATCCTCTGTTATGACTAGGGATGAGCCGAACACCCCCCGGTTCGGTTCGCATCAGAACCTGCGAACAGACCTAAAGTTCGTGTGAACTTTAGAACCCTATTAAAGTCTATGGGACTCGAGTTTCAAAATAAAAAAAAAATCGGATTCAATATCAAAAGTGCTAATTTTAAAGGCTTATACGCAGAGTTATACAAAGTAACTAGTGATTTACCCTCTTTGACTCCAAAGGAGAGACGTAATCACATGCTTACTTACCTGAGAGAAGCCAACCTACCAAGCCAACTCCACACATTACCAAAGCCTTCAGGGAATATTACGCAGATTTATACAAAGTAACTAGTGATTCACCCTCTTTGACTCCAAAGGAGAGACGTAATCACATGCTTACTTACCTGAGAGAAGCCAACCTACCAAAATTATCTAGCTCAACCCTTAGGGAGCTGGAATCGTAATTCTCTGTTGAGGAATTCCAAGCAGCCCTGAAATTCTCCTTCCACAGGGAAAGCCCCCAGGCCGGACGAATACACCATTCTTTTACTATAAAACATTTAGTGACATTCTACTCCCTCGCCTTACAGCTTATGCCAACTCAATCTCACAAACCTCAGGACTATGCCCAGAATCTCTTACAGCCCACATTACAGTCATCCCTACGCCGGGAAAAGATCCTACCCAATGTAGTAGCTATAGGTCGATCTCCCTGCTAAATATCAATGTTAAATTATATTCCAAAGTTATGGCTAATCGTTTACTCCCCCTTATCCCCTGTTGGGTCTCAACGGATCACACAGGTTTCATACCTAATAGAGAAGCTAAAGACAACTCCCTCCGAGCAATATCCCTAATTCAATATGTACGGAGATGCTGAAAAAGCATTTGATAGGGTGGATTGGGACTCTCAAATTGACCTTACGTCACTTTGGACTGGATCCCAAGATGTTTCATTGCTTCTCCTCCCTCTATTCCAATCCTTCGGCACAAATCCTATATTTTGTTACCAGAAGCACCTATAGGACTTGTAGTGTGTTCGTGGCAGGCAGGCAGAGCTCCTATATTTTGTTACCAGAAGCACCTATAGGACTTGTAGTGTGTTAGTGGCAGGCAGGCAGAGCTCCTATATTTTGTTACCAGAAGCACCTATAGGACTTGTAGTGTGTTCGTGGCAGGCAGGCAGAGCTCCTATATTTTGTTACCAGAAGCACCTATAGGACTTGTAGTGTGTTAGTGGCAGGCAGGCAGAGCTCCTATATTTTGTTACCAGAAGCACCTATAGGACTTGTAGTGTGTTAGTGGCAGGCAGGCAGAGCTCCTATATTTGTTACCAGAAGCACCTATAGGACTTGTAGTGTGTTAGTGGCAGGCAGGCAGAGCTCCTATATTTTGTTACCAGAAGCACCTATAGGACTTGTAGTGTGTTCGTGGCAGGCAGGCAGAGCTCCTATATTTTGTTCCCAGAAGCACCTATAGGACTTGAAGTGTGTTAGTCCCATTACACACACAGAGCTATATTTTCTTCCCAGAAGCACCTATAGGACTTGAAGTGTGTTAGTCCCATTACACACACAGAGCTATATTTTCTTCCCAGAAGCACCTATAGGACTTGAAGTGTGTTAGTCCCATTACACACACAGAGCTATATTTTGTTCCCAGAAGCACCTATAGGACTTGAAGTGTGTTAGTCCCATTACACACACAGAGCTATATTTTCTTCCCAGAAGCACCTATAGGACTTGAAGTGTGTTAGTCCCATTACACACACAGAGCTATATTTTGTTCCCAGAAGCACCTATAGGACTTGAAGTGTGTTAGTCCCATTACACACACAGAGCTATATTTTTGTTCCCAGAAGCACCTATAGGACTTGAAGTGTGTTAGTCCCATTACACACACAGAGCTATATTTTGTTCCCAGAAGCACCTATAGGACTTGAAGTGTGTTAGTCCCATTACACACAAAGAGCTATATTTTGTTCCCAGAAGCACCTATAGGACTTGAAGTGTGTTAGTCCCATTACACACAAAGAGCTATACTTTGTTCCCAGAAGCACCTATAGGACTTGAAGTGTGTTAGTCCCATTACACACACAGAGCTATATTTTGTTCCCAGAAGCACCTATAGGACTTGAAGTGTGTTAGTCCCATTACACACAAAGAGCTATACTTTGTTCCCAGAAGCACCTATAGGACTTGAAGTGTGTTAGTCCCATTACACACACAGAGCTATATTTTGTTCCCAGAAGCACCTATAGGACTTGAAGTGTGTTAGTCCCATTACACACAAAGAGCTATATTTTGTTCCCAGAAGCACCTATAGGACTTGAAGTGTGTTAGTCCCATTACACACACAGAGCTATATTTTGTTCCCAGAAGCACCTATAGGACTTGAAGTGTGTTAGTCCCATTACACACAAAGAGCTATATTTTGTTCCAGAAGCACCTATAGGACTTGAAGTGTGTTAGTCCCATTACACACACAGAGCTATATTTTGTTCCCAGAAGCACCTATAGGACTTGAAGTGTGTTAGTCCCATTACACACACAGAGCTATATTTTGTTCCCAGAAGCACCTATCGGACTTGAAGTGTGTTAGTCCCTTTACACACACAGAGCTATATTTTGTTCCCAGAAGCACCTATAGGACTTGAAGTGTGTTAGTCCCATTACACACAAAGAGCTATATTTTGTTCCCAGAAGCACCTATAGGACTTGAAGTGTGTTAGTCCCATTACACACACAGAGCTATATTTTGTTCCCAGAAGCACCTATAGGACTTGAAGTGTGTTAGTCCCATTACACACAAAGAGCTATATTTTGTTCCCAGAAGCACCTATAGGACTTGAAGTGTGTTAGTCCCATTACACACACAGAGCTATATTTTGTTCCCAGAAGCACCTATAGGACTTGAAGTGTGTTAGTCCCATTACACACACAGAGCTATATTTTGTTCCCAGAAGCACCTATAGGACTTGAAGTGTGTTAGTCCCATTACACACACAGAGCTATATTTTGTTCCCAGAAGCACCTATAGGACTTGAAGTGTGTTAGTCCCATTACACACAAAGAGCTATACTTTGTTCCCAGAAGCACCTATAGGACTTGAAGTGTGTTAGTCCCATTACACACACAGAGCTATATTTTGTTCCCAGAAGCACCTATAGGACTTGAAGTGTGTTAGTCCCATTACACACAAAGAGCTATATTTTGTTCCCAGAAGCACCTATAGGACTTGAAGTGTGTTAGTCCCATTACACACAAAGAGCTATATTTTGTTCCCAGAAGCACCTATAGGACTTGAAGTGTGTTAGTCCCATTACACACACAGAGCTATATTTTGTTCCCAGAAGCACCTATAGGACTTGAAGTGTGTTAGTCCCATTACACACAAAGAGCTATATTTTGTTCCCAGAAGCACCTATAGGACTTGAAGTGTGTTAGTCCCATTACACACACAGAGCTATATTTTGTTCCCAGAAGCACCTATAGGACTTGAAAGTGTGTTAGTCCCATTACACACACAGAGCTATATTTTGTTCCCAGAAGCACCTATAGGACTTGAAGTGTGTTAGTCCCATTACACACACAGAGCTATATTTTGTTCCCAGAAGCACCTATAGGACTTGAAGTGTGTTAGTCCCATTACACACAAAGAGCTATACTTTGTTCCCAGAAGCACCTATAGGACTTGAAGTGTGTTAGTCCCATTACACACACAGAGCTATATTTTGTTCCCAGAAGCACCTATAGGACTTGAAGTGTGTTAGTCCCATTACACACAAAGAGCTATATTTTGTTCCCAGAAGCACCTATAGGACTTGAAGTGTGTTAGTCCCATTACACACACAGAGCTATATTTTGTTCCCAGAAGCACCTATAGGACTTGAAGTGTGTTAGTCCCATTACACACACAGAGCTATATTTTGTTCCCAGAAGCACCTATAGGACTTGAAGTGTGTTAGTCCCATCACACAGAGCTCCTCTATTTTCTTTGCATAAGCACCCACAGGACTTCTAGTGTGTTAGTGGCACCACACAGAGCTCCTCTATTTTCTTTGCAGAAGCACCCACAGGACTTCTAGTGTGTTAGTGGCATCACACAGAGCTCCTCTATTTTCTTTGCAGAGGCACCCATAGGACTTCTAGTGTGTTAGTGGCATCACACAGAGCTCCTATATATTCTTCTCAGCAGCACCCACAGGACTTCTAGTGTGTTAGTGGCATCACACAGAGCTCCTCTATTTTCTTTGCAGAAGCACCCATAGGACTTCTAGTGTGTTAGTGGCATCACACAGAGCTCCTATATATTCTTTGCATAAGCACCCACAGGACTTCTAGTGTGTTAGTGGCACCACACAGAGCTCCTCTATTTTCTTTGCAGAAGCACCCACAGGACTTCTAGTGTGTTAGTGGCATCACACAGAGCTCCTCTATTTTCTTTGCAGAAGCACCCATAGGACTTCTAGTGTGTTAGTGGCATCACACAGAGCTCCTATATATTCTTTGCATAAGCACCACAGGACTTCTAGTGTGTTAGTGGCACCACACAGAGCTCCTCTATTTTCTTTGCAGAAGCACCCACAGGACTTCTAGTGTGTTAGTGGCATCACACAGAGCTCCTCTATTTTCTTTGCAGAAGCACCCATAGGACTTCTAGTGTGTTAGTGGCATCACACAGAGCTCCTCTATTTTCTTTGCATAAGCACCCACAGGACTTCTAGTGTGTTAGTGGCATCACACAGAGCTCCTCTATTTTCTTTGCAGAAGCACCCATAGGACTTCTAGTGTGTTAGTGGCATCACACAGAGCTCCTATATTTTCTTCTCAGCAGCACCCACAGGACTACCGACTACAATGGCTGGAAGACCGCCAAGGGGAGGCAGAGCGTGCAGAGCCAAGAACACAGGGCAGGCAGGCTCTGTTTCTAGTGGACGTGGCCGTGGACGTGGACGTGGTCGTGCATCGTCATCAGCACGTGGCCATGGGACACGCGCGTCTTTGTTTTCGGCAGCTGGACATGTGGAGCCGCATCATGCTGAAGGCTTGGTAGAATGGATGACCAAGCCCTCCTCATCCTCCTCATCCTCTCTCACCCAGGCTCAGGGTACTGACAGAGCATCATCAGCCACCCCTTCCCTAGACCCACCATGTCCTCCTGAGGAGTCCCCCGAACTCTTTGAGCACAGTGTTGGGTACATGCTCCAGGAGGATGCCCAACGATTCGAAGGCTCGGATGACGATACCCAGCTTGAGGAATCTGGCAGTACAGTTCCACCAGCTGCAGCTTACTGCCAGGTTTGCTCTAGTGGTGAAGAGGGAGGGGATGATGAGGTCACTGACTCCACGTGGGTGCCTCAAGGGAGAGAGGATGAGGAGGAGGACGAGGAGGAGGAGGATGCGGCGTCACATGTCCAACGAGGCAGGATGCCCCCTGGAGGCCAGGTAGAGGCCAGCACAGCAACTGTACAACACCGCAGAGCTCCGCCTGTGCAGGGCGCTGCCTCTGCACGTTATCAGAAAAAGTTCTTTGGTGTGGGCCTTTTTTGAGACGAGTGCAGCAGATCGCACCACTGCTATTTGCAATATTTGTCTCAAGCGTATCTCGCGTGGCCAAAACATCAGCCGCTTGGGCACCACAAGCATGACCAGACATATGGCGACCTGCCATGCAGCTCGTTGGCAGGCACACATAAAAGACCCACACCAAAGAACTAAGCGGACCTCTCCTTGCTCCTCCTCAGCTGGGATCTCCATCCCCACTACACCTTCAGTCCTCTCTGAAAGCTGCTCTGAGAGGACTGAAGGTGTAGAATTCGGTGTGTCACAACCAAGTACTTGCAGTACACCGACGTCCGAATGCAGCAGGCAAATTTCCCTGCCCCAGCTGCTGGACCGTAGAAAGAAGTACACTCCCAGCCATCCACATGCCCAGCGGTTGAATGCTAGCCTTGCTAAATTGCTAGCACTTCAACTGCTGCCTTTTCAGTTGGTAGACTCGGCCCCCTTCCGTGAGTTTGTTCAATGTGCGGTTCCTCAGTGGCAGGTTCCCAAACGCCACTTTTTCTCGCGGAAGGCGATTCCGTCTCTCTACCGGCATGTGGAGGGCAATGTCCATGCCTCGCTGGACAGGGCGGTCAGCGGTAAGGTGCATATTACCGCTGACTCATGGTCCAGCAGGCATGGACAGGGACGGTACCTTTCTTTCACGGCCCATTGGGTCACTCTATTGGCAGCTGGGAGGGATGCAGGACAAGGTGCAGTAGTGTTGGAGGTTGTTCCGCCACCACGCCTCCAAAACGCGACTACTGCTACTGGTTGTGACACACCTCTCTCCTCCACCCCCTCCTCTTCTTCTTCCTCCAGTGCTCTGTCCTTGGAACCAGCGGTGCTCCGTAGGCGTACAAGGGGCTACGCAAGTACGCAGGCAAAAAGATGCCATGCCGTGCTTGCGCTGGTGTGTTTGGGGGGACAGGAGCCACACTGGGCCAGAGGTTCTGGCAGCTCTGCAGGGGCAGGCCGAGAGGTGGTTGACGCCACGTCAGCTTAAGCCAGGAATGGTCGTTTCTGACAATGGCACCAACCTCCTCTCCGCCCTGCGACAGGGGCAGCTCACCCATGTGCCCTGCATGGCTCACGTCCTCAACCTGGTGGTGCAGCGGTTCTTGGGCAGGTTCCCAGGCTTACAGGATGTCCTGAGGCAGGCCAGGAAAGTCTGTGTGCATTTCCGCCGATCTTATAATGCCAGTGCTCGGCTGACTGAGCTGCAAAAGGAGCTGAACCTGCCCAAGAACCGCCTAATATCTGACATGCCCACCAGGTGGAACTCAACGTTGGCCATGCTGCAGCGACTGCACACGCAGCAGAGGGCCATCAATGAGTACCTTTGCGACTACGGCACCAGGACAGGGTCAGGGGAGCTTGGTTTTTTTTCCCCACGTCAGTGGAGCATGATCAGGGATGCATGCACTGTCCTCTCACCATTTGAGGAGGCCACGAGGATGGTGAGCAGTGACAGTGCATGCATCAGTGACACTGTCCCTCTTGTCCACCTGTTGGAGCATACGCTGCGTGGGATCATGGACAGGGCACTTGAGGCAGAACAGAGGCAGGAAGAGGAGGACTTCCTTGCCTCTCAAGGCCCCCTTTATCCGGACAGTGTTCCTTCTGTCCCACCCATACACAGGAAGAGGATGAGGAGGAGGAGGAGGAGGAGGAGGAGGAGGATTGTGTGAGCATGGAGGTGGAGCCTGGCACTCAGCATCAGCAGCAGCAGTCTTTTAGGGATGATGTACAGTCCCAACAAGCCAGTGGACTTGTACGTGGCTGGGAGGAGGTGGCTGGCGATCATGTCATCCTCAGTGACCCAGAAGACTCCGGACCGAATGCCTCAGCTAACCTACGCTGCATGGCCTCCCTGATCCTGCAAAGCCTGCGGAAGGATCCTCGTGTTCTTCGGATCAAGGAGAGGGACCATTACTGGCTGGCCACTCTCCTTGATCGCGGTACAAGGGTAAGGTTGCGGACCTTATCTTGCCGTCGCAGAGGGAGCAGAGGATGAGACATCTCAGGGAGGCCTTGCAGAAAGGTCTGTGCAACGCGTTCCCAGAAACTGGGAGGCTACAAACTCCTGGTCCTGGGCGACGAGTTGCTGAGGCTTCGGTCAGTGGCAGAAGGAGCGGTGGGGAAGGTGGACGTCTGACCGATGCGTTCAGGACAATTTTTTAGTCCGCAGCCCAAGGTATGATCGGTTCCAGCAACCATCGCCAGCGTCTGATATACATGGTGCAGGAATACCTTGGGGCAAGGTCAGACTTGGACACCTTTCCCACCGAAAATCCTCTGGCTTACTGGGTCCTGAGGATGGATCACTGGCCAGAGCTTGCACAGTATGCAATTGAGCTACTGGCCTGTCCTGCCTCCAGCGTTCTTTCCGAACGCACATTCAGTGCTGCTGGAGGATTTGTGACTGATCATAGGGTGCGCCTGTCCACCGCCTCGGTTGATCGACTGACCTTCATCAAAATGAATCAGTCTTGGATCACCACCAGCTACCAGGCACCTGAGGCGGATATAACCGAATAATTTTTAATGTCACATCCCTTCAAGACTGCCTATGCTGATGCTGAGTGACTGTCCTCTTATGTTCACTGACTATCCTCTTCCTCCTCCTCAATGATCCATGCCACCACACCAGTGCCTAAGGCACAATTTTTCAGCCCCTGTTTAACAGGGGCGTGTACTTACAATTTTTAAAAAAAATGCTTCGCAACACGTGTGACTGCTGTGCTCCAAGTACAGTCTCTGTGAGGGCCGTGTTGCAGTGTTGTGGCACCAGCACCAGTGCCTAAGGCACAATTTTTCAGCCCCTGTTTAACAGGGGCGTGTACTTACAATTTTTTTAAAAAATGCTTCGCAACACGTGTGACTGCTGTGCTCCAAGTACAGTCTCTGTGAGGGCCGTGTTGCAGTGTTGTGGCACCAGTGCCTAAGGCACAATTTTTCAGCCCCTGTTTAACAGGGGCGTGTACTTACAATTTTTTTAAAAAAATGCTTCGCAACACGTGTGACTGCTGTGCTCCAAGTACAGTCTCTGTGAGGGCCGTGTTGCAGTGTTGTGGCACCAGTGCCTAAGGCACAATTTTTCAGCCCCTGTTTAACAGGGGCGTGTACTTACAATTTTTTAAAAAAATGCTTCGCAACACGTGTGACTGCTGTGCTCCAAGTACAGTATCTGTGAGGGCCGGGTTGCAGTGTTGTGGCACCAGCACCAGTGCCTAAGGCACAATTTTTCAGCCCCTGTTTAACAGGGGCGGGTAATTACAAATCTTGATCTAATAGTTCACAGCAGGGCCCATTCCTGCGCCCACCAAGAGTAACTATGAGGGCCTGCAGTCTTGTGGCAACACCGTCCACCACCACCGCCAAAGGCCCCAATTTTTCTGCCCTGTTCATCAGGTGCTTGCAATTACAAATCTTGATCTAATAACTCACAGCAGGGCCCATTCCTGCGCCCACCAAGAGTAACTATGAGGGCCTACAGTCTTGTGGCAACACCGTCCACCACCACCGCCAAAGGCCCAATTTTTTCTGCCCTGTTCAACAGGTGCATGCAATTACAAATCTTGATCTATTAACTCACAGCAGGGCCCATTCCTGTGCCCACCAGTCTTGTGGCTACACCAACATCTAATAGGGCAAATTTCTGCAGAGTATATACGCCAGGCCCCTACTTTCAAACATCCAACTTACAAACGACTCCTACTTGAAAATGGAAAGAGAAAACAGGAAGTGAGAGGAAATCTACCCCTAGGAAGGGAAATTCTATCCTGTTAGATTTAATTTGGGAAAAAGGTATCTCCTCTCTACTGATACTTTATCACCAATCCTTGTTTCAATTAAAACCCCACTTTTTCCAAAAACATTTGTCATTGGGACGGAAAGTGAGGTGACATGTTCTGAACAGATGTGCAAAGACAGCAAATGTTACAGGGGTGATAACCCCTCCCTATGTTCTCCAAAAAGCTTAAAAATAGATTTTTTTGGGATGGAGCTACACTTCATAATGTACCTGTTCAGATTCTACTTAAGATCAAACCTAAAGCCGCAAGTGGTTTTAAATGGCTTTTTTTTTTTCCTTTACAAATGTCATTTTTGTGCAAGGACAGTTCTAAACACGGGAAACACATGCCACTTCACAGGCATACTTTGGACACCCCCCAGGTACCATATTTAAAGGAAAATGTCACTTTTTTTTTTTCACTTTATGCATCATTAAAAATGACTGCTCCCGAAAAAACGTTAGTTTTTTAAAAGTTCTTTTTGCATTGATATATGTCCCCTGGGGCAGGACCCGGGTCCCCAAACCTGTTTTATGACATTAACATGCATATTGGCCGTTGTAATTAGCACTTTTGATTTCGAACGTTCGCGTCCATTATAACGTATAGGGGTTCGAAAATTCGCGCGAACCCGGGGGTGTTCGGCTCATCCCTACTCTATTCCAATCCTTCGGCACAAATCCACATAAACGGTACTAAACGGTATAAACGGTACTCTAAGTGACTCATTTACACTTTTTAATGGGACCAGACAGGGTTGCCCCCTATCTCCTCTCTTATTCGCCCTTACCCTAGAACCCTTCCTGGCCTCAATTAGACATAACATTAATATCCATGGTATCCAAATGGGTAACAAAGCCCACAAATATGCAGCGTATGCTGATGACATCTTATTTTTTTTCCAGCAAACATACCTAATTTAATGTTAGCTTTTTCTACTTTTCAAACGCTCTCCAACTTCAAAATTAATCTTTTCAAGTTGGAAATCTTAAATATCAACTTCCCTAAACAGGAGGAGAAACTCTTAAGGCCCCTCTTCCCCTTTTAGATGGGTACAACAAAGTATGAAATATTTGGGAATATATCTCACACCCAACACTCACTCCCCTTTCAAACATAACTACATTCCCCTATTAAATAATGTTAGAGAAGATTTAAGAAAATTGAACAGTCTTTTGCATTCCTGGCTAGGTAAAGTGAATATTGTCAAAATTAACATACTACCTCGAGTTCCATTTTTCTTCCAAATGATTCCATTGGGTGTTCCTGTAGGGTTCTTCACCACACTACAAACCATGATCTCCCACTTCATCTGGAGGAACAGCCACCCCAGAGTATCTAGAGACATATTATTTCGCTCCAAGGACTCAGGGGGACTGCCCCTCCCAAACTTCAAGGCCTATTATCATGCTGTGATATTGTCTAGACTAGCTGAATGGAAATATGCTGTTAACTCCAAATGATGTGAAATCTAGAACACTCCTTGTCTACCCTGCTTCCATAGACATCTCGCCCAAACAACCTCTTCGCTCACCACTTCTACCTTGGACATATGGGATGCCCTGCATAAGAAGTTCTCCTGGTCATATGATTCCCCCTTACTACCGCTTCTTAACCATAACTACTTCTTACCAGGTTTATTAGACCCAGGATTTAAGACATGGTCTCCAGAAGGACGCCTTTTACTACATCATGTCCTTCGTGCCAATACCCTCAAGCCTTTACCTGAAATCCTCGGCTCTAAACCAATCACGTCTCTAGACAAATGGAGGTTCAACCAACTACAGCGCTTCCTCCGGACCCTCCCTCAGCCGCTAAGAGGACTCCAAGACCTAAACGGCATTGAAGAAGTGTTCAACCCAAAAGATCCACCTTTACACTGCATCTCGCTCTTCTACAAAGCCCTCGTCAAACTTCATAACACCACGCATCCATCTTTCCTGGCTAAATGGGAAACAGATCTGAAATCTTGCCTCACGAAAAACCAAAAGGACAAAGTCCTATGACTAACCCACATCTCATTGAAAATGGCTGAAGTCAATTATAAATTACTCACCAGATGGCACTATACCCCATCAAAACTACACCAGATGTTCCCCGACAATTCCCCGTTATGCTGGAGGAATTGTGGGAACAAAGCAACTGTCATGGGAGATGCCTAAACACAGGCATCCAGCACAAGTGAACAGATCAATGGGCTGCACTAAAGGAATCAGGCTCCAAGGTAAGTGATAAAATATATATTTATTAAAGGATAAAGACACACGTGAAAACCAACACAGCAAACCACAAACAAACAAGAATGCAGATAATACACAGCAAACCCCAAAACCCTAATCTAACTAACTATAAATACACACAAGCAAATGGAACACATATATACAAGGCAGGGAGAAGAGAACAAGGAACAGGAGGCTAGGTGGAGGAAGCAGAAGCAAGGGGAAGCCAAGGCAGGGATCAGGGGACAGGTCTCAGGAACCAGGTAAGGAAACAACGTCCAGGGCAGGAAGCAGATCAGGAACAGGTTTCAGGCACAGGATCAGAACAGGCAGGGACAAGGCTTGCAGGAAGGAATTCTGAAGCACTGAGCCTCAGTGAAGGATGGGCTTATATACTTCCCAGCAGTCCCACATCAGGTGCAGCTTCATCACTAGCATGTCCATCGGCTGGGAGACTCCTGCTGGTGGCCACCAGAACTGCACCCTATGCCGAAGGAAACAGTGACACCAGCAGGCGATCCAGGTAATAACACCGTTCCTGACAGCAACCCACACACATATTTGGTGGACGTGCCCAATCATCCGCCCTTTTTGGTCCAACATTATCCAACTAATACAACAGATCTCAGAAGTCAATCTTCCCAATGACCCTTGGATCATCCTTTTCCACGCTAGCAAGGAGCCCATTGGAATCTATAAACGCTCACTCGTTCCTCACTTGCTAAACACGGCCAAAGCTTTAATACCCGCCCTTTGGGGCCAACCCAAGATTCCAT
The DNA here is from genome assembly GCA_028564925.1 of Lithobates sylvaticus. Classification (NCBI taxonomy): domain Eukaryota; kingdom Metazoa; phylum Chordata; class Amphibia; order Anura; family Ranidae; genus Lithobates; species Lithobates sylvaticus. Next base: position 144,410,988 of record CM053036.1, on the reverse strand, counting down.
CAATGAAAAGTTGGTTACAAAAGATATCAGACGTGCACCTCATGGAAGACATCACCCATAACAATAAGAATACCTCCCAGAGACACGCTTTAACTTGGACCCCTTGGATAAAATTCACAGCTACCCCTTATTATAAAGAGCTCATAACTCAAACCCATTGAGACTTGGATCATTCCCCAAAAAATGTTCTAACTGCTCCCTCCACCTGAAGGTTGAATCTCTTGAGGTTTACGCTTGATTCTTCTCTTACAAGACCCTAAAGGTTTAGTCACACTTATTTTTAATATGTTGACAAGCATGCCAATGTCCCCCTCCCCCACCCCCCCCCCCCCCTTTTTGCTTCCCCATTTTTTTCTCATTTCATTCTCATTTTCTGAATAAACTTTATACACCTAGTTTGCCTTGAATATATACCTGACCAAACATTATATGAATTGGTGCCGATACTTTAACAAGCATAGAGCTCATTATTATTTGCATCTGGTCTTTAGATGTTATGGATTGTTCAGGTAAACTATTGCACTTTACATGTAATATTGTAAATTCTCTGTTAATTGTCTATCTTTTACCTTTTAATGTTCCAATAAACATTGATTAAACCACATATTTCATCATTTCAGAAGTTGTATTCAGTCATATGAGATTTTTCGTAACTTTAGTTACCTATTGGTTTTCGATATGGGAGTAGCATGGAAACAAAAAAACTAGTGATCTTTCATCTGAAATTCTCATTGTCAGAATGTCCAGAATGCAAACTAAAATTTACTTTATGTTTTTAGCAGCCAAAATCGCTTTTGCATCTGCATGGACACGACTTTGCCTTGGTGAAGCGCAAGCTCACTTGATTCATGCAGAATTAAAAGATTGTGAGTTTCTTGCAGGACAAGTAATCACGGTTTGAAAAAAATTGGTCCCCCTGACTTAATTATTTGCAGGTGCCAGACTCGTGGATTTGACCCCCAGGCTCGAGAGAGTCTGGACCCTGGTCGGAAACCACTTTCTTTCTTTTTCTTCTTAGATCTACTATTCTTTCTCTCCATTCTCCTCTTTTCTTTTACTTTTTATTTCTTTAGTAGTTTCTTTCCATTCTCTGACTCTTATTTCCTCTTAGACATATGTAGTATTATTAGAACTAGTTGAGGGGTCCTTGGACCCTGATACCTAATCGATCAGATGTTTGAACTTGGCCTTAGGATGTTATTTGCTATAAAACAGAGGTATTGCTGTTATACAGAGATTATCATAGGTGTTACTGTAAGTGTTAAGTATTAAAAGGATTTCATAATTCTTGATTGGAAAAGCAATGTTATTCTTCCCAACAGGGCCCCACTCATTATAGAGCCGGTCTACACAAACTACAGTACTTGGTCTCTTAATTAACATATTGGGTAGTCCAGCCCTGTCACTTGTTGCCCTATGTGTATCAATGTTGTTGTGTGTGTAACATTCGCAAAACTAATATTGTCACTATATTTTGTATATTTTTTTCATACATTTTATGTAAAGAAAAATTTATTAAAAGCGATTGAAACAGAAATTCTCATTGTGTGTATGAGGCTTAAAGTGAATGTTAACCCTCACATATACCACGTGAAGTGATTGGCCTCAGATGATACACAGAAATTAAATAAATCTCCCTACATAAGTTTTACATTAGTTTTACATGTACAGTCTGCTGTCTTCAGCTTTCTATATTCTTTAGAAAGGCTTTGGCTTAGCATTCTGCTGGATTTGTTTGGATGTCCCAGACCACGTATCTTTTACCAAATAAAGTTTTGTGAAGGACTATTATCAGACTCCAGCTCTGTATTAAAATTTCTGCTTATGGGGTCTTCAGGAACCTGATCTATTGAGTCTGGCATCTCTGGTGTCTATACTGGCATGGAGGTGGAGGAACTCGTTATAATGTTATGCCTTTTTCAAGGTAAATTTACAATCTATTGTTAAAAAAGAGCATGAGTCTGGAAACTGCCATTGAAGACATGTAACAATGAAAAAAAAAAAAAAAATCATCAGGGAAAGGTTCCTTTTCATATGGCATAGAGAGCAATATTAAAAATACACCAATCATTTAAGAACAGGCGTGGGGGTTCCTTAAAGCTGTACAAGTTAAGGAATAGTACAATGTAGTCCTTCAAAAGTGACATGAAAATTAAACATTCCATGGTTCCAATTTGAATTCAAACTTGAACCTTATCCAACCTGGTTTGCCAAAAACAGGAGGGCAGTGAGCACGTGGCCTACCTTTGCCTAACTATACCAAACTAAATGCCTTTCAACACTGGGGTGTACCTTGCCAAAGGGAAGAAAGACCAAGCGTTCCATCCTTGCAAGGCACTTTTTTGAGGAACAGGAGCCTTATTTTCACATCTGGGCTCCAGGAAGACATTGGGGTTTCAGGGAGAACTTTATAATAAAGGGGCCCCAAGATGTTCTGCCCCCTAGGGGAATGAATACAGGATACATTAGTAACCCTTGTTAGCCATCCCCCAAAATGTTTAAAAATAAAGAAGACACCCACACTGTGATAAATTAATTTACTTAAAAACATAATATACCATAATGTAAATCCAGCATATCATCCAGTGATGTAGATTTCACATCAATCACAATGACCACCTGAAAATCTTGCCCCACTGCATTGCCTTTGCTAAATGCGAGTCTGATTCCAACCTTTCATTTGTCAAGTCAGTCTTGGGTGACATCACTGACCAAATATGATCATGAACATATTTGATCATTGACAATGTCCAGGATCACTCGCTGGTTTGTTTACAAGCAGAAGCCAGGGATTTTTACAGGCCAATAAATGGCTGAGCTCACATGAAATGGGAAAAATGATAATGTCTGTCAGTCTGTCCAAAGAGGACTGGCATGCAGGACAGAGGAGAAAACTGGGAACACAGCTATTGCACGAAGAGGGGAAGTAAAGCTTGGCAATTTTTCATTTGTAAACATGAGGGGAATGGAATACCAGAAATAAGAATAACAAGTAATTGCATTTCTCCTTTATGATTGTCAAAAATTACAGGCAGCAACACAAATCCACATCCCTAAACCTGCCAGGACCAAAACAAAATGCTTCTTGTGATGCAGCCAATGGGTAAATGTGGCAACCACTATAAGCCCTCACAAGTTTCTCTTGTCTAATGTGTGTATCAGACCAGACATACTTCAGTTGCTTAAGTTATAAGTGCATATGCAAAACAAGTCTATATCTGAAGAATTTGCACATTTTGTTTCATCTTTTCACCATCTGCTTCCCCCCTCTGCTAACGTTGCAATAGGCTGCTATGGCAACACAATACACTCATATCCTCAACTACCACTAACAGATACTTTACTCTGCTGAACTGGTTACTGTTATTTTCATCTTTAACATTTTCATGTAGCTAAATTGTAATGGCTTTCACGCAGAAAAAAAATAGAAACTAATCCAAAGATAATTGGTTACTTAACCTATAATATTTTAACAGTGAAACTTTTTACTATTTAAAGAGAGTCTGCCAGAGGGAAAATGTCATGAAGATCCTGCCAGTAACTGGCGCACAGGAGTCCCTGGTACCCGTTCGCATCCGTACAAGTGCGCGTACACACCCACGCACGAGAGCGCGCGCGGGAGGACGGGTGCGCGCCCCTGTTGACGCCAGTGAGCCTATTTAAATCCGTCTGTCACAGACGGTCCCCGCTATCTGCTCTATAGCGTTCTGTGCCCTGATACCTGATCTGAAGTTCCTACCAGTATTTGACCCGGCTATCTTGTGACCCTTCTGCCTTCCGCCTGTACCCGACCCTGGCTTGTCTGTGACCACTCTTCTGTCTGACCCACCTGTACCGCGCTGCCAGCCTGATACCTGACCCGGCCTGTTTGATGATTTAGTCTGCTCTGCTGATCCAGTCTGCTCTGCTGAACCAGTCTGCTGTGCTGATCCAGTCTGCTTTGCTGATCCAGTCTGCTTTGCTGAACCAGTCTGCTTTGCTGATCCAGTCTGCTGTGCTGATCCAGTCTGCTGTGCTGTTCCAGTCTGCTTTGCTGATCCAGTCTGCTATTGCTGTTCCAGTCTGCTTTGCTGTTCCAGTCTGCTTTGCTGTTCCAGTCTGCTTTGCTGTTCCAGTCTGCTGTGCTGGTCCAGTCTGCTTCGCTGATCTAGTCTGCTTTGCTGATCCAGTCTGCTGTGCTGATCCAGTCTGCTGCACTTACCTTGTCCGCTGAGCTGATCCAGGGATCTCTCGCTACCGGTCCTACGGTCCTGCCAGGCACCCGTGCCCCTCCTTACTCTTGGTCTCCCTGTTACCTTACCAGGGTACTGGGAGTGGGAGCCGCAAGGGAGGCTCTCTTCTGCAAATCCAGACTCATCACCACCAGGTGCGTGACAGTAGCAGACAGCCATGTCTGAGTCTGAGCAGGGAGCCTCCGCCATGGAGGAATTATGCCTGGCAGGACTGACCAAGGCGGTGAAGAATCTCCAGCAAGGTTACACCCGATTGGAGGAGTGGGTGTTGGTCTTATCCAACCCTGCTGGTACCCTAGGGCCTCCACATCCACCGGCACCCCCATCCGTCGCAGGGTCGGCCCCAACAGTGGTGATGCTCCCCCCGGGACCCTAGAGTTCCCATTCCTGAGAGGTTTTCCGGGGTCCGCAGCAACTATAGAGACTTCCGCAATTCTTGCGAACTATATTTTGCACTACAGCCACGGACTTTCTCCTTGGAGGCCACCAAGGTGGGCTTTGTCATTTCTTTACTCACCGGGGACCCCCGGACCTGGGCCCACCATCTAATGGAACAGAAAGATGCCGCATTGTCCAGTCTGTCTTAATTTTTTGATGCCATGGCCCAACTGTACGAGGACCCCCAACTTTCAGTAACCACGGAGACCGCCTTGCGCACCCTCCAGCAGGGGCGAAGGGCTGTAGAGGACTATTTGGCTGAATTTAGGCGTTGGGGTGTGGATACACATTGGAACAATGCTGCCCTCCGCCATCAGTTCCGCTTAGGACTCTCTGACGCCCTGAAAGATGAACTTGCCAGAGTAGGGGTACCCCAAACCTTGGACGCATTGGTCAACTTGGCCATACAAATTGACCGGCGTTTGAGGGAACGCAGGGCCAAATGAGCCTCGGGCTTCTCCCGTCCAACCTGGATGTTACCCAGGGCTCCAAGCCACTTGCACCCTGCTCCTACTTACCGGCCTGTACCCACTTCGGATCCATCTAAGCCCATGCAGCTCGGGCTCCTGCGGCCTTCCCTCACCCCTGAAGAGCGCCAACGACGCCAGACTGACAACTTATGTCTCTATTGCGGGGAACCTGGGCATTATGTTAGGAGTTGCCCAGCCAAGCTCCGTAAGTGCCCACTCATGCCTGCCAGTCATGTGGACCCGTTGACCAGAGTCTCTTCTCATCTTGCTCTCTGTCTCCTTCCAGCTCCCAGGAAGAACCCTACAGGCACCCGCCATCATTGACTCTAGAGCTTGCAGCTGCTTCATGGACTCCTCCTTTTCTTCCCAACACCAGATCCCTCTCCAACCCAAGACCCATGGGTTGTCCGTTTACTTAGCCGATGGATCAACCATTCGGTCTGGCCCTGTGACCCAGGAGACTGCCCCTCTGCCCATGGTCATCTCCGGTGTCCACCAGGAACTACTCCATTTGGACATTATCTCTTCTCCTTTGTCCCCAGTAATACTGGGTATTCCTTGGTTGCAGGCTCATAATCCGGCAATCAACTGGGCCACTGGAATGGTCTCCTTCTCCTCTCCCTATTGTCAGAAGTCATGTGGGTCTCCTGACCTCCCCAAGACTACTACCTTGCTATGCCTGGACTCTGAGAAGGACCTACGCCAGGCCATTCCCCAGGCCTACCACGAGCACCTCGATGTGTTCAGTAAACAAGCAGCAGAGGTACTGCCACCTCACAGGGCCTATGACTGTCCCATTGAGTTGCTTCCTGGGGTCGAAATTCTCTTTGGAAGGGTCTTCCTGTTGACAGAGGTGGAGCAGGGCAAGCTAAAGGAGTATATCGAAGAAAACTTAAGGAAGGGCTTCATCCGCCCATCTACTTCTCCAGCAGGTGCCGGCATATTTTTCGTGGAGAAGAAGGACCATGCCCTGCGTAGATTACCGCAAACTGAACAATATCACGGTTAAATAACGCTACCCTCTTCCATTGGTCCCAGAACTGTTTCAGAGGCTTGGTACGGCTTCACCCAGTCGCCTTCTTTTCCTGCAAACTATCTATGGCCAAGAGGAACTATGATGTTGGAGACCGGGAATTACTGGCAATTAAAGCCGCATTAGAAGAGTGGCGCTACCTCCTGGAAAGGGCCTCTCACCCTATTCTAATATTCACAGACCATAAGAACTTGGAATATTTGAGATCTGCAAAGAGGTTAAAACCCAGACAAGCCAGGTGGGCACTCTTTTTCTCCAGCTTCACATTTCATGTAAAATACCGGCCCGGATCCAAGAGTGTCAAACCAGATGCCCTATCCAGGATGTTCCACAAACACAAAGAGGAATCCCCCCCAGACACCATTCTGGCTCCCAGAAATTTCCTTCTGCTCCAGGAGGATCTACTCTCCCAGCTTAAACGTGCCTCCGTGGGGCAAGTGCCCACCTCTGAAACCAGGTTGCAGGCAAGGGACGGTTTATTTTGGTATGGGTACAAGATTTACACCCCGGAAGGTTTACGTGTGACCGTCATGGAACTGTGCCATGATCACGCGTTGGCCGGGCACTTGGTACAACGTACCTTCCGACTGCAAAAAGTTTGTGGACACATGCACCACCTGCATCCGGAACAAGAACCCCAAAAACCAAGGCTTGGGATTTACTCAAGCCCCTGTCCGTTCCAGACCGCCCATGGAGGATGTTGTCCCTTGACTTTATTGTGGAGTTGCCCCCGGCGGAAGATCACACTATGATTTTTGTAGTCGTCGACCGCCTATCCAAGATGGCCCACTTCATCCCCATGAAGGGTACCCCCTCAGCCCCAGAAACCGCACAGGTATTTATCAAGGAAATTGTCTGGCTTCATGGGGTACCGGCCAATATAGTCTCTGATCGAGGGGTGCAGTTCACCTCTCAATTCTAGAGGTCTCTCTGCCAGGCTCTGAGTATCGAGCTTGCCCTCTCATCAGCATACCACCCTCAGTCCAACGGGCAGACGGAACGAACAAACCAGACTCTAGAGCAGTACCTGCGCTGCTTCTCCTCCTTCGCCCAGGACGACTGGATTTCCCTGCTGCCCATGGCCGAGTTTGCCTACAACAATGCCACCCATTCTGCCACCAAACAAACCCCCTTTTTTGAGAAAATTACGGGTTCCACCCTTCGTTCCTGCCAAACTCTCTTCCTGACTATACCGTGCCAGCGGTCCAAGAGAAGATTGATTTCTTCTCGACAAACAACAAGCTTCTTCAAGAGACCATGACCAGAACTCAGGAGTATAACAAGGCAACCTTCGACAAGAAGAGGCGGGGAGAGCTGGTGCTTACCCCTGGTGAGCTGGTGTGGCTGTCCACCACAAAATTGAAGTTGGCATGCCCCTCACGGAAATTGGGCCCCAAATTCCTGGGCCCCTTTCCGGTCAAAAGGAGGATCTATGAGGTGGCCTACGAGTTGGAGCTTCCAGAGTCACTAAAGGTGCACCCCGTATTTCATGTGTCTTTATTGAAACCCTCCACTGCCAACCCATTTCCCAGCAGAAGGTCTGTCCCTCCTGATCCGGTCTTGGTGGACGGCGAAGAGGAGTTCGAGGTGGAGGCCATCCTAAACTTCAGGAGAAGGCAGAACCAAAACCAGTTCCTGATCAAATGGAAGGGGTACGGCCCTGAAGAGAATTCCTGGGAGCCCGAGGCGAACATCCACGCTAAGAGTCTAGTTCAATCCTTTAAAAGGGTCCATCCTGAGAAATCCGGAGGCTGCCCCTTAGAGGGGGGCAATGTCATTAAGATCCTGCCAGTAACCGGCGCACAGGAGTCCCTGGTACCCGTTCGCGGGTACCACTGCGCGTGCGCGCACACACCCGCGCACGAGAGCGCGCACGGGAGGACGGGTGCGCTCCCCTGTTGGCGCCAGTGAGCCTATTTAAATTCATCTGTCACAGACGGTCCCCGCTGTCTGCTCTATTGCGTTCTGTGCCCTGATACCTGATCTGAAGTTCCTACCAGTTATTGACCCGGCTATATTGTGACCCTTATGCCTTCCATCTGTACCCGACCCTGGCTTGTCTGTGACCACTCTTCTGTCTGACCCACCTGTACCGCGCTGCCAGCCTGATACCTGACCCGGCCTGTTTGACGATCCAGTCTGCTCTGCTGATCCAGTCTGCTCTGCTGATCCAGTCTGCTCTGCTGATCCAGTCTGCTTTGCTGAACCAGTCTGCTTGCTGATCCAGTCTGCTGTGCTGATCCAGTCTGCTGTGCTGATCCAGTCTGCTGTGCTGATCCAGTCTGCTGTGCTGATCCAGTCTGCTGTGCTGATCCAGTCTGCTGTGCTGTTCCAGTCTGCTATTGCTGAACCAGTCTGCTGTGCTGATCCAGTCTGCTGTGCTGATCCAGTCTGCTGTGCTGATCCAGTCTGCTGTGCTGATCCAGTCTGCTGTGCTGTTCCAGTCTGCTTCGCTGATCCAGTCTGCTTCGCTGATCCAGTCTGCTTTGCTGATCCAGTCTGCTTTGCTGATCCAGTCTGCTTTGCTGATCCAGTCTGCTTTGCTGATCCAGTCTGCTATGCTGATCCAGTCTGCTATGCTGATCCAGTCTGCTATGCTGATCCAGTCTGCTATGCTGATCCAGTCTGCTATGCTGATCCAGTCTGCTTTGCTGATCCAGTCTGCTGTGCTGACCCAGTCTGCTGTACTTACCTTGTCCGCTGAGCTGATCCAGGGATCTCTCGCTACCGGTCCTACGGTCCTGCCAGGCACCCATGCCCCTCCTTACTCTTGGTCTCCCTGTTACCTTACCAGGGTACCGGGAGTGGGAGCCGCAAATCTACAAATCCAGACTCATCACCACCAGGTGCGTGACAGAAAATAAGTGATTGAGGTACAAATTGCAGGCCCCAACTCTCCCAACTGCTCTTTAGATCAAAGCAGAATTTTGCCGACTTGCGCTACAGTGGGGTAAAAAAATGTTGCAAGGGCAAGACTATCAGCATTTTTTTCTGAATTATAAAACTGTAGCTTGTCAATCATCAGCTGGAGACTGCTTTCTGGTTTGGCAGAACTTATTGTGCTCCAGAAACCCATCCGCTGTGAACTGCAGTGTCTTGAAAGGATAGCATGTGGTACCCAAATGAAGGAAGATTTGGTTTACTCAATTATTTTTTACACTTTTGCATCACATGGTAACTGGATTTGAGACCAGCTTAGACTATCATTCTGACATTATGACACCTTTGACTATTGTATATAATAACAATCTGTCAAGGCTATGGACACACTAGTTTTTGCAGTGGTGTGCAACACCCATCATATTCTGTTTTTAGAAGATGTTGGCAAGGAAATCAAGGTAAAATCTTGGCAAGATAGAATCTCAGTGCAGTATTTCAGAATTTTGCACTCAAATGTTAGTTTGAAAAAAAAAAAGATTATAAAATATCTTACTATTATGGGCTTTGATGAACAAAGTCTGAGAAAAGATTAATTCATGATTTTAACTCATGTAGGTTAAATAAAAATGCCATAATGTATTCTATATGGTAAACAAGCAACATATCATCTGTGATTATATGCACTACCATAATATTTATTTTTGGTCTTCTATGAAAAACATTGAGGTTAATTAAATGTAGCTATATATTTTATTCAGTGCAATGAAATATCTAATAGATGTAAATCTCCTGGTGTCAATAGATCGACTATTCGGTTTCTTTAAATGTATTAAAATTGTATTATACGTAATGAATATCTGTACACTTAAATGATTTAGACATTTCAACAAATAACCTTTTGAGACTTAAGACTATATATATATATATATATTGACTATAAAATATATATTCACAAAGAAACAAAGAGAAATATACAGTACATTTATGCATAGGATGATATATTTTATTGTTATAAACTATGAATACTTATGCATACTTTTCAGTTGCATTTTTGCAAAGATTGTTCTTATAGGAGAATGTATAAGGAAAGGCATATCAATTTCAATGGCTTTTTTCTTTTGTATAAAAAAGTCTAATGTATGTTTGATATATTAATACCAAATGTTTTTATATTTAGAAAATAAAACCCAAATATTAATTTACACATTGATAATAAATACGGAAAGATGAGGAATAATTAAAGCATCTGTAATTGTTTTATAAAGAAACTCAAAATGAATTACTGTATCCAACTAAACAGACCTTATATCTAATTTAACAAAATTAGGTGATCGTGGTAATTGAACAATATAATACATCACATTCATAATTTATCATGTTAGGCACAGAGTATATACCCAACTGAGTAGCAGTTAAAAACTTTAACCATATGATTAAAGTAAAACATTTGTGTTTCTGTATATTGCTAAATATCACACTACAAATGTTATGGGCTGAACGAAATAGTAGTTTTAATTTTGTGCTACTGAATGGCTTACCCTTTTGACATCAATTGGCTGCAAATCATGTAATTGTCAGCAACCAATTAAAACTGAGTAGCAGGAGGTCAAGAAAATCTATAACTTTGCCCATTTAGAGGGACAGAGACAGGTTCTCATATTAGGGCACCCTACCACATATACTTGCCAATGCCATCACCATTCTCCAATGCCGCTTTGTTTGCAATGTGAATCAGTGTTAAAAGTGTTTCCTTGCATCCCCATGTTACAGCCAAGCCCCATTATGTATTACTCTAATCCAAGTTCCATCTGACACTATTTATTTCAACTCACCCTGTATAAGAGTGCAGAGTGCATCAGAATGTAGATTTTTACATTAATGAAGGAGCGCTCTGTGACCCAATAAAACTAATAAGTCTATTTGAGCCTTTACTGGCAATATCTTGTTACCTGATGTATTTTTCATCAGGTGACTTCCTCAAAGAAAGTGTGGCACCCATACTTAACATGCAACATATACAATATATAGGCTTCTGAATGAAAGATCTTAGTAGCCTGCATAATCAAGCATTGGGTCAAGCACTGGTGTATGTCTGCAGGTAGGGGATTCTATACAGGTAAAAAAGGACAGTTATGTGTTTCTGCACAGGCACGTCATAATGTTCCCTATGGAGCCTAAGTATGCAAGCATGCTGGCCATGGGCAGTGGTACAAAACAGAATAAGTAAGGCTAAGTCCTGTGAAGGACCAGTGCTGAAAAGTTTTTAGCAAATTACCTGTGACCTGTGTACTGCAACCTTAATCTCTGCCTGTCACCAACCTCCTCATTGAACCATCTTTGGCTTTTTCTTGCTTGCATGTTCATGTTACCAAACCTTGTTTGTTTCCTAATTATGTTTCTTAGCTGCTGTTCTGATACTTGGTTACTCTCTCATCTCTTATTTTTCCCATACACTGACTTTGACCATTCTGTCCTACCAGATTGATAATTCTTCATCTGATTGTCACTGACCTCAGCCTATTCAATTATCACAATCCTGTCTGTGGGCTGAACTCACTATGTGGCTCAAGTAGTATGTATTACTGACCAATTGGACAGTTTTAGCTGGGTACATATTATTTGTCAAGTGTGTTTTCACATGGAAGAAGAGTATAAACTTAGTGTCGAGATAGATGGTACAGGAAAAAAACAAAGAGATAGCCAATTGACTGCTAAAAAAGCGGGCAAAGCATGGGCTGATTAACCTCCCTGGCGGTATGATTCTGTCTGGAATTTTGTGCTGAAAGCGGTACAATTATTTTGCATGGAAATTTGGCGTTTTTATATTGTAGGAATGCAATTCTTATGAATAACTCACTTAAATCTGTCCGAACCAGAGTCTAGTAGACATCCCGGGTATGATAAAGTTTGAAACACAAAATCATAAATTATAATATAATAAAAATATATATAAAAATTATTCAATAATGTAATCAAATCAAAAACACTGAAATTTGCTCAGTTGCAGAATAGTCGCTGTCATTAAATTTATTGTTTGATGATAAATTGTGATTCTAATTTTTTATCTGTGTTTTCTAGCTGGTCTAAAACCACTTTTGACATAAAGGGACACTTTTTGGTTGCTATGGACAATCTCCAGTTTCCAGGCAGAAAAAAATCTTTTTATTATATAAAATGACATGCAGGGCACTGGGCAGACCACTAGGGACAAAAGGGATGTGTTTTTTTTTTGTATACAGTACTGTAATCTGTAAGATTACAGTACTGTATGTGTATTGTGTTTTTAAACTTTTTTGAATTTGGCGCCGATCTCCACTCCCGTGCGCCGGAACGTCGCAGGAAACGGAGATCAGCGGCACTCGGGCACTGTGTGAATTGAGCGAGCAGACGGCTCGCTCACACAGCGGGGAGACATCGCAGGATCCAGGGGAAAAGGTAAGTAACTTCCCCCTGTATCCTGCAACGCTAGCCCGAGTCTGGCTCGGGGTTACCGCTCCTGGTAAAAAAATCTCAACCCGAGCCAGACTCGGGAACACCGCCAGGGAGGTTAAGAACAATGAGGGAACAAGGAGGAGTATAGTGGTAGCTATACCTGGATTTGGAAAATTAGTAATAGAGGAGGAAGTAATGGAAAAGATATAATGACACCTAGTTTTGGACCAAGAGTGTGATGTTATACAGTAAATTACACAATTGAGTTACTGGAGGCAACCAATCAAATTAAAACAGCACTCAAAAGCTGGGGTTGAAATCTTAAAGAGGAGTATCCATAAAAAATAAAAAAAAAGTCAGCAGCTACAAATACTGCAGCTGCTGACTTTTAAAATAAGGACACTTACCTGTCATAGGGTCCAGCGATGTCGGTACCTGAGGCCGAACTGTCCCTCGGTCCTCGGATGCTGCCGCCGCCATCTTGGGTATGGGAATCAGGAAATGAAGCCTTGCGGCTTCACTTACCGGTTCCCTCCTGCGCATACGCGAGTCACGCAATGCAATAGGAATGCTCCGTGCTGTCTCTGGGACCCGTGTGTGGGATCCGCTCATCCCCCGATACGCTCGGCAGTGCCGGCATTGCAACTGTGGGTGGGCACCCACTGCGCATGCGCAAGTGGCGTCGCGCACCGTGATTGGCCACGCAGTCATCTGGGACCTGTCACGTGTCCCAGATGACTTACGGGAGGGAACCCTTTCTGCACTGAGGGGAAGTGATGTCCCTTAGCCTGAGCACTGAAGGAGGCAGACTACGAGGGACCCCCTAGCAACAGGCATTTAGAAGTGAGTTATTTTTTTTTTTCCAAATGTTTTTTTTTTTTTTAGGAATTGTAATCATCTTTTTTTGGGGGGGGGGGCACCACTTTAATGTTTAGCCCTATTTATGTTTTTATTACACATATTTATTTAAATAACTTTCAGAAATTACATTTTTATATCACGCTATCTATATTTCATGACATCACACTACCATGCTTGATATCATGCCTACCAGTCTAACACCAATCACACTGAACATACAGGTACAGTCATGCTCAAAAGTTTGCATACCCTGGCAAAAATTTTGAAATTTTGGCATTAATATTGAAAATATAACTGATCATGCCAAAAAACTGTCTTTTATTTAAGGATAGCAATCACATTAAGCCATTTATTATCACATAGTTTTTTGGAACCTTTTTAAATCATAATAAAAACAGAAATCACCCAAATGGCCCTGATAAAAAGTTTAAATACCCTGGAATGTTTGGCCTTGGTACAGACACAGAAGGTGGCACATACAGGTTAAAATGGCAATTAAAGGTTCATTTTCCACATTTGTGGCTTTTTAAATCACAAATAGTGTCTGTGTACAAATAGTCAATGAGTTTGTTAGCTCTCACGTGGATGCACTAAGCAGGCTAGACACTGAGCCATGATGAGGTAGAAAAGAACAGTCAAAAGACCTGCATAACAAGGTAATGAAACTTTAAAAAGATGGAAAAGGATATGACAATATATCCAAAGCCTTGAATATGCCATTCAGTACTGTTTAATCACTTATTAGGAAGTGGAAAATTAGGGGCTCTTTTGATACCAAGCCAAGGTCGGGTAGACTGAGAAAAATTGCAGCCACAAGTGGCGGAAGAATTGCTCAGGATAGAAAGAAAAACCCACAGGTAACCGCAGGGGAAATACAGGCTTCTCTCCAAAAAGACGGTGTGGTTGTTTTTAAGGAGCACAATTCAACGATACTTGAACAAAAAAGAGCTGCATGGTTGAGCTGCCAGAAGGAAGCCTTTACTGCGCCAATGCCACAAAAAATCCAACGAGGCGTGTCAAGGTGGTGTTGGGCATATTGTAACCAAGGTTTTTTTTGTGGAACTTGGATAGTAAAGTCTTCTTCCTGACAACTTGACCATGCAGCTCTTTTTTGTTTTAAGTATCATTGTATTGTGCTCCTTAAAGCGGAAGTAAACCCATCGATTTAACAGTCTAAAAAAAAAAAGGTATGCCGTGAATGCTAACTGCACATTGGCTGTGCTCTCAACCAAACAGTCAAACCATCCAATGGCTCGTGTCATAACGGATCACATGTGCAGCACTGTGGCAGTTGAAGATTAAACAGAGGCAAAGATGGCAGCTTCCTTGGCTGAAAACGATAGGAGGGTTTACTTCCACTTTAAAAACAACCATACCATCTGTTTACAGAGCAGCCTGTATTTCTCTTGAGGTTACCTGTGGGTTTTTCTTTGTATCCCGAACAGTTCCTGTGGCAGTTGTGGCTGAAATCTTTCTTGAGCTACCTGACCTTGGCTTGGTATCAAGAGATCCCCAAATTTTCCACTTCTTATTAAGGGATTGAACAGTACTGACTGGCATATTTAAGGCTTTGGATATGTTTTTATATCCTTTTCCATCTTTGTAAAGTTTCATTACCTTGTTACGCAGGTCTTTTGACTGTTCCTTTTCACCTTGTCATGGCTCAGTGTTTAACCTTCTTAGTGCATCCATGTGAGAGCTAACAAACTATTTATACACAGACACTAATTGTGATTTAAAAAGCCACACATGTGGGAAATTAACATTTAATTGTCATTTTAACCTGTGTGTGCCACCTTCTGTGTCTGTACCAAGGCCAAACATTTTCATTATGATTAAAAAAGTATCCAGAAAACTGTGATAATAAATAGCTTCATGTGACATGTGATTGCTATCCCTAACCGCTTCAGCCTCGGAAGATTTGGCTGCTCAATGACCAGGCCATTTTTCGGCACTGCATTGCTTTAACTGACAATTGCACGTTTGTGCGATGCTATACCCAAACAAAATTGATGTCCTTTTTTTTCCCACAAATAGAGCTTTCTTTTGGTGGTATTTGATCGCCTCTGCGGTTTTTATTTTTTGTGCTATAAACAAAAGTTTTATATGTTTTGTACTGTTTGTTGGTCTTATAGCAGCACCATCTTGAATTTAAACGCATTTTAGGGTGTGCCTCCAAATATGTTTTTGTATATTGTAATAGACCCTGACCAGGTTTTTTTGGGGCTGGAGCACACCTCCCCCTCCTAATTACCTCTTATTTAGTGACCACCAGTGCATAGGAGGAATCCCTTCACTTCTCCCACATAGAGGAGTTTGGCTCCCATGGTTGAGACGCAGGATCTTTCATTCTATTACTAGGGTAGGACCCACTAATTCGGGGTACTTTGTCACAGTAAGCGGGCTTAGCACTATATATGTGTGACTAAACCCCCGTATTTTTTTTTAATATGTTCAGGTGTTTTTAACTAGCCTTGCAGGAAATGTCAATTCTTGAATGTGTGCGCTGTAATCTGTTTTGTACTGTTTGTTGGTCTTATAGCAGCACCATCTTGAATTTTAACGCATTTTAGGGTGTGCCCCCAAAATATGTTTTTGTATAAACAAAAGAAGAGTGACAATTTTTAAAAAAACACAATACTTTTTGCTATAATAAATATCACAATTTTTTTTATAAAAAAAAATAAATTTCCCTCAGTTTAGGTCAATGTGTATTCTTCTACATATTTTTGGTAAAAAAAAATCGCAATAAGCGTATATTGATTGGTTTGCGCAAAAGTTATAGCGTCTACAAAATAGGGGATAGATTTATGGCACTTTTATTATTATTACTTTTTTACTAGTAATGGCGGCAATCTGCGATTTTTATCAGGACTGCAACACATCGGACACTTTTTTGAAACCATTGACAATTATACAGTGATCGGTGCTATAAAAATGCACTGATTACTGTGTAAAGATCACTGGCAGGGAAGGGGTTAACAAAAGGGGTGATCAAGGGGTTAACTGTGTTTCCTATGTGTGTTTCTAACTGTGGGGGGATGGGACTGTCTAGGAGGAGAGAGAAATCAGTGTTCATACATAGTATGAACACACAATTTGTCTCCTCTCCCCTGAAAGAACTGGGATCTGTGTGTTTACACACACAGATCCTGGTTCTTTCTCTGTCACGAGCAATCGCGGGAGCCTAGTGGTCATTGCACCCACTGGGCACTCGCATCGGGGTTGGGCACGTGCTGCGGGCTCGCGCGTGACTCCGGCAGGGCACGCACGCCCCTAGTGGCCAAAAGGCGAAGCGAGGTAAGGTAACGTCGTATCGCCCAGCTGTGCCATTCTGCCACAGTAAAACGGTCGGCAAGAGGTTAAACAAAAGACAGTCTATTAGCATGATCAGTCATATTTTCAATATTAATGCCAACATTTTGCAATTTCTGCTAGGGTACGCAAAATCTTGAGCTCAACTGTATATATAGCCAATTGTGGCATACCAGCACTCCAGCATCACTTATAGACCATGGAGTGACAGTAGATGTGTTTGTTTAGGTTATTGAATATGCAGGCAGATTCAGTTGCTATGCAGCTAGTTTAGATTTGTTTAGATTGTTTTGTATTTATTACTGGCCATTTTGATAAGCTTGGGTAGCTGCCATCATCTCTTAAATAGGTCATTTATCCAGCAACTTTGAAATTTTAAGCCTAATCATCCCATGCATACATGGTCAAATTTACATAACTTCTTAAAATTCAAAGGAAACATTGCCCTTTGCCATGACATTCTGCAATATATTAAAGTATACTGTAACACTTTTACTTGAATACAGTATTTTCTTTAAATCTTTGCAATTGGTAGATTTTAAATATCAATTTTTATATAAATATTTGGTGTTTGCCTAAAATCATTAGCATGGCATCTCCAAACAACATAAACCAAACTACTTGAAGATGAAACATATTTATCCCCCAAGCAGTTTACCTTCATTTTGCAACTTTTTGATAACAGCTGGTCAGAGTCTTGTCGCACTGCAATAGACAGATGTTTTGGGAAAGGATCTACTTAAATTTTATAAACTGTGGAGCAAAGTTTCATCTCTGGGAATGGAAGAATTGAAATGTTCTGTGTTTTCAGATTTTACTATTTTAAGTATGACAAATATGGCAAGGTACTTCATGAATATTCTAGTGGGCAAGTATGCACAGACTCAGCTAATCATTCTGAAAACAGAATGCAATGTATGAAGTAGAACAAAGTATTGTAATGGCCTAAATCTGATTAAGTAAACTTTGTATAAAATGCATCAGAGTTGCATTAAGTTAAAATGTTCTTTGTTGATCCACCCTTTTTAAATGTATCTTGTTTTACAAAAAATGTGAAGATAAATGTATCACAACAATGTAATGTAAAGTTTATTTTATCTACATTACCTCCTTATCAAAAGGCATTTTCTGGCAGTGGACTAACCTTTATTCTTTTATTTAACAATGTTTGAGTCATGCTGTTTCTATGGCAGCATGTACAGTATTGCTGTAACGGTGAATCTAGGAGGATAGAAACATGGAAGCTATCATTGTTAGTTTTAACAGTTCTTTGAAACTCTGAAAGTCTTGGCTACAAGAACTGGTCAGTCAAGGACCTGGAAGAAATATGTAGTTGATGAAAAATCTGAACCCCTTTCTTGCATGCTTGTTCCACGATAACAGAACAACAGTTCAGAGGCCTGTATGTTATAAAACAAGTCTACAGTGGTAGCTTTCCATATTTCTGTTCTCAATGTTTTCCTATAAAGAAAATGAATACTTAAAGTGATTGTAAAGTCATGTTAAACATGTTATACTTACCTCCTCTGTTGCAGTGGATTTGCACAGAGCAGCCTGGATCCTCCTCTTTCCGGGTCCCTCTTCTGTGCTCCTGGCCCCTCCCTCCTGTTCAGTGCCCCCACAGCAAGCAGCTTGCTATGGGGCACCTGAGCTGGGTCACAGCTCCCTGTGTCCATTCAGACACGGAGCCTGACCCGGCCACCCCCCCCTCCCCGATTGGCTAGTTGACTTTGATTGACAGCAGCGGCAGCCAATGGCGCCACTGCCATGTCTCAGCCAATCAGGAGGGAGAATCTCAGACATCTGAGACACTCGTTGGACATCGCTGGACAGAGAGGGACCTCAGGTAAGTACTAGGGGGGCTGAGGGGCATAGAATACATTAGGATAAAAAAACCTTCTGACCTTACAACCACTATGAAGATCATTCACCCCCACCCCCACCTCCTACCTCTCTTTCATAGAACGTATGAAATTTGCTAGTTCTGCTGAAGTCTGAAGTACTGGAATCACAGCAGCAAGATCTCACTATTGCAGTCCCTATAATATATAGAAAGACAATGGGTTAAATCCTCTACCTGCAATCAAACCTGGATTTTACTCTCCACTAGAATCTTTATTTTCACAATTAAGATTTTTTTTAATAACAACATGCTAAGCCAACCAATGGATTTAAATGAAAAAAAAAAAAAAACGGTGTTCTGTGCTGAATCTGTTAATTGTTTTGCTCCCTGTAGATTGAAGTGCTGTAGCTATGAATCAGTGAGGGGAGTATTGGCCCTCTGCAGAAATACTGCTGCTTCCACAGAGAGAGCAGTGGTCCTTCTTTGGAGGCAGGTTTTTCTACTTAGGCTGTAGCTGCTTTCTAAAATATATTTATGACTTTGAACAACTCTTGTTTTGATGGACCTGAAATGCATTAGTTGATTTAATCCAAAAAATTTAGTTGGGCTTTAATGGATAGAAAACTCGAAATCCACCAGCTTTGTATTGTATTGACCCAGCTAGGGTGGGTGTGGGGCAATGTGCAATTGTTCCTGCCCCAGCAGAAGTGTTTTGTAGTTTGTTTTTTATTTTTGAGCCTATACTCAACCTTTCTCTATGCATCATCTATTCTGCATTCTAGTCATCCCCTGTTCACTCCTGTTTGCCAGAATCTGTTTGTTTTCTTACAAAGAATGTAATATTTAAACTCTATAATGCTTTCACTTCAAGGAATATGTGGAATTGTATACAGAATAATATTACTAAAATTAAAGTATAAATTAAAGCATTGAATAAAGGTCTTGAATTTTGCAAATGGCAAATAACAACCTGCATATAGTTATTTTTTCTAATTTGTTGTTGCTTTTGAATTTTCTGGACACATTTGAACATCTATAATACATTTATTACCAGTCAGTGCTTTGAGGACAACAGGTGTGACACAAAATTGATAAATTGCAGTAGGATAATTGAAAATTACATCATATATTCTCTAGAAACCAGCCAGTATATATATTAAATAAACATAATTATCATTTATGCCCTTTTCTGCCAAGCCATTATCTTTAAATATTTCTATTAAATAGCAAAAAAATAAAATAACATGTGTTTTCATACAGCTGGCCTTTACACTGCACCATAATTCTTTAAACTTTACCTGGTATAAAACAGATGTTTAACCTCCTCAGTACAGTGCATTTTCACCCCCTTCCTGACCAAGCTATTTTTCAGCTTTCAGCACTGTCACAGTTTTAATAACAATTGCGCGGTCATACAATGCTGTACCCAAAGAGCTTTCTTTTGGTGGTATTTGATCACCTCTGCAGTTTTTATTTTTTGCGCTATAAACAAAAGAAAGGGACAAGTTTAAAAAAAACAATATTTTTTACTTTTTGCTATACTAAATATCCCCAAAAAATATATAATTTTTTTTCCCCTCAGTTTAGGCCGATACATATTCTTCTACATATTTTTGGTAAAAACAATCGCAATTAGCGATTATTGATTGCTTTGCGCAAAAGTTATAGCGTTTACAAAATAGGGGATAGTTTTATAGCATTTTTATAAAAAAAAATGTTTTCACTAGTAATTGTGGTGATCAGCGATTTTTATTGTGACTGCGACATTATGGCGGACACATCGGACATTTTTGACACATTTTTGGGACCATTGTCATTTATACAGCAATCAGTGCTATTTAAATGCATTGATTCCTGTGTAAATGACACTGGCAGTGAAGGGGTTAACCACTAGGGGCAGGGAGGGGTTAACATGTTCCCTGGGAGTGATTCTTATTGTGGGGGGAGGGGACTCACAAGGAGAGGAGACCGAACAGTGTTTCTCTGTACAGAGAACAAACCATCGGCTCCTCTCCTCTGACAGGACCGTGGATCTGTGTGTTTACACACACAGATCCACGGTCCTGCTGTGTTACTGGGCAATCGCGGGTGCCCGCGGGATCCCTGGATGGCTGTGAAGGGGAGGACGTCATATGACGCCCTCCTGCCCTGAGAGCTGTGCTGCCTGGCCGTCAATAGACAGCCGGCGGTCAGCTACTGGTTAAATAAGCAAAAATATTCTTTTTTTTTCCACAAAAAATTGTATTATTGAGATTAAACAGAAATACAGGTAAAGTACATCGCATAAAGTACAATGCAAAAACTCGTCCATGACATCGAAAACAGGTTTAACAACATCAAAACTGTATTGTAGTCAGGGTCATGGGTACTGTGGAGGAACACAGGGAATGTAACATGTGGAGAACATACATTAACAGAAACAGTGTACAGGATCTATAGTACATGGTATCTCATGACGAGACCTCTTAATATCAACAAGTTTGGCATAAGTAGCTTTTCAGCCCTGTGGACCATTATCTACAGGTCCAAACACGGCCTGGTGGGAGACTTGAACTTGACCGTAAGTTAAAGTAGAAAACATGGGTCTCTAGTATGTTGTTAGAACATTTTGATCTAGGATATGACTCCTATGGGGAGGTGTTCAGTAAGAGGGAAGAGAAAGAGAAAAAAAAAAAAAAAGTGGGGGTTCAGATAGGGAGGGGGGGGTAGGGAAGATAAGCGGACATTGGAGTAAAGAGGTATATCTGGGACAGAAGATAGGGGGGGCGAGAAGGGGAGGGGGGGTGTCCCTCCCCTCTCCTCCCCCGGCACACACAATATTTAAGCTAAAGGTCTGTCAGGTATTCGAGGGTGACACATTATGTTGGGAAGTAGGATTTGTATCCATCTGTGGATTTAAAGTGGGTCCAGCATGCCCATGTTGAGGTGAATTTTTGAATGCGGTCTTGTGAGGTGAAGATTAATTCTTCCAGTTCTTCAATTTTTTCAACCCTGGTCAACCACTCCCTAATGGTTGGGCTGTGCGTCAAGCGCCAGTGTGTTGGAATGCAAAGTCTGGCTGCATTGGCCATATGCATGGCCAGAGATTTATGGTAGGAGCGGTTGGACAGGGTTGTGTGGTGCAGCAGGAATTGCGCCGGGGTGTAGTCTAAAGTGTATGTAGTTACGTTTTTTATCACCGAGTGCACTTCTGTCCAAAATGGAGCCACTAGCATTGTTACATCTCCAGCATATGTTAGGAATTGCAGGAGAAAAGTGGTGTAGACGGGATGGTGTTCTGTACCATTTAGTAACGATTTTGTAACCGTTTTCTTGTATTGCAACGTTCATTGAGCCCTTGTGTGTGTTTGTGAGAACAGTTTCCCATTCGTCGTCTGTAAATGTCGTCTGGAGGTCTCTGTCCCAAGCTAAGCGTGCACTGTCAGTTTGTGGGGGGTGTTTCCTGTCTTGTAGCATAGGGTATGTAAAGGTACACGTCTTTCTTCTTGTATTCTAAGTGCCTAGGCCAGGAATTGGTAGGAGCGGAGATCCCAGTTCACCGGTGGTTAACACACACACATACACGGGTTTGTAAGTGTAAATGGTTACAAAATTTAATAGACAATACGTTCCTCTTTTATGGGAAATGCAGAGGGAGGGGACAGCTTTCCCAAAAACCAATCAGACTTATACACATGTGCATACATTAACAACTTCTTGTCACGTGACAGTCTTCAGTTGAAATATGGAATATGGGGCAAAGGTCAGTCACGTGCTGGTGGTTAGCTTGCAACAGGAAATATAAGGCAAAGTTTAGAGTATGACAGTTAGTTCTGTTAACTGTACACACCTGCTGATTTGACCACAGAACTCCTGAGTCACTCCATATCCTCTGGTGAAGTACAGAGTTAGAAAACCACATAACAGCTGCGTCCTGCTGATATGTCAACACTGGTCAAACCGTTTTTCTAAGAAATATACTTACACCAGCTTTGTTTAAAAGCTGAAAGTTAAGCATATTTATTTCAACCCCTATCAAAATGGTATATCATTATAAGTAGCCCCCTTATAATCCTCTCTTTGATCATTCTGATTTAACATAATGATCATATCTAATGTCCTCAAAATTCACTATTCTTCTTCTTCTTCACTTGTCCTGATGATGGAAAGATTCTGTTTAGTTTCCAGGTAAAATCATCGTGTCCTCCAGGGAGATTTGTCCTATGCCTTCCTGAATATCTTGTAGATTTCGTTGTTGTCTTGAAGGGAGTGTATCCTCGGTTACTGTTAGGGGCTCTGGAGTTGAGGGGAGCTGGGGACACTTCTTCAGTCGGCTGGCGTGGATCCAGGTGTTGCCTAGGTCCGTCAGTACCGCGGTCCTGGATACCTTTTCCACCTTCCACGGTCCGGAGTAGATTGGTCCAATTCTTTTCCTGTGAGCCAGCTGCTTAATCAGTACTTTGTCCCCTGGGATGAAGGGGTGGGTTGGTTCTGTTGAAAGAGGAAAAAAGGTGACAGAAACTTGTTCATTTATTTCATGAAGCATACTTACCAGACTTTTCACGTACACTTCCTGTTGGGAATAAACGTTAATGTCAGAATTTGGGTCTAATGGGGGTAATTCTATATTTGCAGGGATTCCCATTAGAATTTCAAAAGGGGACAATCCTGTCCTAGAATGGGGGGTGGTTCTTATCTGAAAAAGGACAGAAGGTAAGTGTTCCAACCAACCTTTTAGAGTACCTCCTGTAGCCTTTTTTAATTTGTCTTTGATGTTCCTGTTCATTCTCTCTACTACTCCTGCACTCTGGGGATGATAGGGAATATGTAGTTTCCATTGCATCCCCAGAGATTTGGCTACAACTTGGGTCACTGAGGAACTAAATGCGGGTCCTCTGTCGGACCATATGGTTGTGGGTATCCCGAACCTACAGATCCAATAATTTAACAAGCATCTCGCTGCTATATTTGCGGTTTCTCCGGTACAGGGAATTGCCTCAACCCAGGCTGACCATTTGTCAACGATTACGCAGAGGCACCTCAAGTTTCCCTTTTGCTTTGGTAGGTGTGTGAAGTCTATTTGTAAATCTGTTAATGGTCCCAAGGGTGGAGGTAGATGGCCATGTAGGCCATGTCTCTTTCCTTGAACATTGTTCTGGGCACAAGTTAAGCAGCTTCTAGTTAGAAGCTTAGTTTGTTTTTGTAAATTATTTGTGCAAAAAGATTTTGAATATATATTTACAAGAGGGGCGGGTCCTATGTGTCCTGGGCCATGGAGGTAGGATAAAATTAGGATACAATTAGCTTCAGGTATACCCAGGATCTTCCCCTCTTTTGTCCAAAGACCTTCAGAGTCTTTGGTCAAACCTTCATTTGCCCAGAAATGGACATCTGTATCTGTGGCCATTGACTGCATTTGGGCCACAACAGTTTTGAAATCAGGGGATGAGAAGTGCTCTTTAAAGAAGATTGTGGTAGGGGCTGGTGAATTGGGTGAACTGGCAGCAGCCTTTTTTGCTTCTCTGTCTGCGAAAGCATTTCCTTTTGATACCATACTATTGTCTGATGAGTGGGCTTTTACTTTTATAACAGCAACCTTTTTAGGGAGCAGAATTGCTTGCAGTAGATTAAGGATCTGCTCTGAATTAGCTATCTGTTTGTTGTCTGCTGTTTTAAATCCTCTATTGGCCCATATCACACCAAAATCATGTACCACTCCAAATGCATATCTGCTGTCTGTATAAATGTTGACTTCCTTGTTTGTGAACAGAATACAGGCTCTGGTCAGAGCTTCTAGTTCTGCTACTTGAGCAGAAACAGGGGGCAATGGTTTTGCCTCTAGTACTGTATGTGGCAGCTGAACTACAGCATAGCCAGTTAAAAATGTAGAGTCAGAGGGACGGGAACAACTACCATCTACAAAAACATTTTCGGCATTTATAATTGGAATGTCAGAAAGATCAGGTCTTGGTGAAGTGACTTGTTCCACTTTTTCTACACAATTATGTGTGTGATCAGGTTCGTGTGGTAAACGTAACATGGAATGTAGTAAACGTACAACTGGATTGCTATTCGGAACATATTTAAGTACCAAGTTGTCAGTATTTAACAAAGTGATCTCGTATCCACTGAGTCTTTGGGAAGTCATGTGTTGTGTGTTCATATTCTGTATGAGGTGGGTAACTGAATGAGTGGTGTACAGTGTCATTTTGTGTCCCAATACTATTTTGTTGGCATCTTGTGCAGACATGGCACAGGCAGCGACATTCTGAAGACAGGACGGCATGCCCTGGACTTGGATAGGGAGTTTTCTAGATAAATATGACACTGGGCGATACCCTGAGCCATGAGATTGCGCAAGTACTGCAGCAAAAGATTTTCCTGAAACTACACAGTACAACTGGAAGGCTTTACCATAATCTACCAATCCCAGGGCGGGGGCGGTGGACAAACTCTTAATAAGAGCATCAAAAGCATTTTTTCTGTCTTCTGTCCAGTCTATCAATTTAGGGGCGTTTGACCCGGCAGCCTCTCGTAGGATACTATCATAATGAGAACAGTCAGGAATCCACTGGCGGCAATATACAATTGCGCCCAAAAATGACAACAAAGCTGCTTTGTCTTTTGGAGGACTGAGAGCTTGTAAGGCTGCGGCACGTTTGGGGGACACTAGCCTGGTCCCCTTGTCCAGAATACATCCTAGGTATTCTACTTGTGGTAGACACCACTGTATTTTTTTCCTTGAGGCTAGGTGGCCGGCTTCGGCCAGATGTTCTAACAGTAATGTTGAATCGACCGCACAATCTTCAGCAGAACGACTGCACAAGAGCAAGTCGTCCACATACTGTATTAGTACCGACCCATGCTCGGAAGTCCAAGACTTGACAGTCTCGTTGAGTACCATGGAGAAGGCGGCGGGGCTGTCTACATACCCTTGCGGTAAACGCGACCAAGTTAACTGGCCCGCGCCGGCCCATGAGAAGGCAAATATGGGCTGAGCCTCTTCGGCAATAGGAATGCTAAAAAATGCGTTTGCCAAATCAATCACTGTGTAGCATAGGGAATCTGCAGGTATGCATGAAAAAATGAATGTTATATCAGATACCAAGGGCGGGAGGGGTAGTACTTGTTTATTAACTGCCCTTAGATCTTGGACTAGCCTCCATTCGCCACTGGTCTTTTTTACGGGGTAAATGGGCGTGTTCCAGGGGCTGATTACTGGTTTCAAAATGCCTAAGCGTATGTATTCTTCAATCTGTGGTGCAATTCCATTGGTTTTCTCTGGGGGCAAGGGATACTGTTTGTGGTATTGTGGCTGTGCATCTGGACGTAATTGGGGAGTGTAGGGTGTGCAGTTGATAAATCCTACGCTACCTTTGTTTTCTGCCCAGATCTTGTGAGTCTCTAAAGTGGCGGGCAGTAACATAAAGAATCCTTTATGTGTGTGTCGTTTAGGACCAGTCAGGTCACAGAAAGGGGAACTTGCAGTTAGTGACCCTTCTTTGTCAAATTTAATAGTGATACTTAAACTGGACAATAGGTCCCTTCCCATAAGGGATACAGGACAAGAGGTCAACACAGCAAAAGATTGATCGCACAAATGTTGCCCCTCGGGAGTGGTTACAGGTAATGGTGGAGTGATGGGATGGGTAACAGGGGTCCCATTTATACCAATAGAGTTTCCTTGCGAGGACATGAGGTTCTAGTGAGGGATATAATTGTAGGCGAGGACCAGGCTCTCCTGAGTCCATTTTTACAGTGACATAAGGTGGAGGGGGTTCAAAGGTAGGGGCGGATACATTTGTTTTAACTGCAGGAGTCTTTTTAGCATATTTCTTTCTATAATCTTTTAAACATTTGCTCCATGAGTGATAACAATCTTTCATGTATTGAGGGTCATTAGATTTACCCGGGGGGTAGGAATGCTTATGCGTCTGACAAATTTTGCTAACTTTCTTCCAATCTTCCTCTGAACAAGGACCTTGTGGTCCCGGATCATGAATACCTAACTGGTGGCATCTTTCCTGGACTTGAGCCCAGAAAGGTTCCACCTGTGGTCCAGGTAGATTGTTTTTAATATATTCATACGGGCACGGGATCCCTATGTCTGATCCTGGGGTGGCCGCAGAATTCCCCATCTAACAAAGTGGGCAGGGTATGCCTAGTATGTGGGCACAAGTGATAACAACCCGTTTGGGTAATCACTTGTTGTCGAACAATTGGGTAGTCTGCTTGGTCCGTTAAATCAGATGGACTAATGGGACTGTGAAGGTTTACCCTTAGTACTCGATTTATGGTTCCTTTCTTTGTGGCGGGATATATTCCTCTTACCCCTAATCTACAAGAATAGCCCCCTGGTCTATTGGTTAATAGAACCCACCTATTTTCTATTTAAAAAAAAAACAGTAATCCTATGGTACAATGTGGACAAGGTGGAACTATATCACTACAATCAGGTTCTGCATATTCAGAAGTCATTTAACTCTTATACGTTATACAACATACAATTCTTTAAAATTTTTAGGTACTTACGCTGTTCTGTGGAAAAAGAAGTCTCACATATACATATATATATATATATCTTAAACAAAACTTTATACTTATTTCTATAGGTCTTATACTGTAAATCTTATGAACAGAATTATTTTAAATGATCATTATAAAACCATACATTTGTTCAATTTTATAGTGCACTTTTTGTTTCTCAAAAAACTTAATGGGCGTCCGCTCAACCAAACCTTTTATCACGGGCGTAATCTGCTACTTCCCGGTGATTAAAATAATAATCTCTTTTACAATAGTTTTTTTATAGTCAGACCAACCTAGTCAGACTCTCTTTAAATAGCCAAATAACCTACGTAACTACCTGCGTGTCCTTTTAACCTCCCGGGGGACCAGCCTAGTCCTCCGCGAAGGCACAACAACCTCTTTAAACTAAATTCGTGGCGATTATCTGGACAGCGTAAGCATTTACACCTATTCACCTTAAAAGGTAAAAAGGGCAAAATCACTTACCTGTCACAAGATATCCCGACTTCTGAACACCAGTTGTAAAGGTACACGTCTTTCTTCTTGTATTCTAAGTGCCTAGGCCAGGAATTGGTAGGAGCGGAGATCCCAGTTCACCGGTGGTTAACACACACACATACACGGGTTTGTAAGTGTAAATGGTTACAAAATTTAATAGACAATACGTTCCTCTTTTATGGGAAATGCAGAGGGAGGGGACAGCTTTCCCAAAAACCAATCAGACTTATACACATGTGCATACATTAACAACTTCTTGTCACGTGACAGTCTTCAGTTGAAATATGGAATATGGGGCAAAGGTCAGTCACGTGCTGGTGGTTAGCTTGCAACAGGAAATATAAGGCAAAGTTTAGAGTATGACAGTTAGTTCTGTTAACTGTACACACCTGCTGATTTGACCACAGAACTCCTGAGTCACTCCATATCCTCTGGTGAAGTACAGAGTTAGAAAACCACATAACAGCTGCGTCCTGCTGATATGTCAACACTGGTCAAACCGTTTTTCTAAGAAATATACTTACACCAGCTTTGTTTAAAAGCTGAAAGTTAAGCATATTTATTTCAACCCCTATCAAAATGGTATATCATTATAAGTAGCCCCCTTATAGGGTAGATTGTTGATATCAGATGTCGTTGAGGCTCGGTATGTGAATACAGTGTTTCGAACGGTGTGAGGTTTCTGGACCATATGTCTGAGGAAACAGTCGTGGAGAAAAAGTGTCTCAATTGTCTGTACGACCAGAAGGGGAATTCTTTCGTGTGGCAGGTAGATGCTAGATTTTCGTATGAATGTGGTCGGCCCTTACTATAAAAGTGTTGCGCCAGGACTTCCTCGTGGGGCCATTCCCTTAGCAGGAAAGTATTCGTGTCGCCTGGGGTGAAGTCTGGGTTGCCCCTCAACGAGGTCAGTGGACCTGGTCTAGAGGAAATGTTATGGTATTTCATTGCAGTGTTTACGGCCGATAACGTTGGGTCGATGAGTGGATGTCGTTTGACTGATTCGGGCCAATGTTTCGGTGATATTCACGGGAGGATGTGTAGGGGTTTTTGCAGAAAGGAATTCTCCAGCCTAACCCAACATTTCCCTTGCTTGTGGGATTTCCAGTCAATCACCCTGGCAAGATGGCAGGCCAGGTAGTATTGGCCCCCCTTCCAGATAAATGCTGAACAGGCTTTCTTGTAGGATGCAAAAAAGGTCGGGGTAAGTATATTGGGATTGTCTGCAGGAGGTAGAGGAGGCAAGGGAGAATTATCATTTTTATCAATGCCGCACGGCCGAACCAGGAAACATTGAGGTTAGCCCAATTCTTTAGGTCTGTTTTGAAGTTTGACCAGGGCCATCAAAAAATTTAGATCGTATAGGGTCGTAAGCCGTCTGGGAATTCGAATGCCAAGGTACGTTATGGCATCCGATTTCCACTGGAAAGGGTACGATTCTTGACAATGTACTACTTCTTGTGTTGGGAGGGAAATGTTCAATGCATGAGACTTGGCAAAGTTAATTTTGAGGTTAGAGAGGACGCCAAAGTGGTGAATATCTTGCAGGAGGTTTGGAAGGGAAGTCCGAGGTGCTTGTAGTGTCAGAAGGATGTCGTCCGCGAACGCTGCTACCTTATACTCGTTGTTCTTGACTTTTAAACCTTGAATATCTGTATTTGCTCTTAGTCTATTTAGTAACGGTTCCAATGTGAGGACGAAAATTAGGGGGGGTAGTGGGCAACCCTGGCGTGTTCCATTGGTTATTGGGAAGGCGCTCGACAGGAGGCTGTTCGCTTTAACCCTCACCGACGGATTTGTATAGAGAGCATTAATGTGTGCAAACATGCGTGGTAGGAAACCTATGCTTTTCAGCACCTCCCGCATTTAGTCCCAGGCCACCCTGTCGAACGCCTTCTCAGCGTCAAGGGATAGAAGGAATCCTTTGGAACCAGTCAAGGTCAGCCAGTGGTGAAGGTTTAGGGTGCGGATAGTGTTATCCCTGGCCTCCCTGCCCGGGATGAATCCTACCTGATCTGGTGATATGAGGTTTGGTATGAGGGGTAGTAATCTGTTCGCAATAATTTTAGCATATACTTTAATATCTACATTGAGCAAGGATATAGGTCTATAGTTAGAGACTTGGGAGGGATCTTTGTCTGGCTTGGGTATGACCGCTACGTGTGCTTCCAACATACGTCCTGTAGAAGTGGATGGGTTCGAAAGGGTATTAAAGGCTGCTAGCATTCTAGGTGATAGTTTTTCCGAGAAGGTTTTATAATATATTAGGGATAGGCCATCAGGTCCAGGGCATTTCCCTGCTTTCATTTGTTTAATCGCGTGGTTAAGTTCCTCACCAGACAATGGGCATTCTAAGGTTTCGGCTTGTTGTGTAGATATAGGTTTAGGACAGTATTGGGTCAGGAAATCTTTTATTCGGGAGGTGCGGTCCTCGGTGGTGGGCGAATTTGGCGCGGCTTGTGGTAAATTGTATAAGATGGCATAAATTTTTTCAAATTGTGAGGTTATGTCTTCATTTTTAGATAAAATATTACCTTGTGGAGTGCGGATGTGGTGGATTATGGAAGATGACTTAGCGGTTTGTATCGTACGCGCTAACAGCCTCCCACTCTTGTTACCATGTTCATAGAACACTTTTTGCTGGAGAATGTACCTCCTTCTGGTGCGTTTCCCCAGTTCTTCCCGTAGTGTGGAGCGAGCAAATAAGAGGTCCTGTAGAGTGGTCTGTGAGGTCGAGAGTTTGTGTGCGATTTCAAGTCGGTTAATTGTCTGAATGAGAGAAGTAGTCTGTGCCTGTTGTCTTTTCTTTGCAGTCGTGGCTAGGGCTATTAGTTTCCCTCTGATCACACACTTATGTGCCTCCCATAACGTAATGGGAGAGATTTCTGAGGTATTATTCTCCTGAAAGTATAAGTGAAGCCTGTCATTGATTTGTCTCAAAACTTCTGTGTCTTTTAGGAGGGAGGGATTCAGTCTCCATGTTTTGGTCACTTGTTTAGTCTCCGGGAAGGTCAAGGTAATCGTGATAGGGTGGTGATCGGATAAAAACATTGGTTCAATGGAGGCCTGCGATAGCGACGATAAATCTGACTGGGATAGGAATATGTAATCGATCCTAGAATATTTCTGGTGTGGGAAGGAGAAAAAGGTGTAATCTTTAACCGTCGGGTGTAGTGTGCGCCATGTATCATGCAGGGACAGGTGTTGCAATTGGAGTTTGATTTGTCTCAGAGCTCTGAATGGGAGGGTAGAAGTGCCCGTGGAGGAGTCCAGTAGTGGGTTTAATGGTGTGTTAAAGTCGCCTCCCAGTATTAATATGCCTTCCTGAAATGTGGTTAGGAGATCGCAGACTTTTCTGAGGAAGGTCACTTGGTGTTCATTCGGACAGTATACGTTCGCTATAGTGATCGGTTTGCCTGCATATCTGCCTTTTAAAAAGACATATCTACCCTCTACATCAACGAGCGAGTCAGTCAGTTGGAAATCTGCCCTTTTTGAGATAAAAATGGATACCCCTTTAGTTTTGGAAGTTGGATTGGTGGAGTGGATTGCTTGCCTATAAATGTGATTCGACAATCTAGGGACAGCCTTGGACTTAAAGTGCGTTTCTTGTAGTAGCAAAAAGTGCGCTTTGTGTTTGGTAAGTGCTGAGAGGATTTGTGATCTTTTTTCCGGGAGGTTTAGTCCCTTTACATTAAGTGACACGCACTTAAGTGTGAGTCTATCAGTAGATGATTTACTCTGCATGATCTGGTCGGTAGGTATTGATACCGAGGGCCTCCCAAAGTCCTGCTGTGGGGTAGACTTACAGGGTGGAGTAATTATCGGGGTGTGTGTGCACAGGGGAGGAGAGAGGAACGAGTCCCGCTGCAAGAGTAGAAAAGGGGGAGAAGAGACAAGACTAAGGAAGGAAAAGTAAAGAGAGAAAAAAAAAAAGAGAGGGGAGAAGGGAAAGGAACGGGGAGGAAGGGATTGAAGGGAAAGTAGACAGTCACTCAGCAGACGTGCCTCAGAGCACACACTAGAGGTCTACTGAGTATTATTGTCCAGAGGTGGACTAGGCGTGCCTATCCACCTAATGGGGGTGATCCGGAAGGTAGCACAAGTCCGATTGGACTGCTATGAGGGGGTGGTGGTCTAGGGGGACAATCAGTGAAGTCGCACTGATATGGACGAGGAAAGAGCTACAATAGCGTCTAGGGACAATATGTGACATTAAACATTATGCATCTCGGAATGAGGCAAAGAAACCATGGTCTAGAAAGTATCGTCATGGGAAACGGGAATGGAGCACGAAGTGGACTCTATGCTTCACAAGCTTTGTAGTGGTAGAGCGGGTACCTTTGTTCAATTCTACTAAGGATATTTGTGTACGAATTGATGTAAGAGGAAAACAAAAAAAAAAAAAAAAAAACAAAAAAAAATAAAAAATAATAATAAAAAAAAAAATAAAAAAAAAAATATAAGGGGGGGGGGGGGGGGGGTTATAGCTACGCATATATATATATATATATATATATATATATATATATATATATATATATATATATATATATATATATATATATATATATATATATACGTGAGAGGAGGAGCAGTATTGGGTTGATGACATACACCTGAACCAATTAAAGGGAGTTTCAGTGTCTTTTCTTCCCCCCCTTAGCCATAGCTCCTTTAACCCCAGGTCTGTCGTTCCTGCACTCAAACCACCCCTGGCCCTGAATCAGAATGAACCGCTGTGAGTTTATAGCGACCTTAATGATCCTCACGTGTGTAATTTAAGAAAGGTTATATAATAGGTACTGGTGTATTGATTAAGAGTCTTTTGACTCAGTGTTCGTTTTGGGTCTGCAAATATCTAGTGAAAAGCAAGGGGGGAGGGCGGCCCGAGTGCAGTACCGGCAAGCAACAGTTATACAGGTGTCATGATGTGATCTCGGCATCAGCCCCAGCAGGGAGGGAGGGTTAAATCCCCATCTGCTGTGGCCGACCCGAGACGTGTGAATAGCAGGTACATACTAGAGAACTAGGCTAAGTTTAGAAAGTACATAAGTAAGCATAAGGCATTAGGTATAGGTTGGAGTTCGTTCTAAAAAACCCTGTGGAATGTAAGCGTTAGTACCTTGGGTGAGAATTAGATGCTAAAGTCTTTGTACTGTTACCCGAGGGATGCTTGCTTCTTCCAGGAGCTGGTGTGCAAATTAGCTTCTTTTGGTCTTCGGTGTCGGTCCTCTGTTCTGTCTTTTTGAAGTACCGCTGGAGGTCTCGCGATCTATGGAGGCTGTCCGTATCCTTGTGAACACACGACCTTAGTGCAGGCGGACATGTTGACGTAGTGCTGGAAAAAAGGGGTATAAGGGAAAAAGAAGAGAGAAAAAATAAAAGGGGGGGGTGAATTGGATTGTCAGTGGAATAGAGAGTTCCGCTTCAAAAACGAGCTTTGAGGTCCCATGACGATGAGGAGGAATGTAGTTTATGCATCTGGGTGATTTCAGCGCGGGGTATCTGGAGGTCCAGGACTGCGTCTGGGTGGTTCTCTTCGGAAGGGTCGAGCTTCAGGAGACGTGGGGTCAAGTCTGCGTCTTCTAGAGCGGTGCCTTTGCGATTTGGGAGAGGAGTTATGTGAAACTTGCTGCCATGGCTCTGTAGGAAAATAGCTTGCGTACCATTCAGGAATATCCACTGGGGGGATATCAAGTTGTTCACAAAACGTGTGCAGGTCCTCTGGTGTTCTGAGGAATGCCGTCCGGCCTCTGTTAGTTGCAGATAAGCAGAATGGGAATTTCCATTTGTACTGGATGTTGCGAGATCTCAATACATCCAGCAGAGGGTGCAGGGAACGTCTGTTCTGCAAGGTGATTTGGGAGAGGTCTTGGAACAGTTTTATTTCAGTGCCATTGTAAAGGATATGGCCTCTATCTCTGGCTTTCCTTAGAATTTCTTCTTTGAGGGGAAAGTTGACTATACAGCACACAATATCCCTGGGTGGTTCTGTGTCACGCGGGGGGGTCTCGGGGCTCGGTGTATGCGTTCCATTTCTATGGGGGTATCAGCAGGGCGTCCCAGCAGATCATTAAAAATGGAGCATACCGCTTGTGGCATCTCAGCTTGATCTATCCCCTCGGGCACACCTCTCACTCTCACGTTGTGCCTGCGCCCCCTGTTATCTAAATCTTCTACGTGCCTGTGCAGTTCAAACAATAGGGGTAGATGCTGGTCGTATGTTTGCTGTACTTGCCTGATGGCTGTGGCACGGATCCGGGAGTCCTCCTCTACAGCAGAGATGCGATGCGCCATTGTGTGGATCTCTTCTTTCAAATCAGAGATCGCAGACATCATGGTGTTCTTGATGTCTATGGCGACCCTTTTGGAGGTCCAGGAGGCTGGGGTGCAGTGCGCCGTGGCCGTCTTCCTCCATCAGCGAGCCCGCCATGCTTCTAGGCGAGTCCGGGGATGCGGCCTGTGTGTTTCGCGCGGCCTGATAGGCCTGCGCCGCCTCGTGCTGGGTGGACTGGCGTGTCCGGAAAAGCTCCGGTATGTTGCCGTTGAGCTGCCCGCCCGGCTCTCTTTGTGTGCGGGGGGTGGATGAGCTCCTGTTGGTCTTTCCCATTGCGGGTTGGTGTCTCTTTAGGTCCCGTACTGGGCTTAGTCTCGTCCATAGTGTGCGGGAGCTCTTTAGCACGCCGCCATCTCGGGTCCCGTCCAGGCCACGCCCCAGCAAAAATATTCTTATTTTGAAAATCTTCCAAGGCTTACAGAACCAATAAGGGGTAATCAGAGAAATATATGTTTACTCCCAATTCTGTCTTGAGACAATCCTTTCATGAGCAGCTCTAAAAGCCCCTGTTGCATTTGTCCCTTCAGGCAGTACAACTGCAGGAGGGGCTTTTAAAACTTTACAAGGCTTTACTGTACAGGGACTTTTAAGCTAACAAAGCTTTACTTTTATTATGAAACAAATGATATACTCTGTGTCTGGGATTTTTTATACTCTGTGTCTGGGATTTATGTACAGCATTATTACTACAGTTAATAACCTTCTATCAGTAGAGCCTATTACTTAAATGTTGGAGTTTGACAAGAAAGCTATATCCAACAGCTACACTCTGCGGCTGTTTGACATTTATGCAGATAATTGACACAAAGTATATCAGCCAAATATATAACTTTGCAACCTCTATCTGGATGTGTTATATGCTATGAAACACATTGATCCCTTGTCCTGAAAGAAAATCAGTCCAGCTCTATGAAGTGGGTGTTAATTGTTTAATCTCTCTTCTGACATGGAGCAGGTGGATGATTTCCTTAAAAAGTAGCTTTTTGATTTTTACCTGAAGGTTTGTTTTATTAAGGGACTTAATTTGGAGCATACATGTAGACTTATACACTATATACAGGGCTTTATTCAACTGATGATTTCTTCATCTACCACACAGTTCAGTTATGAGGATCAATCCATGTATGCTGATCTCTCTGATCTTGGTTCATAAGTGATATGTGTAGCGAAGGTGAAGAAAATTAACGAGGAAAATAGGAATTATCATACAGTCTCTGGAAATGTTTAAAGAAGCAGAGGTATTTTCTGAATTAAGTGAACAGTTAAAGCAGGATGTATAAAGAAGTTTGAATAAGACCAAAAATATATAAGAGGCATGACAGATTTTAAAAAAGTGGGGATTTTTAAATTCCAAAGGTTTTACTATCAGAGAAGGACGAAAGTTAATAGCTTGGGAGGTACCTCCAATGATCTCAGTGAGGATTCCTACACAACTGATACAAAGGGTTCACTGGAGATACAACCAAGGTTTTTGAAAAAAACCCAAAAACAACTAATAGTAAAACTCTGTCTATATGATTTACTAAAACTGGAGAGTGCAAAATGTGGTGTAGCTGTGCATGTTAGCCAATCGGCTTCTAACTGCAGCTTGTTCAATTGAGCTTTGATAAAAAAAATGGAACCTTATTGGTATCTATGCAGAGCTGCACCAGATTTTGCACTCTCCACTTTTAGCAAATCAACCCCTATATCTTTTTTAGAGATGGAAATGAATGAACTAGAAGGGGGAAAAAGACCAAAAATAGGCAAGGAGAAATATCAGTGGAGGAGGATCAAATAGTGAGAAATCATAAAAATTGAGAGAAAAAAGATTAATCAGATAAGACAAATCTAAATTACAGTATATATGGATTTGAATCCCTTCCTTCATCTTATTCTTTTTAGGAAATGGTATAGCAAAACAAAAAGTCAATTAGAGGGGGTGTCAAGCTTTTGGGAAACAGTTGGATGGCTTTGATATAGATTACTTTTTTAATAGATAGAGGTATCATATTTGAACAGGAAGGAGATACTGTTATTTGCCATGATACAGGGTTATGGGAAAAATCTAAAAAGATGCCATCAATAGGTTTGGATAAACCTCTGTAGCTGTTCTTACACATTGTTCCTTCAGATATGCAGAAATTGAATTGAACCCCATGCATATGGACAACTTGGTGAGGGGTAAGAGGAAAGCTTTAGAGGAGGTAAAAAGTTGAAAGCCATACCTATAAAACCTAGTGATGAAAGGGGGAATGTTGTCCTGCAGTCAAAGGATTAACACAGAGCAGAAATCCTAAGAAAATCGAATAATCAAGTTTGTTACAAAATAGTTAAACATAATCCCTTTTTGTTGTGGAAATAAAACTGAATGAACAATTGAACTGGGGCTTTCTGAATAGGAGATACAGATTTTTGAAAGTGAATACCTATATGATTCCCATTTCCTATGCTTTACCTAAGGTACATAAAAAGAAACAGCAGCCATCTGCATGCCCTATTGTGCCCAGCAGGGACAATTTAAGAGATGTGGTGGGAAAGTTCTTTAATAGAAAGCTCCAGCCTTATGTAAATGATACAAGATTTACGAGATACAAGATCTATTAAAGGAATTGGAAGGCATAGAGATGCAGCCCTATTGGTGGCATTGTATAGCTCAATACCACATTTAACAGGATTAGTAGCCTATGAGAACTTTTTAGATTGGTGGTTTGAAGGGTATGATAATCATATTGAATTAATTTTTTATTTATTGGCTTACATTTCTTGAAACAATTATATCTTGTTTATGGGTAAATTTTTGCATCAAAAAGAGGGGGATGCCATGGGGGGCAGCGTCTGCACTGGCATATGCATATCCTCACTCTTCACTTAGCCTGGTGGGTGGGGATGGTGGTATACCAGTCCAGTGAGTTTTTTGAACACATCACTACATTGCTAAAGTTTGTGGATGATGTGTTTATGGAATGGAGAAGGAGTAAAAGCAGTATTAAACCCAAAAGCAAACATGTATTATATGGCAGCTTATCAATTCCTAGATGCAATAGCATTTATTTTCTTTTTAGTAATTATTTTATTTTCATCTGGTGATCCAGCCAGTAAGTATGCTGTTTTTCAAAAGAACAAGCTTTCCAGCAGAATGTGTCATTTACAGAGATGATGCAAAACATTTAATACTAGCAGGGGTGCTTACAAAGATCAGCTTTAGTTTATTCATGAAAAAAAATAATCCTCAAAGGAAAAAAAAAAGTTTGCTGTAACTGCTTATAATGTATTAGCTGGAGTTTAGCTTCAGTTTGTTAGTGTATTTAGTTTCAATAATGGTGTTGTGTGAGGTGTGTTACTGGCCAGATCACCAGGTAAAAACCGATGGAAAAAAATAAGAAAATACAATTGATGCAGCCACCACATCTAATGATTGGTAAACTGCTGCAACATATTATATTTTTGGCTTTAGGTTTAACACTGCTTGAAGTCCAGCTACAACATTTAATTTTTAATTAACATTTAAATTTATTTACAGTGATATGGAACATTTAGTCATGAAAATGTTCAGGAAATCTATGGCTGGCAAACGCTCCTCTGTGAGTCATCTACTGACCCATATTGATGCTATGGATCATTTCCTCTGGATTAGGACATTGGGAGATCCTACAAATGCATCCAGATATAGTAATATTGTGCGCCCTTACCCACGTTTAATAACTGGAGGGCTAGGAACTTAGAGAAAATACTGCTTAGAAGTGAGTTCCAATGGTTGGATAAAA
Organism: Lithobates sylvaticus; assembly: GCA_028564925.1. Taxonomy (NCBI): domain Eukaryota; kingdom Metazoa; phylum Chordata; class Amphibia; order Anura; family Ranidae; genus Lithobates; species Lithobates sylvaticus. Next base: position 144,373,392 of record CM053036.1, on the reverse strand, counting down.
AAAAAGCAGTCCCCTATTTCGAGTAAGTGTACAGGTATGTATGTTGGAGGGTTTGATGCATGTCAATATGTAGTGCAGAGCAGTACATTTAACTCATCTAATGGTGAAAAAAAGTATGAAATCAATTATAAACTCTCTATCAAGCAGAGTTGCATATGAAATAGAATGTCTTTGTGACCTGTTTTATATAGACGAAACAAAAAAGCAACCTAAAGTTTGTTTTATTGGAAATATATGAGAGACTTAAAAATAAAAAGGAAGAAGACCTTTGAGGGACCACTTCATGGAAAAATCACAGAGGATCTCATACAGGGTTAAAATTTAAAGTAATTTACCTTTTTGGTTACTTCATGGAAAGGGGATTTTGATACAATCTTTCTACCAATAGCAAGTGTCTCCTGGCAGTCTGGAGCCAACATTATCTCCTGTGATCAGGTGTCACCTGAGGCTAATTGCAGGAGATGTGTACTTATACCCAGCAAGCACTCACACACTTGTCTCGGTTTTGTCCTTAACCACTTCAAAACACTGTATTATATACTGTACACTGACTACATTGTGTATATATATATAAATACACTGCCTGCACTGTATATATAGTCTACATTACACTGTGTGTGTGTGTGTGTGTGTGTGTGTGTGTGTGTGTGTGTGTGTGTGTGTGTGTGTGTGTATGTATATATATGTATATATATATATATATATTAAACTGTCTGCATGCCACTAACTTACCTGCCTCTAGCTAACGTTCTCTCAATCATAATACTATATACGGCCACCGTGATAGCAGCCTTATATTGTGTGGAGCGTTGACTATTGTGTGGGGTGTGGCTCCCTGGGCCATGATTGGCTAAAGGCACCCTGCCTTTGGCCAATCATGGCTCTCACAGCAGAGCATGCTGTGATTGGCCAAAACAGGTCAGGTGCAAGCTTTGGCCAATCAGCAGCCATCAATGCACTGCTATATTGCAGTGCATTATGGGGCGCTCTGCGGCACTTAAATTTGCTGCAAACGCATCATATGTTCGGTTCATTTTTCTGTTATACCATTATTTATCCAATGAATTTGGATAAAAAGTCTTAAAATATTTCACTCAAATGCATTTAATCAAACTTTGTATAGCAGTGCTTCTTTCCTTTCTCAGTGTTTTGGATACCTTTTTCTCAGAAGATTCTGCCACTTTCTTCTTTTCTTGTTCTGTGTTCCCATGTTGGCTGGAACGCATGGGATTTAGATTATTTTGCTTTGAAATCAGCAAGGAAAACCTATTACACCATACCAAAATGGAGGAAAGGTGCTAGCTGCAAAAAAATTATGTAATATACTTAGTCAAAGCTGATAATCAACCCTGCCAAATCAGTTCACACATTTCTAACTATTGCCTCAATTTTATTCAAGCCATAGATGGATTAAAATTTGTCTGGTTCAAAAGGGACTGGCCAAATTTCAATCCATTTATTAGCAGTCTGGTTGTACACCAGCCGGCCAGGTTTTTTCCAATTGGCCAGTGCTACCAGCCATAGCCGGAAACACTTATCATTGCATTTTGGTAGCAGGGAAGGTTCCCCACTGACAGAATACAATACCACAGCTGGAGGGATTCACCCATCCACATTTAATGTGTGGATAAGGCAATCAAGGAATTTTCTTTTATTCAACCCACGGATTAAACGAAAAAGAAAAAGCAAAAGCATCGTCAAATATACCTCATCCCCATTGTCATCTGAACCTACAGAAAATACAAGTGCTTAATGATGCTTTTAAATGGGCATGTTAAAAACATTTATAAATAAAGCCATGTTTTTAATACCAATTCCATATTTATAAGGTTCTTTTTAGAGGATTGTGCTTGTATACACACACATCACAAACACACAATGATCATATTGTTGTAGACTGACAATGTTGCACTTATCAGTTAATTGAATCTTTGTTTGATTACCCTTCTGCTTCATGATATAATCAGTAAATAAACTGAACAAGTAAAATGATTCAAACATAGCAAAGAACAGCCACAGTTAAAACACACTATTTTAGCATCTTGTGGTGGATACATGGAAACACATACTGCAAAAAATAATATACAGAAATTAAACTGTAATGCCGCGTACACACAACCGGACTTTCCGGCAGAAAAGGTCAGACGGAATCATTCTGTCAGATATTCCGATCGTGTCTGTGGGCTTTATCTCACTTTTTTTCTTCAAAAATTCAGACGGACCTAGAAATAGAACATGGTTTAAATCTTTTCTGACAGGACTGTGCTGCGGAGATGGCATCAGGCTGGAATGGAGGTGAAGCCATGACGTAGGAGAGTGTGGGATGCTCTCTAGGTGAGCCTCCCTGGGATCCCCCGCTCCGGCTCACTATCTCCCAGCACGCCACTGCCCGTAGCCCAAGACCACGCTATGAGCCCCGGCAACGCCGGGAGAGTTTAGCTGTCAGCCGTCTGATACACGGGCTGAGCGGGCTGACAGGCTGGGACCCCCTCACTCGCTCCGTTCCCCCCGGCCCCCATGCCGTACATCCGAGAGTGTGGGAAAGCCTGAGCAGGACACCACAATCGGCTCCAGCAGACAGCGGACTCTTTTCCTCCCCCGCCCGACGTCAGGAACAGAGGAAAAGCCGGTAAAAGCCGGGGGCGGCTGTGGACGGAGGGAGGCTGGATCCGCACACATCGCTGTGCTAAAGCAAAAGTAAAGCATCATGGCAGTGGAGGCTGCAGACTGGAAAAGAGATGCAGGGATACTGACAACGGTCGGAACCCACGAGTACACTAACTGCAGCACAAGGATGGTACCAGCCATATCTTCTAAACAGGTACTATCTTCCTAGTTATCTCCTTAGCTATTGCATTAGCACTCCTGGGACTGCTAGAACTATCGAAGGTATTTCGCAAATGACTCTGCTCTACCCAGTAAACTATATGAAGTAACTTCAACTGTTATCTATGGCTGTTAGCACTGAGGGGATAGAAGCTTGAAAGGAGGGAAGACATCGGGCAAGAGTTGGTTCACTGAACTCTGAATATTAAATATATGTGTGGTTACAGCTGCATTGACTAGTATTGACTAGCAATCTAATCCCCCACGGCAGGGAAACAGGTCCTAGCCCCCCTCCCTCCCATCCCACCTATATGCAATAAACAAGGTGACTTGCAGTGGGGATAGCAGGTGCATGTATGGACAGCAGGTATTAATTATGCACCAAATTGGACACTAACACTAAAAGTACAACAAGCCGCAGATGAGGATACCTCGTGGATTTGAACTATTGTCGGCACAGGCCCCCTGGCTTCAGGGACAACGTTATCTAGCCTACTTTTCAATTTTCTGTCAGTTTTCTCCTTTTTTTTTACAAAGCCATGGAAGCGACCTAACCACTGTTGGTTGGAGGAGGCCTAGTGAGCAGTGAAGCCCTGGGACATACGGTGCTCAGAGGAGAGGAATAGGGGGGTGTATTATTATTATCACTCCATATACAGCGGTTTGAAAACCTCCTACTGACGGTTCCGATTGCACCACCCTTGAGACGCTAGGTGCACTTATAGCTTTATAAGGACGGCTCAGTGTGTTTTTTTTTTTTTAAGCCTGCTTTAACATAATTGTTCCCCTCTCGCCTGTCAGTGCCCACCTATTTTAATTGATATCTGTGGTTATTGTTAGCAATTGGCGGTTACGGAAGTATGGTTTTTGCACTGGGTTATATAACCTGCCTAGGCAATCCTCCTTTTCTTGGCTCCAAGCTTTTCTCCTTTTTACAGCTTCCCCCTTGGTCACATCTCTGACCGGTATGAGGGGTAAACCAAGCAAAACGAGTAAAAGGGGGCACCCTGCGTCAAGTCCGGGAGGTATCCAACGGTACATGGCGAACAACACTAGCATAGTAGAGGAAGCACAGGGAATCCTAAGGCAGGGGGCACCCCTTCGCTCAGGGCTAAATAGGTAGAAAATAGAAGAAAACAAAGGGCCCAATGTAAGCGAAATTAAAGCAGGGGGGCCAAGGGGAGAAGGAAATATTGCTCAGGGAAGCGATAAAACGAAAGCAGTAAAAGAGATGAGAAGGGAGGAAAGTAGAGCAGAAGGAGCGGGCTTAACAGGGGAAGGTAGGACAGAACGCATAGCTCAGGAGAAACCCCCACAAATAAAGGAGATGTTGGCAGAAATGTTTTCAAAAATGGAAGCATCCCTGAAAGTGGAAATTTCCGCAGTAAGAACAGATATTGGGATAGTCCTAGGGCGAGTAGAGGAGACAGAGAACAGATTGGAAGTACAGGAGCAAAGACTGGACGAGATAGCAGAACAAGTAACGATCCTGCAAAAAGAAAATGGAGCCCTTATGTATAAGTTAGAAGACCAAGAGAATAGGAGCAGGAGGATAAACGTGCGTATCAAAGGTTTGACCCATAGCAACATAGAGCTGAGTAAGGTTGCACAACAACTATTCAATCCCCTTTTGGATAGAGATATTGCAGAAACCTTAAAAATAGATAGAATACACAGGGTGACGCAGCGCTTGGGCGTGGGGTCAAAAAAACCGAGGTAATAGGGAGGTTTCACTAAGCAGAAGATAAGGCTCAAATTATGAGGAAACTAAGGACATTGCAAGGGGTTACTTATGAAGGCGCAGAGCTGCAGGTGTACTCAGACTTGGCTGTGGAGACATTAGTGAGACGGATACGGTTGAAACCCTTGACGGAGCTAATGAGAGCTGTGGAGATATCCTATCATGTGGGGTTTCCCGGCCTGTCTGATAGGGAAAAAAGATGGGCGCACCACAGTTCTGCATTTTCCAGAAGACCTGATAGACTTCTGTGATCGATTAGATATACAGCCCCCCCACTCCCAGGATGGGTAGAGGAGGAGGAGGGACCCCAGCCAGGATGTCCAGCCGAGTAGGCGTATTTTTTTCAGAAGGGGGGGTTGTGTCGCTTTTTTGTTTCTCTTTTTTTCTTTTTTTTTTTTGGTTGTTCTGTCTCGCTCACTCCTCCCCCAGTACCAGAATAGGAGAACCCTGGGTCCCACTAGAGGCTCCGAATTACCAAATTGAAAATTAGATATGGTTGTGGTTAATTTGATCACATATAATGTAAGGGGTCTAAACACAAAAAAAAAAGATATAATATATGCAAAAAAAATATTAAAATAAAATATGCAATATTTAGAAGCAAGTATAGTGTGCCATCAAGGAGACACACGTAACTCAAACATCAGGGATCAAATTGACCACACATCATTTTCCAGTATGGTTTTATGGAGATACTCCATCCCCCATTCAAGAGGAATAGCAATTGGTTTCAGTAAGATGTTAAAATTTGAGGTTGCGGAGCATCTCGTAGACCCAGAGGGAAGATATTGGTTTCTAAAAGGAAAATTGTTCAATATGAAATGTACGATTGTGAATGTTTATGCTCCGAATAAGAACCCTGATAAATTTTGTTAAGAGAATCTTGAAAAAATTAGAAGGTTTCAAAGAAGGGAAATTGATTGTAGCAGAAGATTTAAACTGGAGTATGGACCCAAGGGTGGATACTTAAGGAGGGAGAAACTGTACTACAGATCAAAGGCAGAACATTTTTTTTAAAAGCATTAGCAAACTGGCAACTACAAGATGCCTGGAGGATCACGCACTTGAAGGAACAGGATTATACCTTTTTCTCCCCAGTCCATAACTCCTATTCTAGGATCAATTATATCCTCATAGAGCACCACCTAGTTCCGGCTCTTAAAACGGCAGAAATAAAAAACAATCACTCTATCAGACCATGCCCCAGTGAAGATACAACTAGAGATAAAGGGGGACTCTGGACCGGGATTAAACTGGAGGTTGAACGATTCTTTGATCCAAGAGCAGGAGTCAATAAATAGGATTGAGCAGGAATTGGACAGTTTTTTTTTTGAGGCTAATAAGACGCCAGGAATATCCAGTGCAATAGTATGGGAGACCCATAAGGTGGTAATCAGGGGGATTTTGATAGGGATTGGAGCAGGAAAGAAGAAGGCAAGGGATAAGAGGAAAAAGGACTTGTATAAATAAATAAAGGAGTTAGAGCAAAGAACAAGACCCAAAGGGATCCCGGAAAGGCAGGAGCCAATAAAAAAAAAGAGAGAACTAGAAGAATGTTTAGATCAAGAGAGGGAAGCTGCATTTCATATTATAGATAAAGAAAGGTATCAGTGGGGAAATAGATTGGGTAAATGGATGGCCAGAAGGGTGAAAGAAAAACATAATAGGACTTTCATAGCGAGGGTTAGAGACATAGGAGGTAACATACAAATCCCCTCCCCGGCTATAGCAAACACATTCCATCACTATTATAGCAGCCTATACAATAACAATCAGAAGGAGGAAGAGAAGATAAAGCAGAGAGAAGAAATGAGGGAATACCTGCGGAACCTGGACCTCCCAAGGGGTGAGAAAAAAGAAATGGAGGCCTTAGAGGCACCCATAGCAGTAGAGGAAGTATAAAGAGCAATTAAAAATACCACCTCAGGAGGAAGCCCGGGTCCCAATGGATTCCCGATAGGTTACTATAAAAAGTTTTCTAAACGGCTAGCGCCCAAACTATGCAACTATTTTAATACGGTAAGGGAAGGAGAGAAGTTTAGAGAGGAGACACTTTTGGCACACATTACCCTGTTCTTAAAAGAGGGGAAAGACCCCATGGCAGTAGAAAGTTATAGGCAAATTTCGCTATTAAACTCAGATATAAAGCTTTTCTCAAAAATTATAGCAAAAAGATTGAAGTCATGTTTGCCAAAATGGATTCATAATGACCAGGTGGGATTCGTACAGGGAAGGGAAGAAAGGGATAATTCACTGAAATCTATACTCCTGATTCAGGAAGCTAGAAGGAGGGGTACCCCCTCTGTCCTTATGTCAATTGATGCCGAAAAGGCCTTTGACAGGGTTAAATGGGAGTTCCTCTTTGAAGTATTGAGACATCTGGGACTAGGGGAGAAGATGAGGAATATGAATGAATCTCTGTACCACCGCCCGACAGCCAGAATAACAGTTAATGGCACCCTGTCCTGCCCCCTTAATTTATTTAATGGGACAAGACAGGGTTGCCCACTCTCCCCGCTCCTATTTATAATTACGTTAGAACCCCTAATGGCAGCAATACGTAACAATCAAGATATTCAGGGTATTCAGGTGGGAGGGAGGGAGTACAAGGCGTCCGCATTTGCGGATGATGTGCTTCTTTATATATCGAGGCCTAGAACATCAATCCCTATAGTCCTGAAGGAATTAAAATAATACGGTAAATTATCGAACTTTAAAGTAAATATGACAAAATCGGAAATATTAAATTTAACATTATCAGCAGATGAGCAGAGCGCAATCCAAGCCAAATTACCACTTAGGTGGTATAAGAAAGAACTAAGCTATTTAGGGATAAAGCTGTCAGCTCAATTAGGTGACCTATTTGAAATCAACTATATTCCTCTTCTTAACAAAATTAAAGAGCATTTAAGTAGGATGCAATATAAAGCTCTTTCCTGGCTCGGAAAGATAAATGCAGTTAAGATGTTTATTTTACCTATGTTTATATATACCTGCCAAATGATACCAATCTACCTCCCTCAGAAATACCTTAATAAAGTAAAATCAATGATAACAAAATTCATCTGGGCACGAAAACGGTCACACATCGCATTTAATACAATGGTCAGAGGAAAAGACAGAGGGGGCCTAGCAGCCCCTGATTTAAAAAAATATTACGAAGCTATAGTGATTTTGAGAATAATGGACTGGATGCACACTAGGAAGGACAAGAGTTGGGTCGAGCTAGAGATGAGCCTAAGCAGAACAAATATAGGTAAAATGATATGGATACCCCCACAATATCGAGATTTAGGTCCCAACACAAATAGACTCACTAAAAATTCACTAAAGGTGTGGGATGTAATTAATAAGAGACACAAATGGGATCACAATTCACCCCTAATCACCCTCCTGGACACAAACTTCTTCCCTCCTGGGAAGGAAGAGCACTTATACTTTAGTAGGTGGGCTGATGAGGACAATTTAAGATTACAGGATGTAATGGTAGGAAATAGATTATTCACGTATAAAGAAATCACTCCGGAATGGGGACAGAAAGCATTAGATAAATGGAGATACACTCAATTACAGCACTTTGCACAGAGTCTGCCAGGCCCATTACGGGGAAAGAGACAATTGACACCCTTAGAGAAATTAGTAGAGTCCCCGCAAAGTTTAGAAAAAAAGATAGCAAAAATATATAAAATATTGCTACGTGAGGCAGACCATGAATACCCATCTTATTTAGAAAAATGGGAAAGAAAAATGGCCCGTTAAGCAGTGATGAACATAGAAATAGGATAATAAGGCTTGTCCATTCGGTAGCAAAGGATTCACAGACAGTGGAAATGGCATACAAGCTGTTAGCAAGGTGGTATGTAACCCCACAGAGAGCTAGCGCATACAGTGATGACAACTCGCCAACTTGTTGGTGTGGGTGTCAGGTGATTGGGACATTCTCACATTTATGGTGGGAGTGCCCCAAAATAGAGGATTATTGGAACCAAATAATAGAAGCAATTTATCTTATAACAGGAGAAAGGGTTAAAAAACAACCATGGGCATGTCTATTCCATGACACAGAAATGGGAGTGAGACAATATGGTTCTACTTTAATCCCCTACCTACTGTACTCAGCCAAGGCCCTGATCCCCTGCCTGTGGAAGACTCCAAACACTCCTTCAATGAAGGAGTGCATTAAGAGGGTGGAATGGACAAGAAAGGTAGAAGAGTCAATCCACAAGGCAGAGGATACAGAGGGGAAACATACTGGAGACGGGAGGAGACTGTGGAAGAGTGGACTGCATACTATTAAATACTAATTTGTCCGGTTGAAACAGTCTGGGTGAACCTTATGAAGAAGTCGATTGTTGCAAACCAAAATAGCTGCACGGAATGAAGGAGGGAGGAGAAGGAGGGGGAAATAAATATGGATAAACAGCTGAAGAAGGATGGAGAGAAGAAGGGGAAGGGGTATCAGGGAGGAGCATCAGCCTGGAGAATCGGTAGTATTGCGTTTGTGTATGAGTTGGTGGTTAGTGGTGACCCCACGTAGGTGGCCCAGGGTTCCCAGGTCATCTCAAACTTACCCACCGTATCAGAGAGTATGCTTGCTAACTTCTCTTGTGACATTATCCAAGAGATTTTTCTAATTACGGCTGGGAAGGAGATCTTCAGTGTTTTCCATGCTTTGGCTACTGTAAGTTTAGCACCCAGAAGGATGAAGTGAATCAGCCTGCGCAAGGCTTTTGAAATTTTAGGGATGTATGCATTTAGGATCGCTATTTGAGGGGTCCTGGGAATCCGGCTCCCCACAAGCCTATCAATGAGATTAAAGAGCTTTTTCCAGAATAGACGTATTCTAGGGCACTCCCACCAGATGTGAGCCATTGTTCCTTTGAGATTACATTTTCTGAAGCACAGAGGGTTGGCTGCCGTGAAGATCATGGCAAGCCTCGAAGGAGTATAAAACTATTTAAAAACTATTTTAAGACTTGCTTCCATTAGTGTTGTGTTGAGAATACTCTTAAATGATGAGAAGCTTGCTTTCTGCCAGACCCCCAGGTCCCAGTGGAAATTAAAGTCTGATTTCCCATGATGTCATATAGGAGAGTTTATTGGGAGAAAAGGCAAGCGATGGGAATCCCAGAGGGCATATGTGTGGGATAGGGTAGGGGCTAAGATCGGGGGGCGTGTTTTAGGGTTGGACCATAAGAGGTAGTCAAGGGTGAATTGAGGGACTGCTTGCTTTTCCATCTGAACCCAGTCAGGTTTCTCATATTTGGAATAGATCACTGACATTTGTGCTGTCCTGGCTGCCAAGTAGTATTTGTGTAGGAGAGGTAGTCCTAGACCACCTTTTTTCCTGTGTAAATATAGGGTCTGTTGGGGGATTCTGTAGCCAGCTTTTCCCCAGGTAAATCTGAGGATTTTGCTTTGGAATGCCTTAATATGGCTTTTCTTTATGGGGATCGGAAGTGATAGAAATATGTAAAGAAGACTAGGGAGTAGTGTCATCTTAACAGAGTTTATCCTCCCAAGCCACGATATATTGTGTTTGGACCAAGTAGAAAGATCCAATTCCAGTTTCCTGAACATAGGGGGATAATTACTGTTATAAAGGTCCTCCGTTTTACCCATGAGGTTTATGCCCAGGTATCTAATGGAGGAGGAGCTCCATTGGAAGTCAAAGTTAGATTTTAAAAGGTTTACAGTATCTGGTTGTAGTGAGATGTTGAGGGCCTGTGATTTTGAATAATTTATTTGTAGGCTTGAAATCTTGGCGAACTCGTCTAAAGAGTGGCAGAGGTTGGGGAGCGAGGTAATAGGGGAGGCAAGGAATAGGAGAATGTCGTCCATGAAGAGGGCGCATTTGTGGACTTGGGGACCACATTGAACACCCCGAATGTCAGGATTTTGGTGAATTGAGATGGCAAGTGTCTCGATTGCTATTGCAAAAATAAGCGGGGATAACAGACATCCTTGCCTGGCGCCCTAGCTATTTGTATTGGGTTTGAGTAGTGCCCTTGCAGCTTAATGTAGGGTTTGAGTAGCGTGCCCTCATCATGCCCATGAATTTATCGCCAAAGCCCCAATGTTCGAGGATTGTGAAGATATATGGCCAGGAGACCAAGTCAAAGGCCTTTTGGAAATCTAGTGACAGTAGCATGCCTGATTGTTGAGGGCCCCCTGACCAGTTTGTGTGTAGAATAGAGACTATGTCTACTCCTCTTCTGATTTGATCAGGGCCCTGTCTACCCGGAATGAACCCCACCTGGTCCTTATGTATATAACGGTTGATAAGGGAAGCTAGACGGTTGGAAAGGATTTTGGTGAGGATTTTTAAGTCACTGTTTATGAGGGAGATGGGCCTATAGTTGCCGACTTCTTCCGGGTTTTTATCTGGTTTTGGTATTACTGTAATTTAGGCGGTGTTTAGGTGAGGGTCCAAAGGGGACCCTTGTGATTTAGTATTAAGGAAGTTCGTCAAATGTGGAATCGGTGTGGAGGCGAACTTCTTATAATAGGGATTTAAGCGACCATCCCGACCCGGGGCAAAACCCGATTTAAGATTTGTAATGACATCCTGTACCTCTTCTTCTGAGAAGGGGGCCTCCAGCAATTCTCTGAAAGGGATGGGATTGGGAGGTTGTCGAGGTAATCTGTAATGTTCGCCCCCCCCTGTGGTTTTAAGGGGGCTGTATAAATTGGAATAAAACTCGTGAAAAACCTTTAATACTTTGGCTGGGTTGACTGAGGTGCCTTGGCCTGGGATTCTGATCTTGGGCATAACATGAGATTGGAACTTGGGGGATAATTTCGAGGCCAGCATGGAGCCCAATTTGTCTCCCTGCATGTAAAATTTATTGTTGCTCCAACGAATTTGCTTCTCTGCTTTGGCTGTGAGAGCCAGATTGAGCTCTAACCTAGTTTTGTCTAGTTGGGTCCTACGGGAAGGGGATGGGTGTCTTTTGTGTTGAGATCGTAAAGAGCTATACTCTTCCTCAAGTCTTTTTATATCAGCTGTCCTTTCTTTTTTCAATTGGGTGGCCGTTTTGATGAATTCACCTCTAATTAACGTCTTGTAGGCTGCCCACAGTGTTTCAGCAGAAGTGTCTACGGACCTATTGAATATGAAGTATTCCTTAAGAGAGTTATTCAGCGTAGTCACCCTTAGTGGGTCTGACAGGAGGGATTTATTTAGTCTCCAATGACCCCGTCCTGGTCTAGAGTGTTGCACGTGAAGTGACATAAGGACTAACGAGTGGTCTCATAGAACGGTGTCTAGGATTCGCGCTTCAGAGATGAGAGGGATGGTACGGGCTTGGACTAGGAGATGGTCAATTGTAGCGTATATGTTGTGGGGACTAGATAAATGTGAGAAGTCTTGTTTGTTGGGGTTAAGTTTTCTCCAGGCGTCTGCCAGGCCATGCCTATGTATAAGTCTGGTGATCCTAAAGCCCCATACACACGGTCGGATTTTCCGATGGATTCTGTCCTATCGGACAATGTTGTCGGAAATTCCGACCGTGTGTAGGCACCATCGGACATTTTCCATCGGATTGTCCGACGGACAAAGTTGTATCTCATGCTGTAAAAATTTTCCGACAACAAAGTCCGATCACACCAATTCCGATCGTGTGTAGCGAATTCCGACGGACAAAGTGCCACGCATGCTCAGATCACATTATAAGACCAAAGCTATTGGCTACTAGCCTCTACGTAGTCCCGTCGTAGGCAACAAACGTCACCACGTTCAGAATGATTGGATTTTCCGACAACTTTGTCCGACCGTGTGTATGCAACACCAGTGTCGGACTAAATCCGTCGGACAAAATCCGATGGATTTTGTGGTTGGATTTTCCGACCGTGTGTATGGGGCATAAGACTTTCCCTTGTTGGTCTGGTCACTTGGGAATTTGGGGGTTTAGATCTATCGAGTCCCTGGTCAAAGGCAGAGTTGGAGTCTCCCCCAAAGATGACATTACCCTCCAGCTCAGGGGATAGGGACTCGAATAGGTGCTTAAAGAAGGTTGCTTGACCTTTATTTGGTGTGTAATAAGATATAAGGGAGTGAAGTTGCCCGTCTATTGTTCCTTTCACCAGCAGAAATCTACCCTCTGGGTCCCAGACGTCTGAGATCCAGCAAAAATTACATGATTTAGCAAAGAGAATAGCTACCCCTTTAGTCTTGTTTTGTGCACTTGCGAGAAAAAAGTTAGGGAAATGAGAGTGGAGGAAATTGGGGCTATACCGGACCGGAAAGTGTGTTTCCTGAAGGATGACAATGTCTAGTTTGGAGGATTTATACAGGTTGAAAAGTTTTTTCTTCTTTTAATTGGGGAATTAAGACCCTGGACATTGTGAATTGCAATTTTTAACGCCTGCTGTGTGTGCTCAGCCATGGGTCTATCTGGGAAGTGCGCACCCAAGTCTACCATCACTTACCTTTTGGAAGCCGATGCTGCAGGACAGGGTAGTGGGTGTTTCTGATCTAATCCTGATGGGCCCCTGTAGGGGTTCGTGCCAGTTGAAGAACCGTTCTGCAATAGAGATACTAGTTAGTTGATGCTCCAGGAAGAGGGGGGGGAGGGAGGAGAGGTAGGATAGGAGGGGGTAGAAAAGAGTTTCCTGCAGGAGGACTGAAACCCCGGGGAAAAAGAGAAGACCAAAGAGGACTCTTGCACTGAAAAGTGCGTGAGTTTTCAAAAACAAAAAACTCCATGCCAAACTCGGCCTGGAGATCCTATCCCCCCGAATCCGAAAGGAGTCAAAGGGATAGGAGGAGGCGCATGGGTCCCACCCCGGGCTAGGTCACCATAAGGCTAAAAGAGGGCTGGAACATGAAAATAACCATAGTGTAGCCCAGAGGCAAAATAACCTGAGGATCAATATGGAGAAAAATGAGCAATTAAACTAAAGAGGGTGAACAAACCATGTAACTGTAGTAAAGTGAATAAAACGTATATCCATAGTTGAACATAATACATATCCCCTTCTCCCTTCCCTCCCACTAAGAGGAGCGAAGAGGAGGGGAATAGGGTGGGAAACCCGAGGCTCCCCTGGCGGCTACATGTGGGCACCCGAAAAGGGCCTTGGCGATTAGAAACCACAAGACCTCCTGTAGGTTATAAGGGAGGGGATCTTTTCCAGGGGAGAGGCCTTTGGAGCGGGCAGTCTCAATAAACAGGTTAAAAAACAGTTAGAAAAAGAAGAAAGACTTTTGCAGATAGGGTCCATGAACAAGTCCTGGAGTATAAAGCCTGGGGGAGGGGAAATAGGGTGGGGGGATTCACCCACAAAGAAACCATCAGATCTGAGGGGGTCCCTTCAATGGCAAAAAAAAAAAAAAGAGAGAACTAAGCATTACTTCTGAAGGAAAGTCACGGAGGACCATTTTGGTTTGGTCGATGAGCCTTATGTTTGTTCCACAAAGGATCCTACGGGCTCATTGGTGGACGGCGCTTGTTTGATCCTGCATGAGGGGCTGTGACGTCAATGTCCGTTTCCTGAGAAATAATCTTCAGTTTGAGAAGGAGGTTCTCGCCCGATGTGAAATTAAAGAAGGAGTAGTTCTGAACCTTAAAGGAGAACTTCACTGCAAATGGAAAGGACCGTCTATATTTGATGTCCTTCTAAATGAGGGCTTGTAAGAGTGGCTTCACGGCCCTCCTGTGTTGAATGGTTGAGGGGGCTAGGTGGGCAAAGATTTGCACGGTGTGGCTCTGGCAGGTTACCTGAGAGAGGGCTCGGGATTGCTTCATTACGGCCTCTTTCACAGAGTAATAGTGCGGCTTTGCGATAATGTCTCTGGGAGAGCAATCTTTCCTGGGGGGACCTAGGGCTCTGTGGGCCCTATCCAATTCCAAACGATGGGGCAGAATGTTAGGGATGAGTGATTTCATGAGGTCTTGAGTCACGGAGGTGACGTCAATGATTGATTCCGGGAGGCCTCTGACCCTGAAGTTATACCTCCTGGACCTGTTCTCCAAATCATCTATCCGCGACATAGCCATGTCTAGCTGGTCTTGGAGAGATTGTATGAGGTTTGAATTTTGGTGTGTGAACGCAGTAGTTTGTTCCATTCGACCGCATCAATTCTGGATCCGATGTTCTGGAGGTCCGATTTCATTTCCCCAGTTATTTTTGCCACTGTGGAAGTTAAGCCCTTTTCAAGCAGAGTAGAGAATCTGAGGTACAATTCTTCCACATTGAAAGAGTGCTCTCTGGCTGGGTTGTCAGCATGAGGAGAATCAGAGAATGCAGCCATGTCAGGACCTGCGGGGGAGAAGGGGGGGGTCTCCACCACGGGTGAAGGGACACACACTGCAGCAGCCTGAGCAGCCCTGCTCCCTTGATAGTGGGCGTACAGCTCCTGGAACACCTGGAGATCCCCACTGCATGTACTCCCAAGACCTGCGATGTAATCTGGAGCCGGCCTTTACAGTCTCCACCCGGCAGGGGTGTACCAAGATGGCCGCGGCTACTCAGTCAGCCAGCCGCGTGTATCCTCCATGGATCAAGAACAGAGGCAAGTCATATCCCCAGGAGAGATTCTGTAGAAGCTGGGTAGGGAATCATGTCCTGTATATTGGAGGGTTGTGGACCGGGGGAAATTGTAGATGAGCTGGGGATATGACTTGCCTCTGTTCTTGATCCATGGAGGATACACGCGGCTGGCTGACTGAGTAGCCGTGGCCATCTTGGTACACCCCTGCCGGGTGGAGACTGTAAAGGCCGGCTCCAGATTACGTTGCAGGTCTTGGGAGTACATGCAGTGGGGATCTCCAGGTGTTCCGGGAGCTGTACGCCCACTATCAAGGGAGCAGGGCTGCTCAGGCTGCTGCAGTGTGTGTCCCTTCACCCGTGGTGTCGCGGGGCTCCGTGTCTATCGGCCATCACGGAGCCCTTGCGCATGCGCCTACAATTATTTTTTATACTCATCTTTTATATTTTTTTATTTCATCAAGATTTAGTTTAGGATTGCTTAAAAATTATTTTGTGTTTCAATGTTTTTATTAAGATTTTATGAAATTCGAATACAGAAAGCTTAAAAAAATCATATAACAAATATAGCAACAGTAAGAATATGCATACAACAGATAGCATACTGAAATACACAGCGCTGAATACGGATGTCTGGAAGCATGGAAACTTACATGGTTAGGCATTTTTAACCTATTGCCATTGGGGTCAGTCCTCTCCCCAGACACCCCTACCGGGAACTAACTGTGTCGTAGAGAGAGGAGCAGTCCCCTAATATAATCATACAAACTAACCAATATAATCGAGTGTGCACTGTGGGCAATATATGTTGCATAGTGATAACTAATAACTTGTAGTAAACTAGAAATATAGAACGCAGAATCTATAAGTTGCGTCAGATTCAGAACCTATTGATTGAAAACAAACGTATACCATCAAAGTGATCTGAAGATGTTAATGCTAAGTGTGAGAGAAAGGTAAAGAAAAAAAAAATAATAAAAAAAAAATAAATAAATAAATAAATAAAAAATAAAATAAAAAGAAATTATAATATGGGGGGGGGGGGGGAGAGACAATAGGGGAAGGCGGGGGGGATAGGGAGCTAAGCCTGTTTGTGATCAGTATATTATAATACAAGTGTTCATATAAGTGTGGGTTGAAATTGGTTAAACCATTCCAGCCATAATACCCATTGGTTAGCAGATTTAGGAAGGTATCCTTCTGCTGCGGCATACATACGTTCATACATTCCGTGCAAGTGTGTTACCCTAATGACTTCAGCACAGGAAATCTGGTCAGAGGATTTCCAGTTGCGGGCTAAAGTTAATTTTGCCGATAGGCAAATATGTGTGACTATGCATCTAAGTTGATATGGATATTTCTCGATTCCAATATTTAGGATTGCTAGTTCAGGGGTTGGTTGTGTGGAGATGTGTGTTACTTTCGATATTAGTTGAAACACTTCTTCCCAAAAGAAAGCTATTTTGGGACAAGTCCATAAGATATGGAACAAGGTTCCCGGAAGACCACATTGCCTCCAACAGGTAGGCTCAGCGGACTGGTGAAACGTGTGAAGCTGTGTTGGTGTAATGTACCATCTAAGGTTTATTTTGTATGCGAGTTCCCAGAGATTGGCAGATTTGGTTGATGAGTAGATGGTACGTAGTGCGTGTTGCCATTGTTGTGAACTGAAGGAAGTACCCATGTCCTTTTCCCATTTTAACATGGGGGGCAGTGTATCAAAAATAGTCTTGCCTTTCAACGTGGCATAAAAGAGTGAAATACCCTTGGTTGTTGTTGTACTATCCGAAAGATACAGTGGTGTGAAAAAGTGTTTGCCCCCTTCCTCATTTCCTGTCCCTTTGCATGTTTGTCACACTTAAGTGTTTCGGAACATCAAACCAATTTAAACAATAGTCAAGGACAACACAAGTAAACACAAAATGCAATTTGTAAATGAAGGTGTTTATTATTAAAGGTGAAAAAAAATCCAAACCATCATGGCCCTGTGTGAAAAAGTGATTGCCCCCCTTGTTAAAACATACTATAACTGTGGTTGTCCACACCTGAGTTCAATTTCTCTAGCCACACCCAGGCCTGATTATTGCCACACCTGTTCACAATCAAGGCATCACTTAAATAGGAGCTGCTTGACACAGTAAGGTCCACCAGAAGATCCTTAAAAGCTACACATCATGCCGAGACCCAAAGAAATTCAGGAACAATTGAGAAAGAAAGTAATTGAGATCTATCAGTCTGGAAAGGGTTATAAAGCCATTTCCAAAGCTTTGGGAATCCAGCGAACCACAGTGAGAGCCATTATCCACAAATGGCGAAGACATGGAACAGTGGTGAACCTTCCCAGGAGTGGCCGGCCGCCCAAAATTACCCCAAGAGCGCAGCGACGACTTATCCAAGAGGTCACAAAAGACCCCACAACAACGTCCAAGGAACTGCAGGCCTCACTTGCCTCAGTTAAGGTCAGCGTTCATGCCTCCACCATCAGGAAAAGACTGGGCAAAAATGGCCTGCATGGCAGAGTTCCAAGGAGAAAACCACTGCTGAGCAAAAAGAACATCAAAGCTCGTCTCAATTTCTCCACAACACATCTTGATGATCCCCAAGACTTTTGGGACAACATTCTGTGGACCGATGAGACAAAAGTGGAACTCTTTGGAAGGTGTGTGTCCAAGTATATCTGGCGTAGAAGGAACACTGCATTTCAGAAAAAGAACATTATACCAACAGTAAAATATGGTGGTGGTAGTGTGATGGTCTGGGGCTGTTTTGCTGCTTCAGGACCTGGAAGACTTGCCGTGATAAAAGGAACTATGAATTCTGCTGTCTACCAAGAGATCCTGAAGGAGAATGTCCGACCATCTGTTCGTGTACTCAAGCTGAAACGAACTTGGGTTCTGCAGCAGGACAATGATCCTAAACACACCAGCAAGTCCACCACCGAATGGCTGAAGAAAAACAAAATGAAGACTTTGGAGTGGCCTAGCCAAAGTCCTGACCTGAATCCTATTGAGATGTTGTGGTATGACCTTAAAAAGGCCTTTCATGCTCGAAAACCCTCTAATGTAACTGAATTAGGACAATTCTGCAAAGATGAGTGGGTCAAAATTCCTCCAGGACGCTGTAAAAGCCTCATTGCACGTTATCGCAAACGCTTGGTTGCAGTTGTTGCTGCTAAGGGTGGCCCAACCAGTTATTAGGTTTAGGGGGCAATCACTTTTTCACACAGGGCCATGATGGTTTGGATTTTTTTTCACCTTTAATAATAAACACCTTAATTTACAAATTGCATTTTGTGTTTACTTGTGTTGTCCTTGACTATTGTTTAAATTGGTTTGATGTTCCGAAACACTTAAGTGTGACAAACATGCAAAGGAACAGGAAATGAGGAAGGGGGCAAACACTTTTTCACACCACTGTATTGCCATATTTCAGGTGGCATGTGTATGTGAAGATGGGGATTCTGTATCAAGCAATGAGTTATTACTTAAAAATTATTTTCTAGTGATCTCCATATAATTTTTTTTTTTAGGATTTTCAAGTTACCACAATGATAGTGTCTTGTATTTTTTTATTAACCTTAAGGAGGTCTGTGTCCCTTGTTAATTTGACATAGGGGGTTCTTTACGAAAGGCAAATAAATTTTGCACTACAAGTGCAAAGTGCACTTGAAATTGCACTAAAAGTACACTTGGAAGTGCAGTCGCTGTGGATCAGAGCCTTCCTTGAAGAATGTGGCTCTGGTGGTGGACTTGTGGCAGGAGGAGGAGTAGGAGTAGGAGGAGGGGCTTTCTCATATATGTGGCTGTTCTCAGTGAGCTGGACCCTCAACCCCTTCTGATGGGCCTCAGAAATAATTGCCTCACAGAAGAGGCGTCAGCATCCTGGTTGCTATATAGCAGCCCTAAGCCTTTTCAGTGTTGGGGGGGCTCCTCAGGAAATTGCTGGCTTACCTAATGAGGGCACAGCCTCCTCCTGGCCGCCACTGGGCATGGCCTCCTCCTGGCTGAGCTCATCCTGTGTATAAAAAAGGGACATAGTTGGAGTTTTTGCTTCATCAATCACACACAATTTTCAGCTCGTAGCAAATTGAATGTTAATAAATAGAAAAGGCTATCATTCTGACCCCAGCATTTTTCAAGCTGGTCACCAACAATTTTGGCCACTACTGTCTAGTGATATGTATACATAATTTTTGATATTAAATCATTGATTTTGTAAGCAATTCTAACATCTAGTTAACATCATTAATATTAGGACAATAAATATGTGTAAAAACTAATATACCTGGCTCCAGCTGGGCGCATCCACTTCTTCCATGATGGAAGGCCCAGGTTGTTCCTGGGAAGCCTCTGCTGGGGTGGAGGGAAGGGTGGAGGGAAGGGTCAAAAGTGATTCCCTGGCTTCAGTCTGGTCATCCAGAAAACGCAGTTTTCTGAAATACCACATGCCTGGGGACATACACATCATCTGCTGATGCTGATGCTCCTGATCTGAGGGAAGCCTGGATCTTCTTGTGCTCCTTTCTGTACATGTTCCTCCAGATCCCAATTTTATTTTTAAAAAACGTAATGTTTGTCTCAGGGACCCGAGTCTTGGCAAATACCAGAAGTGTCTCCAGCGTTGCCTTCCTTGCTTGTTTATTGTAATATTAACTACTCTTGACCTCCAACAGATTCCAGATTGAGCCCAAAGGGGGTGTAACATTTGATCTTACGTACCCAGGACATCTCTAATCTAGAGATGCCACGGACCAATGAACCACCCCTTCATTGTGGAATGCACCTGTCAATTCCCCAAAAAATTGTTTTGGATGGGTCCTTATTTTAGTAGATTAAAATTTTCATTATGCGCCTTTATGGCGTTCTTTGGGTATCAAAGTTATTCCATAACAATCCATTGGATACCTTTCATGACCCATCCAATCTCTATATATTTGATTTGAGACCTCAATGGCGGTCTTGGATAGCTGATTATTATGGATACTAAATATTTTATTTCGTTTTTGTGATCTTTTATTTTATATATTTTCTGTTATTTTTTAGTTTATATATTAAAATTTTCATAATGCGCCTTCATTGCGTGTTTTTGGGTATCAAATTTATTTCATAACAATCCATTGGATACCTTTCATAGAGTCTGTACTGGCTCTTCAGTTAGGGTTGTATGTATATTTACCACTATGTAGGTCCTATGTATTGGAGTATATGTGGTTTAATCTTTTTTCTCCACTAGATGTCGAACTGGGAACCATACCTACTCATTTGATTCGATTTTATGCTGTTTTTGTTTAAGTGTTTGTGATGCTATTAATTTAGCCACAAATTACATTAGAAACTCGACAGTATCTTTTTAAATATTTTTGTATATTGCTCCTGTCCATATAAACCTAATATTTTAATTGTTTTATAGAACGTTAGTGTAAAATGTAAATTTTGAGTTTCCGCCATTGAGGACTCACAACGAGGCATGGTTACTCTTGGATGTATAAAACTGGCGATGAGTCAGAGCGTCGCCCGTTCCATAGACAATGTCAGTTATAGTCAAAATGTACGTCGGGAGGCTGACGCGCTGACGTCATCGCGACCTGTTTGTGAATGGGTGTATGCTAGCCGGCCGGCAAAATTTTCTACAGATGCAGGTTTTTTTCATTGAAATTTATGTAAGTGCAACTTTTAAATACTGAATAAATGTTACCCTATGGATTTACACTATGGCTAGTCTTTCTCTCATTTCTATGAATCAATGACTGAGGTGTGTTCCATGCGGTTGTTTGCTATCCCGGTTTTACCATTTTAGGGGGTGGGGGTTGAAATTAATTTAAAGACACATATTACATTTGGACACATTTTAGGGGGTGGATCCCGGAAAGCAGTACAATGGAGCTGACAATATACATTGTTAAAGGGACTAGGATATAGGTGTATATGGGCCCAGGATAGCATGTTGGGGATGTTAGTGAAGGCAAATATGCATGTAGGCCAAAAAAGGAGTATTAAAAAAGCTTCCAGCATGCATGAGGATAAAGGGGACATTCACAACATATTCCAATCATGGTAATTAGGTAATGATGAAATAAATACAATACATTAGCAAAAGTTAAATACATAAAATGTGATGTTAAAGGAGAAAACTTACCTTAATATAGTCCTTCTGCAGGACCTGAATAATAGCAGAACAGGTCTCTGGGATAATGATCCCCAGAGCCTGGGGGGAGATGCCTGTCGAGAACTTGAGGTCCTGTAGACTTCTCCCAGTCGCCAAGTACTGCAACGTGGCAACTAGCCTCTGCTCCGGAGTGATGGCTTGCCATATGCAGGTATCCTGCCTGCTGATATAAGGGGTCAGCAAAGCCAACAGACGGTGAAAAACAGGGTCCGTCATCCTGAGATAATTCCTGAAATCCTAAAGATTATTCTCCTGGATCTCACGAAGCAAAGGCATGTGCGAGAATTGGTCACGCTGGAGTAACCAATTCTTGTTCCATGAACTCCTCCTCGCCCTGTTTATGGACTGGGCTCAGGTCAAAGTATGAACCCCAACACCAAGCCCCCACAAAGCATGAACTCGACAACGAGTACATCCACGCACCATGGCTTCAAAATGGTCAGCTGGTCAGAATGAACTTAAACGAACACACTGAAGAACCTGTGAAGAGCGAGCTAAAGAACAATAGCGAGCGGACCAGAACACACTGAAAAAACAGATACGGACTGTCAAACACGCACTGAAAACCAGATACAAACCCACAAGCACAATCTGAACAGCAGTAATACAATCAAAATAAGCTGGAGTCTGAAAAGCGCGAATCGTCTCTAACCAAACTTCTACTAACACAAGATAAACACAAGATTAGCAGAATGAGCCCAAACGGTGGCGCACTGGCTATTGAACTTCCTTTTTATAGTCCTGTCGTACGCGTTGTATGTCACCGCGTTCTAAACGGTCGGACTTTGGTGTGATCGTGTGTAGGCAAGTCCGTTTCAGCGGAACTCCGTCGGAAAGACCGTCAGAGTTTAGCCCGAAAACTGGTCGTGTGTACGTGGCATAATACATGTTGGAATGGAACTTGATCATACACTGTGCATGTTTCTATTTAAACTGAATTTTAGGAGTCCATAGAGATTACTTACTGAAGCCATACACTTTGTTCAGGAGGGGAAACTTTCAACTTATGTATGAAGTTTGGGAAGTATAAGAAAATAATGAAAAAATAGGGATCTTGGCGCTGCTAGTAATGAGTATAATTATATATCACTCAAACAAAGTGAGATTGTGTGACAGTATATATGAAGCAGACAGTCATTGTCGGCTACCAGCAGCAAAAGCATTAGTACTGCTATAACAATGCTCAATCAAACAAAAGCATAAGAGCCCTTATGCTTTTGTTTGATTGAGCATTGTTATAGCAGTACTAATGCTTTTGCTGCTGGTAGCTGACAATGACTGTCTGCTTGCAGTTTTTGCATTTATTATATGCAATGTTTAATAGTGCACGCAGTATTGGTCTAGTGATGCCCCTGTCAGTGGGAGTTTTATTGTCTGGGGCACCCACCGGGCCAAGTGGGAGGGGCCTAGGCCTTTGTTCAACTGATTGACTGCAGGTGCATATGTGCATACACATGTGACTACATAGGTGTGTGTGTGTTTGGGTAAAAATAAGGTGACTGCTGAGGGAGTACTCACTGCTGAGCTCTGAGGAAGAAGGGATGGGCCCTTCAAAACTTGTCAGCTGGCAGTGATTAGTGTGAGCTCCTCTGTGACCTCTGGAGAGTTCCGCTAATCTGTAAATAGATGCTGCTACTTGACGACTATTCATATTGCAAGAATGTACACAACTGTTTGTGAGTAGTTTTCTTTTTATGTTTTTAACAAAAACATATCCAAAGGATAATGCACAAGGCTGGTGTCTTGTTCCCACTGATGCACAACTGTCTTGCCACTGACCAATTTCTATAAAGCTCCCATTAAAAAGTAAGAGACCTCAAATGATGCAGTGATTTGTAAATTGGTCAGCAGCAAAAAAGTTTTAAATAGCAAGAAGACTAAAGCCCCATACACACGCTCGGATTATCCGAGGACCAGGTCCGTCGGATCATGTCCGTCATACTTTGTCCGATGTTGGTTTTGCGTACACACGGTCGGACAAAGTTGTTGGAAAACCCGATCATTCTGAACGTGGTGACGTTTGTTACCTACGACGGGACTACGTAGAGGCTAGTAGCCAATAGCTTTGGTCTTGTAATGTGATCTGAGCATGCGTAGCACTTTGTCCGTCGGACAACGGTACACACGATCGGATTTGGTGTGATCGGACCGTGTTGTCGGAAAATCTATCCAGCAGGAGATAGGACTTTGTCCGTCGGACAATCCGACGTACACTGTCCGATGGTGCATACACACGGTCGGATTTTTCAACAACATTGTCCGATCGGACAGAATCCATGCGAAAATCCTACCGTGTGTATGGGGCTTAAGTCCAAATTTATAGAGAAAAAGTGTACTTCTTTACTACAAGAATTAGGATACTGCAAAGGATACAACAGTATAAAATACTCTGTTGAATCATGTTGATATATATTAAGTACCTGGTTCCAAAAGTTGGAGGTAGCTTGGCAAGTCCACAGTCTATGAAACAGAGATGGTCAAGAGGGATCTACTTTGCTATGTCGAAATGGAATATATGCACGGTGAGCGATTTTGAATTGAGTTTCTCGCCATTTTTCACAGACCACTAGGGAGCCTAATGTTTTGGTATCCTGTAAGAATTTTTCTGGGGCGTCTTGGATGTCAAGGATGATGAGTAACAAGAAATTAAAAGGAAGGATGCAGTACTTGGAGGCCCGGTGAGTGACAAGGTTAGAGTATATTTCTGAGATTTCATTGTCCGGGTGTAGTCTTGCGTGTTCTAGGGCGAGAATGACTTTGTAAATATGGAGAACAGCTGATCTGTCCATAACAAACCCTGCTTGCACTGGATGTAAGAGGAGGGGAATGATACTAGCCAGTAGGGAAGCGACAATTTTAGTTAAGATTTTGGCATCTACATTTATGAGAGACATTGGTTGATAGGAGCCTGGGAGAGTCGGATCCTTCTATGCTAGGAATTTTATGCCATTGAGACTGTAGGAAGATAGGGACTTCCATCCTGAGTGTGGGATACATAGTTTTGGGTAATTTTATAGACTTCTGCAGAGTATCCATCTGGACCAGGCGCTTTTTTATTTGCATGTAGTTTTCCCGTTGCATCTGTGTCAATAGGATCTTCAGAGTCAGTCAGTCAGGAGAGTGCTGATCCCAGAGGGCGCATTAACAATAACACCAGTAGAGAAGCGTAAAGCTCCAATATGGGTTGGTGGGTGGCAACCAGAATATAGTTTCGCCAACAACCTGCCAGCATTGTTACCATATCTATGGAAATGCAGGGTAGAGTATGATTGCCAGGTGGTTTCCTGCTGAGCGGACCAATGGTCAAAGGTGCGCTTAGCTGTTTGCCAAGAAAGTATATTAGCTAGTGTGCGGTTTGATAATAAGGCATGATGGGCTATACGTAGAGCGTAGCTAGCTTTGTGATATTGGATGCAAGTTTGTGAGGTGTAGGAGATAATGCGCCCCCTGAGGAAAGCTTTGCCTGCTTCCCAAAACAGGTTAGGGGTAGAAAGTTAGGGGTAGAAAGATGAGCCCCATTGATTTCGGCGAATTCGTCCCACGCATTCGGTAGGGAGTTTCTAAAGTCAGCGTCATCAGTCAAGAAGGAGGGGAAGTGCCAGGTGTTAGAGGCGCGAGGCGATGCTATTCCAGGTCTAGCAAAGTAGGAGTGTCAGTTAACAGTTTGTCTCGTGGGTTCCTGTGTGCGATCTCCCCCTATAAGATGGAAGTGTTCAGGGATCTGTAGAGCCCAAGAGTTGAAATCTTGGAAAAAGGTTTGCCCGAGGAGAGTTAGGTGCATAGACATTGGATAGCGATGTCACGGGAGGCAACCGTGAACAGTGAGTGTGCGACCGACCGAGTCCGCCTCTATGAAGCGTAAAGTGTGATGGAGATTTTTGTGCAGTAAAATAGCAACTCTGGCATTGCATCCCACTGCTGGAGAGCCATAGACCTTACCCACCCATAATTTAGAAAGGCGAGAAAAGTCCTCTGTGACCAGATGGGTCTCCTTTGGGAGCACAACATCTACTCAGACGCTTAAGGTGGCTCAAAATTTGCATGCGCTTATTGGGGGAACGGAGCCCCTTAACATTCCATGAGATTACCTTTAAGTGATCCCCAGCATCCGAAGGAGCCATGACTGACATAGTAGGCAAATGTAAGGTAGCCCGGACAGGGATAGTACCACTGCAGACATTCCCCCGTCGAATTCAGTATCAGAAAGACTTTGGCGGAGTACTAAAGAGAACTTGAGAAAACAGAGAACAGTTAACTAGTCATGTAAAATAACAATAAAGGGGAGGGCAAGCCTCCAACAACCTTTGAGGGACTTCAAAACAAAACACTCCTGCCAGAGAGCGCCCTCTCTGAGCAAGAAAATATGAGACAGCTACAAGGAGGGGGGGTAGAGGAGGTGGGAAAGGGAGAATGGGGGTGGTGAGGAGAAATGGGGAACAAGGGAGGGGGGAGAGAATAGAGGGGGAACCAAGATTAAAGAAGGGACAACAGGTCGGAGAGTTCAACGTAGTGCTTCAGGCAGCAGATGGCAGTCAGTAGGGTCCCCTGGGAGGGATAGAGAGAGAAAAAAAATGAAGAGCCATGGTCCCTCAATGGGAGGGGGCCCCACCTATCAGAGGAGGCAAGGGGCACTTGAAGCCCAAGGTGGGTGATAATAGAAATGGTGGGCTGCAAAATAGATGAAACAAAGTCTACCAGTGATGGAGGGAGTAGGCAGTCAGCGGTGCGCAGATTTATCATCCGGAGGTCCAAAACGTGCCCTTTTGTAGGGAGGTTTCTGAGGATTTTTCTGACTTCTGGTAGATGAAGCAGATCTCCTGGGTGAGGAAGAATTGTGGGCAATAGAAGGATCTTCCTGTTCCATAGCTGATGGTTGTGCAGTACTAAGGTAGTGCTCTGCTTCAGATGGAGAAGTGAAAGAAAGGCGCTCACCCATGTCTGGTTGGATGTGCAGGGTTGCTGGGTACGCTAGGGTAAATTTAATGTGATGGTTGTAAACTGAGGAGCAAATGGCAGAGAAGGCTTTGCGCTGGCGCATAACTTCAATAGAGTAATCTGCAAAGAGTAGTAATGGATGGTCGTCAACAGATAAGTTGCGCACTCAGCAAAAATTTTCAAGTATGGCGTGTTTGTCTGCTTAGTTGAGATATCTAACAATCACTGGTCAAGGCTTAGAGCGTGTTTCTGATGGCTGGCCGATGTGGTGAGCACGTTCCACACTAGCATGAAGTGCATAGCCCCAGCTGCTCCGAGATGGTGAAGGAGTAGATGGTGGTAAGCCTGGATTCAGGAAGCTCAATGATGCGCAAGTTGTTGCATCTTGAGCGATTTTTTTAAATCGTCCACTTTTTCCTGTAGGTCTTTCTGAGCTGTGGAGAGCCTGGCAATGGCAGCAGACATGGCAGCAGCATCATCCTCTATGGAGGAGATTCGCTCCTCCGTTTGATCAATATAATTGATCAATTATTTTGTTTATTTTCATTTATTTTTAGCGCCACACATTTGGTATATCATCCTAAAACAAAAGCCCACATTTTTAGGGGATGCCTTGCAGCAGAAACAAAGTCTAACCTAAAATAATAAAAAAATATATATATACTGCCAAATAAATAAAACCCCCAAACTACCACCCTTACATTTTAAATCCATCTTTTAAAATGCAGGCCTTTAATGGAGGAGATCGCAGATAAAAATGGCCACTGACTTCAAATCAACCATAAAATAAAATAAAATACAAAATAGCCTCCAATAATAAGAACAAAAAAGGCAGCAAAGGAGTTTATTGCCAAAGAGTTAGCAATCAGAATTAAAGTTTTTTGGAGAAGGTGTTAGGCCTAACAGGAAACAAGTCAGAATCAAACCTGTTTCTGCTAACTATTTTAGGAAACATTATGCATCTTTTGCATCTCATGGTGACATATTCCTGTTGTTGGTGTAGCACCCATTCAAACAGGTTGTTAGGCTGGTTAAGACATTTTTTTGGGCTCTGTAATCAATGGAGCAGCTTGTGTTTGATTTGGGCTGATCTGGGCTCCACTGGTGGCAGGTAAGGATGAGCCCGGTGTTCGATTCGAACCCATGTTCGAATCGAGCACCGGGTGTTCGCTCGCTCGGCGAGCCCAGAACTATTGGGGCCGCTCGCATCAAATTCGTGTGATGCGAGCGGCCCCGCAATGCATTGCGGCCCGCGCAGTGCAATGCTGGCTGATGATTGGCCAAGCATGCACTGTGACCCCGCATGCTTGGCCAATCACAGCGCCGGCAGCGAGGAGAGCCATAATTGGCTACAGGCAGGATGCCTGTAGCCAATTATAGCTCAGGGGCTTTAATACACGCCCCACGGTATAAGAGGCCGCCGCGGCGGCGGCCTCGCATATTATGTTTCACTCACAGTGTCAGCGTGTCAGTGTGCTGCTGACTGCTGACAACAATATGTGCTTTATTTCTGGGGATATGTGTGTGCATGCTGTTAGAACAGCATTGCAGTATCACATCTGGGGGGTGTCTATAGGTAGCCTGTGAAGGAGGCAGGTTTCCTGTGCTTAGAACTTTCCCTGCAAAAAAGTGTCATTTTTGCAGGAAGAAAGCTATTTAAATCACTCGCGGCTAATGAATTGATGGCTCCTGTAACACAGAGAGCTGTCATTCATTAATAAAAAACAAAAAAAAAAAAGCGTAGGGGTCCCCCCAAATTCAATAACCAGGCCCTTCAGGTCTGGGATGGATATTAAGGGGGATCCCAGCCAAAAAAAAAAAATGGCGTAGGGTCCCCCTCAAAATCCATACCAGACCCTTGAGGTCTGGTATGGATTTTAAGGGGAACCCTAGCCAAAAAAAATGGCGTGGGGTCCCCCTCAAAATCCATACCAGACCCTTATCCGAGCACGCAACCTGGCAGGCCGCAGGAAAAGAGGGGGGGACGAGAGCGGCCCCCCCTCTCGCCTGAACCGTACCAGGCCACATGCCCTCAACATTGGGAGGATGCTTTGGGGGTCTAAGACCCCTAAAGCACCTTGTCCCCATGTTGATTAGGACAAGGGCCTCTTCCCCACAACCCTGGCCGGTGGTTGTGGGGGTCTGCGGGCGGGGGGCTTATCGGAATCTGGAAGCCCCTTTAACAAGGGGACCCCCAGATCCCGGCCCCCCCCCTGTGTGAAATGGTAAGGGGGTACAAAAGTACCCCTACCATTTCACCAAAAAAGTGGCAAAAATGGTAAAAATGACAGGAGACAGTCTTTGACAATTCCTTTATTAAAATCTTCTTTCTTCTTTCTTCATCCTTCGGATTCTTCATCTTCTCCTTCCTTCATCTTCTTCCATCTTCTTCTTCTATTTTCTTCTTCCTCCGATCCGCTTCTTCTTGCGCTGGTCTTCTCGTCCTTCTCGTCCGGCATCTTCTTCCGTCGGCGTCGGCGTCGGTGTCTCTGTCTCTTCTTGGGCCGCTCCGCGCAATGGGAGGCTCCCGCTGTGTGAGGCTCCGCTCCGTCTGACAGGTCTTTTATAATGGAGGGCACCTGGTGACCCCGCCCCCTCTGACGCACAGGGACGTCATGGGGAATTCCATGATGGCTTTCCCCATGACGTCAGAGGGGGGCGGGGTCACCAGGTGCCCTCCGTTTTAAAAGACCTGTCAGATGGAGCGGAGCCTCACACAGCGGGAGCCTCCCATTGCGCGGAGCGGCCCAAGAAGACACCGACACCGACGCCGACGCCGACGGAAGAAGATGCCGGACGAGAAGGACGAGAAGACCAGCGCAAGAAGAAGCGGATCGGAGGAAGAAGAAAAAATGGAAGAAGAAGATGGAAGAAGATGAAGGAAGGAGAAGATGAAGAATCCGAAGGATGAAGAAAGAAGAAAGAAGATTTTAATAAAGGAATTGTCAAAGACTGTCTCCTGTCATTTTTACCATTTTTGCCACTTTTTTGGTGAAATGGTAGGGGTACTTTTGTACCCCCTTACCATTTCACACAGGGGGGGGGCGGGATCTGGGGGTCCCCTTGTTAAAGGGGGCTTCCAGATTCCGATAAGCCCCCCGCCCGCAGACCCCCACAACCACCGGCCAGGGTTGTGGGGAAGAGGCCCTTGTCCTAATCAACATGGGGACAAGGTGCTTTAGGGGTCTTAGACCCCCAAAGCATCCTCCCAATGTTGAGGGCATGTGGCCTGGTACGGTTCAGGCGAGAGGGGGGGCCGCTCTCGTCCCCCCCTCTTTTCCTGCGGCCTGCCAGGTTGCGTGCTCGGATAAGGGTCTGGTATGGATTTTGAGGGGGACCCCACGCCATTTTTTTTGGCTAGGGTTCCCCTTAAAATCCATACCAGACCTCAAGGGTCTGGTATGGATTTTGAGGGGGACCCTACGCCATTTTTTTTTTTTTTTTTTTGGCTGGGATCCCCCTTAATATCCATCCCAGACCTGAAGGGCCTGGTTATTGAATTTGGGGGGACCCCTACGCTTTTTTTTTTTTCATTTTTTTTTTTTTTTTTATCAATGACTTTTTTTTATGAATGAGTTTCAATGAATCACTGTTCTCTGTGTTACGGGAGCCGTGAATTAACATTAGCCGCGAGTGATTTTAAATAGCTTTTTTACTTTCAAAAATGACACTTTGCGCAGAGACAGTTCTAAACACGGGAAACATGCGCCCCTTTACAGGCATACTATAGACACCCCCCAGGTACGAAATTTAAAGGAATATTACACTTTTATTGTTTCAATTTAAGCATTATTAAAATCACTGCTCCTGAAAAAACGGCCGTTTTTAAAAAAAATTTTTGCATTGATACATGTCCCCTGGGGCAGGACCCAGGTCCCCAAACACTTTTTATGACATTAACATGCATATTAGCCTTTAAAATGAGCACTTTTAATTTCGAACGTTCGCATCCATTATAACTAATAGGGTTCTAAAGCTCGCACGGACTTTAGGTCCGTTCGCGGGTTCTGGTGCGAGCCGAACGGGGGGGTGTTCGGCTCATCCCTAGTGGCAGGTTTGATTGTTTCCCCCTGCCTTCTGAAGGGTTCTAGAATGTAGTGGGCTGGAAAGGCAAATCAGCAACCTAAATATGTATGCTGTCGAAGCAAATCAGATAATTTGGTATTTGGTAGGCCTATATGGTGTCTAATTTTTCAATATACATCAGAGATTTCAGATCTTCTTTTTTTTTTTTTTTACAACTGTAACAGATGGGGCTGTGGGTGAAGTCTACAATTTGAAGAATTCTCTGTAAGCAGTCAATATACAGAGATTGATCCAATGAGGAAACTGCTTAATTTGCTGAATACCCAATTCTGTGACTCCAAAAAATTAAGTTCACCACATGAAAGCAGAGATCGTACAGCAGTTCCACAAGTGGTATACTTGTATACTAGGGTAAGACAATGCAAACCACACCAGGAGCAGACTTTGTGCAGAATTTGAATTGAGTCACCCTCAGACCTCACTAATGATTATCTTGCAAGTTTTATGATAGCCTTCAATAGGCTTGTCTGCTATTGTATGATCTGAAAAGATTTTATGCCAAAATTTCAAAAAGAGATTCTAGTTTACTTTTGGTAAGTTTAAGATTGAGTGGTGTATAAAATCTGAGATTGGAGAGGTGTATGCGCGGAGGCTCCCATCATGGACACATAACTCAGGAGCTTCGTCCCACCCCGACTGTCTGAGGCTCCCCGTGGTGCAAGAGCCCAGTGAACACAGCGCCAATGACCGCATGAACTAGGGGGATCCCCCCAGTCACCCCGGGCACCACAGAAACATCACGCTAAGACCCTCCGATCCTCTTTCTCTCCCGAGTGGTGCAGGCCGCGGGTCCCAAAATGGAGCCAAACTCTGCAGCCAGTAGTGGGTGAGATGTCCCCACCCATCTGACTAAGGCTCACAGCAGGCACACTGACCCAGAGATCATACCGCTCTTGTTATTTGGAGCACGGATAGCATCCTCTGATAACCGCTATGATAGTGGGGACAACATGCAGAGAGCTCTCCTTCACAAGCGAGTGCCAGGCAGCAGGCCCCAAGAAGGCGGACGTCGCTCTCTCAGAGCCTCAGACTCTCCCTCAGCCCCCACAGCTGATGTCCTCATTGATGAGCCCTGCTTCTGGTCAGTAAGGATGGGCCCGGTGCTCGATGCGAACCCACGTTCGCATCGAGCACCGGGCGTTCGCTCGCTCGGCGAGCCCAGAACTATTTTGGCCGCTCGCATCACGTTCGTGTGAGGCGAGCGGCCCCGCAATGCATTGCGGCCGGCGCGGCCGACGCAGTGCATTGCTGGCTGATGATTGGCCAAGCATGCACTGTGACCCCGCATGCTTGGCCAATCACAGCCCCGGAAACTCGAAGAGCCATAATTGGCTACAGGCAGGACGCCTGTAGCCAATTACAGCTCAGGGGCTGTAGTACACGCCCCCCCCTATACAACGCCGCCACGCCGTCTGCGCCGGTCACATGCTGTTCCGGCGCAGATTGAGCAGGCTGTTCCTGTGACACTCTGCTGCATTTAGATAGATAGAGAGAGAGATTCACTTGCAGAGATTGAGTTAGATAGATTCAGTTACAAAGATTGATTGACAAAGAGGGGCTTGTAGTGTGCTCGTGGCAGGCAGGCAGAGCTCCTATATTTTGTTACCAGAAGCACCTATAGGACTTGTAGTGTGTTCGTGGCAGGCAGGCAGAGCTCCTATATTTTGTTACCAGAAGCACCTATAGGACTTGTAGTGTGTTAGTGGCAGGCAGGCAGAGCTCCTATATTTTGTTACCAGAAGCACCTATAGGACTTGTAGTGTGTTAGTGACAGGCAGGCAGAGCTCCTATATTTTGTTACCAGAAGCACCTATAGGACTTGTAGTGTGTTAGTGGCAGGCAGGCAGAGCTCCTATATTTTGTTACCAGAAGCACCTATAGGACTTGTAGTGTGTTCGTGGCAGGCAGGCAGAGCTCCTATATTTTGTTCCCAGAAGCACCTATAGGACTTGAAGTGTGTTAGTCCCATCACACACACAGAGCTATATTTTCTTCCCAGAAGCACCTATAGGACTTGAAGTGTGTTAGTCCCATTACACACAAAGAGCTATACTTTGTTCCCAGAAGCACCTATAGGACTTGAAGTGTGTTAGTCCCATTACACACACAGAGCTATATTTTCTTCCCAGAAGCACCTATAGGACTTGAAGTGTGTTAGTCCCATTACACACACAGAGCTATATTTTCTTCCCAGAAGCACCTATAGGACTTGAAGTGTGTTAGTCCCATTACACACACAGAGCTATATTTTCTTCCCAGAAGCACCTATAGGACTTGAAGTGTGTTAGTCCCATTACACACACAGAGCTATATTTTCTTCCCAGAAGCACCTATAGGACTTGAAGTGTGTTAGTCCCATTACACACACAGAGCTATATTTTGTTCCCAGAAGCACCTATAGGACTTGAAGTGTGTTAGTCCCATCACACACACAGAGCTATATTTTGTTCCCAGAAGCACCTATAGGACTTGAAGTGTGTTAGTCCCATTACACACACAGAGCTATATTTTGTTCCCAGAAGCACCTATAGGACTTGAAGTGTGTTAGTCCCATCACACACACAGAGCTATATTTTGTTCCCAGAAGCACCTATAGGACTTGAAGTGTGTTAGTCCCATTACACACACAGAGCTATATTTTGTTCCCAGAAGCACCTATAGGACTTGAAGTGTGTTAGTCCCATCACACACACAGAGCTATATTTTCTTCCCAGAAGCACCTATAGGACTTGAAGTGTGTTAGTCCCATTACACACACAGAGCTATATTTTCTTCCCAGAAGCACCTATAGGACTTGTAGTGTGTTAGTCCCATTACACACACAGAGCTATATTTTCTTCCCAGAAGCACCTATAGGACTTGAAGTGTGTTAGTCCCATCACACACACAGAGCTATATTTTGTTCCCAGAAGCACCTATAGGACTTGAAGTGTGTTAGTCCCATTACACACACAGAGCTATATTTTCTTCCCAGAAGCACCTATAGGACTTGAAGTGTGTTAGTCCCATTACACACACAGAGCTATATTTTCTTCCCAGAAGCACCTATAGGACTTGAAGTGTGTTAGTCCCATTACACACACAGAGCTATATTTTGTTCCCAGAAGCACCTATAGGACTTGAAGTGTGTTAGTCCCATCACACACACAGAGCTATATTTTCTTCCCAGAAGCACCTATAGGACTTGAAGTGTGTTAGTCCCATTACACACACAGAGCTATATTTCTTCCCAGAAGCACCTATAGGACTTGAAGTGTGTTAGTCCCATTACACACACAGAGCTATATTTTCTTCCCAGAAGCACCTATAGGACTTGAAGTGTGTTAGTCCCATTACACACACAGAGCTATATTTTCTTCCCAGAAGCACCTATAGGACTTGAAGTGTGTTAGTCCCATCACACACACAGAGCTATATTTTGTTCCCAGAAGCACCTATAGGACTTGAAGTGTGTTAGTCCCATTACACACACAGAGCTATATTTTGTTCCCAGAAGCACCTATAGGACTTGAAGTGTGTTAGTCCCATCACACACACAGAGCTATATTTTCTTCCCAGAAGCACCTATAGGACTTGAAGTGTGTTAGTCCCATTACACACAAAGAGCTATACTTTGTTCCCAGAAGCACCTATAGGACTTGAAGTGTGTTAGTCCCATTACACACACAGAGCTATATTTTCTTCCCAGAAGCACCTATAGGACTTGAAGTGTGTTAGTCCCATTACACACACAGAGCTATATTTTGTTCCCAGAAGCACCTATAGGACTTGAAGTGTGTTAGTCCCATTACACACACAGAGCTATATTTTCTTCCCAGAAGCACCTATAGGACTTGAAGTGTGTTAGTCCCATTACACACACAGAGCTATATTTTCTTCCAGAAGCACCTATAGGACTTGAAGTGTGTTAGTCCCATCACACACACAGAGCTATATTTTCTTCCCAGAAGCACCTATAGGACTTGAAGTGTGTTAGTCCCATTACACACACAGAGCTATATTTTTCTTCCCAGAAGCACCTATAGGACTTGAAGTGTGTTAGTCCCATCACACACACAGAGCTATATTTTCTTCCCAGAAGCACCTATAGGACTTGAAGTGTGTTAGTCCCATTACACACACAGAGCTATATTTTCTTCCCAGAAGCACCTATAGGACTTGTAGTGTGTTAGTCCCATTACACACACAGAGCTATATTTTCTTCCCAGAAGCACCTATAGGACTTGAAGTGTGTTAGTCCCATCACACACACAGAGCTATATTTTGTTCCCAGAAGCACCTATAGGACTTGAAGTGTGTTAGTCCCATTACACACACAGAGCTATATTTTGTTCCCAGAAGCACCTATAGGACTTGAAGTGTGTTAGTCCCATCACACACACAGAGCTATATTTTGTTCCCAGAAGCACCTATAGGACTTGAAGTGTGTTAGTCCCATTACACACACAGAGCTATATTTTGTTCCCAGAAGCACCTATAGGACTTGAAGTGTGTTAGTCCCATCACACACACAGAGCTATATTTTCTTCCAGAAGCACCTATAGGACTTGAAGTGTGTTAGTCCCATTACACACAAAGAGCTATACTTTGTTCCCAGAAGCACCTATAGGACTTGAAGTGTGTTAGTCCCATTACACACACAGAGCTATATTTTCTTCCAGAAGCACCTATAGGACTTGTAGTGTGTTCGTGGCAGGCAGGCAGATCTCCTATATTTTGTTCCCAGAAGCACTTATAGGACTTGAAGTGTGTTAGTCCCATTACACACACAGAGCTATATTTTCTTCCCAGAAGCACCTATAGGACTTGTAGTGTGTTAGTGGCAGGCAGGCAGAGCTCCTATATTTTGTTACCAGAAGCACCTATAGGACTTGTAGTGTGTTCGTGGCAGGCAGGCAGAGCTCCTATATTTTGTTCCCAGAGGCACCTATAGGACTTGAAGTGTGTTAGTCCCATTACACACACAGAGCTATATTTTCTTCCCAGAAGCACCTATAGGACTTGAAGTGTGTTAGTCCCATTACACACACAGAGCAATATTTTCTTCCCAGAAGCACCTATAGGACTGAAGTGTGTTAGTCCCATCACACAGAGCTCCTCTATTTTCTTTGCATAAGCACCCACAGGACTTCTAGTGTGTTAGTGGCATCACACAGAGCTCCTATATATTCTTCTCAGCAGCACCCACAGGACTTCTAGTGTGTTAGTGGCATCACACAGAGCTCCTCTATTTCTTTGCAGAAGCACCCACAGGACTTCTAGTGTGTTAGTGGCATCACACAGAGCTCCTCTATTTTCTTTGCAGAAGCACCCACAGGACTTCTAGTGTGTTAGTGGCATCACACAGAGCTCCTCTATTTTCTTTGCAGAAGCACCCACAGGACTTCTAGTGTGTTAGTGGCATCACACAGAGCTCCTCTATTTTCTTTGCAGAAGCACCCATAGGACTTCTAGTGTGTTAGTGGCATCACACAGAGCTCCTCTATTTTCTTGCAGAAGCACCCACAGGACTTCTAGTGTGTTAGTGGCATCACACAGAGCTCCTCTATTTTCTTTGCAGAAGCACCCACAGGACTTCTAGTGTGTTAGTGGCATCACACAGAGCTCCTCTATTTTCTTTGCAGAAGCACCCATAGGACTTCTAGTGTGTTAGTGGCATCACACAGAGCTCCTATATATTCTTCTCAGCAGCACCCACAGGACTTCTAGTGTGTTAGTGGCATCACACAGAGCTCCTCTATTTTCTTTGCAGAAGCACCCACAGGACTTCTAGTGTGTTAGTGGCATCACACAGAGCTCCTCTATTTTTCTTTGCAGAAGCACCCATAGACTTCTAGTGTGTTAGTGGCATCACACAGAGCTCCTATATATTCTTCTCAGCAGCACCCACAGGACTTCTAGTGTGTTAGTGGCATCACACAGAGCTCCTATATTTTCTTTGCAGAAGCACCTATAGGACTTCTAGTGTGTTAGTGGCATCACACAGAGCTCCTCTATTTTCTTTGCAGAAGCACCCACAGGACTTCTAGTGTGTTAGTGGCATCACACAGAGCTCCTCTATTTTCTTTGCAGAAGCACCCATAGGACTTCTAGTGTGTTAGTGGCATCACACAGAGCTCCTATATATTCTTCTCAGCAGCACCCACAGGACTTCTAGTGTGTTAGGGCATCACACAGAGCTCCTATATTTTCTTTGCAGAAGCACCTATAGGACTTCTAGTGTGTTAGTGGCATCACACAGAGCTCCTCTATTTTCTTTGCAGAAGCACCCACAGGACTTCTAGTGTGTTAGTGGCATCACACAGAGCTCCTCTATTTTCTTTGCAGAAGCACCCATAGGACTTCTAGTGTGTTAGTGGCATCACACAGAGCTCCTATATATTCTTCTCAGCAGCACCCACAGGACTTCTAGTGTGTTAGTGGCATCACACAGAGCTCCTATATTTTCTTTGCAGAAGCACCTATAGGACTTCTAGTGTGTTAGTGGCATCACACAGAGCTCCTCTATTTTCTTTGCAGAAGCACCCACAGGACTTCTAGTGTGTTAGTGGCATCACACAGAGCTCCTATATTTTCTTCTCAGCAGCACCCACAGGACTTCTAGTGTGTTAGTGGCATCACACAGAGCTCCTATATTTTCTTTGCAGAAGCACCCATAGGACTTCTAGTGTGTTAGTGGCATCACACAGAGCTCCTATATTTTCTTCTCAGCAGCACCCACAGGACTTCTAGTGTGTTAGTGGCATCACACAGAGCTCCTATATATTCTTCTCAGCAGCACCCACAGGACTTCTAGTGTGTTAGTGGCATCACACAGAGCTCCTATATTTTCTTTGCAGAAGCACCCATAGGACTTCTAGTGTGTTAGTGGCATCACACAGAGCTCCTATATTTTCTTCTCAGCAGCACCCACAGGACTTCTAGTGTGTTTAGTGGCATCACACAGAGCTCCTATATTTTCTTTGCAGAAGCACCTATAGGACTTTCTAGTGTGTTAGTGGCATCACACAGAGCTCCTATATTTTCTTCTCAGCAGCACCCACAGGACTACCGACTACAATGGCTGGAAGACCGCCAAGGGGAGGCAGAGCGTGCAGAGCCAAGAACACAGGGCAGACAGTCTCTGTTTCTAGTGGACGTGGCCGTGGACGTGGACGTGGTCGTGCATCGTCATCAGCACGTGGCCATGGGACACGCGCGTCTTTGTTTTCGGCAGCTGGACATGTGGAGCCGCATCATGCTGAAGGCTTGGTAGAATGGATGACCAAGCCCTCCTCATCCTCCTCATCCTCTCTCACCCAGGCTCAGGGTACTGACAGAGCATCATCAGCCACCCCTTCCCTAGACCCACCATGTCCTCCTGAGGAGTCCCCCGAACTCTTTGAGCACAGTGTTGGGTACATGCTCCAGGAGGATGCCCAAC
Source organism: Lithobates sylvaticus (assembly GCA_028564925.1). Taxonomy (NCBI): domain Eukaryota; kingdom Metazoa; phylum Chordata; class Amphibia; order Anura; family Ranidae; genus Lithobates; species Lithobates sylvaticus. The sequence continues at coordinate 144,335,728 of CM053036.1, read as the reverse complement.
GATTCGAAGGCTCGGATGACGATACCCAGCTTGAGGAATCTGGCAGTACAGTTCCACCAGCTGCAGCTTACTGCCAGGTTTGCTCTAGTGGTGAAGAGGGAGGGGATGATGAGGTCACTGACTCCACGTGGGTGCCTCAAGGGAGAGAGGATGAGGAGGAGGACGAGGAGGAGGAGGATGCGGCGTCACATGTCCAACGAGGCAGGATGCCCCCTGGAGGCCAGGTAGAGGCCAGCACAGCAACTGTACAACACCGCAGAGCTCCGCCTGTGCAGGGCGCTGCCTCTGCACGTTATCAGAAAAGTTCTTTGGTGTGGGCCTTTTTTGAGACGAGTGCAGCAGATCGCACCACTGCTATTTGCAATATTTGTCTCAAGCGTATCTCGCGTGGCCAAACATCAGCCGCTTGGGCACGACAAGCATGACCAGACATATGGCGACCTGCCATGCAGCTCGTTGGCAGGCACACATAAAAGACCCACACCAAAGAACTAAGCGGACCTCTCCTTGCTCCTCCTCAGCTGGGATCTCCATCCCCACTACACCTTCAGTCCTCTCTGAAAGCTGCTCTGAGAGGACTGAAGGTGTAGAATTCGGTGTGTCACAACCAAGTACTTGCAGTACACCGACGTCCGAATGCAGCAGGCAAATTTCCCTGCCCCAGCTGCTGGACCGTAGAAAGAAGTACACTCCCAGCCATCCACATGCCCAGCGGTTGAATGCTAGCCTTGCTAAATTGCTAGCACTTCAACTGCTGCCTTTTCAGTTGGTAGACTCGGCCCCCTTCCGTGAGTTTGTTCAATGTGCGGTTCCTCAGTGGCAGGTTCCCAAACGCCACTTTTTCTCGCGGAAGGCGATTCCGTCTCTCTACCGGCATGTGGAGGGCAATGTCCATGCCTCGCTGGACAGGGCGGTCAGCGGTAAGGTGCATATTACCGCTGACTCATGGTCCAGCAGGCATGGACAGGGACGGTACCTTTCTTTCACGGCCCATTGGGTCACTCTATTGGCAGCTGGGAGGGATGCAGGACAAGGTGCAGTAGTGTTGGAGGTTGTTCCGCCACCACGCCTCCAAAACGCGACTACTGCTACTGGTTGTGACACACCTCTCTCCTCCACCCCCTCCTCTTCTTCTTCCTCCAGTGCTCTGTCCTTGGAACCAGCGGTGCTCCGTAGGCGTACAAGGGGCTACGCAAGTACGCAGGCAAAAAGATGCCATGCCGTGCTTGCGCTGGTGTGTTTGGGGGACAGGAGCCACACTGGGCCAGAGGTTCTGGCAGCTCTGCAGGGGCAGGCCGAGAGGTGGTTGACGCCACGTCAGCTTAAGCCAGGAATGGTCGTTTCTGACAATGGCACCAACCTCCTCTCCGCCCTGCGACAGGGGCAGCTCACCCATGTGCCCTGCATGGCTCACGTCCTCAACCTGGTGGTGCAGCGGTTCTTGGGCAGGTTCCCAGGCTTACAGGATGTCCTGAGGCAGGCCAGGAAAGTCTGTGTGCATTTCCGCCGATCTTATAATGCCAGTGCTCGGCTGACTGAGCTGCAAAAGGAGCTGAACCTGCCCAAGAACCGCCTAATATCTGACATGCCCACCAGGTGGAACTCAACGTTGGCCATGCTGCAGCGACTGCACACGCAGCAGAGGGCCATCAATGAGTACCTTTGCGACTACGGCACCAGGACAGGGTCAGGGGAGCTTGGGTTTTTTTCCCCACGTCAGTGGAGCATGATCAGGGATGCATGCACTGTCCTCTCACCATTTGAGGAGGCCACGAGGATGGTGAGCAGTGACAGTGCATGCATCAGTGACACTGTCCCTCTTGTCCACCTGTTGGAGCATACGCTGCGTGGGATAATGGACAGGGCACTTGAGGCAGAACAGAGGCAGGAAGAGGAGGACTTCCTTGCCTCTCAAGGCCCCCTTTATCCGGACAGTGTTCCTTCTGTCCCACCCATCACACAGGAAGAGGATGAGGAGGAGGAGGAGGAGGAGGAGGATTGTGTGAGCATGGAGGTGGAGCCTGGCACTCAGCATCAGCAGCAGCAGTCTTTTAGGGATGATGTACAGTCCCAACAAGCCAGTGGACTTGTACGTGGCTGGGAGGAGGTGTCTGGCGATCATGTCATCCTCAGTGACCCAGAAGACTCCGGACCGAATGCCTCAGCTAACCTACGCTGCATGGCCTCCCTGATCCTGCAAAGCCTGCGGAAGGATCCTCGTGTTCTTCGGATCAAGGAGAGGGACCATTACTGGCTGGCCACTCTCCTTGATCCGCGGTACAAGGGTAAGGTTGCGGACCTTATCTTGCCGTCGCAGAGGGAGCAGAGGATGAGACATCTCAGGGAGGCCTTGCAGAAAGGTCTGTGCAACGCGTTCCCAGAAACTGGGAGGCTACAAACTCCTGGTCCTGGGCGACGAGTTGCTGAGGCTTCGGTCAGTGGCAGAAGGAGCGGTGGGGAAGGTGGACGTCTGACCGATGCGTTCAGACAATTTTTTAGTCCGCAGCCCCAAGGTATGATCGGTTCCAGCAACCATCGCCAGCGTCTGATATACATGGTGCAGGAATACCTTGGGGCAAGGTCAGACTTGGACACCTTTCCCACCGAAAATCCTCTGGCTTACTGGGTCCTGAGGATGGATCACTGGCCAGAGCTTGCACAGTATGCAATTGAGCTACTGGCCTGTCCTGCCTCCAGCGTTCTTTCCGAACGCACATTCAGTGCTGCTGGAGGATTTGTGACTGATCATAGGGTGCGCCTGTCCACCGCCTCGGTTGATCGACTGACATTCATCAAAATGAATCAGTCTTGGATCACCACCAGCTACCAGGCACCTGAGGCGGATATAACCGAATAATTTTTAATGTCACATCCCTTCAAGACTGCCTATGCTGATGCTGAGTGACTGTCCTCTTATGTTCACTGACTATCCTCTTCCTCCTCCTCAATGATCCATGCCACAGCACCAGTGCCTAAGGCACAATTTTTCAGCCCCTGTTTAACAGGGGCGTGTACTTACAATTTTTTAAAAAAATGCTTCGCAACACGTGTGACTGCTGTGCTCCAAGTACAGTCTCTGTGAGGGCCGTGTTGCAGTGTTGTGGCACCAGCACCAGTGCCTAAGGCACAATTTTTCAGCCCCTGTTTAACAGGGGCGTGTACTTACAATTTTTTAAAAAAAATGCTTCGCAACACGTGTGACTGCTGTGCTCCAAGTACAGTCTCTGTGAGGGCCGTGTTGCAGTGTTGTGGCACCAGCACCAGTGCCTAAGGCACAATTTTTCAGCCCCTGTTTAACAGGGGCGTGTACTTACAATTTTTTAAAAAAATGCTTCGCAACACGTGTGACTGCTGTGCTCCAAGTACAGTCTCTGTGAGGGCCGTGTTGCAGTGTTGTGGCACCAGCACCAGTGCCTAAGGCACAATTTTTCAGCCCCTGTTTAACAGGGGCGTGTACTTACAATTTTTTAAAAAAATGCTTCGCAACACGTGTGACTGCTGTGCTCCAAGTACAGTCTCTGTGAGGGCCGTGTTGCAGTGTTGTGGCACCAGCACCAGTGCCTAAGGCACAATTTTTCAGCCCCTGTTTAACAGGGGCGTGTACTTACAATTTTTTAAAAAAATGCTTCGCAACACGTGTGACTGCTGTGCTCCAAGTACAGTCTCTGTGAGGGGTTGCAGTGTTGTGGCACCAGCACCAGTGCCTAAGGCACAATTTTTCAGCCCCTGTTTAACAGGGGCGGGTAATTACAAATCTTGATCTAATAGTTCACAGCAGGGCCCATTCCTGCGCCCACCAAGAGTAACTATGAGGGCCTACAGTCTTGTGGCAACACCGTCCACCACCACCGCCAAAGGCCCAATTTTTCTGCCCTGTTCATCAGGTGCTTGCAATTACAAATCTTGATCTAATAACTCACAGCAGGGCCCATTCCTGCGCCCACCAAGAGTAACTGTGAGAGCTTACAGTCTTGTGGCAAAACCGTCCACCACCACCACCCCCAATTTTTCTGCCCTGTTCAACAGGTGCATGCAATTACAAATCTTGATCTATTAACTCACAGCAGGGCCCATTCCTGTGCCCACCAGTCTTGTGGCTACACCAACATCTAATAGGGCAAATTTCTGCAGAGTATATACGCCAGGCCCCTACTTTCAAACATCCAACTTACAAACGACTCCTACTTGCAAATGGAAAGAGAAAACAGGAAGTGAGAGGAAATCTACCCCTAGGAAGGGAAATTCTATCCTGTTAGATTTAATTTGGGAAAAAGGTATCTCCTCTCTACTGATACTTTATCACCAATCCTTGTTTCAATTAAAACCCCACTTTTCCAAAAACATTTATCATTGGGACGGAAAGTGAGGTGACATGTTCTGAACAGATGTGCAAAGACAGCAAATGTTACAGGGGTGATAACCCCTCCCTATGTTCTCCAAAAAGCTTAAAAATAGATTTTTTTGGGATGGAGCTACACTTCATAATGTACCTGTTCAGATTCTACTTAAGATCAAACCTAAAGCCGCAAGTGGTTTTAAATGGCTTCTTTTTTTCCTTTACAAATGTCATTTTGTGCAAGGACAGTTCTAAACACGGGAAACACATGCCACTTCACAGGCATACTTTGGACACCCCCCAGGTACCATATTTAAAGGAAAATGTCACTTTTTTTTTTTCACTTTATGCATCATTAAAATGACTGCTCCCGAAAAAACGTTAGTTTTTAAAAGTTCTTTTTGCATTGATATATGTCCCCTGGGGCAGGACCCGGGTCCCCAAACCTGTTTTATGACATTAACATGCATATTGGCCGTTGTAATTAGCACTTTTGATTTCGAACGTTCGCGTCCATTATAACGTATAGGGTTCGAAAATTCGCGCGAACTTTCGGTCCGTTCGAAGGTTCTGGTTCGAACCGAACCCGGGGGTGTTCGGCTCATCCCTACTGGTCAGTATGCACCCTTCTTGGATCCTGCATCCCCTGCCTCCACCGAGTCACTTATCGGGCATACACTGGAGGATTCTCACTCCCCCATGATCCTGGGCCCTGTCCAGCCCCAATTCCTAGCGCAAACCATTGGACCTCTGCCTGACAACAACTCAGACCAGGTATCTGCAAAGTTTGCTAAATTTGCTGACCTACTAGACCGCAGACTCTCAAACACGGCCTCCAAGATTATAACTGATATTAAAATGGACCTCCAAAATTTAGGGTCAAGAATGGAATCCATCGAACACAAACTCATTCATACTGTGGCCAGAAAAAAATCTAAATTCTGACCGCATACAAGAAATCCAAAGCCAACTGCAATCTGCCCTTCTGAAAATCGAAGACCTTGAAAATTGAAGTAGAAGTTATAACTTCAGAATCAGAGGTCTACCCAATCAAAGATTTTCCTGAGGTGGTCTGTTCGGTAATCAAGAACCATATACTGGACATACAACCACACACTGGAGCTTGACCATGCCCACAGAGCCCTAAAACCCCTACGCACGGATGGCCTCCTAAGAGATGTGATTGTAAAACCTAATTTTTATGCAACAAAAGAGGAGATAATGAGGAGAGCCCGCTCTACACCTCATCTATCCTTTCAAGGAAAACCTATCCAGATCTTCACCGACCTATCCCCAGCTATGATATAAAGACGGAGGTCCTTTAAACCTTCATTGACTACTCTCACACAAAAATTAATATGTGTGGATGTGGCTTTTTCCTTTCAGCTTGAAATTTTAATTCAAACATAAGTTCTACACCTTTGCAACATTCAAGGAAGGCGAGAATCTGTTGCTAAAACTGAAATTGATCTCTCTGGATCCATCCTCTTCCCCCTCCCAGCTCAGCTTCAGGATCCTCCAAACGGCAGATACCCACTAGCCCACTCTCCCCCTTATAGCAACTCTCGAAGACCAAGAAATCCAAGGAAGGCAGACCCCCCCCATGAAGCAACTCCTACTGAACTGTGCCAGAACAGCCAACCCTTCCCTGACAGAAGCCAATTTACCACTGTTGTCACCTGGAACTGAAAATGTTTTTTTTCTTTTTTTCTTTTTGTTTCCCCTCTTCCCCCTTTGGTCTACTTTTTTTTGTTGTTGTTCTTTCTCGCTACCACTAATTACAGGGTCTCCACTTTTCAATTGGCACTGGTGATTGTCCCTCCCTACTTAAGGGGGGACTACTTTTCAGACCTAGGGAGTGTTTGGTTCTGGTTTACATTCTGGCTATTTATTATCCGAGACCTCATATTACTAGATAAAGCTGGACTCTTTCTGGACTTCTACGAGATAAGTCTAGTCAGCCTCATTTCGTTTTTGTTATTGCTAACTACCTAAAGTTTATAATTTTGATGTTCTTTACATTTTTACTGGTGTTTTTCAAAATATTTTAAGGCTGCCTTACTGGAATCTCCATTTACATAGGGGGCCCGATGGTTGGGGTGGTACTCATGCCCCTTCTCCTGTTTTGAAAATTTGGATTCACCACCTTTCCACTACAGGAATTTTTCCTCTCTACTAGAGGAGGTTTCTACTATTCATTATCAGTGTCTTCTATATTCTTACCTTATCTACTCTTTTTCCGCTTTTCTAACTCTGCTTTTTTTCTAGAGACCAGTCTAGAGGAATACATCTATGGTTACCCGGTACCCCCCCCCCCCCCCACACTTCTCCGGTTCCCTACCAAGCCAGGCATGGATTGGAGGTTGGTGAGTCACTGTTTTATCCTGGCTTCTTCTTCCCTTAGGCTCCCTGGCTAATGCTACTCACCCTATGTGCATGCTGCAGGTAGTGTCCCAAAACACTTAAGGCATAAATTCCTCATCTAAATGGAAGAAATTCTTAACATCTTTTCATACACAAAAAACAGATATTGTGCTACTCCAGGAGACCCATTTCCCTAAACAATATTCTCCATCATTTCTCCACCCCAAATTCCCCACTTTTTTTTAGCAAATGCAGGCGATAAAACCAAGGGGGTGGTATCTTAATTTTGCGTAATTGTAAATTCTCGCTCTTAACTGAGCTTAAAGACCCATTGGGGCGATTAATTTTAGCTAAAAGGTCTCATTCGCAGGCAGGAACAATTCTTTCAAAACATGTTCAAAACGCTAAAGCCCCTCCTAGAAGGTATAATAATTTATGGTGGAGACTCCAATACAGCATTTGACCAGGGGCTATACAAAAAAAGAAAGTTGGAAGCCGTCTCACACACCCCAAACGAAGCTCTTGCATTGCCAAAATTATGGAATTTTATCAGAAGATTTATGATCCAGAGACGGATCCATATCAACATGATTTAGACCATTTATTTGACTCAATTCAGGTCCTAAAATTAGAAGACCACCATCATCAGAGGCTGGAACAGGCAATCTCTGCTGAAGATTCCCAAGTAATTAAAAATCTAAAAAGTCTTTCCACACCTGGCCAGGATGGGTTCCCGGTCCCTATTATTAAACTTTTGCTGGCATACTTTCTCCCTATCTGGCCCGGTTCCTCAATGCCTTACGGCAAGGTGCTGCTTTAGACAGATCTCTTAATACCGCCTACATCTCGGTAATACCGAAACCAGGGAAAGACATGAGCTCGGTGAGCAACTACAGCTCCCAATCTCTCTTATAAATAACAACCTTAAGATCCTGACTAAAATCCTTGCAGACTGAATGGCATATTTTATAGGAGTCTACATCCATAAGGATCAAGTAGGCTTTATACCAGGACGTCAGGGCCCTGACCAGATCCGCAGGGCTATAGACATCCTCTCCCTCCTACATTCCCACTGGGATGGCGGGCCAGTTCAGGAAGGTATGCTTCTTTCATTAGACCTTCAAAAAGCCTTTGATGCAGTTTTATGGCCTTACTTGTTCACCATTCTAAAACACTGGGGCTTTGGAGAGACATTCCTAAACATCATTAATGCGTTATACTCGACCCCTGAAGCTCAAATTCGGTTGCAGGGATTTTACTCTAAATCTTTCGGTATCTCGAGAGGCACCAGACAAGGCTGCTCCCTCACCATAATCTTTGCCATAGCGATAGAATCTCTAGCAATAGCCATCAGGGACCTCCCCGACATACACAGAATTAGATGCGGATCCCAAATCCATAAATGTGCCCTATTCGTTGACGACTTACTATTATTTATATCTTCCCCAGTGATTTATCTCCCCAGTGTTTGTCACATCCTGGAAATATTTTCAAAAGCTTCAGGCCTAGCTGTAAATTATAACAAATCCCAAGCTTTTAACATCAACCTGCCACCTCCCCTGGTAGCTATCCTTCAGGAACAGTTTAAGCTTTCTTGGAGTGATACATCGATCCCATACCTGGGAATCACATTAACTCTCAGAATAGACCAGCTTTATGCTCCTCCTTTATACAAGAAATTGGAATCAGAACTCGCTCAGTGGGCCCCTTTAGACCTTTCTTGGCTCGGAAAGATTAATTTTATTAATCCCTTAAGCCTCGGAGCATTTGGCTGCCCAATAACCAGAGGACTTTTTGTGATTAGGCACTGCGTCGCTTTAACTGACAATTGCACAGTCGTGCGACGTGGCTCCCAAACAAAATTGACGTCCTTTTTTCCCCACAAATAGAGCTTTCTTTTGGTGGTATTTGATCACCTCTGCGGTTTTTATTTTTTGCACTATAAACAAAAAGATAGCGACAATTATGAAAAAAAAGCATTATTTTTTACTTTTTGCTATAATAAATATCCCCCAAAAAAATAAATTTTTTCCTCAGTTTTGGCCGATACGTATTCTTATACATATTTTTAGTAAAATAAATTGCAATGAGCATTTATTGATTGATTGGTTTGCGCAAAATTTATAGCGTCTACAAAATAGGGGATAGTTTTATGGCATTTTTATTAATTTTTTTTTTTTTTTTCCATTCAAAAAGTTTATTGAAGGTAAGGCACAGTACATGTGATCACATATAACTTGAAGACAGGTACAACCCTGTCCATACATTTTCATTGTGTTAACAACCATAATATAACCAAGAACATATATAGTAGAAGTCAGAATCAGATTTATAACAAGCTGTGGATAACCTGAAGAAAGCTTTTTGTTATGACATTCGGATCTCGTGTCACACATCCATATCTCATAATTACCGCATTATAATTACCTTCCATATAAGCATTATGATGGCAAGGGAGGTTAGAACAGAAGACATAGAATGTCGGGGGTTATAGATACGTATAGTTAAAAGTAATAAGAGAAAAGAGTCTAGTCAGCTATATAGATCAGAGAGAGAAGGTAGGTAGCTATAAGTAGTAGCTCGAATATTCTAAAGCTTCTTATTTGGATATACAATTAAGTGCTATATCTATACCAATGTAGAATGACCATTTGGTCCGTAAGTCTTCCCACTAATGGGAAGTGTTCCTTCAGCCAGGGTTGGATGAGCTAAGTGTTTCTTATTCTCTGGAGAATCTAAAGGCGATCCAAGGGGACCAGGTTTGATGATACTTGTCCGTGTCATTGTTGGACTGAGCACGTGTCTCCTCCATGTTACATATGTCCACAATCTTATGAAGCCATTCTTTAATGGAAGGTACTGTAGTAGATTTCCAGTATAGTGGTATGAGCGCTTTGGCTGCATTAAGCAAGTGTTTAGACATAGCTTTCTTATATTTGGAGAGTAAAAAGTCAGTAACATGAAGGAGACAGCCAGCCACGTCCAATTTCAATGAAGTGTCTGTGATAAGGCGAATGGTTGTTATCACCCTCTCCAAGAACAGTGCAATTGGAGGACAGTGCCACCATATATGTAAAGTTGTACCTTTCTCTTGCTCACATCGCCAACAAAGTTCCGAGGTTTGAGGGTACCATTTATGCAACTTAGCTGGTGTAGCATACCATTGTGTAAGCAATTTATATGCCGTTTCCTGCATTCTGGTACTCAAGGAACACTTGTGGGTGAGTATGCAAGCTTTTTGCCATTGTCTATCCGTTATTTCTATGTTGAGTTCTTTCGACCAGCTTTTCCGAAATCTGTCCAGGGTTTGCGGTGCAGAAGCCTGAAGCCAAGAGTATGTCAATGAGGTAGCCTTAGAGATCGGGGATCCCTCCAGGCACACTGATTCCATGTCTGTCAATTGTCTAGTGAAGTGTATTTTACGTTGTGTATTATTTACAAAGCTTCGTATCTGGAAGTATGTCCATAATGGCAAATCCTGTACATGATCCTCTGCTTTCAGTTTCTAGTAGTCTTTGATAAGGACGTTTTCAAAGCAGTGGTTGGCGAGCAAGGGCGTATCTGAGCCCTGTTTCTGCAGTGTGTGGTTCGCTACTCCTGGTGGAAAGTCCGGATTGTCTTTAAGTGGCATCAGGGGGCTTAGGGGTGTGGATATACCCGTCTTTTTAAGGAGTGTATAAAAAATAGACAGTGTAGTATTCAGTAAAGGGTGTTGTCGTAAAGTCGGTGGATAGCTTTTCAGCGAGACCCATGGTGAGAACCTCAAAGGGACCGGACTCAGCTCATTTTCCAGGGAAACCCAGTCTTTAGTGTCCTGGTGGCAGTGCCAGTCTAGAATCCTTGTTATGTGTGAGGCATGATAGTATTGTTTATAGTCGGGTAAGCCCATTCCCCCTCTATCCTTCGCCCTGGTCATCAATTCAAACTTGATTCTCGGACGTTTGTGTTCCCAGATAAAATCAAGCTGGATTGTTTGTAGGGTTTTAAAGAAACATTGTGGTATCGGTACGGGTAAAGTCCGGAACAGATACAAAATTCTGGGTAGTATTGTCATTTTACAGATGACCGCCCTCCCGAACCATGAGAAATTCTTATTAGCATGCCAGGACATTAGATCTTGTTTTATGATTTTGAGTAAGGGCGGGAAGTTTCTTTCGAAAATTTGAGTTAGTTGTGGAGTCAGCCACACGCCTAGATATTTAAGGGCAGAAGATACCCATTTAACGGTGCTATTGGATTGTGTGCTATGTAATATACTTCCTGGTAAGGTAATATTCATTGCCTCTGACTTTGTATACCATATATACTCGAGTATAGGCCATCCCGAATATAAGCTGAGGCTGGGAAAAACGTATTGACCCGTGTATAAGCCGAGGGTGAAAAATGCAGCAGCTACTGTAAGTGGAAAAGAGGGTCAGCAATGCCCATCTGCAGCTGCATGTCCCCTGTACAGACCCCCCCCCTTTGTCCCCATTGCAGCCTACCTGCGCCAATCTGCGCCGATCTGGATGTCCTGGGTCCTGTGTCCTGTGTCCCTCCCTGTACGATCTGGCTTCCAACTTTGCAGCCGATGCAGTCCCGCTCTGTCCCCCCACAGCGTGTAAGGCGCCATTGCAATATTACAAAAACCGCACCTCCTCCTCGTCCGTGATAGGAGGAACACTGTTTTCCCAGCAGTCAGTGTGCAGTGTTCCGCCTATCACGGACGTCCTCTCATCCTCGTCCATGAGATGAGAATGACAGGATGTCCGTGATAGGCGGAACACTGCACAGTGACTTACTGCTGGGAAAATTAGTGTTCCTCCTATCACCGACGAGGAGGAGGAGCAGGCGCGGCTTTTGAAAACTGCCTTCTGTCTGCATGACACGCTGTTCATGTAGGCAGACGGCGGTGACTCGAATATAAGCCGAGGGGGGGACTTTCAGCCCTAAAAAAAGGGCTGAAAATCTCGGCTTATACTCGAGTATATACGGTAATTGATTTTTAGGTATGAGACATACCGTACACAGAAAACTCCCTCAACAACGTGGGAATTGACGTGAGGGGTTTCGTCAGAAAAAAATAGCAAATCGTCAGCGTAGGCAGCTATTTTAAATTCTTGTTTGGCAACCATAAAAAAAACCCAATATCTGGTGAAGATTTAACTTTCCTAATGAAAGGTTCCAACGAGATGATGAAGAGGATTGGCGAGAGCGGGCACCCCTGCCTCATACCGTTCCTTATTTCTACAGTTTCGGACAGGGACCCATTAATGCGTAATTTTTGCTGATGGGTTTTGGTAAAGCGCCGAAATCCAGTTCATCATGTGAGTGCCTAGGCCAACATGATTACATGTTGCCAGCATGAAGTCCTATGCTACTCGATCGAAGGCCTTCTCCGCGTCTGTAGACAGGAGAAGACCTTCGAAAAAGAAAAGGTCCCCCCAAGAGGGAGTTGGTGGGGTTTTTAGGCAGCGTTTGGAAATAAGTTCTCTGAGAGGTATTGATGTATTCAAAAATATGAATCTTTATTATATTAAAGATGTCGCATATGACATATGGGTAAAGATAAAAATAGGAGACATGGGTCATCATACCCTCTGTCCACGGCTGAGGAAAATGTCCTTGCTCGGGGACTAACCTTCTGCCCAGAAGAAAACTTTGACACCTTTGGAGTGGTGACCGATCTGCAGCTCATTGCACGCAGGCTCCTACTGAGGAGCCTGCATGCAAAGACCGAGACGATCGACACCACAGACTGGTCTACCTTTAGTATGAGGGAATATAAAGCCTTACGTGATCTAACCCTTTTATACCAGGAGAACAATACAGTGGACTTAATAGACCAAATCGATCTGGAAAACCTATTAGAAAATGCTGGAAAACCATCAAAGCCCTCCGCGGCCCTTTTTAGAAAACCATCGGCCAGATTCCCTCCCCTAAACCTCAATCCGAGTATTGATATTTTTATTAAACAAATTAATAGAGACCTACTTAAACTGCCCAGGAAGAAGACACCTCCAACCAATCTAACTCCCAAAGAGTTTCAGGCCATAAATTCCCTACGCAGCAATGCTAACATCACTGTGAAACCGTCCGACAAGGGGGGGAACATAGTCCTGATGGACAATCAGGACTATGTATCCATGTGCATGGATATACTCAACAACAAAACATGGTACCGCAAGGTCACCACAAAGATTATACAAACTTCTTATGCCAAATTTGAAGACCTAATTGACTCAGCCCTCTTAGAAAGCACCATAACTAAGGATCAACACGAATATATCAGGGTGAAATACCCACGCCTCGCCACGTTCTACAGCCTGCCCAAGATTCATAAGAGCCTTAGCAGACCCCCCGGACGACCTATTGTCTCGGGCAATGGAAACATATCCGAAAATTTGAGCAAAATCATTGATGCCTTTTTACAACCCTTTGTCTTGGAATTACCATCTTTCCTTAAAGATACTATACACTTACTTCAAAAAATTGAAAATATATCGTTGACCGATAATTCATTATTGGTGGCCATCGATGTAGAGGCATTATATAGCTCGATCCCCCATAACCAGGGGATCGCAGCTATATCTAACATTTTGTGGGCAGGCTGTAGATACGATGGCGCGTTGAATAACTTCATTACGGATGGACTGGAATACATCCTAAACAATAATTTCTTTTCCTTTGACAATTCCCACTACCTCCAGGTGCAGGGCGTGGCCATGGGCACATGCTGTGCCCCGGCCTACGCCAACCTGTACCTGGGGGAGTGGGAAAAGTCACTCCTAGACGACGAGGACCTCCATGTGTACACCAGCCACATTAAAATGTGGCTGCGGTACATAGATGATGTCCTCGTCGTCTGGGAGGGATCGGCGGAACTCTTACAAGAGTTCCACGATCGCATCAACACCAATACTTGGAACCTTAAGTTCACTTTGACATCCAACAGGGAGAGTATTACCTTTCTGGATGTCGAATTGAAGCGGAATCCAGAGAATAAAATCTCCACCACATTATACCGCAAAAGCACCGCGGGTAATACAATACTCCATGCCCACAGTGCACACCCCCAGTCTCTCAAAGATTCCATCCCTTACGGGCAATATTTGAGAATACGGAGAAATTGCTCGGATGAGTCCCTATTTAAAATTGAAGCACAAAATCTCCAAAACCGCCTACTTGATCGGGGATATAGTCGCTCATGTCTCCAAAAAGCTTACAACCGAGTAACAGCATGCTCACGCTCGGACCTGCTGTCTAAGAAAAAGGCACCTGACGATCAAAAAGAGAATGTATCGCGAATCGTTCTACGGTTCACCAGACAGCATAGAAAGATCCGCGATATAATTCAAAAACACTGGAATATACTTACAGACGATCCCAAAATAAATCAATTCATTTCTAGTCATCCCTCAATTACATATAGAAGAGCCACATCACTAAGAGACCACCTTGTTCAAAGTGAATTCAGGGACGAGCACAGACGCCACAAACACTGCCCGGCCCGGGGGTCGTTCCCCTGTGGCCATTGCAGTTGCTGCCAATACATCCAACGCCCAAGAAACAATCTCCTTCTTCCAAATGGACTACCTCACAAGTTAGCCCACTTCGTCAATTGTCAGACAAAGGGCGTTGTATACATAATGTCCTGCGAATGCGGGGCATTTTATATTGGCAAAACTAAGCAGGAGTTTCACCGCCGGATGTCCAAGCACGTCTACTCCATGCAAATAGGAAACCACTACTTACCCCTGGGGCGTCATGTTGTTTCGATACATGATTACAAAATGCCCAAGATTACATTCATGGCCCTAGATAGAATCCATATTCCCGACAGAGGAGGAGATTGGAATAAAACTTTATTACAATGTGAACAAAAATGGATCTATAGATTACGCGCCACTTCCCCTCCCGGATTGAATGAGTCCATTTCCTTTGCCCCTTTTCTCAAGGGCTTCACATCCGGGAAAACTCAGTAATACGGTTTCCCGGGCTCTTGCATTGGAGTAGACGTGCCTGGATGTCCCCCCCCCCCAAAAAAAAACCCCCCAACCCCTCCCCCCCCCTCCAAAAAGCGGTGAACTCCTGCTCTTATACTCTGGCCAATATCTGTGCTCTATTCCATCTGTGTCCAGGATTTTTCGCCGTATACAACTCTGTGCGATTTTAGTGCTCTCTCTCCATATCTAACCCATAGAGGTTATGCTATACCACCTGCCCATGTCTACTTATGAAACAAACCAGTTTACCAGATGTGGCTTAGGGGCCGACCCACTCGCGTTACCTGATATCTATGCTCATAGGTGGGTTGTTGTTTTCCTATGTACATTTGTTCCCCTCTTTTTTTCTCTCTACAAATTTGTCAAATTCCCTGGTTTTCTTGCTTGCATATGCACACAGCTACATGGCCATACATATACTGTGTATTATTAATACACAGGGCCACAGCGTGTCCATATGACAACAATTTTTTGAATCAAATATGGATGACAACTTTTGAATTAAATATGAACAACATAAAAAATGTATTATTGGAAACAACTCACAATGTAATCACATATTAACTGTGGATAATGTTATTTTTAAAAGATTTCAGGCCCTTTGTTCTCTCAAATATGTTCAACATAACCTTGGTATGCATGTTAATACGCTATGACCCAGATAATTAATGGGAACATGATATTAATAGAGATGATCACGGAGATACGTCTCCCCATCTGCCATACCACACAGGCAGTGAATATATGTTAAAACCCCATATTTCTCCCTTTTGTTTTAGGGTTCTCTCTGCTGGCTTGCAGTGCGCCTCGGATCCCCTGGGTGGCGCCTTGGTTCCTGCCCCCTCCGGTGGATACATGCGGCGGTGGGGCGTTTCCTACACGTGACCTCACAGCAAGGGTAAGGAGGAGCGCCCACCAACCAAGCTCCTCCAATCATGTTCCCTCAGGGCGACCTGGGCGAGCCCAGGCCCCCTGATGGTGAACCATTTCCCTTGCTGGCGGCGTCCTGGAACGCAATCGGACCTCCCCCGATCACTGCGCATGCGCGCGGCCGCGTGCGTGCGCGTGATACGGGACGTCACGCCGGTGCGACGATTGCGTAGCAGACGCGACCCCGGAAGGACCTCCCGGACGCCGGGGAGATCACTCCAGACGGCCTTTGATGCCGTCATGGCTCCCACGGACGGGCGGGCCAGGCGGACATAGGAATGGCAGATGGAAGGTGATGTCCCATTATGCCCCCTGTCCTCCCCCTTTTCTTTTCACTCCCCCTCTCCACCCATCCCTGCCTGTCCCCCCGCCCCCCTTTTCCTCCCTCCTCCCCTCTCCTGGGGATACCCTGATTGAACACCTGATGGTGTCCAAACATGCACACCTGATTCCAGTTGGGTATTACCCATAAATACCACATGGGGTGGTCAAACGAATCCATCTCCATGTGATGATCCAAGCATTACGCCACACACAAACAGTGAGTAGAATCTCTCTTTGCTCCACGCTTCTTTATCCCTCTCTGGGACCAACTTCAGTTACTGTAGATGACTCTGTCTCTATTCCCAGACTGGGCATCCTTCATCTTTGGGACTTGCAACCAACACAGCATATTTTGGTCTGCAACGTACGGGTGTCTACATCCACCCCACAACCTGAGCAAGATACACCTACTCTATTAGGTAATTCTATAACATATTGTATCACATTGTCCGTCTAGATCTGACACATTGGTATACCCTTTTTCCTGTCCTTGCCCTTCCCTTCCCCTTTCTTCCCCCGTTTCATGCCCACACATGCCCACATTCCCTCACGGTCTCATCCCTCACCCCCCACACTTCACATTCCACGTAATCCCTGCACATTCTCACCCACACATATCCCTATTCCAGGATCCTTTCTGATCCCCAGCACCACCAGCACAGCACTCCTTCGAGCATCAGTGCTCTGATCGACATCATAATCACACTCCCCCATTTCTCCACTCACACTCATTTTTCTTCTTTTTTCACCTCCCCTCTCCTTCACTTTCTTCCTTCTTCCCATTGTCACCAATTAGTTCACTCCCTTTCCCCACCATTTCCCCTTCCCCTCCCCCTCCCCCTCCCTTTTTCTCTTCCTTCTCCCTTCTCCCCTTCCCCTTTGCCCCCCCTTTTCCCCCTCCCCCCCCCCCCCCCCCTCCCCCTTTTCCCGTTGCTCTTTTCCTTTTCCCCCCCTTTCCCTCACCCCTCACCTTTCACACCACATCCTTCCCCGCATTCCCCACTGCCCCACCCCATTCTCTTTCGTCCTATCCATGTGGATGCTGCAGCATCCCTCTGTTTACCCATACATGTGCTAGCCATGCATTGGTCCTTTCCTTCCTTTCCCCCTTCCGCCCCCCCCTTTCCCATCTCCCCCCCCTCCCCCTCCCCCTTCAATCCCCTTCCTTCCCAACCCCTCCCCTCCCCTCCCCCCCCTCCCCCCCCCCCCCTCCCCCCCTTTCCCCCCCTTTCGGCCCTTCCTTCTTCACACCTCCGTTTCCCCGCCCTTCCCCTTTTTCCTCCTCTCCCCCCCCCCCCCCCCCGTTTCTCTTCCCTCCCTTCTTCCCTTTTCCCTGCGACTCCCCCTTTTTTTTCCCCCCCTCCCCATTTTAGTTCCCACTCTCTTCCCTAGCTCTTCCTTCCCTCCACTTCCACCTCTTGCCTTTGTTCTGTCCCCCCTTCTTCTGCCTTTCCCTTTTCTATCTTTAACCATGAGTCTAGATACAGTAATACATAAATTGATATTATTATGAAAAAGTATATCAACGGCAAAACTCTCGTTCATCCATTTTTCTTACCTTAGAAATTCTATTTCTCCCCATCACTGTTTTAAGTGCACTAGACATTGTCCAGTTGATGTGGCAATCTCCCATGCTATATATCTAAGCATATGATCTTGGATCTTATGACAGGTGTGCAGAACAAGGGACCTCAAGGCAACCCATTTTCTTCTTCCCCTCTCCTCCCCCTCCCCCCCCCCCCCCCCCCTTCCCCCCCTTGTTTTTTTTCCCACCTCCTCCATCTCCCTCCCTCCACCCATCTGGCCCATACACGGACCCGTGGGTAGCCGTTTCAGTGGACGTGACCTCTCGTAGGCCCCGTTGTTTGGTCGCCGTGCCTGCCGTGTGCCCGCTGGGGGGTGCTACAGCGGGACGCCGCCTAGGACCTGGAGTGCACACACCCAGAGAGAGCCCAACCACATATAAAGGAGGAATTTATAAGAGGAAAAACAACTTACATACCAGGTAAACATTCCACAGTACAATATGATATTATACTATGTGAAAGGAAAGGTCAATTGGAGATCAATATATGCAAATGAAATACTGTTACAATGCATTGTTCTCACCCTCTTCTTTCCTAAACAGACGAAATTACCTTTTGAAGAAGACCCTCACTATAACGGGTCGAAACGCGTCAGGTCTACTTTTATCTGCAATATTTGTAAAACTACATTGATGTAAAAGCTTTTTGTCTGTTAGTGTAAATCTGTTTTAAAATTCCTGTATTGTTTTATCCATTTGGGACCCATGTCTCCTATTTTTATCTTTACCCATATGTCATATGCGACATCTTTAATATAATAAAGATTCATATTTTTGAATACATCAATACCTCTCAGAGAACTTATTTCCAAACGCTGCCTAAAAACCCCACCAACTCCCTCTTGGGGGGACCTTTTCTTTTTCGTTTCGACATCCCAGGGGTGAGCAGCCAAATATCATCCCCAGTGAGTGTCTTTTTTTCTTCAGGAGAAGACCTTCGATCTTTCTCTCCCTGGCTGCATATACAAGGTTTAATGCTTTTGTAACGTTGTCTTTAGCTTCCCTGCCTGGCATGAATCCTGCCTGCTCTGATCCGATTATAGTGTGAAGAAGGGGTTTAAGTCTATTCGCCAGTATTTTAGTCAAAATCTTGACGTCAAGATTCAGTGACGAAATCGGTCTATAGCTGGGACGGTGTTCTGGGTTTTTGTTTGGTTTGGGTAAGACAGTTATATGTGCTCCAAGGAATGTCGGGGGGACTTCCCTAGGTGTGGAAAAGGAATTCAAAGCTTTTAGGAGTGGGCCGGTCAGGATGTCTAAAAAGGTTTTGTAATATATGGAGGAGAAACCGCCTGGGCCCGGGCTTTTCCCATTTTTCATGTCTTTTATTGCCAATTTAATTTCCGTTTCCTCAATGGGCCGTTCAAGAAGTTCAATGTTGGTAGCAGTCAGTTTAGGCATCTCCGCCGATTGTAAGTAATCCTGTATTATTTGTGTTCTAGTTCCTGGCGTGTTGGCGGGTCTGTGGGGGGTTGGTAGGTTATAGAGATTGGAGTAGTAGGAATGAAAATGTTGTGCAATCTGCTTGTCAGTATGGTCTAGTGCTCCCTGTCTATTTCGTATGCCCAGGATTCTGTTGCTGAGACGAGGGTCTCTCAAGGCCCTAGCTAAAAATTTGCCTGTTTTGTCCCCATGTTCGTAATATATTTTTTTTCTAAAGAACAGGAATCGTTTGGTGGTAGCGTCTAAAAAATTTTGTAAGGATTTCCGGGTGTCGAGTAATTCTGTTGCAGTCTGTTTTGTGAGAGATTGTTTGTGTTGGAGCTCTAGTTGTGAGATCCTATCTGTTAATTGCAAGATCTGCTTTTCCCTGTCCCTCTTTCGCTGGGCCCCCACCCTCATCAACTCCCCTCGTATGTAGCACTTATGTGCTTCCCATGTCATCAGAGGGTCTGTCTCTGGGGTCGCATTATGACCAAAGAATTCTCTCAGTTGTATGGTAAATTTCGGCAATAGCTCACAATCTGTTAAAAGCAAGGAATTCAGCCGCCAGGAACGCGTCTTAGGCGGAGGGGCGTTAGGAGCCAGCGAAAGAGACACAAGGGCATGGTCAGATATGGAATGGATTCCAATGTTCACCTTCTCTACCAGATGTAGCTGTTCTGTCTCAAGGACATTCAGCTAAACCATTCTTATCCCATAAACATGATACCATATTTCTTCGATCGCAGTTTATTGGAACAAGCTAGGTGAAATTTTTAAGTTCAATGAGGGATTGATGGTAAGAGATTGAAACAGGACATCTTGCAGTCTAGAAAAGCATGATGAATGTGTCTCTTCCTGTGAGACTTTACCCAAGTACTTCCTAGGTTATAAACTTTAATAACAACATTTACACAATAGAAACAATACCAAAAAGGGACGCTAGATGGCGCCTACACTCTGCAAATGATTCCTATAGAAAATATCAACATTAAATGTCATTTACAACAACACAAATGCAGATAATCAGAATATATACATCTGATGGGCAGAACACTCCCCGCCTGACGTCAAGTGACGTCACTAACAGAGTCCTCCGTAGAAAGTAACAGAACAAGTTCAGTCACTGGTCTTAAGAACACTTTGGCCTCATTCTGTTGAAAGGTCTTGACCTCGACCTTACGGACAAGATTATCTTTGCTTGGCAGTACCTTGGTGACTAGACCTAAAGGCCACATGTTCCTTAGTGTCTGGCAATCTCTCATGAGCACAACATCACCAAGTTTAAGGTTAGGTTTTTCTGAGTGCCACTTCCTCCTTAGTTGAAGAGTAGATGTGTATTGCTCCCTCCACCGACTCCATAAGGTATTGGCAAGAGTTTGAACTTGTCTCCATTGACGTTTGTAAAGGTCCTTCTCACAAAACTCTCCAGCTGGAGTACCTACAAGACCAGTCTTTTGCGTAAGCAAGATGGTAGGTTTGAGAACCATTGGATCTTCAGAGTCACTTGAAATTGAAGTTAAGGGTCTGGCGTTAATGATGGCTGTAACCTCTGCCATAAATGTCACTAAACACTCGTGAGTAAGCCTTGCAGTTCCTACTTGTAGGAAGATAGAGTCAAGAATTCTGCGGGCTATGCCTATCATCCTCTCCCACACACCTCCCATGTGAGAAGAGTGAGGTGGATTGAAGATCCACGTGCAGTCTTGCTTACTCAAATACCTTTTTACACTGGGGATGTCCAAGTTGGAAGGAATTTGCAGTTCTTTCACTGCTCCTACAAAGTTAGATCCTCTGTCAGAGCGAATGAGTTTCACTGGGCCTCGGATTGCAATGAAACGTCTAAGAGCATTAATGAAACTTGAAGTGTCCATTGACTCAATCACTTCAATGTGAACAGCTCGTATAGACATGCAAACGAATATGACTGCCCAGCGTTTACTGTTTGAATGTCCCCCTTTTGTGTACCGGGTGGCAACAGACCAGGGACCAAAGACATCAAGTCCAACATTAGTGAAAGGCGGATCCATGCTAAGCCTGTCCGAAGGTAGATTGGCCATCTTTTGTGTCTGTAACATTCCTCGAAGCTTTCGACAGATAACACACTTGAAGAGGAACTTACTCACACATCTTTTGGCTCCGACTATCCAAAGTCCAGCAGCTCTTAGAGCTCCTTCAGTAAACAGTCGGCCCTGGTGTTTAGTTTGGTCATGGTAGTGTTGAATGAGTAAATAGGCAATATGATGGTGACCAGGGATCACTAAAGGATGTTTCTCTAAGAACTCTAACTTGCCTTCTTTTAAACGGCCTCCTACTCTCAACATGCCATTTTCATCAAGGATTGGATCAAGTTTCTTTAAAACACTGTCTTTAGGAACAGGTTTGTGATTGACAATACAATCGATCTCTTTGGCAAAGACTTCTCTCTGTACAACAGATATTAACCAGTTTTTAGACTGTTCTAGGTCAGTTGCTGAGTAGACTTTCCTACAGTGGTGCCAACTCCTGCAACCGTCATGAGTTGGTGGTTGTTTTTTGTAAGACTGAGCTATGTGGATTAAGCAAGTGATAGCTCTAACTAGTGACCTCCAGGTGGAGAACCTGCTGAAACGGTGGGTTTTAAACTGGTTGAGAGATGTTGTTGTGACTGCAGTAGAAACCTGAGGGCGGATTTCCTCTAACTAGTGACCTCCAGGTGGAGAACCTGCTGAAACGGTGGGTTTTAAACTGGTTGAGAGATGTTGTTGTGACTGCAGTAGAAACCTGAGGGCGGATTTCCTGATCCTTTTCTGCATCTATCAGGTCAAACGTGGTGAGGTCATCATTGTTACAGTCAGGACTGCTTAGAAAGGTGGGACCTGTGAACCACGAAGTACTGTCAAGGCGACTGGCCACTACAGATCTGGTCGCTAGGTCTGCGGGATTATAGTCTGTAGGCACAAAATGCCATTGCTCTGGGCGGGTGGACCTCCTTATTCTCAACACTCTGTTATTGACATAGACGTAGAAACGCCTAGTTTCATTATGGATGTAACCCAGAACCACTTTACTGTCTGTGTAGAACTCAGCTTCCTGGATTTCTAAGTTTGTCTCTGTTGCTATTAGTTCAGCTAGCTCTGTAGCCAATACTGCAGCACAAAGTTCCAGCCTAGGTATGGTGTGTTCAGGCAGTGGTGCAAGTTTTGCTTTTCCCATTACAAATCCTATGTGGCTTTGTCCTTTAGTGTCTATGGTTTTCAGGTAAGCTACAGCGGCAATTGCTTTAACAGAAGCATCCGCAAACACACAAAGTCTTTGCATCTGAACATCTGCAGATGACAGAGGAGCATATGGGCGTGGAATTTTAAGATTGGATAGCGCTGTTAGCGAGTCCTTCCACTCTAGCCATAGGTTCTTCCTGTCGGTGGGGAGAGGGTGGTCCCAATCTAGCGACTCACAGGTTAAGTCTCTGAGTAGTGCCTTACCCTGGATGGTGACAGGTGCTGCAAAGCCTAAAGGATCGTATAGGCTGTTTATGGTAGACAGGACACCTCTACGGGTAAAGGGTTTTTCCTCTGTGTTTACTTGGAAAGTGAAGGTGTCAGATCTTAAGTCCCAAAGCAAACCAAGGCTGCGTTGCATGGGAAGTGAGTCTGTGCCTAGATCTAAGTCCTTTAACTCGTTGGAATGGTCTTGGACAGGAAAGGCTTCTAAAACTTCTCTACTGTTGGAAGCAATCTTGTGGAGCCTTAAGTTGGAACACGCAAGCATTGCCTGAGTTCTTTTGAGGAGACTGATTGCGGCTTCATTTGTGGGTAGTGATTTCAAGCAATCGTCTACCTAGAAATCCTTGTCCACAAATTGTCTGACGTCTGACCCATACTCTGACTCTCCCACTCTAGCAGAGTGTCTGAGGCCATATATAGCAACTGCAGGGGAAGGGCTGTTGCCAAATATGTGCACCTTCATGCGATATTCTGTGATGTCTCCAGAGGGGTTGTTGTCCCTGAACCAGAGAAACCTCAGAAAGTTTTGGTGTTCTTCCTTAACAAGAAAGCAATAGAACATTTGTTGTATGTCTGCCATGAATGCGACTGAATCCTTGCGGAAGCGGAGAAGTACTCCCAATAGTCTGTTGTTGAGGTCAGGGCCAGAAAGAAGGACATCATTTAGAGAGACACCTTCATGCTTGGTGCTGGAATCAAACACCACTCTAATCTGCCCTGGCTTCTTAGGGTGATAGACGCCAAATATGGGTAAGTACCAACATTTTTCTGAGTCTTTGAGGTCTGGAGCTACCTCAGCATGGCCATTTTGGAATATTTTGCCCATGAAGGAAAAGAAATGTTCTCTCATCTCTGGTTTCCTTTGCAGATTGTGTCTTAAGGAAGTGAGGCGTTTATATGCTAGTTCCCTGTTGTTAGGCAAACGTTGTCTTTGTGGCCTAAAGGGAAGAGGTGCTACCCAGTTATTGGTCACGTCTTTCTCCATACTGCTTTCCATAACCTCTAGGAAGATTCTATCCTCAATGGACATTGCTACCTGGTTGTCTTCCTTTGTTCTCCTGAACACTGAGTGTCCTAAGTCGCTTTGATCATCGTCATAGGTATTGCTGTCACAGAGGGGACTTAGGAAAGGAAGAGGTACAGGGTTGTTGTGAGGTAGCTCCTTTATGAGGATGCGATTTTGACAGGGTTGGAAAAGAGAAGGACGACCATTCTCGAGGGTACTAGTGAGCAGATTATTAACAGATGCCGGTTTGTGTGCACCTCCCAGGCAAACATCACCTATAATGACCCACCCAAGATCCAGTTTTTGGGCATATGGAGCACTTTTAGGACCGTTGATCAGTTTCCTTACTTTGTGGACTTGCAAGATATCCCTCCCTAGGAGTAAGATTATCTGAGCCTGATCATCAAGTTCTGGTATGAGATGTGCTATATGCTTCAAGTGAGTCTGGTGAGCTGCTGCGTCTGGTGTGGGAATCTCTGATCTGTTGTCTGGCATCTGGTTGCACTATATTATGGTCGGTAAGGGTAGGCATGTCTTACCATCCATAGATTCAATTTGTAGGCCGTCAGCTCTTCTCCCCGCCGTTTCCACTGTACCTGCACAAGTCCTAAGGGAGTAGGGGCTGCTGGGGCCTTTAAGGTTTAGAATGTCAAAAAACACAGGTCTGGCTAGTGACTTATTACTCTGATCATCCAAAATGACGTAGAGCTTGACTGCTTTGTCTCTGCGTCCCTTTGGGTAAACTTTCACTAGACAGATTTTGGAGCAGGATCTGCCACCTGTACTTCCTTTGCAGACTTCAGTGCACTGTGAAGTGATTGCTGTGGTATCTGTACTAGAGTCTTTGGTCTCCCTGCCTTGCTCCTTGTCACCATGGACAGGTGGGAAGGTTCTTGGAGTAGGCCTTGGGTGTAAAGCTGTGTGGTGCTCTGTGCTGTCACACTCTGTGCATTTGACACTGACCTTACAGTCCTTGGCGAAGTGTGTAGAGGAAGAGCAGCACTTGTAACAGATGTTGTTCTCTTTGAGGAAAGCTTTGCGTTCCTGGATGGTCTTTGTCCTGAAGGCTCTGCATTTCAGAAGAGGATGTGGCATCTTATGTAGAGGGCAGAACTTCGTTGGGTCATTGTCTTGATCCTCTGGCCAAGACTCTGCAAATCTGTGGGAAGAAATGTTAGTTGTGTGCACTGCTACTGGAGCCCTGAGTTGCTTAGGGCCAGCAGAAGTGATGTAAGACACTGGAAAAATGAAGCTGGGGTCATCTTTCGTTCCTGCTTGTCTGTCTACAAAGTCAACAAACTCACTGAATGGTGGAAAGGGCACATTGTGTTTCCGTTTGTAGTTACAGCCATGAGCAATCCATCTTTCGTGTAACTCATAAGGAAGTTTTTGAGCTAAGGAGTTAATACCTCTAGCAGAGTCAAGATAAGAAAGGCCAGGTAAGTCACCTTCTGCTTTAGCAACTTGTAACTCCATACATAGGTCACTGAATTCTCTGAGTCTTTGATAACCTCTGCTAGGTATTTTTGGAAAGTCTTCTATCCTTTTAAACAGTGTACTCTCTATAGCCTCTGGTGAGCCATAACATCTATCCAGTCTGTTCCAGATGTTTGTAAGGCCTATCTCAGGGTGGTTTATATTAATGTCTCTGATCCTTTTGGCGTGTTCAGCAGAATCATTGCCAAGCCACTTTACAAGGAGTTCTATCTGTTGTCTGCAAGATAGATCTAGACCTTGGATAACACTCTGGAAAGAGGATCGCCACGCCCTGTAGTGTTGAGGGCGATCACTAAATTTGGCAAGTCCTTGGGTAACTAACTCGCGTTTGGCCAGGAACTTGGCAAAGTCTACAGTAGCCTGATTGGCATTGGGGTAGGCTGCTGGTGTATTGTGGTGCGGTGTAAAGGCATACCTGATAGAAGTCTCTTCTTTAGGCTCTCTGGACTCTAACTTGCATACGGTTGGCAGTTCATACCGGCTCGTTGCATACACCTTTGGAATGAAGACAGGCGTTTGATGTTTGTATGAAGGTTGAGTACCTTTTGGAGTAGAAGGTTTGGTTGAGACTGGAACGTCTGGAACACAGTCAGATTTTTCTGGCCTGTGGCACTGGGGTCCAAGTTCGTCTTGTTGCTGCTTGACTTGGAGTGACTCCCTGACGTCATGTTTAATTTCTTGTTGTGGGATGCTGCTTGGGTCACAGTGCTGGTAGACATAATCCGACGTGCGTTGCGAGGAATCTTGGTGTTCTTTCTCTAGGCCTGGTATGCTGCTACCTGCTCTTGGCTCCTCGTAGACGGCTGCTTCTAGAGCTTCTGCTTCTGCAATGGCGGCGGCAGCGTCTCGTTCCACTGCCAGCTTCTCCATGTTAGCTTCTAAGATAGCTTGCTGCAGTTTCAGAGATGCCTCTTGCTGAGCTCTTTCGTCTTCCAGGCGTATTCTTTCCATCTCTCTCTCTTGTTCCATGCGTACTCTTTCTTGCTCCATGCGTACTCTTTCTTGCTCTCTCTCTTGTTCCTGTCTCACCCTTTCTGCTTCAAGGTGGGCCTTTTCTTTTTTCATCTGCAGCTCTTGGTCTGCGAATGCGGCCCTGGCTCTTGCTGCTTCAGCTTTTGAACGGGCGATAGCTGCTGCATTTGCGACAGATGACCTAGATGAGCTTGCTTGTGATCGTGTTTTGTAAGAAGATGTTCTACTGTGAGACATGGCTGCGGGGAAGAAGCTGTCTTGCTGTATAGAGACCGTTCTAGTGTCGGTACTGCTTGACAGAGCGCGTCTCTGTGTAGCGTGGCTGCTTGCTTTGCCTCCCACAGGCCTGCTTCTTTAAGGCTTCTGACTGTATGGTACTGTGTAGCCCCAGGCTGTACAGACTTCCGAAGTCAGCTTATCTTCCCTTCAGAGGTCAGCTTAAAAATTTCACTGTTCTGTCTCAAGGACATTCAGCTAAACCATTCTTATCCCATAAACATGATACCATATTTCTTTGATCGCAGTTTATTGGAACAAGCTAGGTGCAATTTTTAAGTTCAATGAGGGATTGATGGTAAGAGATTGAAACAGGACATCTTGCAGTCTAGAAAAGCATGATGAATGTGTCTCTTCCTGTGAGACTTTACCCAGAATACTTTGCTTTCCAAGTACTTCCTAGGTTATAAACTTTAATAACAACATTTACACAATAGAAACAATACCAAAAAGGGACGCTAGATGGCGCCTACACTCTGCAAATGATTCCTATAGAAAATATCAACATTAAATGTCATTTACAACAACACAAATGCAGATAATCAGAATATATACATCTGATGGGCAGAACAGTAGCTCCTTACGAGTAATAAAAATATAGTTGATTCTAGAGTATCTAGCATGAGGGGCTGAATAGAAGGTATAATCCTTACCGTCTGGGTTTAGATATCTCCAGGTATCAATGAGGTGTAGCGAGGTCAGAATTGACTTCAAGCTTTTCAGTATTCTGTACCGTATGTATGATGCACCTGTCGAAGTGTCAGTCAGAGGGTTCAAAGGGAGATTGAAATCCCCGCCCAGGATTATGCGTCCCGAGCTGAATACCTCAAATTCCCCCATTACTTGTCTACAAAAAGTCAGATGTGAGGAATTTGGGAAGTAGACATTGGCCAATGTTGAGGAAGAGAAACCTCCCCTCGCATCTGTCAATTTGTCAGTCAACTCGAAATTGGCCTCCCTGCTGATTAGTATAGAGACCCCTTTTGATTTGACCGAGTCATTAGTAGCATGATATGCTGCAGTAAAATAGGAATCAGTGAGCCTGGGTACATTGTTCGTTTTGAAGTGCGTCTCTTGTAGGAAGGCGAAGTGGGAGGTGACCAGTGTTGGTCATCTTACTTTAAAAAAGTAATTAGTTAAGTTACAAATTACTTCTCCCAAAAAGTAATTGCGTTAGTAACTCAGTTACTACATTGGAAAAGTAATTAGTTACGCAGCAAAGTAACTGTGACTTTTTTTTTTATATTCTATGCGGGTCTAGTATTACTGTAACCAAGGGGCGCATTTATTATTATTGTTATATATCGTGTAACCAAGGGGCTGCTCTATTATTACTCTAACCAAGGGGCAGATCTGTTATAGGGTGTAAGCAAGGGGCGGGTCTATTATTATTATATCGTGTAAGGGGCGGATTTCTACAGACGAGGGCGAATGTTAAATTAATGGGCAGAGCTCGATATATAACAATAATAATAAATGCGCCCCTTGGTTACAGTAATACTAGACCCGCCCCTTAGTTACATGATAGACGCCCCTTGCAGAGTAGCACGAGCATCGGGAGCATGTGGCATCGCCTCGTACAATTACATGTTAACTGCGCCTGCGCGGTGTAGCGTTCACTGAGAGCTGTTTAGGTTCAGCAATTTTCGGAAGCTCCGTAGTCCTTCGTACTGCGCAAGCGCTGCGCCTGTGCAGTACAGGGGGGTCCTTATCCGGCGGGGGAACTTTTTTGGCAGGACACCGGAATTACACTACTGCCATCTAGTGGCGGTAGATGTAATTGGGATAACTAAGCCAAAGTAATGGGAACTGAGTTACCATGAGGGGAAAAGTAATCAGTTAGATTACCACCCTGGCACACGTCGTTATGGTCCTCACGGGACACAGAGGGAAAACCAAGCCGAAACCGATCAAAGAAGCGCTGGCCCGCGCTTCCTCCAAGATGGCGGCGAGGGCCCTGGCCAAACAAGCTACGTCTCCCCTCATTCCAGATCCTCCGGACACGGACGAGGAAGATGACACAGATTCCAATCTCGGAGGCTCCCCAACTGTACCCTCATCAGGTATGTCACAGAATGCCTTCCTGAAGCACATGGAGAACATGTTGCAGAAAGCCCTTAAAAATACCTCGGAGCAAATTACCAACAGGCTCTCACGTGAGATACGCGAGATAGGCCAACGCACTGCAGACCTTGAAACCAGGGTGGACGATATAGAACTCACCCTCCAAGAACATGCCCAAGAGCAGGCTGCACTTAGGGATGAAAATGCCACCCTGCTTTCCCGCTTAGAAGATGCCGAGAACCGCTCCCGCAGGTCCAATTTACGCCTATGTGGCATACCTGAAATAATAGACGATGTTCAATCCTTTACAACTGCCCTCTTCCAGGAACTAGCCCCCTCTATACCCATCGAGAGGTTAGAATTTGACCGGGCCCACAGGGCCCTTACACGCCGACAAACTGATGCCCCCCCCCCCCGGATATCATAGTGAAGCTTCACTTTTTCCGCACCAAAGAGCAGCTACTCACTGCAGCCCGCAAAAAGGATGAGCTTATATTCCAAAGCCACCCATACCAACTGTTCTCAGATTTGGCCCCCCTTACAATAGCCAAGAGGCGAGCAATAAAGCCACAGCTGCAGATACTGATCCAGCACCAAATTAAGTATATCTGGAAATTCCCGTTTGCTTTGCAATTCACTCACCAAGGCCATCAACACTCCAGTACTACCCCGCAAGCCCTGCAACGCCTCCTGGAAAACCTCCATCTAGCTCCTCCAGCCCAAACCTCAGAGACGGCACTACCACGCACCCCAGCCAGGCTCCCGCCTCAAGTATACTCCGCCACTCCGAATCGCCACCCTCCAGGACCCTCCTCAGTCCGGAAAGGGACCCCGGCAAGATACCAAGAAGAAGAACAGTTCCTCAGCCCGAAGTCCCACACAACACGCTGACATCTCAGCTATAACCTTCCTTTTTTTCCAGCTCGTCCCTCTTGTGTCCTCTCTAGGTCGTCGGCGATCCTCTACATACGCTAAGATGGACCGCAACAGCACCTCCAGTTATCGTTTCTTTATTTACGTTTCAAATTTTGAATTGGACGCCATGCTGAACTGACTCTTCCTCAACACCGACCCCTAGAAGACTGCAGCTGGGTATGTAACCTACACTCCCAGTAAGACCGTCCCTGACACACACTTACCTCCTCTGAGGCCTACTGATGATTCAGTCACCATCCCCATCGTTACCGTTCTATGTTCTCACATGTCCTTACTTTATTTCATTTATCTGATATGTATGTCTGATGTTTTATTTTTCACCAAGTTTGATTGCTCTCTTGTCTCATGCTTCTGGCATGGTTTAACTCCATGCTAGAAGCATGACGCCTACTGTACTAGTAGACCCATTATCGGTTTCACGCTAGCATTTACCATTCATTACATATATATACCGTGATGTACACACGCATACCTCTCACAACTAACCCAGCTCCACCCTTCCCCCCCTCCACTCCCCCCCTAGTCCCCCTCCCTCCCCCCCCCCTCTCTTCTCCCTCTCCCCCTCCGCAACCCCTCCCCCCCCCTCTCCGTTCCTCCATTCCCTCCCTATCCCCGCTCCCCCTTACCCTGCTGGGTTAGTACATCCCGACAGACCTTTTCTAGAAACCTGATCACTGTAAACCACGCAGTGGAAACCATAAACATCTCCACATGCTCTCTCCACTTCTTTTCTTCTTTTCTCTTCTCCCTTTTTCTCTACGTTTTCTCCCCATTGTCTTCCTCCTACCACAAGCTGAACTCAATTGATTTATCTTTCTATTCTTCCACCATGTGAGCTTTAACTACTAAGTAAATCCTAGTTACTCTACACCCGTGTGCAGCGGGGAGCAGTCACTGCCCCCCCCCGCTACTTGGTACTCCCACTCCCCGGCCCCACTCTCACCCCCCTACTCGCCAAATCCTTTAACGCCCTATTGAAACAACAATCACTTGGTCGAGACACACTGACAGCTACGATAGCAATGATCCCTAAGCCCAACACTGACCATACCCAGTGGTCCAACTACAGACCCATATCCCTTCTGAATGTGGACGTAAAACTCTTGGCCAAAATCCTAGCCCTGAGACTCAACCCGATTATAGGAAGCCTGATCTCCAGGGACCAGGTTGGTTTTATACCCCGTAGACAAGCTAGTGATAACATCCGCCGTATAATTCTCCTACAACACTTAGCCAAATCCCGCAAAATCCCTATGCATCTCCTGTCCCTCGACATCAGGAAAGCCTTTGACACAGTCTCATGGCCCTACCTACATTACATCCTGCAGAGGTGGGGCTTTGGCCCCAATTTCCTTAAATGGATAGACGCCCTTTACACTCGTCCCCAGGCATATGTACAATATTCTGGTTTTAAGTCAGACTGTTTCCCGATCCAAAGAGGCACCAGGCAGGGATGCCCCCTTTCTCCTCTGATATTTGCCTTAGTCATAGAACCCTTGGCTGCCTTGATCCGCTCCAATCAGAGTATCCAAGGCTTAGAAATAGCTGGCACTTCCCATAAATTATGTCTCTTCGCAGACGATGCACTACTATTTATCACCTCCCCACACACCACTTTGCCTAACCTTCTACACCTATTAGACAAATTTGCTACAATTTCAGGATTAGAAGTCAACCAGGAAAAATCAAAAACTCTCAATGTGTCTCTTCCTCAAACCGATCTCCTCCTGCTACAATCCAATTTCCCCTTTATATGGTCCTCCTCCTCTATCCCGTACCTAGGAATCAAACTAACAAGTGACCCCTCCCAGCTATTTCAGGCCAACTACCTCCCAATGCTGAAAAGCCTCTCCTCCCTTCTCAATACCTGGCTTACACTCTGTGTCTCGTGGCTAGGTCGAATAGCCGCAGTAAAGATGTCCCTCCTACCGAAACTTCTCTACCTATACAGAGTCTTACCCATCACAATCCCCCCTTACTTTCATAGAGTGATACAACATCGCGTATTCAAATACATTTGGGGTACCAAAAACCCCAGAATCCCACGATCCACTATGCTCCGCAGCAGACTTTGGGGAGGATTAGGAGTACCCAACTCTGCGCACTACTTCCACGCAGCCCAATTAGCCCAAATGTCTCTATAACACGCAAAAACGGAAATCCCCCTGTGGGTAGTAATAGAAGCGGTAGATTCCCATCCCATCCCGGTCTCCAATTTGCTTTGGATCCCCAAATCAAATCGAAGCTCCATTCTGAACCCGGTCACACTACATTCGCTGAAGATTTGGGATAGACTCTCCAAAACATTCCGCCTAATATCCCCTCACCAACCACTCCTCTCTTTCTTGGGCCACCCACTCTTCTACCCAGCCTACACTGATCCATCCTCCTTCCATGCCTGGGGGCAGGCGGGTCTAACTCGTATTTGTGATATACTCACTCGGGGTAACATAACACTATTTCCTGATCTACAGACGTGTTCACATCTTCCCCCAAGAGAGTGTTTCCGCTACCTCCAAATTTCCCATTTTATCCAGACCACTTTAGGCTCGAACATCGGCAGCACAGGTTTAACCACATTTGAGAATGTGTGCGACTCGGACCCGCATGCCCCAGGCATAATCTCTCAACTCTATGCTCACCTTATGTCCCCCCCGGCCTCCCCACCCCCATATGTGACTGCATGGTCTAGAGACCTCCAAATAGACCTAGACCCTGAAGCTTGGTCATCAATATGGACCAATACGAAAGTAGCATCCCAAAATATCGTTGCCTCAGAAGCCAATTATAAAGTCCTCATGAGATGGTACTTGGTTCCGTCCAGGATCGCCAGATTCACCCCGTCATGCTCTCCTAACTGCTTCAGAGGATGTACGGAATTAGGCACCCACCTTCACATATGGTGGACCTGCCCGATCGCACAGGGCTTCTGGACAACGATATTCCATATGGCCTCGTCCCTTCTTGGCCGTGACATCCCCCCTGACCCCTCCCTTGCTCTCCTGAACTACCCCTCACTGGACCTCCCAAAGGCGCAGTTGCGCCTCCTTCTCCAACTCACTACAGCAGCCAAACAGACACTAGCAAGAAGCTGGAAAACCCCTAATCTAAACATCGCCGAAGTCAGGAATAGAGTCACACAAGCGATGATACACAGTAAAATCGAAGCTACGATTTTGGATAGAATCCCCCAACACCTTAAGGTATGGCGACCTTGGGCAGAGAAATTTCTCCCATCTGACTTCGACACCACCTTATTGGAACCCTGAGCCTTTTCCAACCCGATATTCCGCAAAAACTGAGACTTACCACTGCCGTGCGAGCCACCTGGCCAACCTACCTCTTCCCCCCCTGGTCTCCCCCCCCCCCCCCCCCCTCTAACCCCCCTACACTCCTAACCTTAACCACTATAGCTGACTCTCCCCCCTGACTCCTCTCTTCCCCCCTCTACTAGCCCTCTTGCCTTACTCCCCCCCTGAACTCCCCCAATATGGTAACCTATATTTACGTTATTATAACCCTTGCTGCTACCACCTCCACTACAGCAGAGCTCTCCTATAACCATGTGTTATACTCTACTTTGACCTTGGTCCTGGTTTGCACTCGTTTCTGTTCAATTTAAGTTGTTCTTATCTCAATACTGTGCCGGCTGGCGCAACATTTTTTGGCTATTTTCCATTGCCGTTTTGCACTATTTGTAACTCAATGCTCTGTACAACATTGTATACTGTAACCAATTGACCTGTAACAGTAAATGTTCCTGTATTCTGTACCGTGTTTGTTACCAATAAAAATATTTGAAAAGAAAAATTAAAATCTACATAAATACAGAATAATTTGAAAAAATATGAAATAGCAGACTAGAAGTAAAAGAGGAAAACAAATTAAAATGATTAATTAAAATTAAATTAAATAAATAAAAATAAAAATACAAAAAAAAAGTATAAACCCCAGGGAAAATGGAAAAAGAAAAAGAAACAAAAAAGGGGGAAAAAAGGGGAAGAATTATGACAAGAAGAGAGAGAAAGGGGGGAAGAAAGAATTAATGAGAGAAAAAAGAGAGAGCAAAGCGAAAGGAAGGGAAAAGGAGGAAAATAAAGAAAAAGAAAAGGGTGATGGTGAGAAAGACATAGGATAAAATATAAAGTGAAATGAAAAAACCTAAAAACCCATATAAAAGAAGTGAAAGTGAGGGGTAGGATAAAAAGGAAAAGAAAGGAAAAGAAAAAGCATATACAGTGTGCAGGAAGAATGGTGCAAGATACTGCAATAGGTGAGTGAGAATGGATTGTATGCGTGAAGTGAAGGGAATATATGGACTTAAATAAGGCAGATTTGAAAAATCTCTACATCTACAGAAGTTAGGCTATATGGTAAATTCTTATGTAGGTGTATTGCGACTCCAGCTTTGCAACCTATCATCTCCATGGCTGGGATGTGATGATGTCACTCCTTTCACATGCACATGGGAGTCACGATTAAGACACAGGCCTTGAATTTGAGGGCACACTTGGTGTGCCCTCAATGCAGAGTGCAGTGAATGTGTGCTGATGAAGTCACTGGCTACCAAAATTGTGAATATCTCCTAAATGGTGCATGTTTTAAACATAGTCATCGTACCTACAGGTAAGATTTATTGTAAGCTTACCTGTAGATAAAAGTTTGAAATTAAAGTTTACTACCCTTTTAATGGGGAGAATTGACAACAAACTCATTCTTTACCTTAGAAAATAATATTTAGAACAAAACAATTCAACCATAGTTTAATTAGGTGTTGGGATAGATAGATAGATGAATCTCCTGTCTTGAAAGTGAGGTTTTCTCCATGAGGTGACTGGAGATACAAAATCGCCTGGTAGGCAAGGGTAAATTTAAAGCACTTCTGGTATAAGGCCTAGCACATAGGGGAAAAAGATTTGCG
Source organism: Lithobates sylvaticus (assembly GCA_028564925.1). NCBI lineage: Eukaryota > Metazoa > Chordata > Amphibia > Anura > Ranidae > Lithobates > Lithobates sylvaticus. The sequence continues at coordinate 144,301,625 of CM053036.1, read as the reverse complement.
CTGGTGGGTAACTTCTGCAGAGTAGTCTGCAAAAAGCAGCAATTTGTGACCATCTAGTAAAAGTGTACATGCGTTTCTTTAGCTCTGTAAAATAGCCAACCTGTCTCCATAATTAAAAAACTGCAGTCATAGGTCTAGGTGGTGCTTTGTCACCAGACTGTGTCCCAGTTTGGTGTGCCACACATGGTGTGTCTAGACCCAGAGCCCCTGGAATGCATTTGCTGTAGATATCAAAGAGGGAGCTAACCCTTTAAGATTCGGGGAGACCAATCACTCTAATATTATTTCTTCTGGAGAGATTTTAAAGATCCTTCACCTTTTCCAGCAGTGTTTTCTACAATCTGATGTATTGTAGAATAGTATTATTAGTCTATTGTAGCTCATCCTCTAAAGAAGAGATCCACTGATGAGCCTGTGTTGTTTGGTGTGACTGTTCGTTCACATCCTTACGCAGCTGTTCTATGCCATGTGAGACTGCTTCATTCACATCCTCTGTTATTTTGGGTATGAGCAATGCAGCCACAACCTATGTGATCTTGGCATGTGACGAATTATCCCTTGTATCTGACAGTGCTGGACAAGGAGATTGTCTTCCCCGGAGTCCAGCATGTCTTTCCCTGTGTTCAGCACGGCGGCCATCTTAGTTCACATGTCAGCTTATATGCCCTGGAGCCGGAGCAGAAGTGAATGTGGGCGGGTGCAAGACCTAGCTGGAAAGCCGTCTATACAGCACTAATTGTCATGTGGGCAGGGGTCAGGTATGAACCAGGTCACCTATTTGGCTTTATATGTAGGTAGGGACTGGGTTCAGTGGGAGCTGGAGGGAGTCATTGCTTCTCCACGCAGTGCCAGAACCAGAAGTCTTACCTCTTTTTAAGTATAGGATCTGATCACAGAGGTAAAAAAGGAGATTGGGCCCCTTCATAGACCAAAATGTGCTTGATGTAATAAATATCTCTTCATACCCCTCTCGAAGGAGGAAAAACAAGTTCTTAGTTTGGGGCTCAACTTCTGTCCATTGCAAAAGCTGCATTTGATGTGATAAAAGGCTTAAATATGTTTTCACAATTTTTGTATGATAAGGAACGACAAATTGTCACAACTACAGTAAAATGGGGAGTGTATGAAACACTTTTTAATTCTAGATTTCATAGTCTTCAAAAACAGAGGAGAGATGTGAAAAAAGGAATATATTAAGAGCATCAAAGTTTAAATCAAATATCCAATATACTCCCAGCTTTTCAAAGAAATCCAAATACGTGTGCAGTAAAATCCACAACAGAAATAGCACAGCTTCCATCTACTGGCCCATCTATTTCTAATCTGACCCTATTACAGAAAATGCCCCTTTGCAATTTACAAAAAAAAACATAATAGTGTAATAAAACCATCTGATAATGGAGACAATGTGGTGGTAATGGACGACATCCATTTTCAAACTAAGCATATGATTAAACTGCTAAAAACAATTGAAGGAATTCAAGTTCCTAGTGGTAGGGATTCAGATAGAAACCCTGTACTTGAGCATAGCACATGAACTGTGCATTGCAACTGTTGAGAGCTTTTTAAAGGAAAGACTCCGATCTGCTTGGTCTTATAACAATTTAATTTACAAAAATGCTACAATATAACCTAACATAATTTTTTGGTTTTCACCAGGTCCTGGGGATTGCAATGGGCATGCTTTGTGCCCTGTGTGCCAACTTGTGCCTGGGAGGGTGGGAACAATCACTTTTTGCACATCACCCCATGTTTATGCACCTATGCTGCCTGTACCACAGGTGCATAGACAATTTCCTATTAATATGGACAAGGACCTCTCAGGAGTAGGATTGAGTGTGTCTGGGTCCCAGACTCGAACCCAAACAATTTACTGTATCTTCGGGTTAGAGTTCGGTGTTCGGCAATGTAATGGCGCTTTTTAAAAAGTTATTGTCAGTTTGTCACAAAGTGTCATTTCTGCAGGAAAAAAAGTATTTTAAAAGCACTTGCGGCTATAATGAATTGTCGGCTCCCCGTAATACAGAGAACAGTCATTAAAAGTCATTGATTTTTAAAAAGTTATTGTCATAAAAGGTGTTTGGGGACCTGGGTCCTGCCCCAGGGGACATGTATCAATGCAATGCACGTTTTTTTCGGGAGCAGTGATTTTATTAATGCGTAAAGTGAAACAATAAAAGTGTAATGAATATGGTCGTGACCTGACACACACCTTGAGACATGGCGGCCTCCATCCCGGATTTGTAGAATAAGAAAGGATGGGCGAATGGGACTTTAAATGAGGGTACGCCATGTGGAGAATTAAAAATAACAACAATATAAAGTGAAATTGAATTCACAATACAAAATTTATTATACCCTAAAACATATAACGAATGTTTTATATCAAATACATAGGCAGTCAACAGACTTTCGATTCATATGTTGATACATTGTTTACAATACAGAAAAACATAGACACAGTAGATATACATGCTGTAGTACATCATTCTAATAGAGGAATAACTGTTGATGTATAATGGCACTCTACGCGTTTCCTGGTATTTCAACCATTCATCAGGAGTGTTAAGAAGTAGTAAACTGAGAAAAGGAGAGCTGGGGTTAATAATAGAAATAATAAAAGGGGGGCTGAGACTGTCAGGTCTCACTGTAGTAAAGATTACATTAAAGTACTTACAGGTAGTTCCTAGGCCCAGTTCGGTGTCTACCAAGGCTTGCAGGGGCCGGAGGCATGATGTCGACCACCAGGGTTGAAGTGGGGGGACCCTTCCAGGGTGGGGAGCAGCCCCCGGAGCTCAGCATAGTGGTCACAGTCAAGACTCAATGGGCTATGTGTACATCGGAGGTGCATGGTAAAACTGGGAAAAAGAAAGTGAGTCAAAGACAAAAAAAGGGGGGATTTAGTATTGGTAATGTGAGGTGTGAGGGTGGGGGAATGGGATGTCTATGTGTTTCCATAAGGGACTGCATAATGGGAGTGTAAAAAGTGATAGGTAGCTGCAACATACCTTAGGAGGATGGTTAATCTTCCAACAGGGAAGTGACCTGTGTAGGATTGGGATGTGTGTCCTTGAGGTTGAGTCAAGCAAATGAACCACCTGCTGTCTCCGGGTTGCTAAATACTCCCAACCTCAGGGAGGGGCCCCACTAACGCCATGTCTATTGGCCACAGTGCACAGGAAAGGCGGAGGCACCCAGCTGCACATGGAGGAGCCATCAGCAGTGGGTCCCAAGCCAATCCCGTGTATGGCCATGGGTGGAAGAGGAGTGACGTCTAATCAACGTCAATGGCATCGCCAAGAAATGGCGTGCAGGCATGGCGCCGATGAGCAGGGAACCAGGCTCCACCACCACCCGAAATGGAGGGGGGGGGGGGAGATGGGCCGCTGCTCATCGCAACCCTGGGAGCCGAGAGGACACCCCCGTGAACCCCCCCCCTCCATTTCGGGTGGTGGTGGAGCCTGGTTCCCTGCTCATCGGCGCCATGCCTGCACGCCATTTCTTGGCGATGCCATTGACGTTGATTAGACGTCACTCCTCTTCCACCCATGGCCATACACGGGATTGGCTTGGGACCCACTGCTGATGGCTCCTCCATGTGCAGCTGGGTGCCTCCGCCTTTCCTGTGCACTGTGGCCAATAGACATGGCGTTAGTGGGGCCCCTCCCTGTGGTTGGGAGTATTTAGCAACCCGGAGACAGCAGGTGGTTCATTTGCTTGACTCAACCTCAAGGACACACATCCCAATCCTACACAGGTCACTTCCCTGTTGGAAGATTAACCATCCTCCTAAGGTATGTTGCAGCTACCTATCACTTTTTACACTCCCATTATGCAGTCCCTTATGGAAACACATAGACATCCCATTCCCCCACCCTCACACCTCACATTACCAATACTAAATCCCCCCTTTTTTTGTCTTTGACTCACTTTCTTTTTCCCAGTTTTACCATGCACCTCCGATGTACACATAGCCCATTGAGTCTTGACTGTGACCACTATGCTGAGCTCCGGGGGCTGCTCCCCACCCTGGAAGGGTCCCCCCACTTCAACCCTGGTGGTCGACATCATGCCTCCGGCCCCTGCAAGCCTTGGTAGACACCGAACTGGGCCTAGGAACTACCTGTAAGTACTTTAATGTAATCTTTACTACAGTGAGACCTGACAGTCTCAGCCCCCCTTTTATTATTTCTATTATTAACCCCAGCTCTCCTTTTCTCAGTTTACTACTTCTTAACACTCCTGATGAATGGTTGAAATACCAGGAAACGCGTAGAGTGCCATTATACATCAACAGTTATTCCTCTATTAGAATGATGTACTACAGCATGTATATCTACTGTGTCTATGTTTTTCTGTATTGTAAACAATGTATCAACATATGAATCGAAAGTCTGTTGACTGCCTATGTATTTGATATAAAACATTCGTTATATGTTTTAGGGTATAATAAATTTTGTATTGTGAATTCAATTTCACTTTATATTGTTGTTATTTTTAATTCTCCACATGGCGTACCCTCATTTAAAGTCCCATTCGCCCATCCTTTCTTATTCAATAAAAGTGTAATATTCCTTTTAAATTTCGTACCTGGGGGGTGTGTATAGTATGCCTGTAAAGGGGCGTATGTTTCCCATGCTTAGAACTGTCCCTGCCCACAGGGGGAGAGGGATGGACGTGCTGACGTAGCGCCATCAGCACGGAGGGAGGGGCTGGAGCCCGTCAGCCAGGCAGGATAGGAGCGAGGCAGAGAAGAACGCCGGCACCTCGTCGTACGAGCGCGAGCCCGTGGATGATGTAGGAGCCGCCTGAAAATCAGAGAACATCGCGGCCCCGCCGGAGGATGTGAGGAGCGCACGAAGTGGCTTTCGATGCTGCTCCAATTCCCGGCGAGTGTGGCCTGACTACCCTCTCCCTGGCCTCCCCCCCCCCCCGCCCGTCGTCCACCCCCACACGCGGATCGGCCTCAGCAGCACACAGCAAAACAAGAGGAAACAACAGACGGAGCCTCCACCCACGGGAGCGAATATATTGGTCCGTGAGTATATGGCCTGGAAACAGGACCAAGGTTAGAGGGCATATCTAAAAGTGAGGTAAGACAGCAGAAGCAACCAAATGACATGAAAATTTTCCTGAAGACCTTTTGTGATAACACATAGTGTACGTCTACCTGATGTATGGAGGCCCTGTATGTAAACTAGACCAATACTTGATTAAAACGAACTGAATAATGCTGTGTGGGCGGAACAAGGAGTTTTAGTTGGCTTTGCCCCCCTATGACCCCCTTTCTTTGCGCCAAAACCTACTATTGCCTTATAAACATCCAGGGACTTGTAAATTATACCAGGGCGTTTTAAATAGAATAAAGTTTTATGGGTGGAATAGGGAGTGTTACCCGACCGCACGGAATCTGTGAGACAGTGCCTCCCCATGACCCCCCATGCGTCAACTTTCTTTACAGACACTATAAATGCTCAGGGAATAGACCGATTAACTTTTGCATGCTTTCCTGCACTAGTTTGTAAACTAGAAAAATGCCTTTCTAAACTGAAGTAAGCGCTTCTTGGGGGCGGAATTGGGAGCAGCAGCTGGGGTGAGTCGGAGTGCGTGGGGCGGTGCCCCCCTGCGACCCCCCGTCTACTCTTTTGTTCTCTTGTAAACCAGACAAGCGTCCCTCAAACTGAAATAAATGCTTTACGGGCGGAGCAAGGAGTAACAGTTGGTGGGACGGAATAGGCGAGGCGGTGCCCTCCTACGACCCCCCTTATACTGAATCCCTATTATGGGCTTTTCAAACATCTAGAGACCCGACCGACGACCCTCCGAAACACCCCTCGAGTAGTACACCCCCCCTTGGGGTACCAAAACCCACGTTATGGTCATTACAAATTCCTAGAGGCCCAATCGACGAACTTTTAAAACACTCATCGAGGGGTACACAACACCCCCCCGAGGTGGGGTTTTGACCGGCCATAACAAGAGCCTTCAACCTACCAGAGCAAGGAGCTATCACAGGAACGGACAGTGTCTTAGGTTGGCTTATATCGTGGCTTGTGATAGGGTCCCCGGAGGGTGGCTTAATCATCGAGGGGATTATAGTATCTTAGCCAGACTAGGAAAGCCTCTGTTTTCCTCGGAATAGTGTCCCCCCCTTTGAACAGCGTGGAAGGAGAGGGAGAAAGAGAGAGGAATAAACATAGGCGTCTGGAAGGATACATTGCTAAGCTGGGGAAAAGAATAAGAAAAACAAAAAGAAACACCATGAGCAAAGAGTCCAATAAACTACCTAAGAAAGGGGCCTCAAAAGCACAAAAAAGTGACCCAAGCTCCATAAAGCACTATCTCAGGCAGGGGGCCAGCCCGACAGCCCCTGGACCTGATCACTCCCCAAAGGCCCCAAAGGACAAGGGAAAGGTAAAAGACAAATCCCGAAAATCTGACATAGCCCTAGACCACTCAAGGGCGGAATCCCCAATAGAAAGCGAGGGGGACGCGAGCAGGATGGAGGAGCTGCCAGTGGGTTCGCAACCCCCGACCAAAAGGGAAATGGAGGAGATGATGCTGAGGCTGGAAAACGTATTTAAAAGTGAAGTCAGCAAACTAAGAGACGATATGGGCCAACTGTTAACTAGGGTGGAGGGGACGGAGAGGAGGGCCGATAACACTGACCAGGAAATCCTAGAATTAAAGATACAACTCAAGAAAACCCAGACCCAACAAAGAGACATCTCCTATAAAATGGAAGATCGGGAAAACCGCGATAGAAGGCAAAACCTGAGGGTTAGAGCGATCCCCGAACGAAGGGGGGAGGATTTGGAGTCAACTGTAAGGAAGATTTTTGCCCCTACAATCGGAACAGGGGAAGACCAGTTCCCCAAAATCGAAAGAGTACACCGGATCGGCAGAGCAGATCGAGTAGAGGCGGGCAGAACCCGGGACGTTATAATTCGATTCAGTTTTTTTAAAGACAGGGAGGAAATCTGGCAAAAGATCAGAGGAAAGACACCCCTCAAGTTTGAAGAAACTGAAATCCAGATATATGCCGATCTGTCAGCTAGGACCCTTGAGAGGAGGAGGCTTCAGAGACCTCTCTTAGAGTCCCTCCGTAATAATAATATTAAATACAACTGGGGGTTCCCGGCATGCCTGGTAGGCTCAAAAGAGGGCCAATCGGCTGTACTGAGACATCCCGAGGAATTGACAGAGTTTTGCAGGAAATTGGAGATCCCGGTCCCTGACCTCCCGGGTTGGGCAGAAATGAGCTAAATTTAGGCTGGGAGTCGGTGCGTGGGGGGGTGGGGGGGGGTCTGGGGGGGGAGTGGGGAGGAGACCGGGCCAACAACGGGGGACCAACCCCGTTTCGGGCACGCTCGGCTTAGCCTGGTGCCCCGCACCCCAAGGCCCTCTACATCGGGGCGGGGGGGGCGGATTTGTAGGGACAGGCACCAAATCTTCCCTCTCCGGAGATCATGAGCTCAGGGGAGGCCAAGAGGAGTTGGCACCCTCGGGTTCAGAGACCCAGAGTGGGGCAAGTGAGGATAGAGGGGGGTGGATTAGAGGGGGGTTTGGGGAGGGGGGAGGGGGGCGAGGAGGGGGGGGAGGGGGAGGGAGTAGAGAGGGGAAGAGGGGGGGATGGGAGGGGGTAGGAGGGGGGGGGGGGGGATGGTCGGGAGGGAGAGGGGAGCACGGGAGGGGGACCCTGCCGCCGGGGGTCGCTTCAGAGTGGCTGAGGTTATGACAACAAAAATAGGATGCCTGAAATCAAATGTTTGACCTATAATGTGAGAGGGTTGAATGCCCCAAGCAAGAGACATAGGGTCTTGGAGGAACTGAAGAGATATGGCTCGGACCTGGTCTTTTTGCAGGAGACTCACCTCTCTCTCTCGTCCAATATTAGATTGTTCTCCCAAAACCACCCCACATGGTACTATAGCGATACAGTGTCCAGTAGGATGAGAGGGGTGGCCATAGGGTTGGCAGGAGACCTGCAATTTAATTTAGAAGACAGGAAGACGGACCCGGAGGGAAGGTTCCTCTTCTTAAGGGGCACCCTCTACGGGACGTCCTATACCCTCGCAAATATATATGCCCCAAACACGAGATCCCCGGAATATATGGTCGCGATCCTAGCTAAGTTAAGATCTTTTAGAAAGGGCTATTTGATATTGATGGGAGATTTGAACCTTGTCTTAGACCCGGAGGTGGATAGTTCGTCCGGTGCACGGGGGACGGGAAGCGCTCAACTGAAATTATTAAAGAAAAAGATGAGCTCTGAACAACTGGTGGATGTGTGGAGAGTACAGCATCCTCAGATTAGAGACTATACCTTTTTTTCCCCTGTGCACGGGATGTACTCGAGACTAGACTACATCTGGGTGGATCATGGATTATTAGAGAGGGTGACAGACACTAAGGTCGAGATTGCAACACTCTCTGACCACGCACCAGTCAGTATGAAATTAAACTTTCCTGAACACAAACCGCCAAGCTGTGGGTGGAAATTGAATGAAGAGTTATTAATGGACAAAGAGATTAGGGAAAGTGTGGGAAAAGAGCTCGAATGGTTCTTCAAAATGAACGACAATGGGGAGGTAATGGGGTCAAGCTTATGGGATTCCCACAAGGCATTTATTAGGGGGGTCCTGATATCAAAGGCGTCGTGGAAAAAAAGAGATAGAATGAAAAAAATACTCAACCTGACGAACGACATAAAAACCCTAGAACAAAAACACAAGGGGGACCCCAATCAGCATCACGCAACTCTCCGAGAGATAATCCATAAGAGGGAAGAGCTAAAAGAATGGACAGAACAGGAAGCCAAACAAGTGTTCAACAAAGCCACCAAAGATCGCTATCAATGGGGCAACAAGGCAGGCAAAACACTTGCAAGGTTGCTCCAAAAAAATAAGTCCAAAAACTTTATAGAAAAAATAAAAAATAAAAAAGGAGAGGTAAAGTTTCTCTCAAAGGATATCGCGTCGACGTTTAGGGACTTCTATGAGGAACTTTATTCCGTGGGGCAAAAGGGCGATGGACAAAAGGAAGGGAATAGAGATAAAATCGATAAGTTTCTGAGAGGGGCTAAACTGCAGACTCTAGGGGTAGAGGATAGGGAAGCGCTGGAAAGCCCAATTACCGTGGAGGAAATCTCAAGAGCCTTGAACAACTCGCCAATGGGCAAGAGCCCAGGCCCCGACGGGTTCACGGCTCTCTATTATAAAACCTATAGAGAGATTCTAATACCCAGACTTCTTAGTTACATGAATGGCCTTGGCTCCGAGTTTCGCATGAGTGAAGCTTCACTGTCTGCTACAATTACGGTCCTGCGCAAGGAAGGGAAAGACGACTCGACGTGCGCGGGGTTCAGGCCGATATCCTTGCTAAATTTCGAGACAAAGCTGTACGCGAAGATTCTGGCGGAACGTATAAAGGGCTGCTTAGATGGGTTGATTCACCCGGATCAAGTGGGCTTTACGCAGGGTAGAGAGGGTAGGGACAATAGTGTCCGAACTCTACTAGTGATGCAAGCAATGAGGGTTGCACGAACCCCCAGTCTACTAATGTCCATCGACGCAGAAAAAGCGTTCGACCGGGTAGACTGGGGGTTCTTGTTTAGGACCTTGGAGGTCATGGGTTTCGGACCCAAAATAATCCAGAAAATAAGAGTCCTATATAGCCAGCCAAAGGCTAATATTAAAGTTAACGGAACCATCTCCTCCCTCTTTGAAATGCACAATGGGACAAGACAGGGTTGCCCCCTGTCCCCCCTCTTGTTTATACTCTCCCTGGAACCCCTGCTGGCATCTATTAGATTAAACCCGGGTATTGAAGGCTGCGTGGCGGGTGGAGAAGAACATAAACTTGCGGCATTTGCGGACAATGTCCTTTTTTATGTAAGTGCTCCGCAGAAATCCTTGCCAAATATTTCGAAAACGATCAGCACGTTCGGCGCAATCTCAAACTTTAAGATTAACCAAGCTAAAACTTTCATACTTAGTATCAATATAAATAAGGCGGAGAAACAGGACCTCATGAAACTTTATAATTTTCCATGGAAAAAACAGATTAATTATCTAGGAATTACTCTGACCAACACCATAGGGAAATTATACAAGGCTAATTATATCCCTCTCCTAGATGAAGTAAAAAAAAAATGCCAAGAGTTTAAGAATAGACCCACCTCCTGGATCGGCCGCATTAATGCGATCAAAATGATGATACTTCCGCTAATAACCTACAAGTTTCAAATGGTCCCAATCTCCTTACCAGAACAATATCTGAGGAAATTGAAAGCAATTATCATGGACTTTGTGTGGCAACAGAAAAAACACAGAATCTCACTCCAAATTTTGAAAATGGACAAAGGTCAGGGGGGCCTAGCGGTACCCGATATTACTAATTATTACTATGCAGCCGCGCTATTAAGAATCCCAGAATGGGGGAAGATACAGGGTGTAAAAAGATGGGTAAGTTTAGAAGAGGCACTGAGTGAAGCACAACTAGGAAAAGCTATTTGGAACCCCCCGAAATTTAGAAGACTAGGGGAAAAAACACATTCAATCACTAAAAACACTTTTAAAGTTTGGGATAAAATTCACAAAAAAAATGAAATTGAAATTTAATTCACCTTTAATTGCACTAAAAGAAAATGACCTCTTCCCTCCAGGAAGAAGAGAACTGGGAGGGGATTGGTTAAAAAATGAAAATTCACGGTTAGGAGATTTAATAAGTAGGGGGAAAATCTTGGCGATCCAAGATTTACAAAAAAAAAATGATTTATTCACAATTGATGAATGGCGGTACCGGCAGTTATGTCACTTCATAGGTTCGATCCCCCCTCCGTTGAGAGGACGGGAAGACCTGACGGCAATGGAACGTATTTTTACAGCGGAAAATACGAAAAAAATAATCACAAAAATCTATAAATTCTTGCTGTCGAAGGACAGACCGGAGGGGCCGCCGTTCCTCAAGAAATGGGAGGGAGAATTAGGCTCACCAATACACACGGGGTTAATTAAAAAAATATTTAAACATACCCATAGCTCAGCAGTCGATGTCAGAACCGCAGAAACCAACTATAAGTGCTTATCTGGCTGGTATCTAACCCCCGACAAAATAAATAGATTCCAACCAGAAGCCTCAGCAGACTGTTGGAGAGGCTGTAAAGAGAGGGGAACCATGGGTCACCTTTGGTGGGTTTGCCCAAAGATTAAAATATTTTGGAGCGCTATCCTCAAGAATATTGAGGAAATAACCCAAGTCGTAGTAAAAAACGACCCCTGGGTTGTATTGATGCACGCCACAGAGGAAGGAACCAGGCAATACAAAGGAACCTTAGTGCCTCATTTGCTCAATGCAGCGAAACGAGTGATTCCAAAAAGGTGGAGGGACCAAGAGACCCCCCCTATCTGGGAATGGGTCGACGCAGTGGAAAATACATACACTCTGGAGTGCCTAGCAAACAATGGGGTAGAGGAAAGGGAGGCCACAAGAACCATGTGGGAAGGCTGGAGAAAGTTTAAAAAGGCCTGGAGCTACGCCGAAGCCTTAAGAAAATAGGACGAGAGACAGTAGGCAGACGTTTGATTTAACTAAAAGCTAGCAAATCAAAATGAGACTTAAAATTATGCAAGCCACTAGGGGGGAAGATTCCGGTGGCAGGGGGGGGGGGGGGGGGGGGGGGGGATGGGAAGGGGGGAGTGGGGGGGGGGGGTCTTTTTGTTTTTTTTAATGATTTTGAAGTGGTAAATGGCGAGCTTAAGCAAGATTTAATGGAAAAGCCCCCACAGACGGAGTTAAGGTTGTGAATATGTTTAAAAAAAAAAAAAAAAAACACGAAGCAATCTCCACAATGATGTTAAGACAAATAGGGACGCTGTTGAGGGCGCTACTGATTCAGTCCCCTAAGGAATCTTGCTGAGGTGGAAAAAAAAAGAAAAAAAAAAAAAAAAAAAAAAAGAACTGTCCCTGCACAAAGTGCAATTTCTGAAGGAAAAAAAGTTATTTAACCACTTCCCGACCGCCCCATGTACATATACGTCGGCAGAATGGCACGTACAGGCAGAATCACGTACCTGTACGTGCCATTCTTCAGGCGCGTGGGGGGTCCGATCGGACCCCCCCCCGGGCCGGCGGGGACGGTCGGGATCGCTTCAGGAGCGATCCGGGATGAGGGGACGGCCAGTGGTTTCTGGCCACCCCCTCGCGATCGCTCCTGGCGAATCAGATGCTTCCTCTGTCTGTGTCAATCAAAACACAGGCAGAGGAAGTGATGTCACACTCGGTGCGCCGGTCTATGTGACCGGAACGCAGAGGAGACAACATGTAAAGGTTAGTGCACCAACAGTACACTGACACCAGTACACATAGGCACATATTCCACCCCCCTGTCCCCCCCAGATCACCCCCCAGATCACCCCCTGCCCCCCCAGTCACAGTGTCACTAATTGCAGTGATCATTTATTTACTGATCACTGCATTTAGTGCCAGTGTGACTGTAATAACTGTCAGGGCAGTTAGTTTTAGGTCCAAGGTAGCCCCCTACCCCCCCCCTAATAAAGGTTTAACCCCTTGATTGCCCCCCAGGTAACCCTTTCACCCCCTTTTGCCAGTGTCACTAAGCAATCGTTTTTCTGATCGCTGTATGTGTCACTGGTGTCGCTAGGTAACCATTTTTTTTTTTAGGTAACCGCCATGTTTATATAGGTTCATAAATAGGTTTATAGGTCAGGTACCCCCATATTACAACCTAAATAAAGGTTTTAACCCCCTGATTGCCCCTAGAGTTAACCCTTTCACCAGTGATCACAGTATAACTGTCACTGGTGACGCTGGTTAGCCAGTTAGTTATTTCGTTATTTAGGTTCCCCGTCAGGTTTTTATATAGTGTCAGGTACCCCCATATATTACCTAATAAAGGTTTTAACCCCCTGATTGCCCCTAGTTAACCCTTTCACCCCCTTTTGCCAGTGTCACTAAGCGATCGTTTTTCTGATCGCTGCATTAGTGTCGCTAGGTAACCAGTTTTTTTTTAGGTTAACCGCCATGTTTATATAGGTTCATAAATAGGTTTATAGGTCAGGTACCCTCATATTACAACCTAAATAAAGGTTTTAACCCCCTGATTGCCCTAGTTAACCCTTTCACCCCCTTTTGCCAGTGTCACTAAGCGATCGTTTTTCTAATCGCTGCATTAGTGTCACTGGTGCCGCTAGGTAGCCAGTTTTTTTTTTAGGTAACCGCCAGGTTTATATAGGTTCATAAATAGGTTTATAGGTCAGGTACCCCCATATTACAACCTAAATAAAGGTTTTAACCCCCTGATTGCCCCTAGAGTTAACTCTTTCACCAGTGATCACAGTATAACTGTCACTGGTGACGCTGGTTAGCCAGTTAGTTATTTAGGTTCCCCGTCAGGTTTTTATATAGCGTCAGGTACCCCCATATAATACCTAATAAAGGTTTTAACCCCCTGATTGCCCCTAGTTAACCCTTTCACCAGTTATCACCGTATAACTGTTACGGGTGACGCTGGTTAGATAGTTTGTTTTTTATACTGTCAGGGCACCCGCCATTTATTACCCAATAACGGTTTAACCCCCTGATCGCCCGGCGGGTGATATCAATTAGGTTTTAGGGTCAAATAAGGTCTGCGTCGCCCCAGGTTAGTGCCAGCACCGCAAACACCCACGCACAAAGCATACACCTCCCTTAGTGGTACAGTATCTGAACAGATCAATATCTGATCTGATCAGATCTATACTAGCGTCCCAGCAGTTTAGGGTTCCAAAAAAACGCATTGTTAGCGGCATCAGCCCAGATACCTGCTAGCACCTGCGTTTTCCCCCTCCGCCCAGCCCAGCCCACCCAAGTGCAGTATCGATCGATCACTGTCACTTACAAAACACTAAGCACACATAACTGCAGCGTTCGCAGAGTCAGGCCTGATCCCTGCGATCGCTAACAGTTTTTTTGTGGTAGCGTTTTGATTCAGTCGCTAACAGTCAGGAGCTTTTTTACCTGTAAATCTCAAAAAAATAAAAAAATAGTTGTCGTTTTATTGTTCTCTCTCTATTGTTGCTCTTTTTTTACTCCATTCTATTCTGCAATGTTTTATTATGTTTTATCATGCTTGCTTTTCAGGTATGTAATTTTGTTTACTGTGTTTTAGTGTTAACCATTTTTTTGTTTTCAGGTGCGCCATTCAGTTGCAGCGCGGATTTATTTATCTTGACAGCAACAGTGTTTGCTCCCACGATACATAAAGACGCGACTCCAACACTGTAGGAGGTGATTTCACCACCACAGTTAAAAAAAAGAGCATATATGCCGAAGCATGGGGGCAGCAGGGGGGGGGGGGAGCGATTGGCTCCTAATGCTGCGTACATACGGTCGAAATTCCGACGGAGCCTTGCCCCGTGGAAAAGTGCAACCGTGTGTACATGGCATAACTTTTGTGGGAGGATGCCCCCATGCTTCGGCATATATAAATGGTGCATGTATGCCCATCATTAGAAGTGGGTGGATGAAGGGTGGTATTCTAATGGTGGGCATACCCACCAATCAATCTCTTTTTTTCGTTCAGCCAAGAGGCTGCATGAAAAATAAAGATTACAATATATGTCCAGTATGTTGCTGGACTTTGAATGGTTATACCAGAATGATGCCTGCAGGTTTAGGTATCATCTTGGTATCATTCTTTTCAGCCAGTGATCGGCTTTCATGTAAAAGCAATTCTAGCGGGTAATTAGCCTCTAGACTGCTTTTACAAGCAGTGGGAGGGAATGTCCCCCCTCCCGGATATAAACCGCGCCATTGGGAAATTGGGAAAGCGTTTTATCACACCGATCTTGGTGTGGTCAGATGCTTTGAGGGCAGAGGAAAGATCTAGGGTCTAACAGACCCCAATTTTTTCAAAAAAAGAGTACCTGTCACTGCCTATTGCTATCATAGGGGATATTTACATTCCGTGAGATAACAATAAAAATGATAACAAAAGAAAAAAATGGAGGGAACAGTTTTAAAATAAAATAAAAAAGCTAAATAAATAAAAAAAAAAAAAAAAAAAAAAAAAAAAAAGCACCCCTGCCCCCCCTTCTCTTGCGCAAAGGCGAACACAAGCGTTGGTCTGGCGTCATACGTAAACAGCAATTGCACCATGCATGTGAGGTATCACCGCGAAGGTCAGATCGAGGGCAGTAATTTTAGCAGTAGACCTCCTCCGTGAATCTAATGTGGTATCATGTAAAGGCTTTTAAAGGCTTTTAAAAATGTATGTAGTTTGTCGCCACTGCGTGTTTGTGCGCAATTTCAAAGCATGTCCTGTTTGGTATCCATGTACTCGGCCTAAGATCATATTTTTTATTTCATCAAAAATTTGAGCAATGTAGTGTGTTTTAGTGCATTAAAATAAAAAAAAGTGTATTTTTTCCACAAAAAATGCGTTTGAAAAATCGCTGCGCAAATACTGTGTGGAAAAAAAAAATGCAACACCCACCATTTTAATCTGTAGGGCCTTTGCTTTAACAATGTATATAGTGTTTGGGGGTTCAACGTAATTTTCTTGCAAAAAAAAAAAATGTTTTCATGTAAACAAAAAGTGTCAGAAAAGGCTTTGTCTACAAGTGGTTAGAAGAGTGGGTGACGTGTGACATAGGCTTCTAAATGTTGTGCATAAAATGCCAGGACAGTTCAAACCCCCCCCAAATGACCCCATTTTGGAAAGTAGACACCCCAAGCTATTTGCTGAGAGCAATGTTGAGCCCATTAAATTTTTATTTTTTTTTGTCCCAAGAGATTGAATAATGAAAAAAAAAAATATATATATATTTTTTTTACAAAAAGTTGTCACTAAATGATATATTGCTCAAACATGCCATGGGCATATGTGGAAATACACCCCAAAATACATTCTGTTGCTTCTCCTGAGTATGGGGATACCACATGTGTGGGACTTTTTGGGAGCCTAGCCGCGTACGTCACCCCAAAAACCAAGCACCGCCTTCAGGCTTTCTAAGGGTGTAATTTTTTTATTTCACTTCTCACTGCCAATCACAGTTTCGGAGGCCATGGAATGCCCAGATGGCATAAAACCCCCCAAAATGACCCCATTTTGGAAAGTGGACACCCCAAGCTATTTGCTGAGAGGTATTGTGAGTATTTTGCAGATCTCGCTTTTTGTCACAAAGTTTTGAAAATTGAAAAAAAAAAAAAAAAATTTTTTTTTCTTTACTTTCTTCATTTTCAAAAACAAATGAGAGCTGTAAAATACTCACCATGCCTCTCAGCAAATAGCTTGGGGTGTCTACTTTCCAAAATGGGGTCATTTGGGGGGGTTTTGTGCTATTTTGGCATTTTATGGCCTTCGAAACTGTGATAGGTAGTGAGGAGTGAAATCAAAAATTTGCACCCTTAGAAATCCTGAAGACGGTGCTTGGGTTTCGGGGCCCCGTACGCGGCTAGGCTCCCAAAAAGTCCCACATATGTGGTATCCCCATACTCAGGAGAAGCAGCAAAATGTATTTTGGGGTGCAATTCCACATATAACTATGGCATGTGTGAGCAATATATCATTTAGTGACAACTTTTTTTTTTTTATTTTTTTTTTTTATTTTTATTTTTTTGTCTTTATTCAATCACTTGGGACTAAAAAAAAAAATATTCAATGGGCTCAACATGCCTCTCAGCAAATAGCTTGGGGTGTCTACTTTCCAAAATGGGGTCATTTGGGGGGGTTTTGTGCTATTTTGGCATTTTATGGCCTTCGAAACTGTGATAGGTAGTGAGGGGTGAAATCAAAAATTTGCACCCTTAGAAATCCTGAAGGCGGTGCTTGGGTTTCGGGGCCCCGTACGCGGCTAGGCTCCCAAAAAGTCCCACACATGTGGTATCCCCATACTCAGGAGAAGCAGCTAAATGTATTTTGGGGTGCAATTCCACATATAACCATGGCATGTGTGAGCAATATATCATTTAGTGACAACTTTTTGAAAACATTTTTTTTTTTTTTTTTTTTTGTCTTTATTCAATCACTTGGGACTAAAAAAAAAAATATTCAATGGGCTCAACATGCCTCTCAGCAAATAACTTGGGGTGTCTACTTTCCAAAATGGGGTCATTTGGGGGGGTTTTGTACTTCCCTGCCATTTTAGCACCTCAAGAAATGAGATAGGCAGTCATAAATTAAAAGCGGTGTAAATTCCAGAAAATGTACTCTAGTTTGTAGACGCTATAACTTTTGCGCAAACCAATAAATATACGCTTATTGGCATTTTTTTTACTAAAGACATGTGGCTAAATACATTTTGGCCCAAATGTTTGATTAAAATTGAGTTTATTGGATTTTTCTTATAACAAAAAGTAGAAAATATCTTTTTTTTTCAAAATTTGCAGTCTTTTTCCGTTTATAGCGCAAAAAAAAAAAAATCACAGAGGCAATCAAATACCATCAAAATAAAGCTCTATTTGTGGGAAGAAAAGGACGCCAATTTCGTTTGGGTACAACATTGCATGACCGCGCAATTACCAGTTAAAGCAGTGCAGTGCGAAATTGAAAAAAGACCTCTGGTCCTTTGGCTGCCAAATGGTCCGGGGCTGAAGTGGTTAAAAGCACTCGCGGCTATAATGAATTGTCGGCTCCCCGTAATACAGAGAACAGTCATTGAAAGCCATTGATAAAAAAAAAAAGCGTGGGGTTCCCCCAAATTCAATTACCAGGCCCTTCAGGTCTTGTATGGATTTTAAGGGGAACTCCACGCCAAATTTTAAAAAAAAAATGGCGTGGAATTTCCCCAAAAATCCATACCAGACCCTTTATCCAAGCACGCAACCTGGCAGGCCGCAGTAAAAGAGGGGGGGACGAGAGAGCGCCCCCCTCCTAAACCATACCAGGCCACATGCCCTCAACATTGGGAGGGTGCTTTGGGGTCCCCCCCAAAGCACCTTGTCCCCATGTTGATGAGGACAAGGGCCTCATCCCCACAACCCTGGCCCGTGGTTGTGGGGGTTTGCGGGAGGGGGCTTATCGGAATCTGGAAGCCCCCTTTAACAAGGGGACCCCCCTGTGTGAAATGGTAAAGGGGTACCCCTACCATTTCACAAAAAAAGTGACAAAAGTGTTAAAAATTACAAGAGCCAGTTTTTGACAATTCCTTTATTTAAGTCTTCTTCTTTCTATCTTCTTCCTTCTTCATTCTTCTTCCTCCATCTTCTTCTTCCTCAGATCCTCTGCTTCTTGCTCCGGTGTTCTCGTCCGGCATCTTCCTCCACGGCGTATCTGCTTCCTCGCTTCGTTCTCAGGCCACTCCACACAATGGGAGGCTCCTGCTGTGTGACGCTTCTCTTTATCTGACAGTTCTTATATAATGGAGGGCGGGGCCACCTGGTGACCCCGCCCCCTCTGACGCACAGGGACTTGACGTGGACATCCCTATGGCTTTCCCCATGATGTCAGAGGGGGGCAGGGGCCACCCGGTGACCCCCACCCCCCTTTGACGTCATGGGGAAAGCCATGGGGAAGTCCCCGTGCATCAGAGGGGGGCGGGGTCACCAGGTGGCCCCCCCTCTGTTATATAAGAAGCGTCACACAGCAGGAGCCTCCCATTGTGCGGAGTGGCCCAAGAATGAAGCAAGGAATAAGAGACGCCGTGGAGGAAAATGCCGGACGAGAACACCGGAGCAAGAAGCGGAGGATTGGAGGAAGAAGAAGATGGAGGAAGAAGAAGATAGAGGAAGAAACCGAAGGATGAAGGAAAGAAGGAAGACAATGGAAAGAAGAAGACTTAAATAAAGGAATTGTCAAAAACTGGCTCTTGTAATTTTTAACACTTTTGTCACTTTTTTTGGTGAAATGGTAGGGGTACTTTTGTACCCCCTTACTACTTCACACAGGGGGGGCGGGATCTGGGGGTCCCCTTGTTAAAGGGGGCTTCCAGATTCTGATAATCCTCCCCATCCGCAGACCCCCACAACCACTGGCCAGGGACCCCAAACACCCTCCCAATGCTGAGGGCATGTGGCCTGGTACTGTTCAGGAGGGGGGGGGGTGAGACTCCTTTTCCTGCGAACTGCCAGGTTGTGTGCTCGGATAAAGTGTCTGGTATGGATTTTTGGGGGAACTCCATGCCCTTTTTCTTTTTATTTGGCTCGGAGTTCCCCTTAAAATCCATACCAGACCTGAAGGGTCCCCCACATATTTTTTTTTTTATTTGACCCTTTAATTGTCGCTTTTTTTTTTTTTTTTTTATCAACGGTGAGCCGACAATTCATTATTGCCGCGAGTGCTTTTAAATAACTTTTTTTCCTGCAGAAATTACACTTTGTGCAGGGACAGTTCTAAGCACGGGAAACATGCACCCCTTTGCAGGCATACTATACACACCCCCCAGGTATGAAATTTAAAGGAATATTACACTTTTATTGTTTCACTTTAAGCATTATTAAAATCACTGCTCCCGAAAAAATGGCCATTTTTAAAACTTTTTTTTGCATTGATACATGTCCCCTGGGGCAGGACCCAGGTCCCCAAACACTTTTCAAAAGTTTGGGTCCCCATTGACTTCAATGGGGTTTGGGGTCAAGTTCGGGTCAAGTTTGATCCCGAACTCAAACTTTTTTGCAAAGTTTGGCTGAACCCCTTGAACCCAAACAACCAAGTGTCCGCTCAACTCTACTCATGAGTTATCTTCTTTTATGAAGGTCAACAGTAGGAACTTAATTCTTGAGAACATCTCATTTTGGACGTGCAAGTTAAATTAAGGATGAGCCAAACCCCCCCCCTCCCAGTTCAGTTTGCACCAGAGCATCGTTAGAGTCTATGTGACACGAACATGAAAAATCAAAAGTGCTCATTTTAAAGGCTTATATGCAAATTATTGTCATAAAAAAGCAGATACATTTATACCCTTAAAATTTACTTTTTTTTTATTTTGTTTTGTTCAATAACTCTGGCACTGTCTTATGTTTATGTAACCTTCTACAGCCTTCCCAGATATTATGGCAACGACAATATTCATTTACTCACTATCAAGAATTACATAAGCCATTGATTTTTTTTTGGAGTTATGTTTTGCTAAGACATTCTTGCTACCTGACAGTCTAGCTCAACCTTTCCCAACATTTTTCCTTCCAGAAGAGCCCTTATAATAATAATAATCAGGTTTTGGGGAACCCCTGCTAAAAGCATGATGTCTACAGTTAACTTATTAGCGTTAATAGTAAATTGTAGAATGTTTTAAATAAAAGAAGAAAGAATATGAAATACATAGTGTTGGATATCCAGAGTGGTTCATTTTTAACACCTCCCTGCTCTATATGGCAACATTAGTTTAGGTCATAACTGTAAAGGGAGTCTCTTTGGGTAGGGGGCTCATGGAATCCAGCTTACCTTAGAGATCTTGGGAAACTCCTGTTTCAGCTCCCCAGGCCCCTCTTATGTGTAAGTTATGTGTAAGTTACCCTGTGTCTATTAGGGGCACAGGGTGACCAAGAAATGGATGGATAACTACTTAAAGCAGTTGTAAACCGCTGCACTTTTTTTCTTATTACCTGCAAGGCAAAGGCATAATGTGCTAGTATGCATCACATACTAGCACATTATGCAAAACTTACCTCAAAACAAAGCCTTCCAGTGATGTAATGTCATTGCTGGAGACATCGTTCATCTTCACTCGGTCTTCCTTCCGGGTTTGCGGACTCTGGCCTTGTGACATTCCTAAGCCCACACATGCATGCGGGAGCCGCCGGTCACGTCACAGGACTCGGAAGAAATGCCACGGATGGCCGCTCCTTCAGAGCGCATGTGCCAATGATTTCACTGGCTGTATGTACAGTAAAAATCTCCTAAACTGTGCATGTTTAGGAGATATTTACACTATAGTCCTATAATAAGACTTACCTATAGGTACAACTTAAAGATGGAAGTGTACTTCCTCTTTAATCGATGCTGAGAACGTGGTTTGGATTACTTCAAATGGGACATGATTTGTCTTCTAATGACTCGTCTAGTGGACAAAATACACAAATGTCTGTCTCTCCCATTGTATGCCTCCTAGGGTGCAGTCCCATTGTTCATTGTCTGGGTGAGCATTGAGTCACCTAACTATAATATCTGGTATCTTTGTCAAGATTGGAAGAAGCAATATACTAATGGAAGCACCAAAGCTGGGTGCTGGATGATTCCGTCACAATGAGCATTCAAATTCTGGCCAAAAAAGCAGACAGTAGTGCTTAAAGTGGGGTGCCCCCTAAAAAATGTTTTTTAAAAGTCAGCAGCTACAAATACTGCAGCTGCTGACTTTTAATACTCGGACACTTACCTGTCCCAGGGTCCAGCGATGCGGGGGAACGAAGCTCCCCCCCTCGTTCCCTGCTCCGCTCACGGCGCCGGCATTCTTACTGTGGGCATGCCCGAGTGGCGCCGCTCGCCGTGATACGCTGCGCAGTCATCTGGGACACGTGACAGGTCCCAGATGACTGTGCGGTGCCGAGGGGAAGTGATGTCAGTGCCTGGGCACTGAAGGAGGCAGACTACGAGGGACCCCCCCAGCAACAGGCATTCAGAGGTGAGTACATTTTTTTTCCAATTATTTTATTTATTTTTTTTATGATTTTTAAGCCATTTTTTTTATTTTTTTGGTGGACAAACCCTTTTTAAGAGTTTGTAAACCTCCATTGCTAAGTTGCACCTATAGGTAAGCCCATAATAAGGCTTACCTATAGAAACATAAGTATCTTCTAAACGTGCGCCATTTAGGAAATATTTGCTGTACACTGTCATCGGCGCATGCACTGTGAAGAAACGGCCCTCCGTGCTGTTTCTTCACTAGCGAGTGCCGTGACTGGCGGCTCCCACGTGCATATGTGGTAGTGACATCACATGACTCCAGCCAGTCACAGAGCCGGAGTCTGCACCCCCGGGATGAAGAGGGGCGAACATGAATGCGGCCTGCAGTGGGGACAGCACAGGCTTCGTTTGCAGTAAGTGTCACATAATGTGTTAATAGGCGATGCCTATTAGCACATTATGCTTTTATTTTGCAGGGGAAAAAAAAGAAAGTAGAACCCATCAGGGTTTACTTCCTCTTTAACCACTTGCCATCCTGCCGCGGTCATTATACTGAGGCAAGTTGGCCTGCTGAACTGTAGCTGTATGTCGGCTCCTTTTAGCGGGATAGAAGGCGCGCACTGCATGGGTGCCGATGCTCGTGACCGGCGGTCGCGATGGCCACCGGCCACGCGTGATCACGGGCACGAGAGGCAGAACAGGGACGTTCTGTGAGGGGAGGAGATGCAGATTGTGAGTTCCTAATAGCTAGGAACTACGATCTGTCATCTGGTAAAGTTAGGCCCCCCTCCCTACAGTTAGAACACACACTAGGTAACACAGTTAACCCCTTGATTGCCCCTAGTGTTAACCCTTTCCTTGCCAGTGACATTTATACAGTAATCAGTGCATTTTTATAGCACTGATCGCTGTATAATTATCAATCATCCCAAAAATGTGTCAAAAGTGTCCGATGTGTCCACAATAATGTCGCAGTCCCGATAAAAAACGCAGATCGCCACCATTACTAGTTAAAAAAAAATAATAATAAAAATGCCATAAATCTATCCCCTATTTTGTAGACGCTATAACTTTTGCACAAACCAATCAATATACGATTATTGCAATTTTTATTACCAAAAATATGTAGAAGAATACATATCGGCCTAAACCGAGAAATTTTTTTTTTTTTTTTTTTTTAAATTGGGGATATTTATTATAGCAAAAGGTACAAAATATTGTGTGTTTTTTAAATTGTTGCTATTTTTTTGTTTATAGAGCAAAAAATAAAAACCGCAGAGATGATCAAATACCACCAAAAGAAAGCTCTATTTGTGGGAAAAAAGGACGTCACTTTTGTTTGGGTACAGCGTCGCATGATCACGTAATTGTCAGTTAAAGCGTTGCAGTGCCGTATCGCAAAAAATGGCCTGGTCATTGAGCAGCCAAATCTTCCGGGGCTGAAGTGGTTAACAGGGATAACAATGAAAAAGATAATTATACTTTGGTTGGATTCTCCTGGAAAAAAAGGATTTTGTTTCCCCATGATTACAGTGGTTACAGGGAGCTTATTACACATTCTCACCATCTTAAAAAAGTTTTACAAGTGCAGCTATATAGTATACTGAATTATGATGTTCACCCTTCTTTAAACTGCTAAAATAGGATATAACATTAAAAAACTATTTGTTCTGTGTGTCCTTTGGTACATACATTTCTCTAAGTACCTAAGCTCATTAACTAAACCATTTCTGGTTATTTATGACCTTCTAGATTTTCCTATCCAGAACTGAACCCACTAGGTGTTCACTTACCAATGATCTATAAATCCAGGCCCTTATCATGTGTCCTGCTGATAGCACTGAACATCATCATGAATAATGCAGCATCCGACAGCTATTTCCAGATTTTTGAATATGCAGATCGCCATGTTTTGTTTAATAAAATAATTCGCAGGTGCCTTAATAGTATGGGTTTTGTTCTCTAGCTAGGTTTGTTAAAGGAAGTGGAAAAATAATGGATCCACTTCCAGGGACGACTCAATTATATTTTTTATGAAATACACTTTAATATATTGTCAACAGTATTGGGACACCTGCCTTTACATGAACTTTTTAATTTTTTTGTAAGCCCTTTTTTTTCCAATTTAAATTCATTTTTCCAATAAGCAGAAATTTCCTACAAAAACATAACATAAAAAAATACATTTCATAATCACATACTTTTAAGCTTCCCTCTCCCCTCACCCCCGAACCCCCCTCCACCCTCCCACCATATCTCATTTAGGATTAATGTATTTCCAATATAGACTTTTTAAATATTCGCAATCTCGAGTACCAATCCTGGGGTTTCGACTCATGCTTTCCATATCTTTTCAAATCTACTTTTATCTCCCCTTCTCATATAGGCCAGTTTTTGCCTTATTATGTTGTTGACCATTCTCAGACAATCCGTTATAGATGGTGGTCTAGAATCTATCCAATCCCACGTAATTGCCTTTCTAGCTTGATAAAGACATCTCAGGACTGCTGTTCGTATAGCCCCAGATCCCAAACTCTGCCCCATATACACCAGTACACACAGTACCAGATATAACCATAAATTTATTTCCAAAACTAAGTTTATTTTGTCCAGCACCTCTACCCAATACCTATGTAGTTTGGGACACCTCCAGAGCATATGGATCAAGTCTCCAACTGCACCCCAACATCTGGGACAAGATGCATCCAGACGTCCCCCAAACAAAAACAATCTTTTTGTGTATGGTATGTTCTGTGGATAATATAGAACTGTGTGGGTTTCTGGGCTGATAAGAGTTAATAGAGCTGTTGAGGACACTATACCAGTCCACCGAGCATTCGTTAATTTCCCCACGTCCTCCCCTCATTTTGCTGTACTTGAAAGCTAAGAGTATTTATCCAGTACCTTTAAATGTATATTTTTATACCGCTTCAAGATTAACCCTATTAGGGTGGTGGCGTCTACCAAGGTTTTCAATAAGGGAATTTTACTTCATTCTAACTTTCCCTCTTTAAATTGTGTTGCCAATGCGTGTCTTAACTGTAGGTACTGATAAAAATTTATGTTTGATAATCTAAATTCCTCTTTCACCTCCTGAAATGTCTTCCCTACTGTATATAGTTGCAACAGTCTAACCACTCCTTCTGTTTCCAATTACTAAAGTTCTCCAACCTCACAAGCTTCTAATGCCAAAGATGTATATGGGGTACAGGCCAGTAACGCTCGTGAGCTGTAGCTAGTAGTAACATTATCCACCTCCAAACCTCTACAAAGAAGCAGCTCCAAGGATGCGGCACAGCCATACCTCCTCTATCTCTCTGCAAATGCAGCACTCGCAAGTGGACTCTAGCTCTGTTTCTACAAATCAATTGCCTAAAGAGGCCCTCCAATTTCTTGAACCACACTCTGGGGATCCATATTGGCGAGTTGTGCAAAATGTATAAAAGTTGAGGCAACCATACCATTTTAATCAAATTGCAGCAACCCATTCCTGATAGGGGGAGACAATTCCATGTCCCATATTTTACTCTAAATGCCCTTATCAAGGGCTCTATTTTTTTTAGTATATACAGCTTAGGATTTACTGTTATATTTATTCCCAGATATTTAAAACTCTCTACTACTTGTAAGTGGCTAGTGCTCTCCGGTAGCTCCTGTTTTACTTAATCAACCAGGAGAAGAACAGATTTCTCCCAGTTAATAGAGAATCCAGAGAACGACCTACATTTTTTATGATATCCATTGCTGCTGTTAGCGAGTGGTTCACATATCCCAGAAACAGGAGGATATCATCCGCGTATAGCAAAATCTTTTCCTCATCCACTATATTGCCAAAAGTATTGGGCCACCCCTCATTTGTGGGAACAGTTTGGGGAATGCCCCTTCCTGTTCCAACATGACTGCACACCAGTGCACAAAGCAAGGTCCATAAAGACATGGATGAGTGAGTATGGGGTGGAGAAACTTGACTGGCCTGCACACAGTCCTGACCTCAACCCAATAGAACACCTTTGGGATGACCTAGAGTGGAGACTGCGAGACAGGCTTTCTTGTCCAACATCAGAGCCTTACCCCACAAATGCGCTTCTGGAAGAATGGTCACACTTTCACATAGACACACTCCTAAACCTTGTGGACAGCCTTTTCAGAAGAGTTGAAGCTGTTATAGCTGCAAAGGGTGGGCCAACTCAATATTGAACCTTACAAACTAAGACTGGGATGCTTTTAAAGTTCATGTGCGTGTAAAGGCATATATACATATATATATATATATATATATATATATATATATATATATATATATATATATATATATATATATATATATATATATATATATATATATACATACATCTGGTATGGCTTTATCCCACGAGAAAGTTAAAAGTGTGTCTCTCCAAAAAAGAGACAAGTTCATCTAGATACACCAATAGAAAAAAAACAAAAAAGGAAAACCTTCATATGCAAAAACTTATACCAAGCATTGATCAACAGGAAGGGAAAAATAAAGCATGATTCAATTTCCTCCAGCAGGGCAAAAAAATAATTTTTGATCCCCTAAGAGGCAATTGGATATTCCCTGGATCAACTCCCCCTGGTGTTATTTTCTATAAATGTTAGTATCCAGTTATATTTTGTGTGTTTAGGAATGCATCCAACTCTTTTGTAAAACAATCTATGGAGCTGGCCAAAACTAGTTCTTGAGGTAGTCTATTCCACATTTTCACAGCTTTTACTGTGAAAAAGCCTTTCTGTATATGGAGGGTAAATCTCCCCTTGTCTTCTGTAATGACCTGCAATGACCGAGCTCCTGATCCCAAGACAAACTGTACTTCAACAGTGAGGGAGCTCGGTCAGACTGTTGAATACACTCAGTAAACTGAAAGCAAAGGGAGGGGGATGGTGTGCTATGCTCTCCTCCCACAGTGCATTGCCCAGCTGTGTGAAGGGAGGTACCATACAGCAACTTTTTAAAGGGCTTTATATGAGTGAGTTTGTGTAGATGTGTGTGTGTCTGTATGAGTGTGTGTATACATGTGTCTTTATGTGTGTGTTTGTGTACATGTGTCTGAATGTGTGTGTGTTTACATGTGTCTGTGTGTGTACGTTTGTGTGTCTGTGTACGCATGTGTTTGTTTGTATGTGTGTGTGTGTTTATGTGTGTGTACACATGGGTTTTTTATGTGTCTTTTAATGTGCATTCAGTTTTTATATGTGTGTGCGTTTATATATATATATATATATAATGTGTGCATGTACATTTCTTTTAATCCTGATCCCCCTATTCCTGTACTAGCGGAACTGCTTTTTTAGGGCTAGTTCGTAATATCCGCAAGGACTGCCTCTCCTCTAAAAAGCAATCCATGCTTTCCAGAGCCATTTGACAGGTGGTAAAGAGGCAATATGTTTGCCTCCTCCGCACCTGTTTTAACCCTGTAAATTCAGCATCACCACACCGCAACCGCTTGCAATGCACACAGTTGCGAGGTGGTTGCAGTGCAGGCCCATTCACTTGAAGATATATTTCCAGCCATGGCCACATCATGTGTACAACCCAGATGCTGCCTCGGCAGCTAAAGGAGGATCAGTTGGGGATAGTAAAAACAACTCAACCATGTCTTTTTACTGGCCCCAACATCACATGTGAACAAGCCCTTTGTTCACATCTGTGTGTCTGTGTGCTGCGTGTAGGGCAGCCCATTCATTTTAATGGGCTGCCCTATCTGCAGAAATGCAAGGAAAGAAGTCTCGACCCTTTTAAAAAAAAATGCGCTGCACCAAAAACACCCAATGTTTGCCAATGTGTGGGTTACCATTAACAATGAATGACGCCCCTAAAGAGCAGAGCATTTGTCTACATGTTAGGAATGAGCACAGTTCGCGTTACCAATGTGTGGGTTACTATTAACAATGAATGACACCCCTAAAAAGCAGAGCATGTGTCTACATGTCAAGAGAGAATAAAATCAGTTCAGGTAATCTTTCGTCATAGCTGAGGTCACCCATCCATTTGGTTGCCCTGCTCTGCACTTTCTCCAGTTCTCAGATATCCTTTTTGTGAACTGATTCCCAAAAGTTAATTGCATATTCCAGATAAGGAGGAGGTCTTACAAATTATTTTTACAGGGGCAAAATGATGTCTCTCTCTTGAATGTATACTTTTTTAATACAAAAAAAGCATTTTGCCAGCCTCAGAATCGGCAGCTTGACCTTGCCTGTTATTAATATGTCTACCATCCACCAGAACACCCAGATCCTTCTCAACCATTGACTCTCCTAGCTGTTCTCCTCCTAGAATGTATGATGCATACTTGTTTTTTAGCCACTAAGTGCATAACTTTACATTTATCTTTCAAATATTTGTTCTTAAGATAGAAAATAGTCATGGTTATGCAATTATTTCAATTACAAAAAAAAAATGTAAGTATCCAACAATGTACATATCAGTCGTAAATCATAGCTACCCCTCTACAAAAGTCAGTTTCCAAAAATTAAAAAAATAGAATTGCATATATTGAATACAATGTATAGAATATTTTGAATGTAACAACATCCAAAAGTCAAAAGTCTTGTGTATAACATACAGATAGAACAATAACAATAACTACAACGGGGGCGTGGCTTCGGCATGCACGGGTGAAGACGTGCTTGTACTGAGCTCCGTGAGACCCACTCGCACTACAACCTGAACGGCGGCACCCACGGGGGGAACACAGCAAACAAGGATGCCCCCAAAGCGCAGAGCGTCCCCACAACCACAGCGGACCCCTCGAGGCCGGTCAGAGTCCCTGGATGACTTATTTTCCGGAACCCGCAGAGGAACGGCAAGTACAGCCAAGATGGCGCCCGGAGACCATGCGGCCAGAGCAGCTTCCCCCACCAGCTCCCCACATATGCCACAGCTATCCCTGCCACCTCTCTCCTCTCCCTCTGGCTCAGACAGCCTTGATAAGCCCCCAGATGACAGTGATGCCTGGGGAGACAGAGACATCCGCTCCCACATTCTCTCCCTGCCCACAAAAGCTGACCTGGAGAGATTTGTACACAGGGTGGAGAAGGCCATGAGACAAGACATAGAGGCCCTGCAGGCTGACACAGCACACTTAGGGGGAAGGGTGGAGACACTGGAGGCACAGTGGGAAGATACTACCCCCACACTGCAAGCCCTGTCAGAACACTGTAAAATGCAGGACCACAGGATTGAGGCCCTGCTGGACCAGATGGACGATTCTGAAAACAGAAGTCGCAGGGTAAATATCCGCTTCAGGGGATTGCCTGAAGCAACAGGCCCCAGAGACATTGTACCGACCCTGCAAGGGGTTTTCAAACAAATCAGCAGGAAGTCTGGGAAGTCAGACACGTGGACTTTGATGGCGCTAAACTGTCCTTTTTTCCAGACGCACGATGATGCAGTGTCGCGCTCTCAAACCACTGCTGGCAGCTCTACAGGATGCGCAACTACCCTACAGATGGGGGATTCCATGCAGCCTATCTGCAACCAAAGACGGGAAGCAGCATACCCTACGCAACAAAGCTGATCTACCCCAGTTCCTGAAATCTCTTGGTCTGCCACGTGTGGATGTCCCCGACTGGAGAGCTTCCATGGAAATACCCCTTCCAGCTCGCTCTGAACCATGGTAAGCAAGTAACCGCAGGCGTCGGCGCGGCTCCCGAAGACGCCACCCAGACCAGGCTCCCCTTCCTCATCCTCCACAAGAGGAGGCCTGAACAGGGACACTCTCTTACTATGGTAGAAGAAGCATAGAAAAAGGTTTCTGGATGCTCTCCTGATACCCCCCCCCCCCCCGGCCGCCGATTCACCCCTTTTTTTTTTTACAAAAACGAGGTGCAATTTGTGCACTCGATGATGACAGTGGGTCCCCGAGCGGACTCACTCCTCATGCCGTTTCACTTCCCCCATATAGGAGTGAGGAGTGCTGACGTGCTGTCAGTAGCTCCGTCAGAAGCCCCGGCCTTTCAGGCCAGCCTTCCCTGGATCCTCAGCAGCCAGCAGCCTTGAACTGGCATCCGAGTCCCCCCCAAGGCACGGGGACGGGGTACGCAACCCCCCGGCCCTCATACGGTCACCTTACCTCTTAGCGGCATCCGTCACCGCCGCCTCTCCCAGCCCGCCAGCCTCTCCGGGCAGGCAGTCAGGAAACACTGCGGCTCCGGCCTAGTCCAGCCGGCTCTGGCACATCACTTCGTCGGCAGCAGCTCACCCCTCACTGGGGATACAAGCTCATCTGACCCCCCCCCATCCGCGACCGCCTCCACACCTACCGGGGAGCCGAGACCAGGCTAACCCGCGGCTTCGGCCTAGTTCGGCGGCCATCGTGGTCCACCCAGTCCACCCAGATTCAGCACAGGACATCCCCAGGACCCCCCAGCAGGTGCTAACGGGAACTGCTCTCATTCAGGTCAGTCACCTGGGTGGGCAACATCCACAGCCGCCATCGCCTCTGCTCTAGCTTGCTAGACGAGGAAGAAAGGGGCTGAGACCCAGCCCACGCCATCCCACCTCTCAGCTACCCTTACTTCCTTTCTGCAAGCCGGCGTGCCCTTCCCTCTCAGAACACCACTGCCGTAGCAACCGGACTTCACCGCAGAGGCACCAGGTCACACAGCAAGCGCCTCTGGGATTATCTCCAATCAGGTGAGTTCTCGGGATCCCCTTCCCCCCCTACTAGTTGTTGATCCAGGGCCCTGTGGTCCGACCGCCTCCGGGGTCAGGAAGGAATTTTTTCCCCTACTGAGCAATTGGCTGGCACAGCTAGGGGTTTTTCGCCTTCCTCTGGATCAAACGGGAGGGCGGTAGGTTCAACAGGCCCCCATCACCCCTACCGGAACTATTCGCACCAGCACAGCAACACACCACAGCTGTCATGAGCAGTATTCTTCTGGTCCAGGATCTTCGCTACAAGCAGAGGCAGCTGGAACAGCCAGGAACCTGCTACTCGACTAAACAAACTCCTTACACATGGAGCACTACATGATCAACTTGCGCGCCTACTCATAGCCTCTACGCGGTGGCAAGTCTGATACCTAGACTGACAACAGGAAAAACCCAGATCAGGATCATCAGCTCAGTCATCCTAGTACCATCAACTTCATCCTCTCGCCATGTGCTACTTTAAATACTCAGCAGAAGTTCTCCACAGGCTAAGGAATTCAACCGCAACATTGCCAGCCTCCATTCAAAAAATCCTACGAAAAGAACAACTACTAAAGACCGACCTACGATCAACCATCAAACACAGGAAGATACCAACCCAACCACAACAATTAGCATGCGCCATGATCAACACCAGGTCTGCAGCCAAACACAGACTGGAAGTACACGACTTCATCACCCAAAACAACATAGATTGCCTCTTCATCACGGAAAGCTGGCTAACTCCCGACCGCAACACCATCCTTACCGAATTGGTGTCGGAGAACTACAGGATCCTAACTGAGCATCGGATAGAAAAAAAAGTAGGAGGCCTAGCAGCGATTTTTAAATCGGACTTGGTGCTCACCAAACCAATTTTGCAGAACTCGGTGCCTTTTATGGAGACACTGACGCTACATCTTCAATCAACACCCCATGATACCACTCACATTCTACTCTGCTATAGACCACCAGGACCAAAGACCAATCTTCTTACACCCCTCACGGAATTCATTTCAATACACACCCTGAATTCCAAAAACTTCCTGGTACTTGGAGACTTTAATCTCTGGGCAAATTCTACCCAAGACCCTATCGCGACCGCCTGCATCAACCAACTGGAAGAACTGGGTCTCCAGCAACTGATAAAGACTCCCACACATGGCTCAGGACACATCCTGGACCTCATCTTCAAACAAAATTTGGACATCAACATACTCGACAACATACCACTACCATGGACAGACCACCACGCCGTAAAATTTAAAATCTCCACTAATACCACCCATCAAAAACAAACAGGCAACAACAACTCATTGGACCAGATCGCAGAAGAAACTACACTCCGAAACCTTCAAAATCACTTTAGCAAACAAAATAGCAACGCTGAATTTAACCCACTCAACAGAACAAACACTCAGCTCCTTAAACAAGGTATTACTACAATCAGCAGACTCAGTGGCGCCAAAACGCAGAACACTCTTCCAGAGGAAAAACTCGGGATGGTTTAATAGCTCTCTCACGCTACTCAAGCAAGAACGCAGAAGAGCCGAAAGAGCATGGAGAAGAAATCCTACCAAGGAAAATCAGACAAATTACAAAAGACTCACAGATAATTATCACAAAGCAATCTTCAAAGCTAAAAAAGATTATTTTGCAAATACCATCTCATCGGCACTAAACCGCCCGCGGGAACTTTTTAAAATAGTCGGTCAGTCGATGAACCCAGTATGCTTAGAGCCCCCAGCAAACGAAACCCAAGATTTCTGCAATGAGTCATCAGATTTTTTCATTGACAAAATCGACAACAGCTGGAAAATAATTCACCAGAAAAAACATCCAACCTCAGTCAACCAGAGCGAAAAGAAGATATCGTCACGAATATCTCACATCCACCAAAGTTTTCTTTGATCCCAATCACCACGGACACCACTAAAAACATCATCAAAAACCTCAGAGACAGCACATCTCCTATTGACATCATCCCCACAAAACTCCTGAAAGAATGCTCCGACATCTTGGCTCCCACCCTAACTCACCTCATAAATCAATCGTTCAAAGAAGAGATTGTTCCTGTCGCCCTCAAACAAGGCATCATCAAACCCCTGCTAAAGAAACCAAACCTCGACCCTCAGGACCCTAACCACCACAGACCGATAACAAGCCTCAACACCATCTCCAAGATTATGGAGTACGGTAGTACAACAGCTACAACGCCACCTGGACACACACAAACTCCTGGACCCTCTACAATCAGGCTTCCGCCCAGGCCATGGTACAGAAACGGCACTCCTGAAGATATGGGACAACGCCCTCGAAGCAGCAGATGAAG
This sequence comes from Lithobates sylvaticus, assembly GCA_028564925.1. Lineage (NCBI taxonomy): Eukaryota > Metazoa > Chordata > Amphibia > Anura > Ranidae > Lithobates > Lithobates sylvaticus. Next base: position 144,269,078 of record CM053036.1, on the reverse strand, counting down.
GAGAATCATGTCTCCTGGTGCTGTTGGACCTCAGTGCAGCGTTTGATAATGTGGACCACAATACTCTACTCATCCGCCTCACAGAAGTAGCAGGAGTCACAGACGCAGATCTACAATGGTTCGCATCCTTCTTAGGAAATCGTTCTCAGACAGTGAAACTAGGAGCCTTCACCTCTGAAACCCGGGCAATCTCTTGTGGAGTCCCTCAAGTATCACCCTTGTCGCCAGTGCTCTTCAACATATACATCCGCCCACTCCTCAAAATCATCAGAAGATCGGACCTCTGCTTCCACTCATACGATGACGACACCTAATTATATTTTCGGATCACAGGACAAAAAGACCATCATCAGCAATTAGAAAACTGCCTCACCCTGATAGACGACTGGATGACTACCAGCTCCCTTAAACTCAACGAATCGAAAACAGAACTTCTTATTCTACATGCAAATCAAAACTCCCGAACCAAGATCTCTTGGACACCTCCTACCATCTTTGGACAGACCATCTCCCCAAGGACCAAGGCCAAGAGTCTCGGAGTCGTTTTTGACTCAGAAATGTCAATGGATGCACAAATAGGATCGGTAGTCAGTGGATCTCACCATCTCCTCCGCCTGCTACGCAGACTCATCCCCTTCATTCCAAAGGAGGACAAAGCAGTGGTAGTTGGAACAGTCATTAATTCACGACTTGACTACGCAATCTCCCTTTACATAGGTTTACCCCAATATCAACTTGCGCGCTTACAACTTATCCAAAACACGGCGGCAAGGCTGATAACAGGAAAAAAAACCTGGGAATCCATCTCCCCTTCCCTGAGGAGCCTTCATTGGCTAACTGTAAAGGATCGGGTCACATTCAAGACCCTCTGCCTCACCCACAAATGCACACACGGAGACGCTCCTCAATACCTTCTCGAGAAAATAAAACACTACACACCCAATCGCAGTCTTCGATCGTCCAACCAAAACCTCCTCCTCATTTCCAAATCCCGCTACAAATCAAAAGGGGAACGAAGATTCGCTGTTCAAGGACCACGGCTATGGAATGCTCTACCAACCTACATCCGCATGGAAGGAAACCATCAGGCCTTCAGGAAAAAACTCAAGACCTACCTCTTCTAAGAAGCTTGACAACAAAGCACTAATACAGCGCCTTGAGGCGATTCGGTACGCATTGTAGCGATATACAAATTATTTATTCATTCATTCATAGGCCAACTCCTTGGAGTTTTATTCCCGTTTTGGGAAATGACGCTGCTCGCTGGTCCCCACCGCCCCCCCCTTTTCTGGGGAGGGGGGTGGGGACTCCCAACCAGTGGCAAAGTTGCACTTAGATGTGCCCTCGGGCCCTGGTTTTTCCCTTTTTTTTCTCTTTTTTTCCTATCTACCCCCCTTTCTTTTTAAGGTTGTGTTTTTGAATGTTTTTCTTGTACTCTGTGTTACATGCATCCGCACTAACTGTGGTTTATTCTCTAGGCTCCTGCTCATTACTAATGTGTTGGGCATGCATCCCCCTGCTGGTCTAAGCATGCTGTGGGTTCCTTCTCCTCCCCGTAGATGGCCCGGGAGGCTCACCTCTAATACCCCACCATGGTTGGTTTGAAAATCGTGTCCTATAACGTGCGAGGTCTGGGATCCCCTTCAAAAAGAAGTAAGTTGTGGCTTGAGATGAAACGTACAGGGGCACATGTAATTTTTTTGCAGAAAACACATTTTAGCACTGACTCGGTCCCCCGCCTCCCCATGCATCTGTACAACTCATGGTACCTTAGCAACTCCCCCCGATCTAAATCCGGGGGTGTTGCTATAGCGATCAACAAACATTGTCCCTTCTTGCTAACTGACCAACTGATTGATCCTGAGGGCAGATATGTGTTCATCAAAGGCACCATCTCTACCTGTAAATTCATGTTTGCAGCTGTGTACGCCCCTAATAGCAAACAGCTTACTTTTCTAGATTCAGTCCTAGAGTCCCTGTCATTTTTCAGGGATGGTTAACTCGTTCTGGGAGGGGACTTTAATGTTAGCCCTGACCCAGAGCTAGACACATCCTCCAGCCACTCCGCTCACTCGTTTGCCTTTCTGAAGCATTTCCGGAAATCACTGCAAATGCTCCACTTGGTAGATTGCTGGAGACTGATGCACCCGACAGACAGGGATTATAGCTATTTTTCAGCCACGCATAACGTCTATACTCGTATAGACTTTCTGCTGATGGACCAGTACTCTCTGGAATCCCTGGCTGGTGCTTCTATTGGCTCCATCACCCTGCATCCCTTAGCTGCGAAGGCACGGACATGGAGCTGGCGTCTGAACGAAGGCATTTTAGACGATGTGGTTGCACAAAAACAGGTACTAGACACTATCTCTCTATACTTCAGAGAGAATAAACATATGCTCGATATGGGAAGGGCATGAGGCGGTAGTCCGAGGAGAGCTGATATCCCAAGGGTCTAGACTCAAGAAAGCCAGGGAAGGGGAAATGCAGAACCTATTGGGTAAAATACGAGCAGCGGAAATGGTCCATAAGCGGCGGGTCACCCCTACACTGACAGCGGAGCTACAATCCCTCAGACACGAACTGGCCACCTTACTAGACAATAGAATAAAGTCTCGACTACGCCACGTAGCGCACAAATTCTAAGAATTTGGTAATAAGTGTGGAAGTGTGGAAGAGCCCTTAAACGCCAATGTGACTCGGGACATGTTCACAAACTCACCTCACCAATGGGAGGATCAACTGTACACTCATCAAAGATGGCTACCGTTTTCAGGGACTATTACGCCCAACTGTATCACCTACCTGACACAATCCCAGGTCTGACCGAAACCCAACGGACAGAACGCATCCTACAATACCTTACAGAAGCCCAGTCCCCACAGTTGGAGGCATCAATTGGTAAGCAACTGGATACACCCATATCCAGCTTGGAAATTGAGGCAGTAATTAAAGAGCTTCCTAACGGGAAGAGCCCTGGCCCGGACGGATACACGAACGCTTATTACAAGAGGTTCTCGGAAGTGCATGTAGAATAAGTGCTCTCCGGACCTATGTGCGCGTACATCACAGCCCTAGCCTCAGGCACAGCTATGCCAAAAGAAGGCGCTGATGGCGCATGTTGCGGTGCTCCCAAAGGAAGGGAAAGACCACACCATGCCAGGAAATTACAGGCCGATATCTCTTTTAAATACCAATGTCAAGATCTTAGCGAAGATCTTGGCCAATAGACTTAAACCGTTCCTCCCATCGATCATGCATTCAGACCAGACGGGATTCATAATGGGAAGGGAGGCAAGGGATAACTCCAATAGAGCACTCCAACGAATTCACTGGGTGGAATCCCAGGCCACATCACACCCCTGTCTCTTGCTTTGCAAGGATCCTGAGAAAGCGTTTGACAGGGTGGACTGGACATACATGAAGGCAGTTTTGGCCAGGTTAGGCCTAGGCCCCAACATGCTCGCTTGGATAACCTCCCTCTACAGCTCCCCGACAGCCAGGGTAAAGGTGAATGGCGTATTGTCCGAAGCCTTGCCGATTAGCAATGGCACACGTCAAGGGTGCCCCCTGTCCCCACTCATTTTCGCTTTGGCCCTAGAGCCCCTGCTGAATAAAATCCATCTTAACACAAATATAAGGGGATTTACCGTAGGACCCACGGAACATAAACTGTCCACCTACGCAGATGACGTTTTGTTCTATGTCTCTGAACCCCTGATATCGTTACCCAACATCTTGGCAGAACTAAGAGAATTCTACCTATTATCTAATTTCAAGATAAATTATAACAAATCAGAGATCCTGTCACTTAATATACCCACAGATCTACGTACACAGCTGCAAACTGCCTTTTCTTTTACCTGGTGTCAAACCTCCCTGAAATATCTGGGGATACATTTGCCCGCAAATTGTTCTCAGCTCTTCGCCTGCAACTATGCACCTCTGCTTTCTGCTATAAGAAGGGATCTAAAGAATTGGGACAGGGCGGCATTTTCGTGGATGGGCCGAGTCAGTGTACTTAAAATGAATGTGCTACCACGTATCCTGTTTTTTCTGCAGATGGTACCAATTACGCTGCCCTGGACCTTCTTCTTATCCCTCAACAGCTTATTTATACAATATATATGGTGTGGGAAATGCGCCAGGCTGGCTCTCCGAATGATTCAACGCCCTAAGGCGAGTGGAGGCATGGGGGTACCAATAGTCCGCAGATACTATGAAGCTATAGCCTTACAACGCATTCTACTGGTATCACAATGTTTGCCTCAAAACATGGGTTCCGCTTGACAAATGCCTTGCCGGCCGGAACCTATCACATGCCCCCTGGGTTCCCCGGGAACACAGGGGCCTTTCAGCCCTGGTGTCTCCTATGGCCGCCCACGCTCTGACTATCTGGGACGCTCTGAACAAACAAGGTAAGCTCGCTCAGTCGACCTCTCCCTTGGCGCCCCTTGGTGGCTTCCCCTGATCTTCCCCGGGGGAACACCCCTCTTTCTTCATAACGTGGGCGGCAGACGGAGAGTCCAGATGTGGCAGATTTGTCCAAGATCAAGGTATGCTATCGCTGAACACACTCAGGGATCTCTATGGCCCCTTCCCAATGGATGAGTGACGCTATAGGCAGCTTAGGCATTTCATCAGCAACATACCCCAAGAGGTATGACACCCAGCCCAGGCCTTGCCTTTTTGTCCACATCGGGTATCCCCCATGCAATTTCTGTACTATACGACCTGTTGCAATCCTCACAAGCTGGAGAGAAGCCAGGATATATCAGGGAGTCGGAAAAGGGACCTGTAGCACATTTTTACCGAACCCCAACTGGACCATCTTTACCGTCTTACACACTCTAGCACGGTCGACACCAAAATTCAAGAGAGTAGCTACAAAATTCTCACTAGGTGGTATAGAGTCCCATCTAAATTAGCCAAAATATACCCTTCACTGTCAGCCACCTGCTGGAGGGAGTGTGGTCTCCGAGGTTCGTTCCTCCACATTTGGTGGGAGTGTCCCATATTGAGGCCCTTTTGGCTGGACATTCACGCCCAAATAAAAATCATTTTGGATCTAGAGCTTCCGGATTCCCCGTTGGAATCCTTATTGCACTTCCCCACCATTCCCGTTATCCAGTACCGCAAATCAATACTGCCCCACCTGCTTAACGCAGCCCGCAGGCTGATTCCAATATATTGAAACCACAACACCTGAATAGACTCATTAAGTAGAGCAGTGTAATACTACCCCCCCTTTTTTTCTTTTTATTGTTTTTGTTTTTGTATTACTTGTCTATTTACTTGCCCTTTCTTTTTGGTTTACTGGTTACCAGGAACTGCTCCCTACTAGGATCCACGTTTTGGCCCCCACCTGGGCATAAGCACTATGGATCACTGTTAAGCCCCATACACACGGTCGGATTTTCCGATGGATTCTGTCCTATCGGACAATGTTGTCGGAAATTCTGACCATGTGTAGGCACCATCGGACAGTTTCCATCCGATTGTCCGACGGACAAAGTCCTATCTCCTGCTGGATAGATTTTTCGACAACAAAGTCCGATCACACCAAATCCGATCGTGTGTATCGAATTCCTGACGGACATAGTGCCACGCATGCTCAGATCACATTACAAGACCAAAGCTATTGGCTACTAGCCTCTACGTAGTCCCGTCGTACGCAACAAACGTCACCACGTTCAGAATGATCGGATTTTCCGACAACTTTGTCCGACCGTGTGTACGCAAAACCAACATCGGACAAAGTACGACGGACATGATCCGACGGACCTGGTCCTCGGATAATCCGAGCGCGTGTATGGGGCTTTAGATCCATGTTACTACCTAAGGGCCTAGACCCTCCCCAGGGGTAGCCCAGGGGGGTGCAACAGGGGAAATTCATTGATGTATGATATCAGAAGTAGTGTTGGTTATATGGTGCTAAATATCACCCCTGGAGTGCCCCCAGGTGTGCATGCCCCTGAGTAATATGTGAAGTTACTTGCCCAGAGTTGGGCTTTATATATGCGATGTCCTTTATACCATGTGTGTACTGGCTTTTTGTCTTTCTGTATGTTAATGTTGAAATATGGTTAAAATAAAGATTACATAAAAAAAAACAATAACTACAACTACAATAACGTGCACCAATACCCTAGGTTCTTATATTTCTCTCTGAAAAAAGTAATCTATAAGCATTTTCAAAGTTCAGTAATTTTGAATATTTGATCCCAACAATCCCATTTGCCAAGAAATGCTTTAAGGCCTTCGGCACTAAATGCTAGATATTTCTTATAAACCTAATGAGCGTTTACCCTGCATATAAGATCCAAAATATTAGGTGCAGTGGTGGATTTCCAAGCAGATTGGCATATTGCCAATCTAGATGCTATTAAAATATGTAAGACTATCATCTGTAACTGGACTGGAAAAGTTTCTATTGTTAGACTTAACAATACAGATGTGACCATGGAGTGTTAAGAATCCCTGTAACCCATGATACAGGGGAAAACACGGAACCCCAAAAACTACAAAGAGACTAATGCCACATACTTACGATTGGAAATTTCCGCCAGCAAAAGACCGATGTGAACCAAGGCTTTTCCGACGAGAATTCCGATCGTGTGTACGCGGCATTACAGTATATTCTCAAAGAATGTAAAGTACTGACACAACCACATTGTCTCCAACAAAGGGGTGATGTATCAGGATATAACAAATTATATGGTGTTATATATCCTCTTCCAGGATTTTAAGGGCATTATTCCAAAGATTAACACAGTGTGTGACACGAATATTATTAGATAAAGCGTGCTGCCACTCTATATTGGAAAATTTCCTGCTAAGGTCTCTTTCCCATGTTAACAGATAATATTTTTTTGTAAAGTTAGCATTACGTTGCAAGTAGTTGTAAAACCAGGAAATTCCTCCTTTATTGGGAATGTGCCAAATGGTATGATCCACTTCAGTATACTTAACCACTTGCTGACCGAGCCTTTTTCTGACATGACAATGACTTAGAACCCCCAAATATTATATAGGGGGATCCTAGAGAATAAAATGGCGGGCGTTGAAATTTTTTATGTCACGCGGTTTAAAAAAAAACCATAATAAATAACCCAATTTTTTTGTATAATATGAAAGATGATGTTACACTGAGTAAATAGATACCCAACATGTCATGCTTAAAAATTGCACATGCTTGTGGAATGGCGACAAACTACGGTACTTAAAAATCTCTATAGGCAACACAGATTTCTGCAGGTTACCAGTTTAGAGTTACAGAGGAGGTCTAGTGCTAGAATAATTGCTCTTGCACAGACGTTTGTGGCGATACCTCACATGTGTGGTGCAAACACCGTTTACATATGCGATTTTTATATTTGTATGCGATTTTTACATCCATTTTGTGATATTTATATGCATTTCTGATCTTTACATCTATTTAGGATTGTATTTATTTTTACACCTATTTAGGACTGTATTTATTTATTACCTCCAGATCATTAACCTCTATCAGTGTTACAATCAGCTAGCAATCATTGCACTGGTGCACTTTACTGTTATTTATCCCTATTTGCGCAAAATTCCTTACCTATTCTATAACCTATGTATGTGTTCACTACTATACACAAGCATGCAGGGACGTGGGCGCTTTAAAATTGTATTTTTATGCATTTTGTTATATTTTGTACATTTTTACACTGTCCCTTTAAAAAAAAAATGTTTTGATCACTTTTATTGCTATTGCAAGGGATGTAAACATCCCTTGCGATAACAATACAGCATGATGGGTTGGTCCTCTTTATGGAGAGTTCTGGAGTCTAAAAGATTCCAAATCTCTCCTTTACCCTTAAAAGGAAAAGATATTTTGCTTTAAGAAAAAAAAATCATATTTATATGGTCCGAGAACTGGAAGTGACGTCAACTTCACTACAGTCCTCCAAGGGCATAGAGATGAGTGGTGGCCATCTAGCCACTCTTATCTCTATGGAAAAACCCTGCCAATGTCGGATGGTTGTTGGAGCTACCAATCGTTCGGGATGGTCCCGATGTTCGAGTCAAACGTAAGTTCTACTCGAACATCGGGTGTTCGTTTGTTCGTAGATATTGGCGCTCGCGGGATGTTTTCTCACCGATGAGCGCCCCATAATGCACTGCTAAATTGCAGTGCATTGATGGCTGCTGATGGGCCAAAGCATGCACCTGACCTGCATCCTTTGGCCAATCACAGCATGATGTTCTGTGATGGCTATGATTGGCCAAAGTCTGTGAAATCATGGACAGGGCACTTGAGGCAGAAAATCAGAAGAAAGAGGAGGACTTCCTTTCCTCTCAAGAACCCTTTATGCAGATAGCATTCCTGTGGGGCCGCCAAACACACAGGCAGAAGAGGAGGAGGAGGAGGATCGTGTCAGCATGGATGTAAAGGATAACATGCAGCAGTCTTCAAGGGATGGTTTTCAGTCCCTAGAAACCCAAGGAGTTGTACGTGGCTGGGAGGAGGTAGTTCCTGACAATGTCATTCTTAGTGACCCAAAGGACTCAGAATCTCATGTCTCTTCAAACTTACACTGCATGGGCTCCCTGATTCTGCAAAGCCTGGGAAAGGACCCGAGGTTTCGTAGTATCAAGGAGAGCAGTCATTACTGGCTGGCAACCCTTCTTGATCCACGTTACAAGGGTAAAGTTGCAGAGCTCATCCTGCCTTTGCAGAGGGAGCAGAGGATGAAACACCTTCATGATGCCTTGAACAAAACTTTGTGTAATACCTTTATAGACCCTGGGAGGTTACCATTTCCAGGTCCTGTACAACATGTTTCTGAGGCTACGTTTGGTCAGAGTAAGAGTGGTGGAGAAGGTGGTCGGCTGACTGATGCCTTTAAACAATTCGTTAGTCCTCAGCACCTAGGGATGTTAGGTTTAAGCAACCATCGCCAGGTTCTGCATTATATGTGCAGGAATATCAAGGGGCAAGAGCAGACTTGGAGACCTTTCCCACTGAGCATCCACTGGGTTACTGGGTCTTGAGGATGGACAACTGAATTGGCTAAAGATCCCTTGAAGACTGCCTATGCTGCCTATCCCATTCCTGAATCTTGATTATGCTAGCTTCCAACAATATTTTTGGTTTAGGGCACTACCAATTCCTAATGCCCAATTTTGTTGCACCTGTTTAACAGGGGCATGTAATCACAATTATTTTACAAATTTTTAACAGGGCCCATTCCTGCTCTCAATAAAAGTAACTGTAAGGGGTTACAGTGTTCAGGCACCACTTGGGATGGGCGAACAGTTTGGGCCGAGCATAAGTTTGGCCAGAACATCGCCCATTCCGGTACTTGTTAACACCAAACTTTCTTTTCTTTGCTTTTTTTCAGAATCTCAGAGTTCTTTGCCATGAAGTGCCATGTTGAACCTCCAGTGACCAGTATGAAAGAGTGAGAGCGATAACACCAAATTTAACACACCTGCTCCCCATTCACACCTGAGACCTTGGAACACTAATGAGTCGCATAACACCATGGAGGGAAAATGCCTAATGCCGCGTACACACGATCAGAAATTCGGCCAGCAAAAGACAGATGAGAGCTTTTGGTCGGAAAATGCGACCGTGTGTATGCTTCATCGGACTTTTGCCGAATTCCAGCCAGAGCATGTTCTCATTTTTTCGGCCAGAAAAAATTCCAATCGGAAAGTCCGATCATCTGTAGCAATTCCGACACGCAAAATTCCTACGCATGCTCAGAAACAATTTGACGCATGCTCGGAAGCATTGAACTTAATTTTCTTGGCTCGTCGTAGTGTTGTACGTCACCGCGTTCTTGGCGGTCGAAAGTTCAGCGAACTTTTGTGTGACCGTGTGTATGCAAGCCAAGCTTGATCTGAATTCCGTTGGAAAAAAATCCAAGATTTCACACTGGAGCGGTGCGCTTGCAGGACGGTAAAAAAAAGTCCTGCAAGCAGCATCTTTGCAGCACTGTAGTTGAAATAAATGGGGCAGTGCTGCCAAACCGGCTGCACCTGCGCTTTGCGAGCGGTTTTAACCCTTTTTTGTCCGCTAGTGGGGGGTTAAAAGCACCCCGCTAGCGGCCGAATAGCTCCACTAAAATTACCGCCAATGCCCCAGTGTGAAAGTAGCCTTATTGGGAGCAATTTGAACATTTTCACTTAGGGGTGTAATCACTGTGTTGAGTTATTTTAAGAGGACATCAAATTTACACTGTTATACAAGCTGCACACTCCCTACTTTTCTTCAGTGTTGTCACATAAAAAGATATAATAAAAATGTACAAAATTTAAGGAGTGTACTCACTTTCGTGTGACACTGTATGTTGTTTTTTTTCTTTTCTAAAATGGGGACATTTTGCAGGTAATTCCACTGTCCTGGTGCTCCAGTATTTGTGTGAAAAAAATGATAAAAATGTTGTTTGGGTACAGTGCATGACTAAGTAATTGTCATTCAAAGTGTAAGAGCACTGAAAAATTTAAATTGGTCTGGGAAGGAAGGGGTGAATGTGCCCTGTATTGAAATGGTTAAGGGGAACCCTATGATAGAATTAAGAAAAGACAGTGTGGGGTCCCCCCCAAAATCCATACTATGCTCTTTGGGTCTGGTATAAATTTTAAGGGGAAATCCATGCCAGAATTAAAAAAAAAAAAACAGCGTGGGGTCCCCCCAAAATCCATACCAGGCCCTTCGGGTCTGGCATAGATTTTAAGGGGAGCTCCACGCCAAAATGTAAAAAAATTGCCATAAGGTCCCCCCAAAATCAATACATGACCCTTATCTGAGCAAGCAGCCTGGCAGGGCAGGAAAGGGGGAGGGCAAGCGAGCGCCCCCCCCCCTCCGGAACCATACCAGGCCACTTGCCTACAACATGGGGTGGGTGCTTTGGGGTGCACTGCAAAGCACCTTGTCCCCATGTTGATGGGGACAAGAGCCTCTTCCCGACAACCCTGACCTGTGGTTGTCGGGGTCTGCGGGCAGGGGGTTTATGGAAATCTGGAAGCCCCCTTTAACAAGCCCCCAGATCCCGGCTCCCACCTATGTGAATGGGTATTGGGTATGTCCATCCATTTCAAATCACCACCCCAAAGCACCCCATGTTGAGGGCATGTGGCCTGGTTTTTAAAAAAAAGTTTTTAAAACTATTGTTTTTTTCTGGAGCAGTGATTTTAATATTGCTGAAAGTGAAACAATAAAAATTAAATATATCTTTAAATATCGCGCCTAGGGGTCCCCATAAAACTTTTTATAGCAATAACTTGCATATAAGCCTTTAAAATTAGCACTTTTGATTTTTCATGTTCGTGTCCCATAGACTTTAATAGGTTTTACCTGTTCGCGGTGTTCTAGTGCAAACCGAACTGGGGGGTGTTCGGCCCATCCCTAGTGCCTACGTTTACTGGTGTTAGTGTAGTGCTTGTGTACTCACAGTAGATGCTCTCATGTCGCTTGCTGGAACAAAAAGGACTCCAGGAGGGGAGATTTCATAATTTCCTGTGCCTGTGTTTACATTACACAAGCACAGGAGGTTCTTCCATTGGTCAGCGGGTCTAGGCCATAAATAATTGGCCTGGACCTGATGACTGATCAGTTCTGAATTGAATTCGCAAATCACGTACCTGCTTCAATATATGTACATGTGGCGGTCAGAAACTGGTTAATTAATGAATTAGCAAGGACTTCTAATATCTCTTCTGAGACATGGGAGTGAGATGGAGAAGGATGGCAGCAGGCATTATCAATGCAGAGTCACATGGTTTATGCTCTCTGTAACTTGTTGCCAAAAGGATCAATACAAGACATCATCATATACAGTGGTGTGAAAAAGTGTTTGCCCCCTTCCTCATTTCCTGTTCCTTTGCATGTTTGTCACACTTAAGTGTTTCGGAACATCAAACCAATTTAAACAATAGTCAAGGACAACACAAGTAAACACAAAATGCAATTTGTAAATGAAGGTGTTTATTATTAAAGGTGAAAAAAAATCCAAACCATCATGGCCCTGTGTGAAAAAGTGATTGCCCCCTAAACCTAATAACTGGTTGGGCCACCCTTAGCAGCAACAACTGCAACCAAGCGTTTGCGATAACGTGCAATGAGGCTTTTACAGCGTCCTGGAGGAATTTTGGCCCACTCATCTTTGCAAAATTGTCCTAATTCAGTTACATTAGAGGGTTTTCGAGCATGAACGGCCTTTTTAAGGTCATACCACAACATCTCAATAGGATTCAGGTCTGGACTTTGGCTAGGCCACTCCAAAGTCTTCATTTTGTTTTTCTTCAGCCATTCGGTGGTGGACTTGCTGGTGTGTTTAGGATCATTGTCCTGCTGCAGAACCCAAGTTCGTTTCAGCTTGAGTACACGAACAGATGGTCGGACATTCTCCTTCAGGATCTCTTGGTAGACAGCAGAATTCATAGTTCCTTTTATCACGGCAAGTCTTCCAGGTCCTGAAGCAGCAAAACAGCCCCAGACCATCACACTACCACCACCATATTTTACTGTTGGTATAATGTTCTTTTTCTGAAATGCAGTGTTCCTTCTAGGCCAGATATACTTGGCCACACACCTTCCAAAGAGTTCCACTTTTGTCTCATCGGTCCACAGAATGTTGTCCCAAAAGTCTTGGGGATCATCAAGATGTGTTGTGGAGAAATTGAGACGAGCTTTGATGTTCTTTTTGCTCAGCAGTGGTTTTCTCCTTGGAACTCTGCCATGCAGGCCATTTTTGCCCAGTCTTTTCCTGATGGTGGAGGCATGAACGCTGACCTTAACTGAGGCAAGTGAGGCCTGCAGTTCCTTGGACGTTGTTGTGGGGTCTTTTGTGACCTCTTGGATGAGTCGTCGCTGCGCTCTTGGGGTAATTTTGGGCGGCCGGCCACTCCTGGGAAGGTTCACCACTGTTCCATGTCTTCGCCATTTGTGGATAATGGCTCTCACTGTGGTTCGCTGGATTCCCAAAGCTTTGGAAATGGCTTTATAACCCTTTCCAGACTGATAGATCTCCATTACTTTCTTTCTCAATTGTTCCTGAATTTCTTTGGGTCTCGGCATGATGTGTAGCTTTTAAGGATCTTCTGGTGGACCTTACTGTGTCAAGCAGCTCCTATTTAAGTGATGCCTCGATTGTGAACAGGTGTGGCAATAATCAGGCCTGGGTGTGGCTAGAGAAATTGAACTCAGGTGTGGACAACCACAGTTATAGTATGTTTTAACAAGGGGGGCAATCACTTTTTCACACAGGGCCATGATGGTTTGGATTTTTTTTCACCTTTAATAATAAACACCTTCATTTACAAATTGCATTTTGTGTTTACTTGTGTTGTCCTTGACTATTGTTTAAATTGGTTTGATGTTCCGAAACACTTAAGTGTGACAAACATGCAAAGGAACAGGAAATGAGGAAGGGGGCAAACACTTTTTCACACCACTGTAGTTTATGTCTTTTGACCATTTTAGACATAACTTCTTTTTTCTCCTAGGAGTTTGCAACTGTTTTTGACTTATTTACTTTGAAGCATATTTATTCGTTTTAACAGTTTCAGCAAGCTAGTATACACTTTTTCAAAGTTTTCTCCTTTCCTACAAGCATGTAACTTTTACTTTTTATGATATCAACATGTCATTTGTCATTATGCCATTTGCTGTGGTGCTACTCCAAGCCCTATCCCAGATTTCTAATTAGCTCAAAGGTCTGGTCAGCCTCGCTTGCTTATTAATGAAAAAGTTGAAAGCATTGTAGTTATGGGGAAGGTTGTACAAAGTGTTACTTATATAATGGCACTGTGTGTGACAATGCACTGCCAATAAGACTGCTAAAAATATGTTTATCTATTTTTTATCTTGTTATATTTCAGTCATTTCTTTAATTTCCATCTCAAATGCTACCATCGGCCTATGAGTTTGATAGGTCTTTATTTTCCAACTTTCCCTTGAACCATTCTTCTTTGGATATACTGCCTTAACATGCCTGAAAACTTCCCAGTGAAAGGCATTTTTGCCTCTTCTTGGATCTCTTCTTCAAAAGTATTTGCCAGTCACCTTCTGTATATGGAATTGAAACAAGCTTTTATCTAGGATCTGTCCTCTGGATGTCATGCTCTTCTGAAAGAATACTTAACACACTTGGGGAATTAAGATTCATGAAACAACTATGGTTAAGATTTGTATTAAATATATTTATACATTTATATTTTCAATTCTGAAAGTGGAAGTACTAATTTCCACTGTATATATTTAAAATTCAGGATATGCTTTAGTTTGTTAAAACCTAGACGTGGGTCAGAAAAAGTATAGACATGACTTAAATAGTGTGGAACCATACTGAAATGCCAATCTCCATACAACCTTATGTGTTTTTGGAGTCTGTCTGTGTCAGTTAGGCCAGTCTTTTGAGTGGGGTATTGTGACTTGGTACTACAACCTCTGTCCCACACACCATAAGATAGGCATTTATTTAGATTTGTTTTTTTTTTTCTTCTTCTTCTTAAGGGGGGGGGGGAGCAGCTCTGAGAAAGTGCTGGCCTTGAGGTGGAAGGATACGATTGATGTATAGTATACATGCTGTCCCCCATCCATAATGACACCACAGTCGAAATAATAATATATACACTGATCTGGGTTATTTTTTTTACCAAAGATATGTAGCAGTATAAGTTATGGCCAAAACTTTTAAAGACAAATTACTAATTTGCAAAAGTTTATAACAGAGATGAGGAAAAAATTTTTTACAAAATGTTTGGTATTTTTATTTATAACACAAGCAATAAAAAACCCAGTGATTAAATACCACCAAACGAAAGCTCTGAGTAATTGTCATTCAAAGTGTAAGAGCACTGAAAGCTGAAAATTGGCCTGGGCAGGAGGGGTTGAATGTGCCCAGTGTGCAAGTGGTTAAAAAAGACCTGGATTATTTGCTAAATGTACATAATATAACTGGATACTAACATTTATAGGTAAAGTTGATACAGGGAATTTACAATTTGCCTCTTGGGAAATCAGGAAGGACTTTCTCCCCCGCTGGAGCAAATGGGATCATGCTTTGCTGGGGTGTTTTACCTTCCTCTGGATCAACTGTGTTGAAGTTTTGAAAGGATGGGAGCGCCACACCAGCTTTTATTTTTACCAGATTTTTATTTTGTAACAGCCAACACATTTTGAGGTTCAACACTCCCCCTTTATCAGGACTAAAAACTAGACCATAAAAAAAGAATCCTTAAAATTTAATAAAAGCTGTAGATATATACACAAGTATAAAAGTACAAATACCTTAATGCAGTATTTACTGTATCAGAGCCAAAAAGGACATACATTACTTTACTAAGAAGTATAAAAACCAAGAAGGAAAAAGAAAACATGTTCTTTTTAGGGCTACAGGACAATACAAAAAAAAAGCAAAGAAAGGAAAAAAGAATGAATGTGAATGTGAATGAAAGTGTTATCATTATTGTTAAAGCAACAATACATAATAATAATCATAAAAATAAATAAATAACTGTTAGCCATTCCTTAAGGGGTTTCCCCCTAACTGGAATGAACTTCTCTTGATCACACTTGCTGCTGAAGCTGTTCTTGCCTTTCACTATCTGCCCTACCTCACGGATACGATCTTCCCAGTTATATATATTGCCACTTAGGCGACCTGGAAGCCTTCCTCACACAGGACAATTAAGATCTCTGTCCGAGATCAAGAAATATAATTCCTGCAATTACATAGACTTTTCATTGACCATCACCTAGCAGGTACATCCTTAGATGCCATTTGTCTAGGAATTGCTGTCTCATTAACACAGGCTTACCCTTCTTTACCAACACACATTCAGAGAGGGATAGACTACCAAAACCCTAGACCAGTGAATAGGGTTGAGCGAACCTGAACTGTAAAGTTCGTACCGGACTTTTGGGTTTTTGGGTCCCGGACCCGAACCCGAACAATTTACTGTATTTTCGGGTTAGAGTTCGGTGTTCGGCAATGTAAAAAGTTATTGTCAGTTTGTCACAAAGTGTAATTTCTGCAGGAAAAAAAGTCTTTTAAAAGCACTCTCGGCTATAATGAATTGTCGACTCCCCATAATACAGAGAACAGTCATTGAAAGTTATTGATTTTTAACAAGTTATTTGGGGACCTGGGTCCTGCCCCAGGGGACATGTATCAATGCAAAAAAAAGTTTTAAAAATGGCAGTTTTTTCGGGAGCAGTGATTTTAATAATGCTTAAAGTGAAACAATAAAAGTGTAATATTCCTTTAAATTTCGTACCTGGGGGGTGTGTATAGTATGCTGAAAGGGGCACATGTTTCCCGTGCTTAGAACTGTCCCTGCACAAAGTGTAATTTCTGCAGGAAAAAAGTTATTTAAAAGCACTCGCGGCTGTAATGAATTGTCGGCTCCCCGTAATACAGAGAACAGTCACTGAAAGTCGCACTGTTGCCCCCGCCCCCCTCTGACAATATGGCGAAAGCCATAGGGAAGACCCCGTCAAGTCCCCGTGCGTCAGAGGGGGTGGGGTCAACCGCCCTCCATTATATAAGAACTGTCAGAAGAAGAGAAGGGTCACACAGTGGGAGCCTCCCATTGCAAAAACTGGCTCTTGTAATTTTTAACACTTTTTTTGTCACTTTTTTTGGTGAAATGATAGGGGTACTTTTTACCATTTCACATGGGGGGCAGGATCTGGGGGTCCCCTTGTTAATGGGGGCTTCCAGATTCCGATAAGCCCCCCCGCCCACAGACCCCCACAACCACTGGCCAGGGTTGTGGGGATGAGGCCCTTGTCCTCATCAACATGGGGACAAGGTGCTTTGGGGGGACCCCAAAGCTCCCTCCCAATGTTGAGGACATGTGGCCTGGTGCGGTTCAGGAGGGATGGGCGCTCTCTTGTCCCCCCTCTTTTCCTGTGGCCTGCCAGGTTGCGTGCTCGGATAAAGGGTCTGGTATGGATATATGACGCGGGGTTCCCCTTAATATCCATACCAGACCTGAAGGGCCTGGTAATTGAATTTTGGGGAACCCCACGCTTTTTTTTTTTTTATCAATGACTTTCAATGACTGTTTATTATTTATTATTGAATTATGGGGAGCCGACAATTCATTATAGCCATGAGTGCTTTTAAATAACTTTTTTTCGTGAAGAAATGACACTTTGTGCAGGGACAGTTATAAGCACGGGAAACATGTGCCCCTTTACAGGCATACTATACACACCCCCCAGGTACGAAATTTAAAGGAATATTACACTTTTATTGTTTCACTTTAAGCATTATTAAAATCACTGCTCCCGAAAAAACGTTAGTTTTTAAAACTTTTTTTGCATTGCGACATGTCCCCTGGTCCCCAAACACTTTTTATGACAATAACTTTTTAAAAATCAATGACTGTTCTCTGTATTACGGGGACGGGAGCCGACAATTCATTATAGCCGCAAGTGCTTTTAAATGACTTCAACCTCATAAGTTCGGGTCCCCATTGACTTCAATGGGGTTCGGGGTCAAGTTCGGTTCCGAACTCTAACTTTTTTGCAAAGTTCGGCCGAACCCCTCGAACCCGAACATCCAGGTGTCCGCTCAATTCTACTATTGAACAATCTGAGTAATGTATTCCAGCCCAAAGTTAAGTATAGAGAGTATAGGGACCCTTAGCCACTATCTGGAGCCCACAAACACTGTGGGGGGCTTACACGAGTCTCTATACAGTAAAACTCTTTAGACCACCTACCACACAAATCCTTGGTTTAACATCATTAAGCACAACATGAATTTATATTAGATTGTAAATCCAGACACATGGGCCAGAACCTTACACGGGAAATATGATGTGCACCCTCCTCTATTATTGCCTTAGGTGAATGGGTAATTAACAAAAGACTACTCTACACTACATGAACGTTTCCAAGCCAGGGCAGAACTACTGGAGGAACTTAAAAAAAATAAAATTATATACTAACCCAAACAATATTCTACGAATACAGAAAGCTCCTAGCTAAAGCCCTTCGAGCCAAGAATGCATCCACAACAATTCACTCTCTAAACAATTCAACCGGACGTAAAATAGTAACCAATGATGAGATAGCAAATTCATTTGTTACATACTACACCCACCTATACAACCTAGGACCCACAAACACACAACCACAAGACTCCACACGCACACAAAAATAATTTCTTGAGAAACATAGCCCCAAACGACTGTCTGAACAGGAAGCAAGTGACCTAGAGCACCCTATCTCCTCTGAAGAGGTTGACACAGCTCTAGAGATACACTCTGACCACATTTTCTAAAAGCATTCAATTCCATTACGTCTGATCACCCCCCGCCCCATGACCTCCTTACAGCACACAACAGTAATTCCAAAACCTAATAAGGACCCTTCACTATTCACAAATTATCAACCAATTTCTTTATTAACCACTTCAATACCGGGCCATTTTACACCCTTCCTTACCAGAGCACTTTTTGCGATTCGGCACTGCGTCGCTTTAACTAACAATTGCGCGGTCGTGCAACGTTACACCCAAACAAAATTGACGTCCTTTTTTTCCCACAAATAGAGCTTTCTTTTGGTGGTATTTGATCGCCCCTGCGGTTTTTATTTTTTGCGCTATAAACAAAAGAAGAGCAACAATTTTGAAAAAAAACACAATATTTTTTACTTTTTGCTATAATAAATATCCCATTTTTTAAAAAAAAAAACGATTTTTTTACTCAGTTTAGGCCGATACGTATTCTTCTACATATTTTTGGTAAAAAAAATCGCAATAAGCGTATATTGATCGGTTTGCGCAAAAGTTATAGCGTCTACAAAATAGGGGATACATTTATTGCATTTTTTTTTTTTTTTTTACTAGTAATGGCGGCGATCTGCGATTTTTTTTCGTGACTGCGACATTGCGGCGGACACTTCGGACACTTTTGACACATTTTTGGAACCATTCACATTTACACAGCGATCGTTGCTATAAAATTGCATTGATTACTGTGTAAATGTGACTGGCAGGGAAGGGGTTAACACTAGGGGGCGCTGCAGGGGTTAATGTGTTCCCTAAAGAAGTGATTCTAACTGTGGGGGGAGGGAACTCACAAGGGGAGGAGACCGATCAGTGATCCTCCGTACTGGTATCACATGATCGGTCTCCTCTCCCGCTGACAGGACGTGGAGCTGTGTGTTTACGGTCCCGTTGTTTTAACGGGCAATCGCGGGTGCCCGGCGGATATTGCGGCCGCCGGGCACTCGCACCGGGTCCCGCGCGCGCGCCCCTCAGGCGGCCGGGAAGGAGAGGACGTCATATGACGCCCACCCAGGATGGGAGATCCACCTTGTGGGCGTCATATGTCTACACGCGGGTAGGGAAGTGGTTAAACGTGGACCTCAAACTCTATGCCAAAATCCTAGCCAATCTTCTTTTGCCCTTACTACCCAAACAAATTTTGTTAGACCAGGTGGGCTTCATACCGGAGACAACACCATAAAAGCAATTAACATACACAGACGATTAAACTCTACACAACACCGTGTTTTTTTCTATTCCTAGATGTGGAGAAGGCGTTCGAAAGAGTGGCCTGGAACTACGTATCGGAAGCCCTCAAAACGTTTGGCATATAGAACCGTATGTTGTAATTAATTTTGGCTTTATACTCCTCCCCAATGGCAAAGGTCCGAGTCAATGGCCACCTATCAAATGCCTTCCCTATATCTGTACTTGCCAGGGATGCCCTCTCTCTCCATTAATTTTTGTACTTACCCTAGAACCTCTACTACAATGCCTCAGGTCGAACCCCGACATTAAAGGAGTCACAATCACTAAGAAAACCTACAAACTAGCGGCTTTCGCCGACAACATTCTATTATTTTTCACAGACCCACACATTACACTACCTAACGTACTCAAATACTTTGCCATGTTCAAAACTATGACTAACCTTCAAAAAAAATTCACGAAATCAGAAGAACTGAATATATCCCTAGATAACGACACAATCACACAATGTAAATCGAACTTCCCCTTTAAATGGAGTCAGGACTCGATCACATACCTAGGGATACAGTTACCCTTGCAACTGTACAACCTGTATGCTAAAAACTACATCCCGATCCTCAAACACATTTAAAAAGGTTTGAAAACATGGTCCACCGGTCTCTTCTCATGGTTTGGCCGAGCGTCAGTCAAAATGAACATCCTCCCAAGGATATTGTATGTCCTTCAAGCAGTGCCCATAGAAATATCACACGCCTTTTTTGCCTCTGTCTGTAAAGCTTGCAGAGTATTCGTATGGGGTAAAGCACAATCAACATTAAGTTTTGAAAGACTAACATTACCCAAGTTAAAAGGAGGCATAGGCTTTCCGGACATAGCCAAATACCACAATAAGCAAGAATTGTAGATTGGAATGTTCATTCTACCACCAAAGCTTGGGTAGACATTGAACATACAGTCCAGCAATACTGTGGGTGCAGAAAGATATAACCATCTAATGAATCCTTAAAAAGGGCAATTCTTCTCTCCAGCTGGGGGAGAGCTAAAGACAAGTAAGCCCATAGACTTCTATGCAGAGTGCTGAGAAGTTTGGGAAAAATAGAGTCCTTACACGTGCAGTAGAAGGTGTGGAGGGGTGATTTTTATTTTTATTAAACTACCATGCTGATCTGGACCCCAAATGTCATCTTACGCCTAGTCCCTACTGTTAATCATTTTTTTATGCTAAACTGTGTTATTACCATGGTTAATAAATGTAGTGCTTGGCTAATTACCAACCATATTGGGTGACAATATATTAAGTTTGCCTTTTCTACCTGGTTTGGTGACTAATTCTTTGATACAGCACTACTATTGGGTACTAAGTGTTACTTTCAGTGAATTCCTGTCCAACAGGCTCTACTGGGGTAGTGCTACATGTAGATATTGATTATGGTGATTGGTTTATTAATAAAGGGAAGTAGTTAGAATTATGTATCTTCCATTAGGGACTGAAATTGCCTCTTTCTGTTGAAAAGAGATTGTGTTTTCAATTCCAATCATCACACCTCTCTTGTTTTGAAACAATTTGATAATTTAGGGTGTGTACAGAATGTGGAGTTTCCCTCCCTAAGTGGTTCTCCTGTATGCTTAAAATATCACAGTTAGATACTATTGCTTCCTAGAGCATGGGAAGCTCATATGGGCTAGTAAGCCCTTTAGCATTTAGATAGGTAGGTCTAATGGCTATATCAAGTAAAAAAATTGTAAACCTTCAGCTGAGTGGGCTGGTTCCAGGGTGAATAGTGACCAAGCTCTTGAGACTTTAGGTGAATTGCTGCAATACACTGACAGTTTCACTGGGAATGCAAATGGTGATCTTACCTGAGTGTAGGGCATATCTTTGAGGCAAGAGGCAGCAGAGACAGGTGGTGGGGCACATTTTTTATGTGGAGCACTGTGATGAACAGACACTTACTAATATTCTGGACTAAGATTTAAATTAGAAGCATCCATTGCTTAAAAATGTATATCGCTATAATATCATCAAGGGATAATGTTAATAAATATATATATTTTTTGATTTGAATATCATTTATACAAATAATGAATTGAACACATATTTGTATAGGTTGAATGTTCCAAAATGTTTGCAAACAATGAAATGGTGGTATAAAGCTCAGGGTAGGTGCCCCGTCCTGCAAGCTATCTCCGTCAGCTTCTCTTTAACATGAAAAAAGTGCACTCTAGCTAAAATATCTCTGGGCACTGAATAAGGGGAATTCTTTGTTTTTTGTTTTTTTAGCCCCGTTGATGACCAGATCATGCATCAGAACAGATTTTTTAAAAATGCATGGGGTAGGTAGATTTTTTGCTTGTGGTCACAGATTCAGGAATCCCCTGAAATGTAATATTATTATTCCTGGACCAATCTTCAGGGTCTATGGTTTTATCTTTAAGTCCTTGAATTGCAGAATATTGGTCATTATAAGCATCTACAAGTTCTTTGTAGGTGTTACTAACCTGTGAATGGAGATGTGGTAATGTGTAGCTCACACTGCAGCTGCTTTCGAAGGGATAGGAGCATTTGTTTAATGAATTGTTCTAAAGTATAGATATCTGAGACAGACAGACCCTCTAATAGAGTGAGTGGGTCAGCCACAGCCTGGGTGATTGTTTTTTTGTTTTTTTGACTCACGGTCCTTTGTTGCAGGGAGTTTGTAGAGAAACTGTGTTTCTTCCTTGTGTGCAGAAGAGGAGAAATCTCAAACTCTTTGGCTTTGCTTCAGCCCCTTAAGACATTGCTCCAGAGGCGACTGAGAGTGAGGGGAAGCAAATTGGCAGCTTTCCAGTGGGCAGGATCAGCATTGCTGGAATTGGGTCCTGCTGTGCAGCTTCAGATCATTCTGACAGTTTCCTCTGCAACCAGGCTATATTGGTTACTGTTTTTAACCTTTCTCTTTCCGTCTCCTACTTGCTTCTATGATTAGGAAGTCTTCATTTTCTTTCCTATTGCTTTTACTTTTGTATTTGTGATACCCAAACCACCTTGTATCTTGTGTGTCTCATCCACCTTCCCTTATCCAACATGTCACCTAGTGGGCAAGGGGACACCCTGAACCTACTTGTTTATGTGTTTAGAAACTCAACATCCCTGCGAAGAGATCAATACTAGTAGCAAATGCCAAAAAGACCTGGGCTCAAATAGTATGTATTCAGAAGGCACATTTCTTCAGTAACCAAACCCCTAGACTTAGCAACATATTCCAAAGGACAATAAGTGTTTTATGTTGCTGGGAAAAGATAATCATTTTCAGTTTGACAGTGAAATAAAAGATGAGGAATGTAGATTCATAAATTCATGTAGTCTTCATAAAAAGGGTCTTGACACACCTGTATTTTTTGTGAGTGTATATTTCCCAAATAAGAAATCATTCATATTCTTAAAAGCACACTCTAAACATTTTCTTCTGGCATGCTGGCTCATTCTTTTGAGCTTCAATATCCTATTCAATCGCCCATTGGATGTGTCAAACAAAACATATTCCCTTTCTTAAAAAACATTCAACCAAAGGATTATGCTTATTTCTCTGTACACTAAAAATACAAATTGATTACTTTTTTAACTGTGTAAAATGACATCCCAAGACTACTTAGGGCTAGAATAGTAAATGTGACCTACTCTGACTATGTCCCTATAACCCTTGAGCTACCAAGCTTGCTTGCTCCCTATATGGTGACTGAACCCTAACTTGCTATCTCATCATAACTATTTTGAACTCATTAAAAAGTCCCTCCCCAACTCTGATACCATCTAATTTTTAATTGTTTGGGAGGCTCACAAAAGCACTCTACATAGGGAGTTATTCTCCATGGATAGTATGGATGATAACATTTAGAAACAGAAACTCCATATACAGAGCAGTGGATAGATTTAAACTTTGTTCAATCCTAAGTATCTTTACTCCACTTTGGGAGAATGCTGAATTTTTGCTTGGGAACAGGCATCCCTTTTCATCCCACTGGGTTTTAATCACTACCCATTGGTTTATGATATTGACGGACAGGGGGAAATTTTCCCTCATACTGAGATGAGATCATCTGCTCATGAGCTCCCAATACCCCAATTGTCTTATCTTCAAATCAGGTATTGCATAATAAACAACTCACAGAAACCCAACTTACTTAGAAAACTACTATCTTTTAAAAATCCTTGCACATTTGGTATCCCCACCACACCCTACTATAACAATATTCCATAACTTGCTAGGAAATCTTTCTTGGATGTGCATGCTGGTCCACAAAGGCTTTATCAATACATGATTGTAAGAGTCTGTCCAGATGGTATTGGACTCCACAAAAACTCCACAGATTTTTCCAGGGACCTCAGGCACTTGTTGGCACCATAATATAGAGCTTTGGTGAATATTTTGCATCTGGTGGGGTTGTAAAGATATCCAACCCTATTGCAGTAAAGAAATACATTTTACCGATCCTAGGCTTTAAGTTACCTCTAGACCTCAAAACATACCTTCTCAATTCCATCCCCACCTGCAAGTCTAAATATAGAAAAAACTATAGCAACTGGACTTCAACACCACCCCAACCCTGAAAAATTGGGTGTGAAGAGTAATGTCTATAGCCCAGGTGGAAGAAGCTAGAGCAATCGCTAATCTTGTTGTTCGTGTGGCATCATTTCACTACTAAAATTGGCTATTTGACATTCCAATTTCATTTGATCAGAAAATTGAGGGAATTATTTTAATAATTATATATGGTCCAGGAAAATCTCTTTACCTTGGGTAATGGCATATGATATAACCCAAAGCATTTGCCAGGTTTTTCCTTCGCAACATGGGTGCTCTGTTCCACAGCTCCTTACCTCTCCCCCTCTACCTGACTGTTTCCTCCCAGGATACCATTATGCTTATCATGCTTTCTCTCCCCACCCCTGACATCTGTCAAATAAGTAGGTTCCTTATAAGTATCAGTCAAAAATAATAATGGTGATATGATGGGTAAACCTCAGGTTGGTGGGTAGAATCTTGGAACTGGTGCGCTTACTCTGCTTTCCGAAGTATGATGTATAAATATCACCTAATACTTTGTTTATGCTGTATCTTAAAGCCCAACTCTTGGCAAAAACATTTCCCACCCACCCCCTCTAGCCCATCCTGCCCGGTGTTTATATTTCCTTACCTGATGAAGCAAACTCAAGTAATTAATGTATGCCTAGGAAATCTTCTGATACCTGGATTTATTGACAATTCCCTTTGTCTTGTTCTTTGCTATACAACTTAATATATGTCTTGAAAAGTTTAAATGTTAAGTATACTAGGCCTTTTTTTGTCCAGCGTTATATAGAGGAAATTTAAATGACCATATTTAAGTTCATGTTTACAGCATATTACCACTATTTCAAGCTACAAAAATAATTCCAGAAACACTTTTGAAGCAATTTTACTGCTAAGCAGGAGGCAAAAGTTTAATTATAAAATCTCAGTGCATTAGGAGAACTGCATGGTTCATTACAACCTAGTTTGGTGGGCATTTTAAATTACCAGATGGTGTGTGAGGTTATAGTTTTTCTTAAATGACCATAATATGCATCATTAATTAAAAATATCTAATGTTCAGTATATGTTATACTTTTGATTATACAATTTGAAGATGAATAAAATCCCTTTCCATTATTATTCCCTATCCCTTTTTTTCCATTCTCTCTACTTTTGTGTCCCTGAGTTAGCTCTTAACAAAACCAAGATCATTTACTCACAGGTGAATATTAAGGTGTCAGAGGAAAAATGCTGCAAGTACACAAGAATATCTGTTGATCTGTCAGAAATCCAGTGAACTCCTAATGTCTGTTGTAGCTTCTACTGCACTAAAATCCTGAGCAGCATTGTCAACTCTGCGTGTGTTCTCCATTCCTGTACTAAAGAACACCTCTATCTCTCCTCATCTCAATAATATAAGATGACGATGTTCTGTAGTCCAACGGGTGTAAACTCAGGCAAGGCTGATAACTATACTTGGGAGTTTATTGCGGCAGAGACAACGTTGTCCACTTTCTACAGGAAGAAAGGAACTCACTGGATTTCTGGTAAGATCAACAGGTATTTGTTTTTGTACTTGCAGCATTTGTATAGTTTTAAAATGGAAACATCAAAACATGGAAACGTGCATATATTGAAGAGGGTTACTAAAATATTTTGTCATATGCAACTTGACTGTTGTTCTGTAATGTTGAAAATGTACTCATCAAAATGGTATCCTCAGTTCTGAAAACTTTAACATCACTGAAAAAGTGCATTTGGATGTGCCGAACTACTTTGGGGGCATGCCCATTAATCCTAAATACCCTACTGATATATAGCCTGCAAATACAAGACATAAATAACTTTAAAAATTACTATTTTAAAATGCAGATTTTAAGATTTTAGAGATTAATGTGATTTCAAAAATAACTAACCAAGTCAGCTAGTTCTCGACTAACTTAGCTTTGAGAAAATATGTTTTGAACATGTTGCGTTTATTTTTTAGAATCAATAAAGATGTATTGAAAATGTTTGTGTCATTTGGACCACAGATATTTATAGACTATAGATATATTGACTGAAAATTTTAAATATATTTTCTTTTTTTAGAGATTACTCTTAGGCCACATACACACGATCAGATTTTCCGACGGGAAATGTTGGATGTGAGCTTGTTGGCATGTTGAAAGTCCGACCGTGTGTGTGCTCCATTGAACATTTGTTGTCGGACTTTACGCCAACAAATGTTGGCTAGCAGGTTCTCAAATTTTCTACCAACAAAACTTTGTTGTCGGACTTTCCGATCATGTGTACACAATTCCGTTGCTTGGAATCAAGTACAAGCCTGAAGCGCTCGGTCTTGTAAAACTAGCGTTTCGTAATGGAGATATCACATTCGTGACGCGGCAAATTATGAAATCTCTCAATTCAGTGCATTCTCTTCATCTTTATAATGCTATAATAATGAAGTTGATTTGCTACTGATATTCTGACAAATGTATTGTCACGGTCCCTACCGTGCCTTGCAGACGGCCAGGTGGCTCTGGGTGGTATTGAACTCATGTCTGTCTGCGCTTGGTCCTGTTTCCTTACCTCTGAGCCACACCTCAGTTCTATTCAGCCTGATTTCCAGCCATGCCTAGTTTAGCATAAAGTACTGTGGGCGATACTGTTTGTACCTGGATCAGCTGAGGCAGGTTACCTAATTAGCTGGGTATAAAACCCTGTCTCACTCTGAGGGCTTTGGCAGTTCATTTTGTCATGTGTGCCAAGTGTTCTTGTGCTCCTGTTGCAGAGATCCAGTGTTCCAAGACTGACCCCGGTTTCAGACCCTGGCTTTGTTTATTGTTATCCTGACTTCTGGAATCCCTGACTGCGGCTTTACCTTGACCATCCCTTGGCTATTCCTGTCAAGCCCCCATGCACCGATTCACAGCCCAGGTAGCTTATCTCTTTGTTACCTTGGACTGTGTTTATTTGCAAGGGTGAGCATACATCTCTGCGCAATGGACTCCAACCTAGGTAAGCCCTTACACTTATTTTTTATTATTTCTAGTGATCTCCAGAATATTTTTTTTTGGTGTTTATTTTTTCTCGTGATCTCTAGAATATTTTTTTTTTTTCTAGTGATCTCCATGTTTTTTTTTTTCTTGTGATCTCCAGAATAATTTTTTTTTTCTAGTGCTCTCCATAATAATTAGTTTTGTCGTGTGTCAAGTTACCACAACATCATTATTATCTTGTATTTTTTAACCTCAAAGGTACAACTATGTTGCTGTCCCTTGTTAATTTGACAATGTATTTTTGAAATGTACCTGCCTACTCACAAACAAATTGTCCCTTTTGTAAAACACATAGTCAAGTATTTGTCAAAGCAAAAATGTAAAATTTAATAGGGAGCACAAGGTCATAACAAAATATAGAGGAAGGCAATGCTGGAGAAACAGTTGGAATTGGTGAAGCCTTTGTACCCCAGGGCAGACATCAATTATTTGACTGTCAAAGTTGGTAACCTAAAGAGTACATTTAATAGGGAGCACAATACGGTCCAGGACTCCGAGAGATTGGGAGCAGCAGCAGATGATAGATATGTTCCGAGGCTGTGGTCTTACAACAGCCTGTGTTTTTTGCCAGACCACACCAAACCCAGGCCATCACTCTTAACACTTCCTTCCACGTTTCCTTCCATGTTGCTGTGGTGGGTGGGGTGGCTGTGGGGTTGGTTCAGGTGGTGGAGGAGCATGGTCCAACTCAGAGGTGTGTTTGAGGTGTGAGTGTGCCCCCCGTCCCCTTGTTTAGGGCCTTGAGAAAAGTCTCTTTGCATATAGTGCATTGGGCCACCTCATCTTTTCTAATTGGCTGGCAGTGACGCATCCAACTGCCTCGTGTACACCAGGGGTCGTGGTAATTGCTGCAGTAGCCTGTTTTAGGAAAGCAGCCACGGACTCCTCCAGGTTCCTTGCCTTCCTGGTCCTTTAGGTTAGAGGGACAGAGGGGAGGAACCTGGGATTTGGTCAGGCTGCTTGCCATGACCTCCTCCCACTGAGACTTTCCTGTGTATGAAAATGGTACATAGTTTTAGGTTTTCGGTCATCAATCACACACAATTTTGAGCTCATGACTGTTGCAAATTGAAAAGACTATCATTCTGATGCCAGCATTTTTGGCTACTACTGTCTATTGATATGTAAACCACTGGGTTAAATCAGAAATTTGTGATCAATAATATCTAGTTAACATCATTACATTTTTGACAAAAAATATCTTCAACAATGCCATACCTGGGTCAATCTGGGCTCCTCCACATCATCTTCCTGGGTGGAAGGCCCAGGTTGGACCTCAGGATCCTCAGCTGATGTTGAAGGAAGTGTTGAGAGCTATGGTCTGGGTACCGTCTAGTCAAACAAAAAATGCAGGCTGTCGTAGTACTACAGCCTGGGGACATATACGTCATCTGCTGCTGCTCTGGATCTCAGGGAATCCTGGATCTTCTTGCACTCCCTATTATATGTGCTCCTCAGGCTACCAAATTTGACCTTCAAATAGGTGATATCTGCCCTGGTAACACAGGCTTCACTAATTCCAACAGTTTATCCAGTGCTGCCTTCCTTCTTTGCTTGTTTGAATAATCAGTGCATTGGACTTGCCACATAAATGGCAGCTCCATGTATTTGTCTATAAAGTTGGGCAGGAAATCAGGGGCTGTGAATTTGTCAACCATTTTATCTGCAAGACACAACACAAGACAAACCCTAATGTCAGGATAAACTCTCCTAATCTTGTCCCAATATAAGCCTCAATCTATAAGCAGTATAGGCCACTAACCACTGATGCCCCAAGTTACAATTGTACCTTTGTTTGAACGATCAGCGCTAACGATCCTCCGTTCTCCACTCACTGATTATACGTACGTCGCCTGTGTGTTATTTTCTATATACACTGCTCATGTGTGAAACTCCGCCCCTGTCCTTCTTTCTGGTGTATTCCCCACCTCTTCTCTTTCGGGCAGTGAGAGAGCACATGGCGGAGACAGAGCAGGTGTGTGCTGTTATCAGCAACAACGAGAAAAGGCAGTTCCACATCCAGGAAAAAATATAAGGCCTCAAATATGTCCTTTGAAGACATGGTGGAGATGGTGGACATCTTGAAGAGGACAGACTATGATGGGAAGCATGGACTGTACAGAAACCCTAATGTGAGAAAGGCCAAGATCATGACTAAAGTTGTGAGAAGTCTGCACAGGACTTTTGGGGTACGACGATCCAAGGAGCAATTGAGGAAACGCTGGTTAGACCTTAAACTGAGGGAGCAAGATCAGTATAGAAAGGTCAGTAAAGTACTGCAAAAAAGTAAGTATTTGTCGTGTGTTCCTATTATTATTATTATTATTATTATTATTATTATTATTACTTTCGTGCTGGTCCATGTGCTTTTCTTTACTGTTGTACAGTTTAAAATGCCAAGTTTGAGGTTCGCAGGCACAGGAATCGCTCGTATTAAACATTGTTTGTTCGACCACTAATACAACGTTTTTGGTAGATGCAGGTTAACTACATTTGTTTATGCCTATTTTGATTAAAATACGTCTATTACATTGTTGTCTAGATGTGTTTTAAACTATGAAATGACAACTTGATTCAGTGTAAGGAGAGGACACTCAGCAGCTGTTTACACATCTGGACGCAGGAACACTAGTGTGGGACACAATGAAAACCTTGTTATGGTCTCCCACGTAAGTGCTCCAGTGCTTACTAGGGGTCTTTCCATGTGTGAAACTTGCACAAAACAGGTAAGTATTCCAGCTTTTGAAAGGGACAAAATCATGTCTTTAGCTTGGAACTATGCCAAAACAGACAATTGAACAACACTTTCAAGCAATGTTTCATATTACTATTTCTAGCCTAAAATATCTGTCTGCTGTTTCATATACTCCCACTTAATATATTAATGAGAAAGTTTGGCTTTTGTACATCTGGTGTCCCCGTTGTGATTTGGCGTGGAAATGTTGCAGGGGAATGCAAGGTGCTTGGATTTCCGGCGCCGGCTTGTATCCGCACAAAACATGCTAATTACGGACCGCCCAGGTGGCTATATCTAGCCTGAGAGGTGACTGCTTGACTCCACCCACCGCTGACGAAGTCCTGGAGACGTAACGTACGTACGGGGGAGGAGTTACCGCATCACCCGCCTCTCATCACTGCATACAGTGGCTGCACACCGTGCTGTGTGCAACTACAAAGTTTTTTTGTCTGTTTTTGGCAAATCTTTTTTGTTTATTTCCATTGCGCTTCAGTGTATCTCTTTGCGCTCTTGGAGCTTCAGAGACTGGCTATTTCTAGTATACACTTTCAGTGCGCTGCTCTTATGAGAGCATGTTCCTGTTTAATTTTGCTACATTTTTTAAATAAATGAAGATGACAGTGTGCACTTAGATCGCATTCCTCTCTTTTTTCTGGGCATCACACTTGTATGACTACATCCTGTTTGAAGCTGCATCTTCAACCTAAGGACATCTTGGATCGTTCCTGATCAGCATACAGCTCCAGATTGAGTCTCGGATTGGCCAGATCGGTGTCTCACGTTTTATCCCTCATTGGGTCCATGCGTTTTTACTTATCACATTTGGTAAGAGTATTTTATTCGTATGGTGGAGGATTTATCACTGCAATATTCGATTGATGATTGACAGTCACTGGGTGTTCTCATCCACATCACTTTGCATCATTTGTTGGATATGAACTTTTATGTTATGTTATTTTATCTTAGTTTCACTTTTTGCGCTGCACATTTTTTCTTTTATAAAATATCTGTCTGCTAAGTATACCTTTTTTGTATTCATATAGGAGAGAAAAGAATCGGGATGTCTGAGGACAAGAGTAACCCCACACCTAAAGAAAGGGAACTCAGCACACAACCTGAGGATGTGGATGCAGAGGTTCAGGAAGTGGTGGATGAACAACAGGTCAGTGTCTGAGACCACAACTTCAGGTAATAGATGGATTGCCTGCATATTTATAATACATGGTGTTTTTTTTTTTTAGGTGATGTGGATGTTGTGGAAGGTGATGGTGTGCAATTGTGATTTAGAAAAGATGAAGAAAAATATCCACGATGTTCAAAAAAGACTGAGAAACATCATGGATATTTTAGGCAAAATCTAAACAAACATTTTTTGCGCTATAAACAAAAAAAGCATACATTTTGAAAAAAAACACAATATTTTGTACTTTTTGATATAATAAATATACATCCCCATTTTTCTTTTTTAAAAGCAATTTGTTTCTCAGTTTAGGCCAATATGTATTCTTCTAAATATTTTTGGTAATAAAAATCACAATAAGCGTATATTGATTGGTTTGCACAAAAGTTATAGCGTCTACAAAAGAGGGGATATATTTATAGCATTTTTATTATTATTATTATTTTTTTTTTACTAGTAAAGACAGCGATCTGCGATTTTTTTGTGACTGCGACATTATGGCAGACACATTGGACAATTTTTACACATTTTTGGGATCATTGGCATTTATACAGCAATCAGTACTATAAAAATGCATTAATTACTGTAAAAATGTCACTGGTAGTGTAAGGGTTAACACTAGGGGGCAATCAAGGGGTTAACTGTGTTCCCTGCTACATGTTCTAACTGAAGGGGGATGGGACATGCTAGGGGAAGAGATAGATTGGTGTTCATACTTTGTAACGTAACATGACGGCGATTCACACAGCCGATCCATGTTGCCGCTATACAACTGCGGTGGCTGATCGGCAAGCAGTTAGGTGACTAGGCTAGGTGTGTATGGGCCCAGGATAGCATGCTGGGGAGGTTAGTGAAGGGAAATATGCATGAAGGACAAAAAGGAGCAGTAAAAGCTTACAGCATGCATGAGGACAAAGAGGACATTCACAGCATATTAGACATGTGCACAACAAAAAAATTAGTTTATTTCCGTTTTTGTTTTTTTTCGTTTCTGTTGATTCGTAACGATTAGTAAATTCGTAAGTCGTCGGTGTTCGTATTTGTAACGATTAGTAAATTCGTAAGTCGTCGGTGTTCGTATTCGTAACGATTCGTACATTCGTAAGTCGTCGGTGTTCGTATTCGTAACGATTCGTACATTCGTAAGAGTTATTTTTTTGTTGATTCGTTTTTCTGTTAGTTTAATTTTCGTTCATTTGTTTATTCGAAATTCGGACGCATTCATAGTTATTCGTACATTCGTAGATTCGTAATCGGAGCATAATTCATAATTTTATGTAATGTGTATGCTATTATTACATTTTAAGAGACACGGAAAATTACGAATCGAAAAAAAAGTTACAAATGTACGAATTTTTTCGTTCAATCTATTCGAAGCACGTTAAGCAGCACCATTGTAAGGGACACAAAAAATTACCAATTCAACCAAAAAAAAGTTACGAATGTACAAATTTGTTTGTTCATTTTCGTTGTTTCTGTTTTCGTTTTTCGGATTTTTCATTCGTACATTCGTTGTTTCTAGTTAGTTTTTTTCGGATTCGTTAAACGATTCGTTATTCGTTAAATTTTTTGGCGAATGGTTCGTTCATTCGTACTTAAACGAACAAACGAAAATAACGAAAAAAAACGAATTGCACATGTTTACAGCATATTACATTCATGGTAATTATGGAATGATGAAGTAAATACAATACATTAGCAAACATTAAATACATAGAATGTGATGTTAAAGGATACAACTAACCTTAATATGACTATATATGGCAGAACAGGTCTCTGGAATAATGATTTGTGAACTTCAGGTCCTGGAGACTTCTCCCTGTTGCCAAGTACCACAAGGTGGCAACGGGCCTTTGCTCGGGAGTGATAGCTTGGCGCATGCAGGTGTCCAGCTTCATAACATAAGGGATCAGCAAAACCAAGAGACAGTGAAAGATGGGGGTCATCAGGATTATTCTCCTGGAGCTCCCGCAACAAAGGCATATGACAGAATTGGTCATGATTAAGCAACCAATTCTTGGTCCAAGAACTCCTCCACCCCCTGTTCATGGACTGGATTTGGGTCAAAGCAATAACTCCAACACCAAGCCCAACAACAGCACAAACTCTACGACGAGTATGTAACCGCAACATGGCTAATAAATGAACGACTGCTCAGAACAAACTGATAGGACGCACTGAAAATCAGAAACGACCGGACAAGAACGCACTGAAAATCAGAAGCGAACTATCAATAGAACGCACAGAAAGACAGGAATGAACTGACAAGCTAGCACTGAAGAACAAATACAAACCGACAAGCACAAACTGAAAAGCAGAAACGAACTGAAAAGCACAAGGGTGAAAAGCGTGAATCGTCTCTCACCAAACTTCTACTAGCAGAAGAAAAACACGAGATTAGCAGAAGGAGCCCAAAGGGTGGCGCACTGGCTATTGAACTTCCTTTTTATCAGCCATCATACGTCTTGTATGTCACTACGTTCATAATTGTTGGCCAACATTTGTGTGACCATGTGTATGCAAGAAAAGTTGGAGCCAACACCCTTTGAACAAAAATCCATGGTTTTGTTGTCGGAAAGTTTGATCGTGTGTACGGGGCATTACTCTAAATCAGATAAGAGCATCAGCTATTTCATGTTTACTGCATGGCGAGGGACATATTTGGTGAGTTGTTCATTTGCCCATATACATATTCATCTGCTGTTTTTTTTTCTTATAATTTCAGTAGTGACACAAACTGGTGGTAGTTCTAAATATAGATCACACCTATTTACACTACTAGTCAAAAATGAATTCAAACAAACCTCATACATTCAAAGCTCAGATCAATATGAAGCTACTGTATTCTTTGTCCCTTGGCAAAGAAGTATATTATTTTGTCATTTGGCAAGTGTGTTATGAAAAAAATACTTGAGACTTAACCAAGTTAAATATGTTCACAACCTTTTTATAGAATATGCTTTACATATATTTTCACCTACAACTGATTGTAAAAACATGTTACTTATAAAACTTAATCAAGTTGTTGTTTTGTTGTTTTGTTTAAAGCCCTTACATATGCTGTTAATTGGTTGTTATTTTACATCATTGCTCCTAGTAATGTTTATATATTTTATTAGTTTTAATAGGTTCACATAAAATGTACAACGTTCATTCAAAGCTGTAAATTGCGTTTTAATTTTTGCAAAAAATGTATCTATGAGTTAGGACATTTCATATGCAATTACACAGCAACAATGTACCGGGAATATCTTGTGCCTAAAATATTGTGCTATGTTATTGCAATTACCAACAGATACTGTATCTGCTTATCAAGGACAGAAGATTTTAAAAGTTCAACACTGGGGCTAGAGAAACAGTGGTCAATTACATAGTGTGATGTCTGAAAGTTGGTATCGACATGATAGTCACAGATTGTGAACTAAAATTACTATTCAAAATACAAATAAGCATTCAAAGAGTAGAGATTAGTTGTTGACATAAACTGAAGGCTATACAGTATTTCTATAACTTGATATTGTAAGTTTTGGCATCCAAAAGATCATACTTTTCTTATGGTTACATAGGTACATAATTAGGCAGGTTGAAAAAGACACATATCCATCTAGTTCAACCAATAAAAAAACAAACAGTAGAGAAAACCTCCATATACAGAATTCTATCCTCACAGTTGATCCAAAGGATCTTATGATTACATCTTTAAAAGAGATGTATAGTTTTTTTTTTTTTTTCCACAATCATACTTACCTAGGTGGATGTAGTGTCGGTTCAATTTTGCATCTGTCCCCTGCTGGCTCTAACACTGAGAATCGAGCAATCTAACACTGCCGATCGCTCGGTTCTCAAGGCTCTGTGAGCAGAGAGCTGTTGACTGTCATTTACTGCTCTCTGCTCTGCCCCCCCCCCTCACTCACTGCAGTGCTGGACTATGGAGGGGGTGGGAGCAGCCGGTGCTGGCTCTCAGCGGCTGGGTGCCAGTCTAGGCATGTGGGCATATCCCGACTCCATTGTCGCAATCTTGCCCGAGCCTGGACTGGCTCTGTGACATCAGCAGAAAGCGGACTTCCGCCCTCTGTCTGCTGAAAATGTGTCACAGGAGTGCAGAACGAACTGCACTCCAGTGATCCACAGGAAAAGTACAGCTAAACGAGCTTTGGCTGTATTTCTCCTTTAAAGGGGTTGTAAACCCTCATGGTTTTTCACCTTAATGCATAGAATGCACCTCCTGTAGCATATGTAGCATAGTATCATAGTAGCTCCTAAATTGGTTGACCTTTTTAATTATATTAGCAATGGTCATACATTTCTTGATGAAATGCTATTGGCTAACATGTCTCTAATTCCAAAACCCAATAAAGACCTATTACTACCTCAAAATTATAGACCAATCTCTGTAATTAATAACGACCTTAAAATCTTTAGCAGAATCTTAACCGATCGTTTGTTATTATTATCCCCACTTTATTTTATATATATGATGATATGGTGAAAATAAAGTGGGGATAATGATAACAAACAATCGGTTAAGATTCTGCTAAAGATTTTAAGGTCGTTGTTAATTACAGAGATTGGTCTATAATTTTGAGGTAGTAATAGGTCTTTATTGGGTTTTGGAATTAGAGACATGTTAGCCAATAGCATTTCATCAAGAAATGTATGACCATTGCTAATACAATAAAAAAGGTCAATCAATTTAGGAGCTAGTTTTTTTCCCAAACACTATATTACGGATAATATTACATTAGCTACAAATATTTTTCATGATGTTAACCTGACTTCAAAAAAACTTTTACTCCTAGGCCCAGATATTCACAAGGCATTGCAGATTTAAAGATAAATTAATTCATCAAGCATTGTACCCTCATCCTAAAACTCGTATTAATTTTTCCCATTAGGATGGGGTACCCAACAAGGATGCCCTTTATCCCCATTACTATTCACTTTAGCTATATAACCTCTTGGAATTGCCATTTTAAATAACCTTGATATTACAGGCTATTCTACCATATGTTCTAAGTTTAAACTCTGTATGTATGCAGATGATGTTAAAATTTCAGGACTCTCAGTTAATGTAATGGAATCTGTGGCTTTGCCAATCAACTTTTCTACCTCAGATATAATTACTCTTAAGGCTTCTTTCCCTTTTATTTGGTCTACTTCCTCTATTTCCTTTCTAGGTATCACTCTCACCACAGAAGTTTAACTACTTTTCAAATAGAATTATCTTCCATTACTTAGTAAAATTAAACAACTATTTAAAACATGGACCATTTATCATATTTATCCTGCTCTCTCCCAATTTTTATATCTATTTAAAAAAAAATATATATATATATATATTTTGAGGTATAAAAGTCATATACAAGATGAATATAAGGGGAACAGAAGAAATGCAATAAGACATAATAAGTACATAACTCAGTGTGAGCAAGTGTGAAATTGGAGAGCCATATCAAAGTTTCAGAGAGATGACCAACAATAGGCATAACAACAAAACAATTGATGGAGCCCTATAAACCAGCTAGTAGCAACCTGTGGGCTTTTTAGGGCCTCTGAGTTATGTCAAGTCAGACATTGCCATAGTGAGATTGGGTCGGTCGACAATCCCAAGGGGATCAAGCTGTGCCGGGAGGGGAATCTCTAACCCCCGACTCCAACCCCCATCCCACCATGGAACAGTAGTATATGTTTAAGATAATGGCTATTCTCATAAGCATAAAATTACTGTAACTCTGATTTTCATAATAAACTCTATAACCCAAAACGTTTGGGTATTACAATATTTGGGAAATGGGATAGAATAGGAGGAAGTTAAGTTGGAGAGAGAGAAAGTAGAGTTTAGAGTTTGTCTATCAGCAGGATTTTTGGTAAAGTTCAGCCTGGCTTAACATTGGGGAGGAAGGAGATGCCTATATGGCGGGCCCAGGGCTCCCAGGTGCTTTCAAATTTGTGGACTGTGTCTGATAATATGCTGGATAACTTTTCCTGAGACATTATCCAGGAGATTTTCCTGTGTGCGACTCTTGCCGAGAGTTTCAGTTGTTTCCATGCCTTGGCAACAGTAAGTTTGGCTCCTAAGTGAATTAGCCTTCGAGTGGGAGCAGAGATCTTTGGTATCACGGCATTGAGGAGGGCAACCATTGGGTCCTGGGTATCAGGGATCCAGCGAGCTTGTCGATAATGTTGAAGATTTTTCTCCAAAAAGGGCATTCCCACCAAATGTGGGCCATTGTCCCTGAAAGTTGGCAACCTCTAAAGCAGGGGTCTTAAAACTATGGCCCTCCAGTTGTTCAGGAACTACAATTCCCATCATGCCTAGTCATGTCTGTGAATGTCAGAGTTTTGCAATGCCTCATGGGATGTGTAGTTCTGCAACAGCTGTAGTTTGAGGATCCCTGCTCTAAAGCATAGAGGGTCGGCCGAGGGGTATATAGAGGCTAATCTGGATGGTGTATAATATCATCTAGAAATTACTTTCAGACTAGCTTCTATGAGGGATGTATTTAGAATGCCCTTGAAGGATTTTAAACAAGCCATCTGCCAACTCCCCGGGTCCCAGCAGAATTGGAAATTAGACCCCCAGGAAGTCATGAAAGGGGATTTGGAGGTAGGAAGAACATGTGATGAGTAAATGATCGAGCTCCCTCCCTTCTGTTCCATGACTTGTCCAAACCAGAGTTCATAAGCAGTGAACCTAGGTGGAAGTGATTTATCTTTCCAGAGTGAGTGTAAGAAGTGCAAAATTTGTCTGAATCTGAAGCGTTCTGAAGCGGGTAGATCAACTTACTGATGCAGTGATTGTGGGAAAGAGGACCCGTGGAGGTGTAGAAATATCCGATTCAGTACAGTCCCTTGTCTAGCGACCATTTAAATGCTAATATGTTCATGCCTGGAGGGAAGTCAGGGTTATTAAATAAATGGGACAGGGGCTTGTTTGTGGTCAGGGCCATTGGTATGCGTATAGTGTCCCATAGGGCTAAGGAGTGAGATAAGGTAGGAGCCATTATCGGAGGATGGTTTTTCGGGGGACACCACAGTAAGAAGTCCAAGGTTTGGCTGGGAACTGCTTGTCTTTCTATTTGAACCCAGTCTGTTTTTTCAAATCTAGCCCTTTTCGTATGACAATACAGGGTGTGTTGCAGAATTCCGTATCTACCCTTTCCCCAGGTGAATTTCAGTAACTTGCTTTGAAAGGATTGAATGTGGTCCTTTTTAATGAGGATAGGGAGGGAGCGAAATAGGTAGAGCAGTCTGGGTAGCAGTGTCATTATTATAGAATTTATCCATCCTATCCAGGATAGGTTATGTTTGGACCAAGATCTAATTCAAGTTTACAGAACATAGGGGGTTAATTACTGACATAGAGGGACTCCATCTTAGGTGTTAAGTTAATTCCATGATATTTAATGGAATACTCACTCCATTCAAATTTAAAGGATTTCTTCAAAATGGTAACTGTGTCTGGCTGTAGATATACATTCAGCACTTGGGACTTAGAATAGTTAACCTGGAGCCCTGAAATTTCTGAGAATTCTTCTAATGTCTGCCTGGCATAAGTTAGGAAATGAGGTGATAGGGGAGGTGAGGAATAGTAGGATGTCATCCGCATAAAGACCACATTTATGAGTTTGGGAGCCACATGATACTCCTTTTATGTTTAGGTTTCAATTGCCAAGGCAAAAATCAGCGTTGAGAGTGGACATCCTTGCCTAGTGCCTTTTTGCAATATGTATTGGTTTAGAGTAGTATCCCTGGAGTTGAACACGAGCCTGTGTTTGAGAGTAGAGCGCTCGTATCAAGCCCATGAATCTTTCACCAAAGCCCCATCACTATAGAAGGGTAATGATATAGGGCCAGGAAACCGAATCATAGGCTTTTTGTATGTCTAAAGAGAGTAGCATGCCTGATTGTCTACAGCCCCCTTCCCAATTAGTTTGGAGTATGGATACTATATCAATTGCTCTCCTAATTTACTCAGTTCCCTGTCTGCCTGGGATGAATCCAACTTGATCTTTGTAAATATAAGTGTTGATGAAAGATGTGAATCGGTTGGCTAAGATTTTGGTCAGTATTTTCAGATCATTATTAATGAGGGATATCGGGCGATAGTTGCTAACCTCCTCTGGATTTTTGTAAGGCTTGGATATTACAGCAATGTATGCTGTAAAAAGTTGCGTGTCCATTGGGTAACCCTGGGTTTTGACATTAACATTTTTTGCTAGATGGGGAGCTAAGGTGTTGGCAAATGCTTTATAATATGGGGTGGAGAGACCATCTGGCCCGGGGGCAGATTCTCTTTTAAGGTCCCCTATGACACCTAGTACCTCCTGCTCGGTAAAGGGTGCTTCCAGAATATCTTTATGTTTGGGGGATCAGGCAAGGATGGGCAGATTATCCAGGAACCGATTAATGGATTGGGGGAACCCCCCTTCCCCAAAGCACCCACCCCCCATGTTGAGGGCATGCGGCCTGGTACGGTTCAGGAGGGGAGGCACTCGCTCATCCCCACCACCTTT
Organism: Lithobates sylvaticus; assembly: GCA_028564925.1. Taxonomy (NCBI): domain Eukaryota; kingdom Metazoa; phylum Chordata; class Amphibia; order Anura; family Ranidae; genus Lithobates; species Lithobates sylvaticus. The sequence continues at coordinate 144,229,594 of CM053036.1, read as the reverse complement.
CCTGACCGGCCAGGCTGCGTGCTCGGATAAGGGTCTGGTATGGATTTTGGGGGGACTTGGGGATCCCCTTAAAATCCATACCAGACCTAAGGGCCTGGTATGCTTTTGTAGGGGGAACCCATGCCGCATTTTTTATTTAAAATTTGGCGTGGAGTTCCCCCTCAAGATTCATACCAAACACAATGCCTGTTATTGGCGGAGATCCAAGTCGGATCCCTGCACCAGTGTGAACCGGCCTCAATGTACGCAATGCTTGTCACTCATTTGGAAAGGAAAAAACAAATTTTTCCTTTCCCGATGCGAGCCAGCTCGGCGCTGGCTCCCGCAACGGGGCTCGCAGGGTGTCAATCTCGGCAATAAAAGTGGCGAGATTGACACAATATCGCGGGCACCTACTGTAAGTTCTCTTAAGATTTCACAGACCTAAATTTTGTTTGCATGAAGGAGAGAAGAGGGCTTATTCCCAAATGAAATATATTATAATATTATTCAAGTACAAATAATCATATTAGCAAAAGTTATATGGTATTGACATTAGAATAATTATATACATAATTAAGCAAATGATTTTACATGTACTGGTTTATGTAATTTAATAATAATTTTTCTTTCATAATAATTTCAGAATGTATTGCATGGATATTCATAAAACCCATTAGTACATATATATATTATTATGATAAGGGTTGCAAATATGGTATCCTTTGAAAAGTTATCTGTATTGAAGCTGTATTTGAAATAATACATGGGTTAAATTCCAATGATCTGAGTCTCAAGGTATGTAGAACGCAAGTTAATTGCGTGGGGATATTTTCTCAAACATATATATTTCAAGAGTAGCCAAGATGACTAGAGTGGTTTGACAGATTTTAGACAGTTTATAGTTTCTGCTAAACCAAGGTCAGAAGTTCATTAAAGTATTAGAACAAAATCAATTCTAATACAATACTGCCCCCCGTTGGTGAAAATATTAAGAGTCTAAGATGGCCGCCAGACATGGTTGTCATGGTAATATGAAAACAAACTGTCATTTTACATCATCAATTACGTAGTAGTGATACCCACACCCAATTTTTGTCTGAGATAAAAGTGGTTATACATAGCAGAGAGGGGATCTTAAAGAAAAGCCTGAAAGAGAGCTAAAAGATCGATTGGAGGAAGCTTGGAGGAGACCCAGAGATGTAGGAGTGTAGGAGTGTTGGAAGAGGTCCCTTGTGGGACACCTACTTAATGCTTCTCAAAACAACAGAATTATTAAGCCCTGGTAAAGTATTAATCTGTTTATCTTATCTGTTGGTAATTTAATTGTTTTAAAATGTACAAAAAATAACCATTTATTTATGTGGCCTAGCAATTTGGAGTTGTGTTTTTTTCTAACTGCAGCATGATATAATTATATTCCAAATATTAACTATAATATATACACATTTTTGTCTGTCCCTATAAAGCTAAGACCAAAGTCTGTACAATGGTTTTGTCATGATATGTGTTTAAAAATAGAGTGTCGCCTGCACTAGAATGTTATCTGCACCAAGGTCTTTGTAAATCCTAAAGGCTTTTTTGCGTTTCTGTGTGGAGTTAAAAACCCTTACATAGTGGTAAATAATGTGGAGACCCATAGTAAGGGCATAAAACAATTATTCTGAGCTAGAGCCCTATAGGTGATCAGTAGCCAGGTAGGTAGGAGCTAATTTATGTGTAAAACATGGGACTCCTCTGACCGAGCACCATAGTCTATGCTGCAAAAGTCCAAGTTTATGAGTGTGTCAGAGGGGTCAGAAAGATAAATCATTGCTATCTTGCATAGGTACCTTCTAATAAGACATATAAGGAACATTCCCTTCATGGTCATATCAGTTAGCATATCGACAAAGAAAATAAAAATAAGAAATAAAGAACACAAGTAATAACCTTTTGTGAACTAACCAGTCCAATACTCAACCAGCACTCTCCAAAACTGTCAGTGAATTTGTTGTTGAGCAAAAAGGTTAACAGCCCCCACTTTCAAAGAATTAAAGGGGGTAGTGTTGGAAAACAAAGTGACTGTGAGTAGAGGTGCAATAAAGATGGGCGGGAAGCCAGGATATCAGAATCCTCAAAGTTGGGCTTAGTGCTTCAATAAACTTAGGTAAATTGGGTAAGGAATGCCTTCTACCAGTGGAGATCAAGCTTCTCTGTCCCTAGATCTTCTTCTGTTCCTCTGATCCCATTGTGGCGATGGAGTGGCCCAAATTGGTGTTGGGCGAGGAGTAGAAGGGAGCCTCAGGGTGGTGTGTGGGTCCATTAGGCCCAACTTGATGAGCAAGTCCTTGCCCTGGGAGAGATTGGTCACCATATATGTGGTGCCATTGTGGGGGACCGAGAGTTTGAAAGGGAAGCCCCATCAATAGTGGATCCTAAAGGATTGCAGGACAAACATGACCTCTTTTAACCACCTTCTTTTATCCAGTGTTGCAGGAGAGAAGATAGATTTGAATAGAAATCCCCTCTAGTTGGATTAAAGGGGTCTTACGAGAGGCACGGAGGATGTCCGCTTTCACCATAAAGTCCTTCAGGGATATCACTATGTCTCTTGGGGAATTTTCAGGGGGTGGTTTTGGCCATAGGACCCTGTGGATTCTATTGCATATGAAGGCGGTATCAGCGTGATCTGGGAGCAAGAAGTGAAATATTTTCTTCACCGCAGATTGTAGATCTACTACCATTTCAGGTACCCCATGTACCCTGATGTTATTTCTCCTGTTACGGTTGATTTATCCCAAGTCCACAACACAAAGCATACACCGCTCAGGCCAACAAGGTGAAATATCTCTACAGGTGCTAGCCCTGGCTCACCACCATTGCTGAAGTGTGTAGAAGAAAGAAAGTGGCCACACACTAGAATGAGAAGTTTGTTTGACAGAAATCTTTATTGTTGCATGCCAGACAGATGATACAAGATGAAGGTTGATGTTTCATACTGATATACCATGCTTGTTCACAGACAGTCGATTTATGCAGCTCAGCCTGAAATTTATGTGCCAGTCTGTCATACATGGCTAAAAGGCTATCCTCCAAATAGACCCTAGTGAGGGGAGTGGTATATTTACTGTGTTCAGAGGCTGCCGAAGGTGAGGCCGCCGGATCTGGCGGGTCTGCATGTGCCTGTAACAGCTGGGGGGCATCTTGGGATATCATTGTTTTTTCCCTCATGCAGAGCGGTTATAGACCGCTGGACGGGCTTCCTCTTGCGGTTCTTGGAAGTAGGCATGCACTGTCAGGTCCCCCAGGCCCCCAGGGGTGCCAAGGTGAACTATCGGGAGGTTCAGCACTAAATGGCCCTGGGGGACAGGTTTAAGTCTCTGCTTCCCTCAGAGCTCCTGTGTCTAGCGTCCGTCCAGCTTCACATTGCATGGCTTTACATTTTCAAACACTTAAATACATTTCAATTAACTTTTTTAAACAACAAGTATTTATAAAGCATTGAATTAAGAATTTACTGCAGGTGATATATTCATTGTAATTTAAAACACATACACCAGGAAGATAAACCTATATTGAATGTTTGGTAAGGTCACACTCATTGCTTCATATACATACTCACTTTTAAAATATAGTCTTAAGCATTAAAACTGTTCTGAAACAAAGGGATAAACAGTTATGTTAAAAATGTATATAAAAGAGTTTGAGTTTCCAATTATAGCAGGATATATGGAAAAGTCTACCCTATTTTCATTTGATATTAGGATATGTTGGAGAGTATAGATGAACTGTTCAAAAGCATTGCAATCATTGAACTCTAGCTCCGTTACTGGAACAAGAAACATATCACACTGCTAATGCTCAGCAAAAATAAAATTTTAAACTGGTAGAAATTACTTTATGAGCCTTTAGCACATAAAGATATGCTAATAGATACAACATTTTCATTTTATGTTTAATAATGTTCATCATGTTTTATATTTACTCTGCTGCCAGCTTAATTTTCATTACTCTAGCAAAAAAGTCAAATGAAGGTCACTTTATTACAAGTAAAGCTGGGTTCTGCTTGTTCCAACACATTGTTTTTTTGTATTTTACCTTACTCCACTATTTAAGTTTTTTTTTTTTTTTTTTTTTTGTATAATTATTTGGTAAGGTTTGTTTTAGACTCTTAGCCTATTATGTAAAATATAATATGATGTTCAATTGTTTATGAAGATCCACTATGAGGCCATATCTAAGCGTAGTCAGGAAGGGGTTAATCATTATCACTATGGGTATCTACTATATACCAACTACAGTCATTTTATGTGCAGTAGACAGGCTCCCACCATCCAGCTGGATAAGTGCAGTGGCAGGTCACCCTGGAGGATGACATGGGCTCACCCAAAGTGCGGAGTCCAAACCCTAACCAGTGTTCACCAGAGCTCCTGATGATGGAGATGAATTTTCCTGCATGTTAGTACCAGGTTGAGGTCCTTAGGATCGCCCCACCAAGTGGTGAGTAAGCCAAAGTTCAGTCTAGATCAAGCAGAAGCATAGTCAGTAAATAAGCCAAAGGTCTGTGACAAGTGGTCACAGGCTGGGATTAAGCAGAAGCATAGTCTAGGAACAAGCCAAAAATAATGAGTGGTAGCAGAAATACAGGTGGCAGTAGAAGCGACAAGGAGCCAGATATTGGCTGGAGAAAGCACAATAATCTGGTGAATAGGAAATGCAAAGGAATGGCTTAAAAAGGAATTTCAGGGCGCATGTGCGGCTTTCTGGCATTGCGGACGTGCCCTGAGTGAGCTCCGAGCTCCCGCCGCTCTCCGTGACCTCCGCACAGCAAAATTAGCTTCAAATAGAAACGAGGGTAAGCCTGACAACATACCCTACTCCCTGGGTGCCCCATGGGAAAGATTGGCCAGCAGCAGCACAACTACAAACCACTGTTTGGGCCGCGAGCGGGATCGGAGATGGACCGCTTCATTACTAGGCCGCAATCCACGGCCTTGATTACTTCTGAATGAATGAATGAATGAATGAATGATTTGTATAGCGCTGCAACTGCGAACTGAATCGCCTCGAGGCGCTTGATCCGACCTGCGTTGATTCCTTCTTAGAAGAGGTAGGTCTTGAGTTTTTTCCTGAAGGCCCGATGGTCTTTTTCCAAGCGGATGTTCGTAGGTAGAGCGTTCCATAGCCGTGGTCCTTGGACTGCAAATCTTCGTTCTCCCCTTGACTTGTACCGGGATTTGGGGACAAGGAGGAGGTTTTGGTCGTTAGATCGGAGGTTGCGATTGGGGGTGTAGTGTTGTATTTTTTCGCATAAGTATTGAGGAGCATCTCCTTGTGTGCATTTGTGGGTCAAGCAGAGGGTCTTGAATGTGATCCGATCTTTACGGTTAGCCAATGGAGGGTCCTCAGGGATGGGGAGATGGATTCCCATGGTTTTTTATCCTGTGACTAGTCTTGCTGCCGTGTTTTGAACGACTTGTAGTCGTGCAATCTGGAATTTAGGTAGTCCTATGTAGAGGGAGTTTGCATAGTCGAGTCGAGAGTTGATGATTGTTCCTACCACTACGGCTTTGTCCTTTTCTGGAATGAAGGGGATGAGTCTACGTAGCAGGCGTAGAAGGTGGTAGGATCCGCTGACTACTGATCCTATTTGTGCATTCATTGACATTTCTGAATCGAAGATGACACCGAGACTTTTGGCTTTTATGCTCAGGGGGATGGTCTGTCCAAGGATGGTGGGCGGAGTCCATGGTGTCGTAGATTTAGTTTTCCGGTTTGCATTTAGGAGAAGGAGTTCTGTTTTGGTTCCGTTAAGTTTGAGGGAGTTTGTGGACATCCAGTCGTCTATTGATGCAAGGCATTTTTCTAATTCCTGATATTGGTCTTTTTGTCCGGGGATCCGAAGGTAGAGTTGAGTATCATCTGCGTATGAGTGGAAGCATAGATCAGATTTGCTGATGATTTTTAGGAGTGGACGGATGTAAATGTTGAAGAGCACGGGTGACAAAGGTGATCCTTGAGGGACTCCATAGGAGACTGCACAGGATTCAGATGTGAAGGCTCCAAGTTTCACTGTCTGTGACCGATTTCCTAAGAAGGAAGTGAACCATGGTAAGTCTGAAACTGTGACTCCTGCTACTTCTTTGAGGCGGGTGAGTAAAGTGTTGTGATCCAGTGTGTCAAATGCTGCACTAAGGTCCAGGAGTACCAGGAGACATGATTCTCCATCATCTGCTGCTTCCAAGGCATCATCCCATATTTTGAGGAGAGCTGTTTCTGTGCCATGGCCCGGGCGGAAGCCTGATTGCAGAGGGTCCAGGAGATTGTGTGTGTCCAGATGGAGTTGTAGCTGTTGTACCACTACTTTCTCCATAATCTTGGAGATGGTGTTCAAGCTAGTTATCGGTCTTCGGTGGTTGGGGTTTCTTGGATCCAAGTTGGGTTTCTTTAGGAGGGGTTTGACTATGCCTTGCTTGAGGGAGTTCGGAACAATTCCTTCTTTGAATGACTGATTTATGAGTAGTGTTATAGTAGGTGCCAAGATGTCAGAGCATTCTTTCAGAAGTTTTGTGGGGATGATATCGTTGGGTGAAGTGCTGTCCCGGAGGCTTCTGATGATGTTTCTTGTGGTCTCTATGGCGATCGGGGTCAGCGAAAAATTCGGTGGTTGTGCGATGTTTGAATCGGCTTCCTCTTTTTGGATGCAGTTGATTGTATTTTTCTGTTGGATATTTTCCCGAATGCTGTCGATTTTGTCGATAAAAAAATCCGATAACTCATTGCAAAATTCTTGAGTTTCGTTGGTAGGGGGCTCTAGGCAGGTAGGGTTCATAGTCTGGGCGACTAGTTTGAATAGTTCACGAGGGCGGTTTAGGGCTTTTGTGATGGTGTTTGAGAAGTGTTCTTTTTTTGCTTTGAAGATAGCTTTGTGATATTCGTGATATTTGTGATATTCGTGATGTTTGTGATATTTGTGATATTTGTGAGATTCTGCTGATCCCTTTGCCGCTATGGACCCGTTATTGGGAACGAAGGATACAGGACTCTCTGTGCCTACAAGTGCTCTGATTACAAGCTCCGCCACCCACCCAGCACAGGAGGTTCTCACCGCTGACATTTTGGATGAAAAACTAGACTCCAAACTGCAACACCTGCTCCAGCAGATTACCCGGAGCATCGCGGTGGAGGTGAGAAAAATCTCAGCAGAATTGAGGGGGGAAATCACTCAAATTGGGGAACGTACTTATGCCCTTGAACACAAGTTTGACGAAATGGTGAACTATGTGCAGGACATAGAGGAGGAAAAATACAATCTCAAACATTCAGTCTCCCAATTACAACGTCAGCAGGAAGATTTAGAGAACAGGAAGAGACGCCAAAACCTCCGCTTCCGTGGTATCCCCGAGACTGTGGGGGGACTCCTCGCTATGCTCATACCTCCTGGGGCTCTTTAATGTTCTAGCCCCCACAGTAGTGGATGTGGATTGGCGTATGGATAGGGCTCATCGCTCCCTAGGCCCAAAACCCCCGTCTGGTGCCAGGCCCAGAGATGTCATTGTGAGGTTTCATTATTATGACAGTAAAAAGGCCTGGCCACACATAACAAATCCCCAAATCTCCTACAAGGGGGCGAAGCTACAGATTTGTAGTGACCTGTCCCCATCACCCTGGCCAAAAGGAGAAATATACACTCTATCACAGCCCATCTACAGCTACACAAGGTCCTTTACTACTGGGGCTTCCCCTTCTGTCTCAATGTGTCTAAAGATGGTGTTCAACACCGCCTGCGTGACCTACCTAAAAGCCTCGGACTTCCGCCTGAAGATGATCCCCACTCTGCTCCTCCACAAGCTCGTCCTTTTCCGTACACTCCCAGATGCCTTTGGACCCCTGTGGGGGGCCAATCGAGGAAACATCTTACCACCCCTCAACACCCAAGATCCTCCAAGCAACCTCCTTGATCCATTTCAGTGGAAATACCTGGTCCCAACCTGTTTTGTTTTTTTGTTAAGTCCTTGGTAGGCTTATTGCTGCGAGCTGGACTTTAGATCTGAAGAGTTACCCTCACACTTGTGTTGGGAGCTAGTGTCTCAATCCCACGAGGTAACAATGTTTTGACGTTTTTTGGTTAAACTGTTTCCAACAAGATTTTTTGCGTGACTATTTTTTTTTTTTTTATATATCTTTATTTATCAAAATGTTTCTGTTATTTACAAATTAAACATCCAATTACATTTTTACAAAAGGTGTCAGCCTATTTCTTATAGGTTATAAATTTATATTTTAACTTATATACTAAATTGCAGCTCGTATATATAACCATTTAAAGTTCCTTGTATCTCCATAGGTTTACTAACACCTTTCCTCTTCCTTACCCACCTACCATTCATTCCACTACTTCCACCACATTCATTCCAACAGGGGAGGGGGGGGGGGGAAGGGAAAAAAAAAAAAAGGGGGATGGGGGAGGGCAAGAAGTCCCCTTCCACTCTCATATAAGTTCCTTCCACCTTGGGTATAATATCTTAAATCTTATCCAGGCCTGCCAAGCATTACTTGCTTCCTCCTTATTTGCGTTTTTCTTTTTCCATTCTTATCTCCAGTTTACACATTTCGTCCATCTCCATCTCCCACTCTTCTATATTGGGACTCCTACTATTTTTCCATTTCCTGGCTATAATGGTACGTGCTGCTGTTAGAAAATATTTCAAAGTTCCTTTCCTCACCTTTTTTACCGATCCCATGTTCATGGACAATACTGACATCAAGATGTCGGGTTGAATTTCTGTTCCTGTCATTAATGCGTATGTTTTATATATCTGTTCCCAAAAGCCGTATACTCCAGGACAGTCAAACCATATATGTGACATTGTTCCAGCAGCTTGATGACGACTCCAACATATGTTTTTATTTTCAGGATTAATTTTATTCATATCTGTTGGACATCGATACCATCTTGCCAGCAATTTGTAATTCCTTTCCTGATCTCTACTGGATTTGGATAATTTATGAATAATTTTAAAAGCTTCCTTCCATTTATCTTTAGGAATATCTAGTTCTAGTTCTTCTTCCCACCTCTTTATATATATATATATAATCTCTTTTTCCTTATCATTGTTCATTAAATATTTATATATATTAGACAAGTAATGAGTCGGTTTCTGTTCTTCTATTAGTATTTTCTCAAAATCTAGTAGAGGTCTATTTATTGCATCTTCTTTTGCTATACAGGAAATGTATTTATATAATTGCCAGTATTGTATCCAATTATTTTTATATTCTATACCCATGGCTTCAAATGGTATTTACCTATCCTGCTCGATTATGTCCTTTATTCTAGTATCTTGTTTTTTATTCCATTTCAAGAAGGTTCCTGATTTCATTGCTAGTGGAAATTCAGGGTTGTCGAATATAGGGGTCATTGGCCCAATATATGTTGATCCTTTGCCCTGTCTTAATAGTCCATCCCATACTTTCAATGTCCGGGCCACGAAATACGGCATATCTCCATCTAGTGGACGCCTCTCCTTTCTAAACCATGGTAAGGACTTTAGGCTAATGGTTGAAATCTCTTCTTCCAGTCTGACCCATTCTTTAGAGTCTTCATTTTGGAACCAGTCTATTATTCTGGTTATTAGGGCCGCTTTTAAATATATCGAAATATCTGGAAGTGCCAGCCCTCCTTCCTCCTTAGAACGGGTCAGTATTCTCCTGCTTATTCTAGCAGGTCTGCCTGCCCAGATAAAACTTCCTATCGCTTTCCGTATTTGGATTAACATTTTCTTTATGGGGAAAAGGGGTATAGCCTGGAATATATATAAAATCTTAGGTAGTATATCCATTTTTATTATGTTTATCCTCCCTATCCAGGAGTGAGTTCCTTTTGAGTATTGTTGTAATAGCTTTATTATTTTATCTGTAATTGGGAGGTAATTAAGTTTGTATAGTTTGTTTAGTTCTTTAGGGCTATTAATTCCTAGATATTTTACTGCTAGGGCTTGCCATTTAAAGGGGAAATTAGTCCTGATTAATTCAATTTTATCTTTAGGGAGTATAATATCCATTATTTCAGACTTATTATAATTTACTTTAAAGTTACTGACCCTGGCAAAATTTTCGAATTCTTGTATTAAATTCGGAAGTGTTATTACCGGATTTGTTATGTAGACCAATAAATTGTCTGCATAAATAGACAACTTGTACTCCGTCTCCCTTACTTTCAGCCCCTGTATATTTGTATTTTTCCGGATGGCTATTGCTAGGTGTTCCATAACCAGCACGTATAGCAAGGGAGACAAGGGACATCCTTGTCTAGTTCCATTGGTTATCGTTATGGGCTCAGAGATTCCTCCAGCTGCTCTAATTCTGGCGATAGGCTTTTGGTATAATACCATTATTTTTTCTAGTAAATTTGGTCCTATTCCCCATTGTTTTAATGTCTCTTCGAGAAAACACCATCCCACCCTGTCGAACGCTTTTTCAGCATCCACCGCCAAGAGACAGGATGGGATGGTGTGTCTCTGAGCATATTCCATGAGTGTTACTGTTTTTGAGGTATTATCTCTTGCTTCTCTCCCCTTTACGAATCCCGCTTGATCTAAGTGTATATATCTAGGGAGTATAGGGGTAAGTCTGTTAGCTATGACCTTAGAATATATTCTAAGGTCAATGTTTGTTAAAGAGATAGGTCGATAACTTCCACAGCTAGTGTGGTCCTTTTCGGGTTTAGGTATAAGGGAGATGTAAGCTTGCATTCCCTGTGGGACAAAGGGTTGATTGATTGTTACCTCATTGAATAAGTGTTTCATGATTGGGATCAATAAATCTTTAAACGTTTTATAAAACCTCGGGGTGAAGCCGTCCGGGCCTGGGCTTTTCCCTATTACCAGAGAATCAACTACCTTTTTAATTTCATGTTCTGTTATCTCTTCCTCAAGCTGTTCTTTATCCGAATTTGTTAATGTTTGTATCGGAGTGTTTTTTATATATTCCTGTACAAGTTGTTGAAAAGCTTCGGGACTCCTTTCTGCCAATGGGTTGGGAATATTGTATAACTTGGTATAGAAGCTCCGGAAGGTTTCAACAATGTCTTTTGGTTTATGGGCATAATTACCTGCTTCATTTTTTATTTTTACAATCGAAGTTAAATTTACTTGTTGATGTATCTTCCTTGCTAATAATTTACCGGGTTTATTCCCTTGGTGATAGTTCAGAGACCGGATCTTATCTCAGCTTTGTAAGGTTTCTTCATCTAGTAATATTTTAAGCTCATTTTTATTTGTAGTTAATTCTTTTAATAGTTCTTGTACCATCTTTTGCTTATGTTGTTTTTCTATTTTTTCTATTTCATTTGATAGTTGGATTATTTTGTTTCCCTTCATTTTTTTTAATCTAGACCCATGTTTGATAAATAGACCTCTTATGATGCATTTTAATGTTTCCCATTGATTGGGTAGGGAAGTATTATCTCCTATGTGGTCTATCGAGAAATTTGTTATTGCTTCCCTGATCTCGGTTAAACATGTCTCATCAAATAATAAATTATCATTGAGTCTCCAAGAGCTCCTAGTTTTCTTCTCTTTGTCTATAGTCAAGGTAATATAAATAGGTGCATGATCTGACCATATTGCACTACCAATCTCGGGGGAGGAGAGCTCAGGCAGTCCCTGTTGGTTTACTAAAAAATAATCCAGTCGGTGGTAGGTTCCGTGAACCTTTGATAGGAACGTATAGTCCCTATCTACCGGGTAGGCCATTCTCCATACATCTATCAAATGAAATCTATTCATCATTTCTACAAACTTTTTTCTTGCAATATTTCTTTCTTTTTTTGGGGGAGCTGAAGTGTCCATTCCAGGATCAAAGATAAAATTAAAGTCTCCACCAATTACAATGACCCCTTCTGCTTTATCCATTAAATCTGTAAGGAGTTGCGTCCCAAGTTCGATCTGGTCGTGATTAGGCAGATATATGTTAATAAAAGTATATTTCTTGCCAAAGATAGTGACCTTCAGCAGGAGCCCTCTTCCGTCCTTATTTCTATGGATTTCTAATACTTGGTGTGGTACAGATTTGTGTATTGCAATAGCGACTCCACGAGATTTTAAGTATGTAAAGGAGTCGTGGTACCATGTTGGATAATGCCTGTTTCGTATATTGGGTATGTGATCTGAACGGAAATGTGTTTCCTGGAACATAATTATGCCAATATTTTGTCTATGGCATGACTGCAGAACCTGGAGTCTCTTAGAGGGTATATTTAGTCCTCTAATATTATATGAACATATTTTTATCATACTGGAGATTCCAAAATGGTAGGGTAGGAAGGAAGAAGAGAGAGGGGAGAGGGAAAAAAAAAAAAGGAGTTCAACTATCTAAGTTGTGTCCTTTAGTCAATATTCACATTCATTCCATTCACTCTACATACATTTATGTCCTTAATCTACGACTAATCTAAGTCAACCCTTAACGTATAAGGTCCCTATTTGGGGTACATGAACACTTCCCCCAGCAGAACAGTGCCCCCCCATTAATTTTACTCTTTACATATTATTTATATTATGTTCTTTTTCCCAATACATTTCGCCTCTCTTCCCTTCCCTCATCTCCCCCCCCCCCCTTCCGAAGAAGGGCGGGGGAGAGTCAAGAAAAAGGGAGAAAGGAAGAGAGAAAAAAAGAAAACAACAAAAAAAAATGATCCTGTGTGGTCAAGGGGGGAAAGAGAGACAGGGGGAAGAGACAAAAAAATGGGGGAGGGGGGGGGGGGAACGCTGGGATGGGCCATCAGATTGTCCATTGTTATCTCTACCAATAGAATATTATCTGTTGTATGGCATATTTTCATTCATCTAATACATATCCATATAAATACATATCCATATATATATACATATCACTATAAGTTTGGTTTGGTTCTTATAATCATTAACCCGTACCAAAGGAAAAAAAAAAAAAAAAAAAGTTGGAATGGGCCATCTGATTAACCATTGATTTCCCCACCAATGGACAATTTCTTATTATCTAGCATATTACATTCATCTTATACATATTTATTTGGTATAAATTCAACTCTTATATTCATTAACCCCATACCTGAAAAAAAATAAAAATAAATAAATAAATAAAAAAAGACAAGTTGGAATGGGCCATCTGATTAATCATTGTTTTCCCCACCGATGGACAATTTCCTATTATCTAGTATATTGCATTCATCTTATACATATTTATTTGGTGTATATTTAATTCAACTCTTATATTCATTAACCCCATACCTGAAAAAAAAAAAAAAATATAAGTATAAAAATAAAAAAAGTGGCTGCATTAGTGTTTACATATGTTTGTGGCCAAGCCGGTAAGTCAATTAAGGGTAGGTCAAGGTTTTTCAGGAAATCTGGAAGTACTTTTAAGTCCCGGAAAGTGTTTTTCTGACCATTTTGATGAACTATTATTTGAAACGGGGTGCCCCATTTGTATAAAATGTTCTTTTCTTTTAGTATGTCCAGTAGTGGTTTTAAAGCCTTCCTTTTAATCAAAGTGTGTTTGGACAGATCCTGCAAGAGGATCAGTGGGGTACCTTCATATTCGAAATTCCTTTGCTTCCTAGCCTCCGCCATGATATTCTCTTTTACCCGGAAAAAGTGTATTCTAGAGATTGCATCTCTGGGTTTTGTTGGATCCTTGTCTTTTAGGCCCTGTGCTCTGTGTGCTCGATCAATCTCAATACCAGTTGTATTTGGTTGTTTTAATATTATATTGAAAATTTCTTGTAATGTATTTTTCAGTTTGTCTGGTGTTATTGATTCTGGAAGCCCTCTAACTCTGATGTTATTGCGTCTAGTTCTGTTCTCCATTTCATCATTCGAATTAAACATTTGGACTAAAAAACTGTCGGTCTCCCTGTTCCTTTCTTCTAGGTCAAGAATTTTTTGGTTTATGTCTCCAATTTTCGTATTTATATTTTCCACCCTTTTTTGTGTCTCCGTCACAGCTGCTTTTATTGTTTGTATCTCGGTTTTATATGAAGTCTCTAATCTGTACACATATCTATCCATATCCTCTCTTGTGGGTATTGATTTTATGTATGATTGTATATCCCAATTTTGTCCGCCCGTGGTTTCTTCCATATGTAGTATGTTATTCATTATTCTCCAAGGTAGTGTTAGTTACTACATCTGAGTCTCCACAGGAGGTCCCAGGGTCTATTTCAGACATCATAGAATTTTCAAGTGTTATTTGTGAATTTGGGTTTTTGAAAAATCCTGTTATGCCTGTTTTTGGATTCGGACTTGATTTTGCTATCGCTGGCGGGTTTTTTATTGTTCCCCCCGCAGACCCTCTTTTCGCTTTTCGCGCTTTTGGGGGGCATTTCCCAAGAGAGAGAGTGGATAATTTTGAAGAGGGGGGTATAATTGTCCCCTTATTCTGTCTAATTTTTCCTCCTTATTCCCCTCCTCTCTCTTTTCTCTTTTATATATATCCCGCAGAGCCGCTTTAAAGGGAACTTAAAGGTTTGTTAAATATGCAGATTACGCTTGTCCCCTTATATGTGCTCTTAGGATCTATAGCGAGGTGTACACTGCTCCTGTGTGTATCTAGTGCAGGATATATAGGGCCATGTAGGAAGTTTAGACGAAACAGATAAATAATAAAAAAAAAAAAAATAATAATTCTCAGACCTATTTTGTCAGCCTCCTCGATCTAGTGGGTCTATCTCCTTTATTTATCCTCTGTATTATCCAGCCCTTAATATCCTTCAGATAAAGTCTGCCGGGCCTCGGTTGATTTGGGGTATTTTCTGAATATGTCCTCCCTGCTTTCGTCTGGCTGTGAAGCCTAGATCTCTATAGCCTTATGTTCGGGGCTTACCTTCCACGGTGCAGCCTCTATCTCAGGTGTCCTTCTCGGGCTGGCTCGTTTGCTCCGGCAGGCTCGTTGTGGCTGTGACGTTTTCCGGCCGTGCTCGGTGTCCTTCTCGGGCCGGTACAGTTGCTCCGGCAGGCTCGTTGTGGCTATGGAGTGGCTGTGAAGTTTTCCGGCCGTACTCGGCTTACGACGCCGAGTCTTCAGAGGCTTCAGAGGCTTCGGGCTAATCAAACGGTGTTGGGGTATTTCCGGGCAGTCCAATACGGCGCCTCGCTGCAGTTGCCGCTCCGATCGGCTTCTTCCCAGGGATCCCACCGGTTCAGCCGCCAGGCAACGTGGGGGAGTCCACGACCCTCGATCAGGTAAGTTTTCTCCCACCACTATCTGGCTTTTGAATATATATTCCGTCAGGGGCTCCTCAGAAAAAACAGCCTGCACAGGTATAGTCCTCTACAGCAGCGTGTCCGTTTATCTCAGCAGTTTCTCTTTGGGTCAGCAGCTATTCAGTGGTTGCTTTAGGGCTTCATCCAGAGACCTTCAATTTCAGCTGGTTGGCTGGGGGGGGGGGGGAGGAGAGCAGAGCTCACCGCACGTCTGCTCCGGTCAGTGTCATCTCACCAACTCCCACACCTGCTTGACTATTTTTGATGTCACTACTAAGTGTTCTAATTTTTCCTAAGGAGATGTGGCGGACTCTCATTCTATTCTCAGACTTTTCTGCTGGAGGCCCCGTGCGTCCCTATTGAACCCATGACATTGTTCAGGGTCTCCTGAGATGTGGCAACATGATACACGCAGTGTTGTGACTTATATAGGGACAAGGGGCGGGGCCACCGCCTCATGTCACATGGTGACCCCGCCCCCATATGTCGTCACAGTCCCAGCAACCTCCGGAAGAAGACGATGACGCAGAAGGCGGCGGCGACGACAGCGACAAGAACAGAAGAGACCCCTGAAGACCCCCAAAGGCGGAACGAGGCCCTCAGACGACGACGAAGAAGAAAGCCGGGCTCCTCCACTCGTGAAAGAGCTAAGTAAAATAGCAGAAGAGAGTAGAGGAGTCCGGCGAGAAGACCCCCCAAGATGGAAGAAGACCCCCGGAGCTGTGCAATAAAATATTTAAAAAAAATTGTGTTTTTTTTTTTTTATTTACACTTTTACACCTTAGGTGAATGGGGGGCCAGTATCTGGGGGCCCCCTTATTAAAGGGGGCTCCCGGATTCCGATAAGCCCCCCCGCCCGGAGACCCCGACAACCAATGGCCAGGGTTGTCGGGAAGAGGCCCTTGTCCTCATCAACATGGGCACAAGGTGCTTTGGGGTGGGGGGGCCACAGGGCCCCCCTTTCCCCAGGGCACCCCCCATGTTAAGAGAACACGGCCTGGTATGGCTCAGGAGGGGGGGGCGCTCACTCGTCCCCACCCCCTTTCCTGGCCGGCTGGGCTGCGTGCTCGGATAAGGGTCTGAGATGGATTTGGGGGGGACCCCCACGCCGTTTTTTCGGTGTAGGGATTCCCCTTTAAATCCATGCCAGGTGACAGGGCTAGCGCAGCGGCATTCACTGCCTTCGCTAGTCCCGTCTACCTGCAGTCATGTTCTAAATGAACAGACTTTCCGATTGTGTGTCGGCAAGTCCGTTCATTTCAAAAGTCAAGACTAGCACACAGACCGCGGGATTGTCCGCTGGACTCGCGAGTCCAGCGGACAATTTTAAGTCTGAACTTAAAACTTAGTCCGCCGGACTGTTGGGAGGAAAAAGTCCGCCAACATCCACACACGGGCGGATTGTCCGGCGGACTTCAGTCTGGCGGACAATCCCGCGGGAAAGTCTGCTCGTGTGTACGCGGCCTTAGAGAGAGAAGGGGCCAGGAGAAAGAGAAGGAGTGAACTCTTCTGGGAGGATGAGAAAAGGGCTTCCTCTGTACTGTGTAAAGTTACTGTGACATCTTCAATTGTGCCACCATCTGCTCCACATCTCCAACAGGCTCTGGGGACTTGAGGGTAAATACAGGACTTTGGAGATTATATAAGGATGATATATGGACCCTGTATCATCTGACACAGTGATGTTACTTGATCACAGATAATGGAGTGCTGCAACATTGGACTGCTTGGTTATATCATTTAGATTGCTTGTTGCATTGAACCTAACTAAATCTATGGGAGTTGTTCTCTACCACCCTAGGTTACAAAAGTATAGGTAAGTCAATGGGGAGGTTGGGAGGGCTGCAAGGAACCACAGGGGAATATAGTATGCCAATTGGACATAATATAATAAGCAATTCTCAGCTGCAGAAAGGATATAGTAATTTTTTTAATGCAAATGGAAGTTTTTCTTATGCCCCGTACACACGATCAGACTATCCGGCGGATTTGTCCGACAGACTAGAGTCCACCATACAATCCGACCATGTGTGGGCTAGTCCACGGGACTTTTGAAATGAACGGACTTGCCGACACATGGAGTAGAGTCCGTTCATTTATATAGTGACTCCAGGTAGACGGGACTAGCAAAGGAAGTCAATGCCGCTGCCTCCCTCGGTGAGATTGACACCTTGCTAGCCCCGTCGCCTGGTATGGATTTAAAGGGGAATTCCTAAGCTGAAAAAATTGCGTGGGGGTCCCCCCCAAATCCATATCAGACCCTTATCCGAGCACGCAGCCCGGCCGGTCAGGAAAGGGGGTAGGGACGAGCGAGCGCCCCCCTCCTGAGCCGTACCAGGCCACGTGCCCTCAACATGGGGGGGTGCTTTGGGAAAAGGGGGGCCCTGCGGCCCCCCCACCCCAAAGCACCTTGTCCCCATGTTTATGAGGACAAGGGCCTCTTCCCGACAACCCTGGCCGTTGGTTGTCGGGGTCTGCGGGCGGGGGGGCTTATCAGAATCCAGGAGCCCCCTTCAATAAGGGGGCCCCCAGATTCCGGCCCCCCACCCTATGTGAATGAGTATGGGGTACGATGTACCCCTATCCATTCACCTCTTGCCAGGCCTCCGCTTTATTCTTGCAGCTCTTTTACTACCAATGGCCCGGTCTTCTGTCACCGTCGCTGTCGCCGCCGCCTTCTGCTTCTGCTGATTCTTCTTCTTTCTTCTCCAGATGTTGACACGATGCTGTCACTGCTTGTAATGGCCGAGACATGTTGCGCGGCCAGTTATATAGGGACAAGGGGCGGGGTCACCGGCTCATGTCACATGGTGGCCACACACCCTTATGATGTCCCAGTCCCAGCATCCTCCGTGACTGTGACATCATAAGGGGAGGGGGTCACCATGTGACATGAGCCGGTGACCCCACCCCTTGTCCCTCTATAACTGGCCATGCAACACATCTCGGCCATTACAAGCGGAGACGGCATCGTGTCAACATCTGGAAAAGAAAGAAGAAGAAGTAGCAGAAGCAGAAGACGGCGACAGCGACAGAAGACCGGGCCAACACTAGTAAAAGAGCTGCAAGAAGAAAGCGGAGGCCCGACAAGAAGAACAGAAGAGTGGGACAAGGCACCCCAAGTTGGAACAAGACCCCCAGACGGCGGCGGCGACGAAGGAGAAAGCCGGGCTCCTCCGCTAGTAAAAGAGCTACCAGAAGATAGCGGAGGAGTCCGGTGAGAAGACCCCCCAAGACGGAAGAAGACCCCCGGAGCTGTCTAATAAAGTATTTTAAAAACTTGTGTTGTGTTTTTTTATTTACACTTTTTTCACCAGGTGAATGGGTAGCGGTACATCGTACCCCATAATCATTCACATAGGGTGGGGGGCCGGTATCTGGGGGCCCCCTTATTAAAGGGGGCTCCCGGATTCTGATAAGCCCCCCGCCCGCAGACCCCGACAACCAACAGCCAGGGTTGTCGGGAAGAGGCCCTTGTCCTCATCAACATGGGCACAATGTGATTTGGGGTAGGTGGGTCTGGTATGGCTCAGGAGGGGGGGGGGGGCGCTCGCTCGTCCCCACCCCCTTTCCTGACCGGCCGGGCTGCGTGCTCGGATAAGGGTCTGATATGGATTAGGGGGGACCCCCACGCCGTTTTTTCAGCGTAGGGATTCCCCTTTCAATCCATACCAGGCGACAGGGCTAGCGAGGTGTCAATTTCGCAGAGTGAGGCGGCGGGATTGACTTCCCTCGCTAGTCCTGTCTACCTGGAGTCACGTTATAAATGAACTGACTTTACTCCGTGTAAAAGTCCGGCGGACCTCCGCCAAAACTCAGGCGGATTGTCTGCCGGATATAGTCCGCCAGAAAAGTCCGGGTGTGTGTGGGCAAGTCCGCATGTTCGGAAAGTCCGGCGGACCTCGACTGGAAAGTCCGGCGGATTGTCCACCGGACTAAGTCTGCCGGATGGTCCGGCCAAAAAGTCAGATCGTGTGTACGTGGCATAATTGTGTCTCCACTTTTGAGTAATGTCGATGCAACACTTGCTTTTCTCTTTTGTTTAATTCATCTGTTCCTTATTATGATCTGTTCATAACATAACAGAAACAAAATATGCATGCACAGACTATTACTTTTTTTTTTACTGTGTCTGTAACATGGCTGCAATGTTGACAGTGAAAATGCATTTAATATTCTAAATGTTGTTTTATCAATCAAGTAGGATTTTCTCCTTTTACTTATCCTAAGGCTGTGAGCTGTATCATGCTAGGCATATGAACACATCTTGCGATGCTCCTTGGGGGTTTTGGGAAAAAAGCAAACATTGCTCAGTACAAATTAATTTTTTACATCACATGGAATGGAGAAAGGAAAGGTAGGTTCCAGTTAATAGCATTAATGTTTCATGAAACCTCTCATATTTCTCTTGTGCTAGCAAGATAGAATTAAAATACGCATGTGTATTGAGTGGCTTTGGTAAATAATACAAGTTTTTGATGTTTCTTGATAAAAAGCAGTGTTCAGTTTGGAAATATGTTTTAAATAAAAATATAATTGCATTAAGGGGCTTAAGTATGCAAAGTATGAAGGCATGTGGAATAGACTGTTATATTTTGTTCAGAAATTAGTATGCTAATCAGTAATGTGTCTTTAGTCATTGCTTACATAGAAAAGGGATAGGCTACAGATAATAAACAATTTTCTGTATGCAGGGAATTGACTGACATCCAGGCAAATCTGCTTTGTTAGTAGAAGAGGAATGCTTGAACATTGGATACTGTGTTTAGCTCCTGCTGGTTTAGTCATATACAGGGTGCCTTTAAAATGGTTGTAAACCGCCCAAGAAAAATAAAACCTGCAAGACAAAGCCATATTGAGCTAGTATGCATAGCATACTAGCTCATTATAAATTACTTCCCTTAGATCGAAGCCCCCGCAGCAGTCCTCGTACATTGCTCCGGCCGGTGACATCGCTCCCGGAGTTACTTCCGGGTATTGCAGTCTCTGGCACTGTGATGCGCGCAGGAGCCGCTGCTAACGGCATACTAGCTGAAGCATCGGCACAAATGTGCCATTGCTTCAGTACGGATGTGCCGATGGTGTCGGCACATGCTGATACAGGGGATATCTCCTAAACTGTGCAGGTTTAGGAGATTTCTGGGGTGGCTACAGGTAAGGCTTTTTTTAGGCTTAAATGTAGTCAAAAGTGGTTGTAAAGGGTTTACAACCACTTTAACCATCTTCTGCCAATCATATAGTAAAATGATGGGCGCAAGGTGGCTCTCTCGTTCATATGACATTGTCCCACTCTTGCCCTGGGACACGTCGCATCACCGATCTAGGTAAATAGTTGATGACGGGGCTCTTTACCCATGTGATCAGCTGTGTCCAATCACAGCTGATCACATGCAAACAAAACAAAGTTCTGGTTATCAGCTCTCTTCTCCTCAACCTGACAGTGTGTGAGAAGATGAGAGCCAATCAGTGGCATTTCCCGACAGGGGAGATCTGCACAGATAATCAGGGCACTGATCATTAGTGCCCTGCTAATCAGTGCAGCCCCAATAGTGCCCAGTAGTAGCCAATCAGTGCCCAGCAGTGATACCAGTCAGTGCCCATCAGTAAAACCAATCAGTGCCCATCAGTGATGCCAATCAGTGCCCATCAGTGATGCAAGTCAGTGCCTGCTCATCAGTGCCCATCAATGCCACAAATCAGTGCTGCCAATCAGTGCCTATCAATGCCACCTTTCCATGCTGTCTATCAGTGCCCATCAGTGACACCTATCAGTGCCCATCAGTGCTCATCATTGTTGCATATCAATGCTGCCCATCAGTGCTGTATATTAGTGCTTCCTCAGCAGTGCCAACTCATCAGTGCTGTCTCATCAGTGCCCATCAGTGCTGCCTCATCAGTTCCCATCCATGCAGCCTATCAGTGCTCACCAGTGCAGCCTGATGAGCACACATCATTGAAGGAGAACAATTACTTATTTACAAGATTTTATAACAGAAACTAGGAAAAACTATTTTTGTCTTTTTTTTTTTTTTTGGTCTGTTTTAGTTTTTTTAGCAAAAAATAAAAAACCCAGTGGTGATTAAATACTAAAATAAATCTCTATTTTTCTCAAAACAATTATACAAATTTTGTTTGGGTACAGAGTTACATGACCGCGCAATTGTCATTCAAAGTGCGATAGCGCTAAAAGCTGAAAATTGACCTGGGCAGAAAGGGGGTGAAAGTGGCCAGTATTGAAGTGTTTAACCACTTCCCAACCGGCGCACGACCATGTACGGTGGCAGAATGGCACGGACAGGCATAAGGGCGTACAGGTAAGTTCCTTTAAGATTGTCGCCGCGCCCTAGATCGCCGTGGGGATACCCACGATTGTCTCACGGGAAGGCTGAACGGGGAGATGCGGAAGTAAACAGCATCTCCCCTTTCTGCCTAGCAACTAGTGACACTGATCTCTGCTCCCTGTGATTGGAGCAGAGATCAGTGTTTACTAAAACACAGCCACGCCCCCCACAGTTAGTAACACGCCCCTAGGAACACTTAACCCCTACACTGCCACCCCCTGTTTAACCCCTTCACTGCCAGTGTCATTTACACAGGAATCAGTGCATTTAAATGGCACTGATTGCTGTATAAATGACAATAGTCCCAAAAATGTGTCAAAAATGTCCGATGTGTCCGCCATAATGTCACAGTCACAATAAAAATCGCTGATCGCCGCCATTACTAGTAAAAAAAAAATTAATAATAAAAAATGCTATAAAACTATCCCCTATTTGGTAAACACTATAACTTTTGCGAAAACCAATCAATAATCGCTTATTGCGATTTTTTTTTTTTTTTACCAAAAATATGTAGAAGAATATGTATCTGCCTAAACTGAGGAAAAAAAACGTTTTTTTATATATTTTTGGGGGATATTTATTATAGCAAAAAGTAAAAAATAATGCATTTTTTTTTTTTAAATTGTTGCTCGTTTTTTTGTTTATAGCGCAAAAAATAAAAACTGCAGGGGCGATCAAATACCACCAAAAGAAATCTCTATTTGTGCAAAAAAAAGGATGTCAATTTTGTTTGGGAGCCACATTGCACGACCGCGCAATTGTCAGTTAAAGCGACGCAGTGCCGAATCGCAAAAAGTGGTCTGGTCTTAAGCCAGCAAAATGGTCTGATCTGAAAGTGGTTAAAAATGTAAGCAATGCTGGACTTTTTATTTTAACAAAAAGCAAAGGTAGTTTTACAATCCTGTGCCATGGAATAACCAATTATACAATTTTTATACTGACAAACAATTATTATGTTTTTCCTTTAAACCTATTAGTATGTAAAAAAAACAAAAAAAAAAACAGGATTATTAGCCTAGATATGCAAAATCTGTTGAAATGTTAGGGAGTACTAACTCTTTAATGTGATTGTAAAAGGTTCAAATTTTTTTTTAAATAAAAAACATGTTATACTTACCTGCACTGTGCAATGACTTTGCATAGAGATGCACAGATCCTCCTCCAACTGGCGAGTGCCCCATTAGCAAACCAACCTCCTGCTCTCTGCCCACTGGCTGTGATTGATAGAAGCAGGAGCCAATGGCTCCCACTGCTGTCTCTGAGCCTGAGCTGCCCAGATCCTCCTCCACCTGGCCAGTGCCCCCTTAGCAAACCAACCTCCTGCTCTCTGCCCACTGGCTGTGATTGACAGAAGCAGGAGCCAATGGCTCCCACTTCTGTCTCTGAGCCTGAGGAGGGAGAAAGCTGAGAGAGCTGATGCTCTTGTGCACAGCACTGGGTCGAGATGGCGCTCAGGCAATTATAAAGGGGTGCTGGGAGGGAGCTACACACAGAAGGTTTTTTACCTTAATGTAGAGAATGCATTAAGGTAAGAAAAAAAAATTCAGCCTTTGCAATCCATATTAAGCTGGTCATAGGCAGATGGAAATTTGGTCAGTACAGCAGGGACTGGACACATTTTGACCTGTATGTGGTTGTCCTGCTTGACAGAAGTCAATTGTTTGACGGACTCCTGTCAAAGAGACATGCTGTCTCATGCTAGTCAGCGCCTCTAGACACAAGGACAATTTTCTTCTATTAATACCACTCATGCGAGGACATTTTTTCCCTTCAGACACAGCCTTAACAATAAACATCCAAAAGCATATACATCATTCATACACTGCTCTCTCCCCTCCATATACAAGGAGATACATAAAATATGACATTTTTATTTTGTCCATAGTTCCACTTTCACAGTTTCTGCTAACATTGATTACAAATTTAGAACTTTAATGGAAACCACATGGAAATCAATGAGAGGTGAATCATCAAATTCAATTCTCTCCATTTTCAGATTGTCAAATAAAGGCAGTGGGTATGTGGATACTGCCAAAGAGAACACATACCAAGAAATCCGTTACATGTGCCACCGCCGGCTCATTCCCAATGTCATTATACACAGCGGGAGCCAATCTGTTTAGTAAGACACAGGTTAGCCGCACAGTTAACACTTTGATCGCCTCTGATTTTAAGCCCTTTCCAGCCAGTGTCATTAGTACAGTGACAGTGCATATTTTTTAGCACTGATCACTGTGTTTGTGTCTCAGGTCCCCAAAAAGTGTCAAAAGTGTCTGTTATTGTCCAAATGTCCACTGCAATATTTGAGTCCCGCTATAAGTCGCTGATTGCCGCCATTACTAGTAAATAAATAAATTTATAAAAATGAATAAAAATATCTCATAGTTTGTAGACGCTATAACATTTGCGCAAACCAATCAATATATGCTTATTAGGATTTTTTTTACCAAAAATATTTAGCAGAATCCATATTGGCTTACATTTTTGTTTGCTTTTTTTGTTCATAGCGCAAAAAAAAAAAAACGCAGAGGCGATCAAATACCACAAAAAAGAAAGCTCTATTTGTGAGAAAAAAGACATAAAATGTATTTGCACAGCCACACAATTGTCAGTTAAAGTAACGCAGTGCCGTATCGAAAAAAAATGACCTGGTCATTAAGGGGTGCAAATCTTCCAGAGTTGAAGTGGATTTCCCAGGTAAATTTGTTCTGTTTGTAAACTAAGCAATTTTCACTGCTAATAGGCAGGCATTGTCTAAAAAAAAAACATGTACAGGTGGGCACTGCCTTGGGGAAAATGTAAAAAAAAAATCCATTCATTGGAGATCAGTTATTTTAATAAAGCATTAAAATACAGAATTCCTGTAAATAACATGCTTGGGGACAATCAGCAGATCATGGGTGCAATGCAGGAATCGTGCACACTGTCAGTGTAAGCTGTCTGCTCATATCTTTTATGGGCATGCAGTTACACAACGACAGGAAGCATCAATAAACTACCTACAGCAGTCAAAGTACAAGCCGACAGCTGCAAAGAACTTGTAGTTCTACCAATTTTTTAAATTGTGACAGCAGATGTGGGGAGACGATCCCCTACTCGCTGTCACAACAGCGGTTCAGGGGGTGCGGGGGCTGCTGCAACAGTAACACGTTACACTCTGAATATGGGTGTAACATGTTATAAAAGGTGAAGTTATCCTTTAATGAGAGTTTTTTAGTATGAATTGTTAGGGGAACCCTATAAAAAAAAAACAGAATGGGGTTCCCTCTAAAAGTACATACCAGACTCTTATTCTTAATGGAAGTCTGGTATGCTAAAAAAAAGTGTAAGCTCACTAACAAGATACATGCACATGCATACTTTGTGGCTAGTATTAATTTTAAGGGGGTATCTGATGAAGAAAAAAAAGAAGCTTGCACCCCCCCCCCCCAAATCCATACCAGACTCGTATACAAGCATGCAGCTGGATGGCCAGAGAAGGCCACAAAATGCATAAATATATAATGTAGCAATAGGAGGCTTGTTTCAATGGATGGGTGAGCAGGTAATTTAGGCTGCCCGTTTGCAAACACGATTAGCCAGAATTTTCATTGAACCCTGTGTCAACACTAACTCAAACCTTATCTTGAATGAGGAATGAATACAAAGGTGTCTTTAGGGTGGTGTGGAGGGTATGTATAGTCAGGGCTGAAACTAGGGGGGACAGGCAGGTCTCCCTACTAGTCCCAGTGCCCAAATGGCCTATGTCTTTTCTGTGTGAGGCAATCCAGAGAAGGGGAGGCTTCAAAGAAGGCCCTGGGCTGGTGGGTGGGGGGTGCAGAGGAGGCCCTGGGCTGAGGGTGGGTGCAGAGGAGGCCCTGGGCTGAGGGTGGGTGCAGAGGAGGACCCAGACTGTGGGGGTTAGAAGAGGCCCTGGACTGGAGGAAGCAGTGGAGGCCCTGGGCTTATGGGGGTGCAGAGGAGGCCCTGACCTGGGGGGTACAGAGGAGACCCTGGACTTGGGGATGCAGAGGATGTCCTGGTGGGCTTGGGGGGTGCAGAGGAGGCCCTGACCTGGGGGGGCAGAGGAGACCCTGGACTTAGGGGATGCAGAGGAGGTTCTGGGCTGGGGGTGCAGAGGAGAGAGGAGGTGCTGGAGTGGGGGGGGGGTGCAGAGGAGGCCCTGGACTAGGAGAGGACTACACAGGAGGCCCTTGACTGGGGGGTGCAGAGGAGGCCCTGGACTGGGTGATACAGAGGAGGCCCTGGACTAGGAGGGTAGTGCAACTGAGGCACTGGACTGGGGGATGTAGAGGAGGCCCTGGACTTGAAAAGTGGGGTTGATAAAGGACCTGGATTCAGAGAGCAGGGTGCAGAGGAAGCTTTTATTTTGGGGTGGGCTGTAAAGGAGGCCTTGGACTAGCAGAGGAGTGCAGAGGAGGCCCTGGACTAGAGAGGTGGGTGCAGAGGAGGGCATTGACTAGGCAATGGGGGTTGATGTGCCAAAGGCCCCTGGGGACCAGGGAGACCAGGGAGATGCTGCACTAGAAGAGGGGGTGCCTGGAGATGCCGGATTAGGAGATTAGGTCCTTCCAGCTTCAGAGAGAGAGCCTGGATCTAAAGCCTGGGCTGAGAAAGAGGCTGCCTGGGTCCTGGAGGGTGAATTCACAATATAAATGGGGACATTTATCAATTGTCGCAAGTAATGCCAAACAGGAGCAGAGAGACAGGTTGTGTGATAGATTTATTAAAGGAGAAGTGCAGCCAAAGCCTGTTTGGTTGTACTTCTCCTGTTGATCACACCAGAGCAGATTGTTTTGCACTCCCGTGAGCCATGTTCAGCTAACAGCGGGCTTAAGCCTGCTCTCGGGTGACGTCACAGAATCAGTCCAGGCTGGGGAAGGATCGCACCCAGCTCAGCCTCTCAGCGAGCTTGTGAGAGCCCGAGCCGGCCACTCCTGCCCCCTCCACAGCCCAGTATTTCAGTGAGCACCGGGGGGGGGCAGAGCAGAGCCAGAGACTGACAGCCACCAGCTCTCTGCTTAGGGAGCACTGAGAACTGAGTGATCAGCTGTTTGATTACTTGGTTCACAGCCTTAGAGCTAGTGGGGGACAGATGCAGCATCTACCTAGGTAAGTATGATTCATAAATAAAATTCCCATACTTCTTTTTTAGTTACCCAACATCTTCTCTTTCCTGCTATCTGGCCCACATGACAATTAGGCCTCATTTACATGGAGCATATGCGTCCATGCCCAGTGGCTCACACTGCTGTCAATCACAGCCAGTGAGCCAATCAGAAGACAGAGGGAGCCGAGTCGAGCCATGGCTCTGTGTGTGAATGGACACAAGCTGCTTGCTGTGGGGGCACCCAGAAAGAGGGATGGGCCAGGGATGCCGGCGAGGGACCCAAGAAGAGGATGATCCAAGCTGCTCTGTGCAAAACCATTATACAGAGCAGGTAAGTATAACATGTTTATTATTTAGAAAAATGATAATTCTTTGGGGGGGACGGTGCAAAAAATGTCCAGCCCCGGGTGCCAGATGTGCTAGCTACGCCACTGTGTATAGTGAAATGCTTGGATGTGCTAGTACGAAAATTAATAAGGAACTGCTGCTTGGATTTTTGTGGAGAAGGAAGTCAGCAGGGCAAGTGAAGGTAGATTAGTAGGAATAAGATTTTCATTTTCAGCAAAAATTCGGAAATCTTTCAGAATTTTAGCATTTAAGCAATGTATTGGATTCAGAAAGGATACTAAATTTAAGATGGTTTTGGGTGGTTTTCAGAGATACAATAGGCTATATTGACTCCTGAGGATTATGAAAGTTATGGACTACTCAGAAATTGGCCTCATTATTTTAACCACTTACCGCCCGGCCTATAGCATATTGACGGCCGAGAAGTGGTTGCGTTATCTTGACTGGGCGTCATATGAGGTTCATCAAGATAAGCAGCTAGCGCACGCCCACAGCGGTAGCGAACGGCGCGCGTCCCTCTGCCCCGATCACGGTAAACAGACAATAAAATTGTCTGTTTACCACATGAACGGCTGTGTCCAATCAACCGCTCGGATGTAAACAATCTGAGCGGTTACTATCTGAACCCTGCTCTCTTCTCACACACTGATCGTGTGAGGAGAGAGCAGGGATCAGTGAGTGAGATCAGCATCTGTCAGTTACTGTTACTGTACATTTTACTGTGCACAACACCACCCCCCCCAAATAAAGAGAACCTGTCACCATAGAACTGTCACAGCCCATCTGGATCTGTCACACAGCCCATCTGTCACACAGCCATCTATCATACAGCCCATCTAGATCTGTCACACAGGCCAACACCAGTACCGTAATCAGTACTGCCATTGGTACTGCCACACAGGCCCACCATTAGTACTGCCATCAGTACCATTATACAGGCCCTCCAAAGGTACTGCCATCAGTACCGTCATAGGTACTGCCATCAGTACCGTCACATGGGCCTGCCATAAGTACTGCTATCAGTACCACCACACAGGCCCGCCATAAGTACTGCCATCAGCACTGCCACACATGTCCGCCACAAGTACTGCCATAATCCCCCCTTTCACTGCACAGCCCAACACTACACATTTTTCACAATTGGCTTTTTCCCACAAGATTTGCTGCAGAATATGGTGGACCAAGCCAATCTGTATGCAAAGCAATTTATTGTTGTCAACCCCAATTCGTCCTACACCCGCATGTTCCAGTGGCGACGTCTTACACTGGACAAATTTAAATAGTTTTTAGGTCTTACGTTCAATATGGAGCTTACAAAAAAGTACGAACTCCATGCCTACTGGTCCACCCACCCCATCCACCACATGCCGATATATTCCGCTGTCATGTCCAGGAATGCTATGACATGACTATGCGTTTCCTAATGTAGCGGGGTCGTTCCCCTTTTAAGTGAGAAGACTACATTCCCCATAATTCCCCAGGCTCCCGGGAGGATGACTGTTTCCGCCCGAGAGGCTTCTGGGGGAGGTGATAAAAGGGAAGAGGAGAGACCGACTCTTTCTCTTCTGACTGGGTTGGTGACGCAGACACTTCTTAGTGAGGAGACACCTGTGCGGACCGGGACTGCTGAAGGCCTGAAGCCTGGGCCTTGCAGCAGGTGGAGAGAGACTCTCACCCATCAGAGTCAGCAGCAGCGGAGCAGAGACTTTTCCCTACAGTCGGTCGGTCGGAGAGAGGACCGGAACGCAGGGGCTGTGACGGAGGAGGCCGGACGCCGCCATTGGAGGGACCGGAGCTGAGGACGGTACCCCAGGATTGGTGAGAGAGCTGAAAGGCTCATCCTGCATTGCTATACACACGTTTATGCCTATTGAACTGCCAAGGCACAATTTACCTCAGAGCAGCAGATGTTTCTTTCTGTGGATTACAAATACACCATTTAAAGCTACATGTGCACCACCTCTACAGATCTATTGCCGGTGAAGAACACTGTACTTGTACAAGGACTGAGCTCTATTACTAGGGATCAGGCCTGGTCCGTTAGGTAGGCGCAGATAGATTTATTGCACCTCAGGGGTGCATAACAGACGGTCGCCACACTTGGCGCTCCGTTCCCCATTGCTAGTTTGTTACATACATGTGTACATGTTAAAGTGCATATTGCAGGGACCTGCTAAAGTATTGTAAGTCATATGTTTAAATGCATGTTACTATTTTTTTTCCTTACTGACAAAGTAAAGCCAGTTATTCTTATCTCAGCAGTCTGCTTGTGAGTTCATACCCATTACACTTAGAGTATAAGTGATATTTATATGTGCATAGATACATACCCCTTTACTAACTGTGCCAGAGCGGGTAGAGCAAATTGCCGGGGGTTGGTGGAGCTGTACTCAGGGACCCAAAACAAACCAGCGGCCCTCTTAACTGGGGGTATCGCTACACGTGGGGGCTCGTAATCCGGGATCCTGAGTCAGCGGGAAAACCCGCCAGAAGGTACCGGCATGGACCCGACCGAAGTGGGACGGTGGTCCACAATATGGGGCATTGATGCAGCCGAAATAGCAGTCATTGAACTGCCAGGGATATGGCAGGAAGAGGCAGTCAAGCAGCTCATAATGTCCCTATCCCCATGCCACAAGTCACGGATAATGGACATGAGAATTGATGCCGGGTATACATACGCCCTAGTAGAATGGCAGGAAGAGACCCCAGAGCAGTTCAGGAGCCAAAGCATACGAGCATTGGATGGTCAGACCTATCAATTGCTGCATGCGCTGCCGCGCAAGGGAGACTGTTCTCCAATGAAAACTATGCTATCCCCAAAGAAGGAAGAGCAGAAGGGCGCGGAAACCCGCACAGACCACTCTTAGTGCAGAACTGTGTGCTGTCCTAGGGGAGATTGTGACTCAGTGCAGAAGAGACCCCGGGGACTACCCAATGTCGGGATACAGGAAACTCCGGATGTTTTCAGGGAGGACACCTGTACCCTCGGGAGAAGAGAGGTTTGAAGAGTGGTTAGATGGTGCCACGCAGGCCTTAGAAGAATGGGAGGTCTCAGAAGGCAGAAAGAAGCAAAGGATTGTTGAGAGCCTAAAAGGGCCTGCCTTAGAGGCCATACGCAATCTGAAGACAAGCAAAAAGGATTGCACTGCCCAGGACTACATAGACATCCTGGAAAGTGTGTTTGGTGGGACAGAAAAAGTCACAGAACTTACCTATCAACTGGAACACTGTTACCAGAAGACAGGGGAGAAGCTGTCAGAGTATATGGGACGTATAGACAAGATCCTGCATAGGATTATCCTGAAGAAGGGGATAGATCCGGGGAAGGTAGATGAAGCCCGTGCCCAGCAGGTGATGAGGGGAGCCCAACCCCTGGACCCTGTCGCACTAGTACTACGTACCCGGAAGGATGGGAAGAGCCTGGACTACCCTGATCTCATTCGAATGGTCAGAGAAGAAGAGGCCATGTTGGAGGAGAAACGGGAAAAGCAAGTGATGGGGTCTACAAAACTTCCAGTGGCCACGGTCAGGTCGGCCTTAACCCCTGAAAGAGAGACAGAGGTAGATGCCCTGAAGTTGCAGATGTCCCAGATGATGGAGATACTGACATCTCTAGTGGCAAAAGAGACGCCCAGTCCCAGGAAAGAAACAAGCAGGAGGGAATTGTTTCCAGCTGTTTCAGCACCAGCATCCCCACCTGACTACGGTGAGATGATCTGTTTTAACTGTGGCGGAGTGGGCCATATTGCAGCTGTATGTGCCAGTCCCAAGAAGAAAACAGAAAGCCGCCAGCCGGCGGGAAACGCCAAAGGGCCCCGGTGAAGGAGTCAACCGGGTGCCCATCGCCTTCAGTGAGCTCCAAGAGGAATAACGTGAAGAGAAGAGGAGACCAAACCCCTCAAAAGGGGCCCAGGGATCCTCAACCAAGGTACACTCCAGAGAAAGGGGGCAAGACCCCTCCGAAGAAACACAGCACTCCCAAGCGAGAGCCCTTAAAAGTGAGAGATAACAATGTCCCTCAACGGGTTCACACTCCCACTAAGAGGGAGAAAATTAATGCATACCAGGCTCAAGAAAGGATCAAGCGCAAATCCAGTGCTGGTAAAGAAAAGAGTCCAAAGAAGGGGGTAGCATCAACTCGGCCCTACCCAGAAGAGCTGGTTGGCCCATCTCCTACTGTACCTATCCAGGTGGAAGGAATATACACGAAGGCCCTCCTCGACACTGGAGCCCAAGTGACCCTATTGTACAGGGACTTCTATGACAGATACCTGAGTCATCTGCCCATACAGAAGATAGAGGAGTTGGAGATAAGGAGATTGGGAACTCAGAGTTTCCCCTATGATGGATACCTACCCATACGGTTGACCTTTGACCCATCCGTGGCTGGAAAGGCTGAAGTGTTCGACACCCTGGCAGTGGTGTGCCTTCGCCCCGCCTGGACCCAGCAAGACCTCCCTAATCATAGGGACAAACACGGATCTAGTCAGAAGGCTTCTGACCCCCCTGGTGAAGAAAGAGAATCTTTCAGCCCCCAAGATCCATCCCATGCTGAAGGCAGCCTATCAGCGGTTGGTCCTAGAGCAGAAGACCCCAGGTGAGGGGATAGGAAGGGTATGGAGGCTTGGAAAAGAAGGAGCAGTGTTACAGCCCGGAGAGGTGACCTGCATGAGAGCCACGGTGAAACTTAATTGGGAGCAGCCTGGCCCCTTTGTAATGTTGGAACCCGACCCAATGGAGGGTCACTCAGGTCTGGAAGTGATACCAGAAGTAATCTCATTGAAGGACCTGAAGAAGGCAAGAGGAACAGTCCCTGTCAGTGTGAGGAACCCCACGGAACGGCCCGTGGAGATCCCTGCCAGGATGCTTCTGGGACAGGTGAGTCCTGCTGTCCCAGTTGGTTGGTCAGAAGTGAAGGGGACGGGTGAAGGAGAAGATGTTTGGAAGAAACTCTCCATGGAAAACCCAAACCTACCTGGAGCTTGGAAAGAGAGAGCCAAGGCCCAGCTGACCAGATGGGAGAAGATTTTCTCTAAAGATGAGTTTGATGTAGGGTGTGCGAGGAGTGCCACCCATCGAATCCGCATGCAAGAGGACAAGCCATTCAGAGAGAGAGTGTCACGCTCCCTGGTGGTGATGAGTCTGATTGGCAGAGAAGGGCCTCCCTTGCGGCTCCCGCTCGCCGGTCCCCTGATGATGGGACAGTAGGACCAGGAGTCAGGAGGGGCACAGGTGCCTGGCAGGAATGGTCAGACCGGTACAAGAGCTTCCTGGATAAGCTCAGCGGATGAGGTAAGTAGGTAGCTGTAGGCAGACTGGAACAACAGGCAGACTTGGATCTGTATGCAGACTGGAACAACAGGTAAGCTGGATCTGTATGCAGACTGGAACAACAGGTAAGCTGGATCTGTATGCAGACTGGAACAACAGGTAAGCTGGATCTGTATGCAGACTGGAACAACAGGTAAGCTGGATCTGTATGCAGACTGGAACAACAGGTAAGCTGGATCTGTATGCAGACTGGAACAACAGGCAGACTTGGATCTGTATGCAGGCTGGTACAACAGGTAAGCTGGATCTGTATGCAGACTGGAACAACAGGCAGACTTGTATCTGTGTGCAGACTGGAACAACAGGCAGACTTGTATCTGTGTGCAGACTGGAACAACAGGCAGACTTGGATCTGTATGCAGGCTGGAACAGCAGGTAAGCTGGCTCTGGAATGGTCAGACAGGCCGGGTCAGATATCAGGCTGGCAGCAAGGTACAGATGGAGCAAACAATAGGATGGTCAAAGACAAGCCAAGGTCGATACACAGGGACAGAGCGGATGGTCAAGGATAGCCGGGTCAAACACAGGTAAACAGTCTTCAGATCAGGTTTCAGACACAGAACGTTGTAGAGCAGACAGCGGGGACCGTCAGTCACAGGAGGGTTTAAATAGCCTCACTGGCGCCAATGGAGGCGCGCACCCGTCCGCGCACGCTCGCCCTCGTCTGCGGGCGCGCGCGTGCACGCGCGCGCTCGCGCATGCGCAATGGCAGCCGAGAACGGGAACCAGAGATACTGAGGCGCCGATTACTGGCAGGATCATCAGGTCGCTGGCCACGGATGGAGCCCTCATGACATTGCCCCCCCCTAAGGGGCAGCCTCCGGATGCCCCTCGGGGCAAATTTCTCAGGATGGGCTCTCTTAAAAGATTGGACTAGACTCTTAGCGTGGATGTTCTCCTCGGGCTCCCAGGAGTTTTCCTCGGGGCCGTAACCCTTCCACTTGATTAGGAACTGGTTCTGGTTTTGCCTTCTTCTGACATTAAGGATGGCTTCCACCTCGAACTCCTCTTCCCCGTCCACCATGACTGGATCAGGAGGGATGGCTCTCCGGTTGGGGAAAGGGTTACTAACCGAGGGCTTCAGTAATGACACATGGAAGACCGGGTGAATCTTCAAAGAATCTGGAAGTTCTAATTCATAAGCCACCTCGTTGATCCTCCTCTTGACCGGGAAGGGGCCCAAGAACTTGGGGCCCAGTTTCCGTGAAGGGCAAGCCAGTTTTAGGTTAGAGGTGGATAGCCATACAGTTTCGCCCGGGGCAAGCACCAGTTCCCCCCGTCTTTTTTTGTCAAATACGGTTTTGTTGTACTCCTGGGTCCTAGTCATGGTCTCCTGAAGAAGTTGGTTGTTGGTGGAAAAGAACTGGATTCGCTCTTGGACTGCTGGCACAGTGCAGTCAGGAAGTGAGTTCGGCAGAAATGCCGGGTGGTACCCATAGTTGGCGAAAAAAGGAGTCTGTTTGGTGGCGGAGTGGGTGGCGTTGTTATATGCGAACTCTGCCAGGGGCAGAAGGGAGATCCAGTCATCTTGGGCGAAGGAGGAAAAGCAGCGCAAGTACTGCTCCAGGGTCTGATTAGTCCGCTCCGTCTGCCCATTGGACTGAGGGTGGTACGCAGAGGAGAGAGAGAGTTCGATATCCAAGGACTGGCACAGGGACCTCCAGAATCGAGAGGTGAATTGCACCCCTCGATCCGAGACGATGTTAGCCGGGACCCCATGAAGGCGGACAATTTCCCTAATAAAGGCCCGTGCCGTCTCTGGAGCTGAGGGGGTGCCCTTCATGGGGATGAAGTGAGCCATTTTGGATAACCGATCGACGATCACAAAGATCGTCGTGTGGCCTTCTGCTGGGGGTAACTCCACAATAAAATCTAGGGAGATCATCCTCCAGGGACGATCTGGGACAGACAGGGGTTTAAGGAGACCCCAGGCCCTGGTTTTGGGATTCTTGTTCCGGATGCAGGTGGGGCAAGTGTCCACAAATTTTTTACAGTCAGCCCGTAGTTGCGGCCACCAGAAGGTACGCTGTACCAAGTCGGTGGTCTTAGCGACACCGAAGTGACCAGCCAGGGCGTGGTCATGGCACAGCTCCATAGTTGTTACCCGGAGCTGTTCCGGGGTGTAGATCTTGTCCCCGTACCAGAATAGTCCATCCTTCTCCTGTAGCTGGGTTTCGGAAGTGGGCCTTTGCCCTGCTGAGGCACGTTTGAATTGGGACAGTAAGTCCTCTTGAAGAAGGAGAAAGTTTCCAGGGGCCAGAATAGTGTCAGGGGGATCTTCTTCCTGGTGCTTGTGGTACATCCTAGACAGAGCATCTGGTTTGACATTCTTGGATCCGGGCCGGTATGTCACATGGAAAGTGAATCGGGAAAAGAAAAGTGCCCATCTGGCTTGTCTGGGTTTCAGTCTCTTAGCTGACTTCAAATATTCCAGATTCTTATGGTCGGTGAGTATTAGAATGGGGTGAGAGGCCCCCTCCAGGAGGTATCGCCATTCTTCTAGGGCGGCCTTGATCGCCAGTAGTTCTCGGTCGCCCACATCATAGTTCCTCTCGGCCGAGGACAACTTGCGGGAGAAGAAGGCGACCGGGTGCAGCAGAGACTTGTCCCCCTGTCTCTGGGATAGGATGGCACCCACCGCGATCTCGGAGGCATCAACCTCCAAGGTGAAGGGTAGAGAGGAGTCCGGATGCCTGAGGATGGGTGCCGAGGTAAACAGAGTTTTAAGGGCATCAAAGGCCCCCTGGGCCTCGGAAGACCATCGGAACCGGGTCCCTTGTTTGGTCAGTTGGGTGATAGGCGCCACAATGGCGGAGAACCCCCTGATAAATTTACGGTAAAAATTGGCAAAGCCAATGAACCGTTGGATGCCCTTTTTGTCTGCCGGAGTGGGCCATTCCAAGATGGCAGAGATCTTCTGGGGGTCCATTTTGATGCCTGTACTTGAGATGATTAGCCCAAGGAAGGGGATACTCTCCTGTTCAAACTGGCATTTCTCTGCCTTGGCATACAGACCGTGGATACGGAGCCGTCCCAGGACCTCCTTGACGTGTCTGCGATGGGTCTCTAAAGAGGGGGAGAAAATCAAGATATCGTCCAGATATACCACGGCAAACAAGTCCAGGAAGTCCCGGAGTACGTCGTTAATGAAGTATTGAAAGGTTGCGGGGGCATTGCACAGGCCGAAGGGCATCACGAGATACTCGTAATGCCCATACCGTGTCCGAAAGGCCGTCTTCCACTCATCCCCATCCTTAATCCGGACCAAATTGTAAGCCCCCCGTAGGTCAAGCTTCGTGAAGATGGTGGCCGTGCCAAGCCTCTGGAAGAGTTCAGGGACCAACGGGAGAGGGTAACGGTTCTTGACCGTAATGCTGTTCAACTCCCTATAGTCCACACAAGGCCGAAGGGTGTGATCTTTTTTCTCCACGAAAAATATGCCTGCGCCCGCAGGAGAGGTAGATGGGCGGATGAAGCCTTTTCGGAGGTTCTCCTCAATGTACTCTTTCAACTTGCCTTGCTCCACTTCTGTCAGGGGGAAGACCCTTCCAAAGGGGATCTCTGCTCCAGGGAAAAGTTCAATTGGGCAATCATAGGCCCTGTGAGGAGGAAGCACCTCTGCTGCCTGTTTGCTGAAGACGTCTAGATAGTCGTGGTAGGCCTGGGGAATAGCCTGACGGAGGTCCATCTCAGAGTCCCCACTTGACAGAGTAGCCAGCTGGGAGGAATTAGAAGGTCTGCAAGACATCTGACAATACTGAGAGGAGAAGGAAACCATCCCAGTGGCCCAGTCGATGACTGGGTTGTGGGCCTTCAGCCACGGCATGCCCAAGATTATAGGGGATAATGGAGAGGAAATAATGTCCATGCAAAGAAGTTCCTGATGGTTGCCCGAGATGGTCATGAGCAGTGGGATGGTCTCTTGCGTAACCGGGCCTGAACGGATGGAGGAGCCATCCGCCAGGTAAACTGACAGTCCCTGGGATTTAGACTGGAGGGAGATCCGGTGTTGGGCAGCGAAGGAAGAGTCCATGAAGCAGCTGCATGCCCCGGAATCAATAATGGCGGGTACCTGAAGGATTCTTCCCGGAAGCTGAAATGAGACAGAAAGAGCAAGGTGAGAGGAGACCCGGGTTGAGGGGTCCATGGAGCAAGTAGGCATGAGAGGGCACTTACGAGCCTTGGCCGGACAGTTCCTTACGTAGTGCCCAGGCTCACCACAGTAAAGGCACAAGTTGTTGACCCGACGACGTTGCCGTTCCTCAGGAGTTAAGGAAGGCCTCAAGAGCCCTAACTGCATGGGCTCGGAGGAATCAGGGAGGGTTACTGACCGCTGGGCCGAGCCAGTCTGCAGGTGACTTGGAGCCTTGGGGAGCATCCAGGTAGGATGAGTGACACCGGATGCACGTTCCGACCTGCGCTCCCTTAGTCGTCGGTCAATCTGGATGACCAGGTTGATCAGAGTGTCCAGGGTCTGGGGTACCCCAACTCTCGCCAGCTCATCTTTTAGTGCCTCAGAAAGTCCTAGGCGGAACTGGTGACGCAGGGCCGCGTCGTTCCACTGGGTATCCGCACCCCAGCGCCTAAAGTCCGTGACATAGTCTTCCACAGGCCTTCGCCCCTGCTGGAGGGCGCGCAGAGTGGTCTCCGCGGTGGCAGCGAGTTGGGGGTCTTCATAGAGTTGGGCCATGGTGTCAAAAAATGAATTAAGACCGGCCAGTGCAGGGTCTTTCTGCTCTAGGAGGCGGTGGGCCCAGGTTCGCGGGTCTCCGGAGAGTAGGGAGATCACGAAGCCCACCTTGGTGGCTTCCAGGGAAAAAGTACGTGGCTGCAGTGCAAAGAATAGTTCACAGGAGTTACGGAAGTCCCGAAAGAGGTTGCGGGCACCCGAGAATCTCTCAGGGATTGGTACCCGGGGCTCTGGAGGGAGCATTATCACTGATGGTCCTGGACTTCCCCCAGATGGGGCTGTTGGTGGTAAAGCCAGCACCCGTTCTTCCAACCGGGTGTATCCCTGCTGGAGATTCTTTACCGCCTCGGTCAATCCTGCCAGGTGTTGGCACAGTCCTTCCATAGGAGAGGCCCCCTGCTCAGACTCAGACATGGCTGTCTGCTACTGTCACGCTCCCTGGTGGTGATGAGTCTGATTGGCAGAGAAGGGCCTCCCTTGCGGCTCCCGCTCGCCGGTCCCCTGATGATGGGACAGTAGGACCAGGAGTCAGGAGGGGCACAGGTGCCTGGCAGGAATGGTCAGACCGGTACAAGAGCTTCCTGGATAAGCTCAGCGGATGAGGTAAGTAGGTAGCTGTAGGCAGACTGGAACAACAGGCAGACTTGGATCTGTATGCAGACTGGAACAACAGGTAAGCTGGATCTGTATGCAGACTGGAACAACAGGTAAGCTGGATCTGTATGCAGACTGGAACAACAGGTAAGCTGGATCTGTATGCAGACTGGAACAACAGGTAAGCTGGATCTGTATGCAGACTGGAACAACAGGTAAGCTGGATCTGTATGCAGACTGGAACAACAGGCAGACTTGGATCTGTATGCAGGCTGGTACAACAGGTAAGCTGGATCTGTATGCAGACTGGAACAACAGGCAGACTTGTATCTGTGTGCAGACTGGAACAACAGGCAGACTTGTATCTGTGTGCAGACTGGAACAACAGGCAGACTTGGATCTGTATGCAGGCTGGAACAGCAGGTAAGCTGGCTCTGGAATGGTCAGACAGGCCGGGTCAGATATCAGGCTGGCAGCAAGGTACAGATGGAGCAAACAATAGGATGGTCAAAGACAAGCCAAGGTCGATACACAGGGACAGAGCGGATGGTCAAGGATAGCCGGGTCAAACACAGGTAAACAGTCTTCAGATCAGGTTTCAGACACAGAACGTTGTAGAGCAGACAGCGGGGACCGTCAGTCACAGGAGGGTTTAAATAGCCTCACTGGCGCCAATGGAGGCGCGCACCCGTCCGCGCACGCTCGCCCTCGTCTGCGGGCGCGCGCGTGCACGCGCGCGCTCGCGCATGCGCAATGGCAGCCGAGAACGGGAACCAGAGATACTGAGGCGCCGATTACTGGCAGGATCATCAGGTCGCTGGCCACGGATGGAGCCCTCATGACAGAGAGTCAGGCGAGTCCCGCTAGCAGATCTGGAGGATCTGAGGGAACAGCTTGCGGAACTGAAGAAGACAGGAGTGATTCGGGAGTCCAGAAGCCCCTATGCCTCCCCAATTGTGGTAGTCAGGAAGAAGAATGTGTCATTGAGGCTCTGCATTGACTACAGAACTCTCAACAGGAGGACCATTCCTGACCAGTACACCACGCCAAGGATAGAGGATGCCTTACAGAGTTTATCTGGAGCTAAGTGGTTCAGTGTGATGGACCTCAAGAGTGGGTACTATCAAATCCCCATGCATCCAGAAGACAGAGAAAAGACTGCCTTCATAACCCCAGTGGGATTCTTTGAGTTCAACAGGATGCCTCAGGGCCTATCTGGAGCTCCTGCTACATTTCAACGCCTTATGGAAAGGACAGTTGGAGACATGAACCTCATAGAAGTCCTTGTGTACCTGGACGATGTCATTGTCTTTGGAAAGACTTTGGAAGAGCATGAAGCCAGATTGGAGAAAGTACTGAAGAGGCTCAGTGAAGAGGGACTCAAACTTTCTCCAGAGAAGTGTCGGTTCTATCAGTCTTCTGTGAACTATCTGGGACACATAGTGTCTGAAAAAGGAGTGGCTACAGACCCTGAGAAGCTGGAGGCAGTTACTTCGTGGCCAAGGCCCACAACAGTTACAGAACTTCGGTCTTTCTTGGGGTTCTGCTCCTACTATCGCAGGTTTGTGGATGGGTTTGCCCGCATTGCAAAACCCCTCAACGAGCTGCTCAAGACAGAAGGAGAGGAAGATGGATTGGGGCCTAGGAGGCCCAGTGAATCGGTCCAAGAGCAATGGAACTCAAGGTGTGAAGAGGCTTTCAGAACCTTGAAGAGAAGTCTCACCACAGCCCCAGTTTTGGCCTACGCTGACCCCACTAGACCATATGAGCTACATGTTGATGCCAGCCATGAGGGCCTAGGTGGAGTACTCTACCAGGAGTATGAAGACCAGCTACGACCAGTGGCCTATGTGAGCCGGAGCCTGACCCCCTCCGAGAAGAACTATCCCACCCACAAGTTGGAGTTCTTAGCCCTCAAATGGGCAGTTGTTGACAAACTGAGAGACTATCTGTATGGGGCAGAGTTTACTGTAAAGACAGATAACAACCCCTTGACCTACCTATTCACCACCGCCAAGCTGGATGCAACTGGACACAGATGGTTGGCGGCGTTGTCTGGATTCAATTTCAGCCTCAAGTACAGACCAGGGGCTGGAAATAGGGATGCAGATGCCCTGTCCCGAAGATCCCATGTCATGGTCGATGACTGGGAAGACTGGACTCAAGTGGCACCAGATGGAGTGCGAGCCCTTTGTCAAGGGGCTGAACTCCAAGCCAGAGGAGGATCCAGAGCCGAAGAGATAGGAGTTACCACAGTAGGAGTCCCGAAGTGTTACTGTGGAGTAACTCAATTAGAAGAAGAGTGTCTACCGAAGCTGTCCAAGAAAGAGTTAAGGTGTGACCAATTGGAAGACCCCATGGGGAGATTGGTCCTGGAAGCCCTGGAAAACCAGAGTCCAGAGGGACTTCGCCTTCACCCTTCCAAAGAAGCTCGCCTACTGAGGAGGGAGTTGGACAAGTTACAGGTGCATCAGGGGGTAGTCTACCGAAGGGGCCCCTCTGATGGTTGAAGATAAGTGGCAGCTGTTTCTCCCCGAGAAGCATCGAGAGACTGTGCTGATTGCCTTACATGACCAGCATGGTCACATGGGAGCAGAGAGAACCTTCCAACTTGTCAGAGACCGGTTTTACTGGCCCGGCATGAGGGCCGAAGTGGAGGAGTATTGCCATTCCTGTGCAAGATGCATACAGAGGAAGACTTTACAGTCAAGGCCCAATGGATCTGGTATGCATTGATTTTCTCTGCCTTGAACCCGATTTGAGTGGATTGGGTAATGTTCTGGTGGTAACCGACCATTTCACCCGTTATGCTCAGGCTTTCCCAACCAAAGACCAGAAGGCCTCTACAGTAGCCAAGGTACTTTTGGAAAAGTACTTTGTTCATTATGGACTACCACAGAGAATCCATTCAGACCAAGGAAGGGACTTTGAGAGTCGCCTGATCAGGAAGCTACTAGATTCTCTGGGAGTAGAGAAGACTAGAACCACACCATATCACCCTCAAGGTGATGCCCAGCCTGAAAGGTTCAACAGGACCCTATTGAACATGTTGGAAACTTTAGAAACAGAGAAGAAGCAACATTGGAGTCAACACATTTCAGCTCTGGTGCATGCTTACAATTGCACCACAAGTGATGTGACAGGTTTTTCCTCTTACCGGCTTATGTTTGGGAGAGAAGCAAGATTGCCAGTGGATTTGGCCTTCGGCATTTCCTTAGACCATGCCTCTGCTGCCTCCCACAAAGGATATGTGGACAGACT
Organism: Lithobates sylvaticus; assembly: GCA_028564925.1. Lineage (NCBI taxonomy): Eukaryota > Metazoa > Chordata > Amphibia > Anura > Ranidae > Lithobates > Lithobates sylvaticus. The sequence continues at coordinate 144,188,710 of CM053036.1, read as the reverse complement.
GAGGCACAGTTTGAAGATAGCTTATGAGAAAGCTCAAGCGGCCTCTGACCAGAGGGGGGCCCGAAACAAGCGGAACTTTGACTTGAAGGTTCGAGTACAGGACCTACAGCCGGGGGACCGTGTTCTGTTACGCAATCTAGGGATCCCTGGAAAACACAAGATTGCTGATAGATGGAGATCAGAGCCATATATCATCTGCAGAAAACTTCCAGGATTGCCTGTCTACAAGTTGAAGCCAGAAGGAAGAGTGGGGCCTTTGAAGACCTGGCATAGGAATCACTTGCTCCCACTCACTGAAGCAGTCAGAATACCTCCAGCGAGAGACTTACCTGAATCTGTTTCCATTCTGGATACCCCCAGGCCTAATACTCGGTCTCAGACATCCCACGCTAGGGATGGACAGGACCCCCAATCAGCAGAAGAAGAAAGAGGAGAACTTGAATGGCTATGGCCTTCATCAACTCCAGGAAATTCCGCCATAGATCTTCCACTTACTGAGGATGTGGAAGATAAAACATTGAACCCAGAAGCTACAGAGTTTGTTCCATTCAGTGTTGTGCCTGAGTGCTGGGAAGATATCCCTGGTCTCTACTCAGAAGAAGAAGAAGTAGATGTTCCAGAACCAGAGATGTTGCCAGAATGTGTTCCTGAAGAAGTCCCAAGAGAACAGAGAGCTCGCAGAGTTGTGAGGCCTCACAAGAAGTTAACTTACCCCCAAATGGGAAAAAGTTCAGAGGACTCTGTTACCACAGCAAGGAGAAGTGCTGAACGCCCTGACCCATCCACTGTTCATTTGGTGGAGGGCAACCCCAGCTCACTTTCTGGCACAGTTAAACAGGTCGCCCACACTGAAGTGACCTGTAGACAGGACAGCTCCCCATCCTATGCTAATTGGTGGGAGGCTCCTCTGTCTGAATTATGTGAACGTGTTGTCTCAAAGAAAGCTTGTAGATTGAACAATGTCTTTGGGGACCAAAGATTCAAAGTGGGGGGAGTGTGTAGCGGGGTCGTTCCCCTTTTAAGTGAGAAGACTACATTCCCCATAATTCCCCAGGCTCCCGGGAGGATGACTGTTTACGCCCGAGAGGCTTCTGGGGGAGGTGATAAAAGGGAAGAGGAGAGACCGCCTCTTTCTCTTCTGACTGGGTTGGTGACGCAGACACTTCTTAGTGAGGAGACACCTGTGCGAACCGGGACTGCTGGAGGCCTGAAGCCTGGGCCTTGCAGCAGGTGGAGAGAGACTCTCACCCATCAGAGTCAGCAGCAGCGGAGCGGAGACTTTTCCCTACAGTCGGTCGGTCGGAGAGAGGACCGGAACGCAGGGGCTGTGACGGAGGAGGCCGGACGCCGCCATTGGAGGGACCGGAGCTGAGGACGGTACCCCAGGATTGGTGAGAGAGCTGAAAGGCTCATCCTGCATTGCTATACACACGTTTATGCCTATTGAACTGCCAAGGCACAATTTACCTCAGAGCAGCAGATGTTTCTTTCTGTGGATTACAAATACACCATTTAAAGCTACATGTGCACCACCTCTACAGATCTATTGCCGGTGAAGAACACTGTACTTGTACAAGGACTGAGCTCTATTACTAGGGATCAGGCCTGGTGCGTTAGGTAGGCGCAGATAGATTTATTGCACCTCAGGGGTGCATAACAGACGGTCGCCACTCTTGGCGCTCCGTTCCCCATTGCTAGTTTGTTACATACATGTGTACATGTTAAAGTGCATATTGCAGGGACCTGCTAAAGTATTGTAAGTCATATGTTTAAATGCATGTTACTATTTCTTTTTTTTACTGACAAAGTAAAGCCAGTTATTCTTATCTCAGCAGTCTGCTTGTGAGTTCATACCCATTACACTTAGAGTATAAGTGCTATTTATATGTGCATAGATACATACCCCTTTACTAACTGTGCCAGAGCGGGTAGAGCAAATTGCCGGGGGTTGGTGGAGCTGTACTCAGGGACCCAAAACAAACCAGCGGCCCTCTTAACTGGGGGTATCGCTACACTAAATTTTAATGATAATTTGTAGTGCCCTGCTAAAGAACACCCCAACCATGACAAATTGCACAAAATACATAAATAGTGTTTTTGCGCTAAAGTGCATCTAGTGTTAAAGTGCTCAGTAACTGCAACAAAATAAATAAATAATCACGGAGTGATCAAAAACCAACAGTGGTCACTGAATCGTGACCCAGCTGTTAATCAAGTGCAGTGAATAGATCCTTTAAAGTGCATACAGTGATAAATAAATAAATAAATCAATAATATATAAACACTAAAGATATATATACAATCACTCTAAAAACATATATGTGAATAAAAGTGGCATATAAAAACCATATATCTTTGATCTTGAAAAACCATAGAATAGTGGGAGCATAAACAATGAATCGATCAATCAATGAAAAATCAGTCCATAGAGTGGTACAGAGTGGAAGTAGTGTGATAAAAGTGACACCTATAAGGAAAAATAGTCTCTATGATGCAGATAAAATATGCTTTTTCATTCTGTTTTCCACACGTGGGGAGTGCTGGGTGGTGAGGGTCTATCCAACAATAGTGCTCTCTAGCCTCTCACCTCTCTTCCGATTAAAATCGGCCTTTATAGATACTCCTGTGGCAATCTCCAGCTCTCCAAACCCCAGTATGGCTCTCAATGCATTCAGCTTTACGGATCAAACGATACCAGATCAGAGTCTCCAGTGTGTCTCGCTCTTCGCCGATCAACTAAAACCACAGCCCAGGAAAACAGAATGAAAAAGCATATTTTATCTGCATCATAGAGACTATTTTTCCTTATAGGTGTCACTTTTATCACACTACTTCCACTCTGTACCACTCTATGGACTGATTTTTCATTGATTGATCGATTCATTGTTTATGCTCCCACTATTCTATGGTTTTTCAAGATCAAAGATATATGGTTTTTATATGCCACTTTTATTCACATATATGTTTTTAGAGTGATTGTATATATATCTTTAGTGTTTATATATTATTGATTTATTTATTTATTTATCACTGTATGCACTTTAAAGGATCTATTCACTGCACTTGATTAACAGCTGGGTCACGATTCAGTGACCACTGTTGGTTTTTGATCACTCCGTGATTATTTATTTATTTTGTTGCAGTTACTGAGCACTTTAACACTAGATGCACTTTAGCGCAAAAACACTATTTATTTATTTTGGATTCACGAGTTAGTGTTGACTCTTAGTTTTTGCAGCTTCTTTAGGACTTGTTCCATATTTTGTATTTGCAACTTTCACCATTTTAGATCACGTTTATTTATTACTTCATCTATAAATTCAACATCTAGTTCTTAAATCAGCGCAAAGGACACTCACATTCATTTCTGCACAAAATACGCCCCCTAATAAATTATTTTTCCCAGCAATTTGCTTAAGTATTTATCCCAGATCAAAACATTTGTGCGAACGAACCTCTTATACATTTTACTGGCCGACTGCACTTCAAGCAGTATATCCCAGGTAAGAGAGCCAGGTATGGGTTTAAATTAAATAAATTGTGTGATCGAGCCACTGGATATGTGTACACATTCCAGATTTATGAAGGCAAAGACTCCCAGCTCCAGCCCCGTGAGTGCCCCACATATATTTGAACCAGTGGGAAAATTGTCTGTCAGCTAGCATACCCCCTGTTGGACAGTTTGCCCCTCTTTTGCACTCCTGTGAGCCATGTTCAGCTGACAGCGGGCTTAAGCCTGTTCTCGGGTGACGTCACAGAATCAGTCCAGGCTGGGGAAGGATCTGGAAGGATCTACTCACATGCCTGGACTGGCACCCAGCTCAGTCTCTCAGCGAGCTTGTGCGAGCTTGTGCGGGCCTGAGCCGGGGAGAGGCTTCCCACAAAATCTGTTAACAAAAAAATTGCAAAATGGGGAATCTGCATTCATGAGAAATGAGAAGGTGTTGGCCATGAAGTGGAGGGACAAGAAAGATGTCAACATCCTCTCTACCATCCACAATGACACCTTGGTGGAGATCCAGAGAAGACGAGCCCCCGTTGTAAAGCCTGAATGTGTCCACGACTACAATCTTTTCATGGGGGGGTGGATTTAAACGATCAGATGCTACAACCTTATTTGTCAACCCGTAAGTCCCATTATTGGTATAAGAGAGTTGCATTTCATCTATTTCATATAGCCATGTTTAATTTGTTTTTGTCTGCTTTCAAAAACCAACAAATCACCTACCTCAAGGATATTGAAGACATCGTCACTGCCCTGATTTACCAACAAGGACCCGCCCCAGGAAGCATTCGCTCTGATGGTGTGAGTCAACTTCATGAGCAACATTTTCCCTATAACATTCCCCCCACAGAATCTGGAAGAAGACACCAAAAGAAAAGCCGTGTATGCAGCAGAGGAGGAGTTAGAAGAGATACAAGTTATTATTGCCCCCAATGTCCCTCCCAACCTACCCTGTGCATCGGAGATTGTTTCAAAAATGACTGCCATTTCTCCATTTCAAATACCTGTGTTGATCATTTGCCTGCTACCATGTTTCTAACTTCCATGTTAATTAACTGACCCTGGCCTGTTTACAGACAATGTCTTTGCCTGCCAATTTAAACCATATTTCTGACTTCCACGTGCACCAACCTCAGCCTGTTTACCGACGATGCCTCTGCCTGACGTTTTAAACTATGCCTCTGACTTTCACGTGCACCGCCCTCGGCATGTTAATCGATGATGTTTTTGCCTGCCACTTGGACTGATTGTTTGCCCTTCTACTTTAGTACACAGAGGTCTCACATATGTGAGGGGCATAAGAATAGCATTCTGAGTAGAGAAAAACAGTTTTTAGTTTTCTGTGCTCCAAGAACAGGGTCTGTTGTCTGTAGGCTTCAAAGAGATTTGAGTGGGAGAAGCCTCTACCCCCGTCCCCCTGGCCCTAAGCTTAATGGTCCTTCCTGCTGCCTGGACCAATACTTTGGCTGTGCTGACCATATTGCTGCCTGTAATGACCCAGGACATTATGAACAATGTTTCTTCCTGCTGCTTGGACCAATAATTTGGCTGTGTTGACCATACATTTGCATGCTGCCTGACTATGGATAGTATTTCTGCCTGGATATCTCTGCCTGCTACCTGGACCAATGCTTTGGCTGTGCTGACAGTATATCTGCCTGCTACCTGGACCAATGCTTTGGCTGTGCTTTGGCTGTGCTTACAGTATCTCTGCCTGTATGATTTATGGACAGTATTCCTGCCTGCTGCCTGGACGATTGCTTTTGCTGTCGCTGACCAAATCTCTGCCTGCTGCCTAGACCGATGCTCTCCTCTGTGGACTACTGCACTTCCAAAACCACAGGTGATCTTTTGTTATTTGGTATGTACCTACTATGTGTTAGAAATATGAAGGGCCTTCAAAAATGTGATCGGTAGTCAAAAAATGATATGTGTAATTTATGATCCTAGAATGCCTGGAGGTGCTACTTGGATGTTGGGTCTCTGTATGTGGCCAGGCTGTGTAAAAGTCTCACACATGTGATATTGCCATACTTAGGAGGAGTAGCAGAATGTATTTTGGGGTGTAATTTTTGCTATGTACATGCTATGTGTTAGAAATATCTTATAAATGGACAACTTTTTGAGTAAAAATAAGAAAATGCGCTTTAATTTTTTTCCCACATTTTCCAAAAAACTTCTGGAAAAAAATTAATCATTCAAAAGACTCATTATGCCTCATTTATTATATGTTGGGGTGTTTGCTTTCGAAAATTGGGTCATTTTGTGGGCAATTCTATTGTCCTAGTGCTCCAGGGCCTTCAAAAGTGTAATAGGTGATTGAGCAATGAGATGTGTAATTTATGCTCATAGAACGCCTGAAGGTGCTACTTCAATGTTGGGCCTCTGTATGTGGCCAGGCTGTGTAAAAATCTCACACATGTGGTATCGCCGTACTCAGGAGTAGTAGAATGTATTTTGGGGTGTCATTTTTGCTATGTACATGCTATGTGTTAGAAATATCTTATAAATGGACAACTTTGTGTAAAAAAAAAAAAATGTGTTTTCATTTTTTTTTATCCACTAATTACCAAAGATATATAGCAGTATAAATGCTGGCCTAAATGAATGAAGAAAAATGACTTCTTTGCAAAATTTTACACAAAAACTAAAAAAAAAAAAATGTTTTTTTTTTTTTTCAAAATGTTCACTCTTTTTCCACTTATATAGCAAAAAATTGAAAAACCCAGTGAAAAACCCACAAATACCACCAAAAGAAAGCTCTATTTGTGAGAAAAGAATGATCAAAATTTTGGATACAGTGTAGCATCATTGTCATTCAAAATGTGAGAGTGCTGAAAGCTGAAAATCAGTCTGGGCAGGAAGATGCAAAAGTGCCTGGTATTGAAGTGGTTAAGGGCTTTTTTTTAAAACTTAAAACCATCCCTCAATGACCTACTTGATATATAAAAAGACTTACCAGCACATGGAGATCAGTGTTGCATTCCTCCAACCTGAAGTCCTCCTTGTGCTACCCTGCTCCCCCACCATCATCTTAGATCTTGTATAGCGGGAACCAGTAGTCTCTTCCTGTCTGCCTGCTCTTTGGTGCTTTACTTTCAGCTACTTCCCTCACCACAGCTTTACTCTGTCTGGAATCTTGCACTTAAATTATATATACAGCTATAATCTATGCAGAGTTGAAATATTGTAATATTTCTGCTCCCAGTAAACTACAGGCTCCTGGAATATTTGACATAGATTTCCTATAAAGCTATGGGTGGCCAATCAGTACATTTCTCTCATGAGGAATGAGAGTGTCCGCTGCAACAAAAATTTGCTGACATTGAAATCAACTTTTCCCATCCCTAATGACTAATGAGGATGAGGTTCAGGTTCAGATCAAGCATGGGTTTGAAGTGAACCCAACCTGTAAGTGATGTATGGAAACCCTGAACTTATAGACAATTTTAGCATCAGAGCAACCTCCTTCCCTTCTATTCCCTTCCCTGTTTACAGACCCAACAGTAATTTTTAGGACTACCTTTTTGTGTATGTCAACAATAACTACAGTTGCTGTTTAGCTGCTCCTCCCCCATCCCCTTCCAGCTTTTGTTCTTCTGGAAAGGATTAAGCTAAGAGTGGGCCTGTGTTTTAGTGGCCAATAAGGTTATATGCTGCGCTGCTGGAGTGCTGACTAAAGCCTCATACACATGATCAGATTTTCGGACAACCGTTTTTTGTTGCATGATAGTCTCACGTCGAAAGTGAAGAGGTTACTCACCATACGAAAATTCTTGTACGACAGAATACAACTTCAGAAGTGACGTAATGTGTTGATTCGTTTTGTATGTATCCTATCATTTCTGAGCATGCGTAGTCCTGCTCTTATGATTTTTTTCGGACAAAAACTGTACTAATTAAAATGAAAATCGGACATTGAGTTCACGTACGACAAAAATTTTATAGTCTGCATATCCAGCTTTTGTCTGATGAAAAACCAAAATCGTCTCTCGAAAGCACAATACTAACCATCCGAAAAGCGACAGATCGTTCGTCTGAAAAAAATATTCTTACGATTTTCGTATCGTGTGTCTCAATAGAAATCGGATCTGCTCCACAAACCAGGGCCAAAGGCAATAGAGTTGTCATTATTTAATTAAAGCGGTTCTGCACTCTGAAAAAAATTTTTTTTTTTAAGGATGTAATATAAAGTGTGCTTACCTTTATTAGGGGACTCACCTGTTCCATCTTCCATCTCGATCGCCGCCGGTTTTCGTCCGATGAAGTTCCTCGTCTTCTTCTTTAGTGCTGGGGGCCATCTTGCCTGTGGGCATGTGAAACACCCACAGGGACTTTAGATGGCCCACCATGCACTGCCGTTACTCGCGCGTGCGCAGTAACGGCTCATCTGCCGAGATCTCACGAGATTTCGGCAGATGCGGCCGAAATCTCGGGAGATTTCGGAAGATGTGGCCGAAATCTCGCGAGATTTCGGAAGATGCCCGCACTGACTCCTGGGATCTATGACACCAGATCCCAGGAGACAGTGCGGCGTGACGACGATCGACGCAAGACCCCGCCCGCCGCCGCAGAGGGAGAAGACCGGAAGTCTTCAATTACAAGGTAAGTAAAAAAAAAAAAAAAAAAAAAACATTTCATTTAGTACTCTTTGCCTGATTTGGAAGGCAAAGAGATTTACTAAATGAAATGGGTGTAGAACCGCTTTAAAGATTAAAGATTCACAAAGCCCAACCTAAAAAGACAAGCAGGGGTTCTAACACTCACTTGTTTTTTCTCAAATGCCCACAATTAGAATAGGATTGTCTTGCGCTAGATTTTAGCTCAGTGCTCCAAATCAGTGGTTCTCAACCCTGTCCTCAAGTATCCCCAACAGGCAAGTTTGCAGGTTTTCCTTCATTTTGCAGAGGTGCTTTAAATCAGAGTCAATGGCTTGGTATTTTGGCTTGGTCGGCTTGGTTTTTTGGACAGCTATTTTAGCTAAGATAAATTTCCAAAACATGGCCTGTTGGTGGTACTTGAGGACTGGGGACCACTGCGCTAAAATGGAAAATTGAATACTTACCTCTCTGTAATGTTCATTTCCTGGTGCCTATCTATGGCAGCATGCGCTCAAGCCATGCATATGCTACCATGAATGCACCAGGAAAGTAGCTTTTAGACAAATTACACCTTTTTTTTCAGCCTTGTTAAGCTGCATCTGGGAAATCTGTTCCATGAAAATTGTTTAGTGTAACATGCATTACTTGAACTGAGCGTGCATCTGAAAAACAAATATTTAACAAAACACATAAAACATAAAAATTTGCTACAAATTTTAGTGGTCAACAAAACAGGACTTGAAAAAGAGCAAGGAAAGCAAAAAACACATGTATGTTAATTTGAGACACATACAGAATATGGTTTTGAGGTCTGACCATTTTGCAGAGGAAATTAACAGGAGTTAAAAGGAGTGCGCCCACAAATGGACAGTCTCTTAAGAATTTAAACATTAGTCACAACATCTTGAGGAAGATTTTGCATAATAATGTAGCTGTCAGGGCTGGGCTCAGCCCTTCCTTCACTGAGCTGGCCGCACAGCTGTCGGCTAATTGTCAGCTCCTATTTCTCCACAGCGACTCACCTGTTGATGATATCCTGCTTGTCAGTCCTGCCTACTTAAGCTGTCCAGCCCAGATGATCTCTGCCTTCGCCTTGGTCACATTTCTAGAGACGCTCTCCTGTGTTCCTGTTAAAGACTTGCTTGGCTGACATTCTGGCTCCAGATCCTGACATCTACACTGATAATCAGGGCACTGATCATCAGTGTAAACACACAAATCCCAGTTATCTCAGGGAAGAGGAGACATACTGTGTGCTCCTACTAATTAGGAACACTGATCGGTCCCCTCCCCTAGTCAGTCCCATCCCCCCACAGTTAGAACACACCTAGGGAACACAGTAAACCCCTTGATCGCCCCCCTAGTAATAACCCCTTCCCTGCCAATGACATTTATACAGTAGCTCTGATCGCTGTATAAATGTCACTGGTCCCAAAAAAGTGTAAAAAGTGTCCGATTGACCGCTGCAATGTTGCAGTCATGATAAAAATCGCTGATCACCACCATTACTAAAAATATAAATAATAAAAAAAATGCCATAAATCTATCCCCTATTTTGTAGACACTATAACTTTTGTGCAAACCAGTCAATATACACTTATTACGATTTTATTTTAGAGCTTTCTTTTGGTGGTATTTGATCACCCCTGGGTTTTTTTATTTTTTGCGCTATAAACAAAAAATTAGCTAAAATTTTGAAAAAAACACATTATTTTTAAAATTTTGCTATAATAAATATCCCCAAAAATATATAATTTTTTTTTTCTCAGTTTAGGCTGATATGTATTCTTCTACATATTTTTCGTTAAAAAAATTGCAATAAGCGTTTATTAAATGGTTTGCGCAAAAGTTATAGCGTTTACAAAATAGGGCATAGTTTAATGGCATTTGTATTATTATTTTTTTTACTAGTAATGGCGGCGATCAGTGATTTTTATCATGACTGCGACATTTATGGCAGACACATCGGACATTTTTGACACATTTTTGGGACCACTGTCATTTATACTGTCATTTATACAGCAATCAGTGCTATACAAATGCACTGATTCCTGTGTAAATGACACTGGCAGTGAAGGTGTTATACACTAGGGGGCAGTGTATGGGTTAAGTGTGCCCTGGGGAGTGTTTCTAACTGTGGGGGAGTGGCTATGTGTGACATGTCACTGATCTCTTCTCCCGATCACAAGGAGCAGAGATCAGTGACACTCTCACTGTCACGCTGTCACTAGACAGAACGGGGAGATACTTGTTTACATTAGCATCTCCCCGTTCTTCCTCCCCGTGAGGCGATCACAGGTATCCCCGTGGCGATCGAGTCTGCGGGACCCGCGACCCGGCTCACGGAGCTTGCCGCGTGTGCGCGCCCGCAGGCCGCCCCTTAAAGGGCAACGTACGGGTACGTGATTCTGCCTGTACGAGCCCTTCTGCCGGCGTATATCGGCGTGAGGCGGTCGGCAAACGGTTAAATGAAGTAGGCGGTGGGTCAAGTGTTGTGTAGCATTATAATTGACATAGCTATAATATATGTAAAGGAGTAGGACATTTGTCTCATAATTCATATTTGATAGAAAATTTATATACTACACATATAATTAAATATCTCCATGGAGTAAGATATTAAATGAAAAACTTTATTTCATACAGCAATACATAAATAATCCAAAAAAATGGATGGCACATGATACATATAAAAAAGCCCAAAATTGGATAGCACATAATTAGAATATAGTCAAATACATAATGCATGAACAGAATCCACAATGATGTGGTAGGATGAAGTATGCGATTTGAACATGACATCTGTTAGCTCAACGCATTTCGTGACTTGATGTCACTCATCAGGAGAAAGCGTATACACATGAAAGATATCTCTGTAATGATATATTGAGCATTGCTAGTTGTCTATTATAGTCACAGGTGTGAAAAATATATAAAGAAATGGGGGGTAAAACACTCTAAATGATACTTGCAGGGCATCCATGTGCAATTGGTACGGTATTGAGGGTCATGAATATACCCACATCTCCTCCGGGAGCTGAAATGGTATGTTAAGCCTGGTCAGGAAGGGGGCAAATCTTTGTGGGGCTGAAATGGTTAATCAGTTTCCATTAGTGCGGCCCCAGTGCACATCAGTGCAACCTATCAGTGCCCATCAGTGCAGCCTTTTAGTGAAGCCTCATCAGTGCACATCAATGAAGGCGAAAAAAAAAGACTTATTTAGTAATAAATATAACAGAAACTAATGCCCGTCTGCATTTCTGATGGAAAGATTTAGAACATGTTCTATATCTAAGTACATCGGAAATGCCGGCAGAAAAATTCCGGAAAGTCCGGACGTGTGTACGCGACGTTAGAAAAACTTTTTTTTTACTTTTTTGTTTGTTTAGCAAAAAATAAAAAACACAGTGGTGATTAAATGCCACCAAAAGAAATCTCTATCTATCTAATTTCAAAAATGTTTTTTTGGATACAGTGCTACATGACCGTGCAATTGTCATTAAAGTATGACTCCACCGTAGATGAAGGAGCACGTGGGGCAATTTAGCAAATTTGGGCAGCAGCATTGTCAGTTGGGGGGGGGGGGGGGGGGGGGGTTGGTGCAATGTATTAGCAGATTTATTTACACTTACAAATTGAAGTCAAACTTCAGCTAACACTTTTAAAACAGTTACAGAAAACAGTGTTTTTTTATTTTGGGATAAAGGTTTTGCATGAATAAATAAAAGCTGATGATTTTATTAAGCCCTGCTACTGGTAAATGGTTTGTCTCATCTCTGTAACTGATACATTCTGCTGGAGAGCTTGTGCTTATGAAAAACAACAGACTTTCTGGCTGGATCACCAGATGTAAAAAGAAGAAAGCCTAAACAGGAAAACAAATGAAGCCATCAAATCTAATGCCCTGTACACATGATCGGACTTTCCGACAACAAAACCGTGGAATTTTGTTTGAAAGTTGTTGGCTTCAACTTTTCTTGCATACACACGGTCACACAAATGTTGGCCAACAATTACGAATGTGGGAACGTGGTGACGTACAACACGTACGACGAGCCGAGAAAAAGGAAGTTCAATAGCCAGTGCGGCTTCTTCTGCTTGATTCTGAGCATGCGTGAACTTTTGTGTGTCAGACTTGTGTACACACGATTGGAAATTCCGACAACAAAGTTTTGTTGGTGGAAAATATGAGAACCTACTAGCCAATATTTGTTGGTGGAAAGTCTGACAACAGATGTTCGATGTAGCATACACACGGTCGGACTTTCAGCCAACAAGCTCACATCCAACATTTGTTGTCAGAAAATCCGATCGTGTGTACAGGGCATAAGGCTATGTACGGGTTTTCAGATCAAATGTTGTCGGAAATTCCAAACGTCAAGAACGCAGTGACGTACAACACGTACGACGAGCCGAGAAAAAGGAAGTTTAATAGCCAGTGTGGCTCTTCTGCTTGATTCTGAGCATGCGTCAGAATTGTGTACACACGCTCGGAATTTCCGACAAGAAATCTTGTTGTAGAACAATTTGAGAAACTGCTCTCAAACATATGTTGGTGGAAATTCCGACAACAGATGTTCTATGGAGCATACACACGGACTTTCATGTACACCTTCATGTGTACGGGGCATAATGAATGAATGAATGAATGATTTGTATAGCGCTGCAACTGCGAACTGAATCGCCTCGAGGCGCTTGACTGCTCATGTTGGGATGCCATGTATTAGAAGAGGTGGGTCTTGAGTTTTTTCCTGAAGGCCTGATGGTTTTCTTCCATGCGGATGTTGTTTGGTAGAGCATTCCATAGCCGGGTCATAACAATTAGTAAACTGCAATATAATAAATGTTTACATTTTGGTTTATTACTGCTTTAAGTGATGTCCTAAAGTAGTACCAATTATTCTGATGCCGCATACACACGAGCGAAATTTCCATCGGAAAAATCTTGGATGGTTTTTCCGACCGAGTTCCGCTCAAGCTTGTCTTGCATGCACACGGTCACACAAAAGTTCTCTGAACTTTCGACCGCCAAGAACGCGGTAACGCAGAACACTACGACGAGCCGAGAAAATGAATTTCAATGCTTATGAGCATGCATCAAATTGTTTCCGAGCATGCGTAGGAATTTTGCGCGTCGGAATTGGTACAGACGATCAGAATTTCCGATCGGAACTTTTTCCGACCCAAAAATAGAGAACATTTTCTCAATCTTTTGCTGGCAGGAATTCTGCCAGCAAAAGTCCGATGGAGCATACACACGGTTGGAATTTCCGACCAAAAGCTCACATCCGACTTTTGCTGGCAGAATTTCCCATCGTGTGTACGGAGCATGAGTCTCTTACAACTTCTGGGTGTCTATTTCTGTAATTAAACGCTTGCATGGATACCTTTTTTTACATTTAGTGAGTAGGGATGGGCCCGGTGCTCGATGCGAACCCACGGTCGCATCGAGCACCGGGCGTTCGCTCGCTCGGCGAGCCCAGAACTATTTTGGCCGCTCGCATCACGTTCGTGTGATGCGAGCGGCCCCGCAATGCATTGCGGCCGGCGCGGCCGGCGCAGTGCATTGCTGGCTGATGATTGGCCAAGCATGCACTGTGACCCCGCATGCTTGGCCAATCACAGCCCCGGAAACTCGAAGAGCCATAATTGGCTACAGGCAGGACGCCTGTAGCCAATTACAGCTCAGGGGCTGTAGTACACGCCCCCCCCTATAAAAGGCCGCCACGCCGTCTGCGCCGGTCACATGCTGTTCCGGCGCAGATTGAGCAGGCTGATTCTGTGACACTCTGCTGGATTTAGTTAGGTAGAGAGATTCACTTACAGAGATTGAGTTAGATAGATTCAGTTACAAAGATTGATTGAGAAAGAGGGGCTTGTAGTGTGTTCGTGGCAGGCAGGCAGAGCTCCTATATTTTGTTACCAGAAGCACCTATAGGACTTGTAGTGTGTTCGTGGCAGGCAGGCAGAGCTCCTATATTTTGTTACCAGAAGCACCTATAGGACTTGTAGTGTGTTCGTGGCAGGCAGGCAGAGCTCCTATATTTTGTTTACCAGAAGCACCTATAGGACTTGTAGTGTGTTCGTGGCAGGCAGGCAGAGCTCCTATATTTTGTTCCCAGAAGCACCTATAGGACTTGTAGTGTGTTCGTGGCAGGCAGGCAGAGCTCCTATATTTTGTTCCCAGAAGCACCTATAGGACTTGTAGTGTGTTAGTCCCATCACACACACAGAGCTATATTTTGTTCCCAGAAGCACCTATAGGACTTGAAGTGTGTTAGTCCCATCACACACACAGAGCTATATTTTCTTCCCAGAAGCACATATAGGACTTGAAGTGTGTTAGTCCCATCACACACACAGAGCTATATTTTGTTCCCAGAAGCACCTATAGGACTTGAAGTGTGTTAGTCCCATCACACACACAGAGCTATATTTTGTTCCCAGAAGCACCTATAGGACTTGAAGTGTGTTAGTCCCATCACACACACAGAGCTATATTTTGTTCCCAGAAGCACCTATAGGACTTGAAGTGTGTTAGTCCCATCACACACACAGAGCTATATTTTGTTCCCAGAAGCACCTATATGACTTGAAGTGTGTTAGTCCCATCACACACACAGAGCTATATTTTGTTCCCAGAAGCACCTATAGGACTTGAAGTGTGTTAGTCCCATCACACACACAGAGCTATATTTTCTTCCCAGAAGCACCTATAGGACTTGAAGTGTGTTAGTCCCATCACACACACAGAGCTATATTTTCTTCCCAGAAGCACCTATAGGACTTGAAGTGTGTTAGTCCCATCACACACACAGAGCTATATTTTGTTCCCAGAAGCACCTATAGGACTTGAAGTGTGTTAGTCCCATCACACACACAGAGCTATATTTTGTTCCCAGAAGCACCTATAGGACTTGAAGTGTGTTAGTCCCATCACACACACAGAGCTATATTTTGTTCCCAGAAGCACCTATAGGACTTGAAGTGTGTTAGTCCCATCACACACACAGAGCTATATTTTGTTCCCAGAAGCACCTATAGGACTTGAAGTGTGTTAGTCCCATCACACAGACCTTTATTTCCTTCCCAGAAGCACCTATAGGACTTGAAGTGTGTTAGTCCCATCACACACACAGAGCTATATTTTGTTCCCAGAAGCACCTATAGGACTTGAAGTGTGTTAGTCCCATCACACACACAGAGCTATATTTTGTTCCCAGAAGCACCTATAGGACTTCAAGTGTGTTAGTCCCATCACACACACAGAGCTATATTTTGTTCCCAGAAGCACCTATAGGACTTGAAGTGTGTTAGTCCCATCACACAGAGATCCTATATTTTGTTCCCAGAAGCAACTATAGGACTTGAAGTGTGTTTAGTCCCATCACACAGACCTTTATTTTCTTCCCAGAAGCACCTATAGGACTTGAAGTGTGTTAGTCCCATCACACAGAGCTCCTCTATTTTCTTTGCAGAAGCACCCATAGGACTTCTAGTGTGTTAGTGGCATCACACAGAGCTCCTATATATTCTTCTCAGCAGCACCCACAGGACTTCTAGTGTGTTAGTGGCATCACACAGAGCTCCTCTATTTTCTTTGCAGAAGCACCCACAGGACTTCTAGTGTGTTAGTGGCATCACACAGAGCTCCTCTATTTTCTTTGCAGAAGCACCCACAGGACTTCTAGTGTGTTAGTGGCATCACACAGAGCTCCTCTATTTTCTTTGCAGAAGCACCCATAGGACTTCTAGTGTGTTAGTGGCATCACACAGAGCTCCTCTATTTTCTTAGCAGAAGCACCCATAGGACTTCTAGTGTGTTAGTGGCATCACACAGAGCTCCTATATATTCTTCTCAGCAGCACCCACAGGACTTCTAGTGTGTTAGTGGCATCACACAGAGCTCCTCTATTTTCTTTGCATAAGCACCCACAGGACTTCTAGTGTGTTAGTGGCATCACACAGAGCTCCTCTATTTTCTTTGCAGAAGCACCCATAGGACTTCTAGTGTGTTAGTGGCATCACACAGAGCTCCTATATATTCTTCTCAGCAGCACCCACAGGACTTCTAGTGTGTTAGTGGCATCACACAGAGCTCCTCTATTTTCTTTGCAGAAGCACCCACAGGACTTCTAGTGTGTTAGTGGCATCACACAGAGCTCCTCTATTTTCTTAGCAGAAGCACCCATAGGACTTCTAGTGTGTTAGTGGCATCACACAGAGCTCCTCTATTTTCTTAGCAGAAGCACCCATAGGACTTCTAGTGTGTTAGTGGCATCACACAGAGCTCCTATATATTCTTCTCAGCAGCACCCACAGGACTTCTAGTGTGTTAGTGGCATCACACAGAGCTCCTCTATTTTCTTTGCATAAGCACCCACAGGACTTCTAGTGTGTTAGTGGCATCACACAGAGCTCCTCTATTTTCTTTGCAGAAGCACCCATAGGACTTCTAGTGTGTTAGTGGCATCACACAGAGCTCCTATATATTCTTCTCAGCAGCACCCACAGGACTTCTAGTGTGTTAGTGGCATCACACAGAGCTCCTATATATTCTTCTCAGCAGCACCCACAGGACTTCTAGTGTGTTAGTGGCATCACACAGAGCTCCTCTATTTTCTTAGCAGAAGCACCCATAGGACTTCTAGTGTGTTAGTGGCATCACACAGAGCTCCTATATATTCTTCTCAGCAGCACCCACAGGACTTCTAGTGTGTTAGTGGCATCACACAGAGCTCCTCTATTTTCTTTGCAGAAGCACCCACAGGACTTCTAGTGTGTTAGTGGCATCACACAGAGCTCCTCTATTTTCTTTGCAGAAGCACCCACAGGACTTCTAGTGTGTTAGTGGCATCACACAGAGCTCCTCTATTTTCTTTGCAGAAGCACCCATAGGACTTCTAGTGTGTTAGTGGCATCACACAGAGCTCCTCTATTTTCTTAGCAGAAGCACCCATAGGACTTCTAGTGTGTTAGTGGCATCACACAGAGCTCCTATATATTCTTCTCAGCAGCACCCACAGGACTTCTAGTGTGTTAGTGGCATCACACAGAGCTCCTCTATTTTCTTTGCATAAGCACCCACAGGACTTCTAGTGTGTTAGTGGCATCACACAGAGCTCCTCTATTTTCTTTGCAGAAGCACCCATAGGACTTCTAGTGTGTTAGTGGCATCACACAGAGCTCCTATATATTCTTCTCAGCAGCACCCACAGGACTTCTAGTGTGTTAGTGGCATCACACAGAGCTCCTCTATTTTCTTTGCAGAAGCACCCACAGGACTTCTAGTGTGTTAGTGGCATCACACAGAGCTCCTCTATTTTCTTAGCAGAAGCACCCATAGGACTTCTAGTGTGTTAGTGGCATCACACAGAGCTCCTCTATTTTCTTAGCAGAAGCACCCATAGGACTTCTAGTGTGTTAGTGGCATCACACAGAGCTCCTATATATTCTTCTCAGCAGCACCCACAGGACTTCTAGTGTGTTAGTGGCATCACACAGAGCTCCTCTATTTTCTTTGCATAAGCACCCACAGGACTTCTAGTGTGTTAGTGGCATCACACAGAGCTCCTCTATTTTCTTTGCAGAAGCACCCATAGGATTTCTAGTGTGTTAGTGGCATCACACAGAGCTCCTATATATTCTTCTCAGCAGCACCCACAGGACTTCTAGTGTGTTAGTGGCATCACACAGAGCTCCTATATATTCTTCTCAGCAGCACCCACAGGACTTCTAGTGTGTTAGTGGCATCACACAGAGCTCCTCTATTTTCTTAGCAGAAGCACCCATAGGACTTCTAGTGTGTTAGTGGCATCACACAGAGCTCCTATATATTCTTCTCAGCAGCACCACACAGGACTTCTAGTGTGTTAGTGGCATCACACAGAGCTCCTCTATTTTCTTTGCATAAGCACCCACAGGACTTCTAGTGTGTTAGTGGCATCACACAGAGCTCCTCTATTTTCTTAGCAGAAGCACCCATAGGACTTCTAGTGTGTTAGTGGCATCACACAGAGCTCCTCTATTTTCTTAGCAGAAGCACCCATAGGACTTCTAGTGTGTTAGTGGCATCACACAGAGCTCCTATATATTCTTCTCAGCAGCACCCACAGGACTTCTAGTGTGTTAGTGGCATCACACAGAGCTCCTCTATTTTCTTTGCATAAGCACCCACAGGACTTCTAGTGTGTTAGTGGCATCACACAGAGCTCCTCTATTTTCTTAGCAGAAGCACCCATAGGACTTCTAGTGTGTTAGTGGCATCACACAGAGCTCTTCTATTTTCTTAGCAGAAGCACCCATAGGACTTCTAGTGTGTTAGTGGCATCACACAGAGCTCCTATATATTCTTCTCAGCAGCACCCTCAGGACTTCTAGTGTGTTAGTGGCATCACACAGAGCTCCTCTATTTTCTTTGCATAAGCACCCACAGGACTTCTAGTGTGTTAGTGGCATCACACAGAGCTCCTCTATTTTCTTTGCAGAAGCACCCATAGGACTTCTAGTGTGTTAGTGGCATCACACAGAGCTCCTATATATTCTTCTCAGCAGCACCCACAGGACTTCTAGTGTGTTAGTGGCATCACACAGAGCTCCTCTATTTTCTTTGCATAAGCACCCACAGGACTTCTAGTGTGTTAGTGGCATCACACAGAGCTCCTCTATTTTCTTTGCATAAGCACCCACAGGACTTCTAGTGTGTTAGTGGCATCACACAGAGCTCCTCTATTTTCTTTGCAGAAGCACCCATAGGACTTCTAGTGTGTTAGTGGCATCACACAGAGCTCCTATATATTCTTCTCAGCAGCACCCACAGGACTACCGACTACAATGGCTGGAAGACCGCCAAGGGGAGGCAGAGCGTGCAGAGCCAAGAACACAGGGCAGGCAGGCTCTGTTTCTAGTGGACGTGGCCGTGGACGTGGACGTGGTCGTGCATCGTCATCAGCACGTGGCCATGGGACACGCGCGTCTTTGTTTTCGGCAGCTGGACATGTGGAGCCGCATCATGCTGAAGGCTTGGTAGAATGGATGACCAAGCCCTCCTCATCCTCCTCATCCTCTCTCACCCAGGCTCAGGGTACTGACAGAGCATCATCAGCCACCCCTTCCCTAGACCCACCATGTCCTCCTGAGGAGTCCCCCGAACTCTTTGAGCACAGTGTTGGGTACATGCTCCAGGAGGATGCCCAACGATTCGAAGGCTCGGATGACGATACCCAGCTTGAGGAATCTGGCAGTACTGTTCCACCAGCTGCAGCTTACTGCCAGGTTTGCTCTAGTGGTGAAGAGGGAGGGGATGATGAGGTCACTGACTCCACATGGGTGCCTGAAGGGAGAGAGGATGAGGAGGAGGACGAGGAGGAGGAGGATGCGGCGTCACATGTCCAACGAGGCAGGATGCCCCCTGGAGGCCAGGTAGAGGCCAGCACAGCAACTGTACAACACCGCAGAGCTCCGCCTGTGCAGGGCGCTGCCTCTGCACGTTATCAGAAAAGTTCTTTGGTGTGGGCCTTTTTTAAAACGAGTGCAGCAGATCGCACCACTGCTATTTGCAATATTTGTCTCAAGCGTATCTCGCGTGGCCAAAACATCAGCCGCTTGGGCACGACAAGCATGACCAGACATATGGCGACCTGCCATGCAGCTCGTTGGCAGGCACACATAAAAGACCCACACAAAAGAACTAAGCGGACCTCTCCTTGCTCCTCCTCAGCTGGGATCTCCATCCCCACTACACCTTCAGTCCTCTCTGAAAGCTGCTCTGAGAGGACTGAAGGTGTAGAATTAGGTGTGTCACAACCAAGTACTTGCAGTACACCGACGTCCGATTGCAGCAGGCAAATTTCCCTGCCCCAGCTGCTGGACCGTAGAAAGAAGTACACTCCCAGCCATCCACATGCCCAGCGGTTGAATGCTAGCCTTGCTAAATTGCTAGCACTTCAACTGCTGCCTTTTCAGTTGGTAGACTCGGCCCCCTTCCGTGAGTTTGTTCAATGTGCGGTTCCTCAGTGGCAGGTTCCCAAACGCCACTTTTTCTCGCGGAAGGCGATTCCGTCTCTCTACCGGCATGTGGAGGGCAATGTCCATGCCTCGCTGGACAGGGCGGTCAGCGGTAAGGTGCATATTACCGCTGACTCATGGTCCAGCAGGCATGGACAGGGACGGTACCTTTCTTTCACGGCCCATTGGGTCACTCTATTGGCAGCTGGGAGGGATGCAGGACAAGGTGCAGTAGTGTTGGAGGTTGTTCCGCCACCACGCCTCCAAAACGCGACTACTGCTACTGGTTGTGACACACCTCTCTCCTCCACCCCCTCCTCTTCTTCTTCCTCCAGTGCTCTGTCCTTGGAACCAGCGGTGCTCCGTAGGCGTACAAGGGGCTACGCAAGTACGCAGGCAAAAAGATGCCATGCCGTGCTTGCGCTGGTGTGTTTGGGGGACAGGAGCCACACTGGGCCAGAGGTTCTGGCAGCTCTGCAGGGGCAGGCCGAGAGGTGGTTGACGCCACGTCAGCTTAAGCCAGGAATGGTCGTTTCTGACAATGGCACCAACCTCCTCTCCGCCCTGCGACAGGGGCAGCTCACCCATGTGCCCTGCATGGCTCACGTCCTCAACCTGGTGGTGCAGCGGTTCTTGGGCAGGTTCCCAGGCTTACAGGATGTCCTGAGGCAGGCCAGGAAAGTCTGTGTGCATTTCCGCCGATCTTATAATGCCAGTGCTCGGCTGACTGAGCTGCAAAAGGAGCTGAACCTGCCCAAGAACCGCCTAATATGTGACATGCCCACCAGGTGGAACTCAACGTTGGCCATGCTGCAGCGACTGCACACGCAGCAGAGGGCCATCAATGAGTACCTTTGCGACTACGGCACCAGGACAGGGTCAGGGGAGCTTGGTTTTTTTTCCCCACGTCAGTGGAGCATGATCAGGGATGCATGCACTGTCCTCTCACCATTTGAGGAGGCCACGAGGATGGTGAGCAGTGACAGTGCATGCATCAGTGACACTGTCCCTCTTGTCCACCTGTTGGAGCATACGCTGCGTGGGATAATGGACAGGGCACTTGAGGCAGAACAGAGGCAGGAAGAGGAGGACTTCCTTGCCTCTCAAGGCCCCCTTTATCCGGACAGTGTTCCTTCTGTCCCACCCATCACACAGGAAGAGGATGAGGAGGAGGAGGAGGAGGAGGATTGTGTGAGCATGGAGGTGGAGCCTGGCACTCAGCATCAGCAGCAGCAGTCTTTTAGGGATGATGTACAGTCCCAACAAACCAGTGGACTTGTACGTGGCTGGGAGGAGGTGGCTGGCGATCATGTCATCCTCAGTGACCCAGAAGACTCCGGACCGAATGCCTCAGCTAACCTACGCTGCATGGCCTCCCTGATCCTGCAAAGCCTGCGGAAGGATCCTCGTGTTCTTCGGATCAAGGAGAGGGACCATTACTGGCTGGCCACTCTCCTTGATCCGCGGTACAAGGGTAAGGTTGCGGACCTTATCTTGCCGTCGCAGAGGGAGCAGAGGATGAGACATCTCAGGGAGGCCTTGCAGAAAGGTCTGTGCAACGCGTTCCCAGAAACTGGGAGGCTACAAACTCCTGGTCCTGGGCGACGAGTTGCTGAGGCTTCGGTCAGTGGCAGAAGGAGCGGTGGGGAAGGTGGACGTCTGACCGATGCGTTCAGACAATTTTTTAGTCCGCAGCCCCAAGGTATGATCGGTTCCAGCAACCATCGCCAGCGTCTGATATACATGGTGCAGGAATACCTTGGGGCAAGGTCAGACTTGGACACCTTTCCCACCGAAAATCCTCTGGCTTACTGGGTCCTGAGGATGGATCACTGGCCAGAGCTTGCACAGTATGCAATTGAGCTACTGGCCTGTCCTGCATCCAGCGTTCTTTCCGAACGCACATTCAGTGCTGCTGGAGGATTTGTGACTGATCATAGGGTGCGCCTGTCCACCGCCTCGGTTGATCGACTGACATTCATCAAAATGAATCAGTCTTGGATCACCACCAGCTACCAGGCACCTGAGGCGGATATAACCGAATAATTTTTAATGTCACATCCCTTCAAGACTGCCTATGCTGATGCTGAGTGACTGTCCTCTTATGTTCACTGACTATCCTCTTCCTCCTCCTCAATGATCCATGCCACCACACCAGTGCCTAAGGCACAATTTTTCAGCCCCTGTTTAACAGGGGCGTGTACTTCCAATTTTTTTAAAAAATGCTTCGCAACACGTGTGACTGCTGTGCTCCAAGTACAGTCTCTGTGAGGGGTTGCAGTGTTGTGGCACCAGCACCAGTGCCTAAGGCACAATTTTTCAGCCCCTGTTTAACAGGGGCGGGTACTTACAATTTTTTAAAAAAATGCTTCGCAACACGTGTGACTGCTGTGCTCCAAGTACAGTATCTGTGAGGGCCGGGTTGCAGTGTTGTGGCACCAGCACCAGTGCCTAAGGCACAATTTTTCAGCCCCTGTTTAACAGGGGCGGGTACTTACAATTTTTTAAAAAAATGCTTCGCAACACGTGTGACTGCTGTGCTCCAAGTACAGTATCTGTGAGGGCCGGGTTGCAGTGTTGTGGCACCAGCACCAGTGCCTAAGGCACAATTTTTCAGCCCCTGTTTAACAGGGGCGGGTACTTACAATTTTTTAAAAAAATGCTTCGCAACACGTGTGACTGCTGTGCTCCAAGTACAGTATCTGTGAGGGCCGGGTTGCAGTGTTGTGGCACCAGCACCAGTGCCTAAGGCACAATTTTTCAGCCCCTGTTTAACAGGGGCGGGTACTTACAATTTTTTAAAAAAATGCTTCGCAACACGTGTGACTGCTGTGCTCCAAGTACAGTATCTGTGAGGGCCGGGTTGCAGTGTTGTGGCACCAGCACCAGTGCCTAAGGCACAATTTTTCAGCCCCTGTTTAACAGGGGCGGGTACTTACAATTTTTTAAAAAAATGCTTCGCTAAACGTGTGACTGCTGTGCTCCAAGTACAGTATCTGTGAGGGCCGGGTTGCAGTGTTGTGGCACCAGCACCAGTGCCTAAGGCACAATTTTTCAGCCCCTGTTTAACAGGGGCGTGTACTTCCAATTTTTAAAAAAAATGCTTCGCAACACGTGTGACTGCTGTGCTCCAAGTACAGTCTCTGTGAGGGGTTGCAGTGTTGTGGCACCAGC
Organism: Lithobates sylvaticus; assembly: GCA_028564925.1. NCBI lineage: Eukaryota > Metazoa > Chordata > Amphibia > Anura > Ranidae > Lithobates > Lithobates sylvaticus. The sequence goes on along the minus strand of CM053036.1, from coordinate 144,165,424 downwards.
ACCAGTGCCTAAGGCACAATTTTTCAGCCCCTGTTTAACAGGGGCGGGTAATTACAAATCTTGATCTAATAGTTCACAGCAGGGCCCATTCCTGCGCCCACCAAGAGTAACTATGAGGGCCTGCAGTCTTGTGGCAACACCGTCCACCACCACCGCCAAAGGCCCAATTTTTCTGCCCTGTTCATCAGGTGCTTGCAATTACAAATCTTGATCTAATAACTCACAGCAGGGCCCATTCCTGCGCCCACCAAGAGTAACTGTGAGAGCTTACAGTCTTGTGGCAACACCGTCCACCACCACCACCACCCCCCCAATTTTTCTGCCCTGTTCAACAGGTGCATGCAATTACAAATCTTGATCTATTAACTCATAGCAGGGCCCATTCCTGTGCCCACCAGTCTTGTGGCTACACCAACATCTAATAGGGCAAATTTCTGCAGAGTATATACGCCAGGCCCCTACTTTCAAACATCCAACTTACAAACGACTCCTACTTGCAAATGGAAAGAGAAAACAGGAAGTGAGAGGAAATCTACCCCTAGGAAGGGAAATTCTATCCTGTTAGATTTAATTTGGGAAAAAGGTATCTCCTCTCTACTGATACTTTATCACCAATCCTTGTTTCAATTAAAACCCCACTTTTCCAAAAACATTTGTCATTGGGACGGAAAGTGAGGTGACATGTTCTGAACAGATGTGCAAAGACAGCAAATGTTACAGGGGTGATAACCCCTCCCTATGTTCTCCAAAAAGCTTAAAAATAGATTTTTTTGGGATGGAGCTACACTTCATAATGTACCTGTTCAGATTCTACTTAAGAACAAACCTAAAGCCGCAAGTGGTTTTAAATGGCTTCTTTTTTTCCTTTACAAATGTCATTTTGTGCAAGGACAGTTCTAAACACGGGAAACACATGCCACTTCACAGGCATACTTTAGACACCCCCCAGGTACCATATTTAAAGGAAAATTTCACTTTTTTTTTTTCACTTTATGCATCATTAAAATGACTGCTCCCGAAAAAACGTTAGTTTTTAAAAGTTCTTTTTGCATTGATATATGTCCCCTGGGGCAGGACCCGGGTCCCCAAACCTGTTTTATGACATTAACATGCATATTGGCCGTTGTAATTAGCACTTTTGATTTCGAACGTTCGCGTCCATTATAACGTATAGGGTTCGAAAATTCGCGCGAACTTTCGGTCCGTTCGAAGGTTCTGGTTCGAACCGAACCCGGGGGTGTTCGGCTCATCCCTATTAGTGAGTTATGCTATAATTCCTCATATGTAAAAACGTAAGACTTAAAAAAAAAAAATGAAATCTGAATCTTGTTTGTCACTAATGCTGATCTTCCTAATAAAGTTAGTCATTATTCATCCTTCAAAAAGCTACCTTGGCACGCATATTATTGCTTATCACATGAAAACAAGTACACATTTTACTGTTTGTAGCATAGCAATTGCACTTGCTGAGCTAATGATTTGTGTTGTATGTAAACCCTGAAATGCAAGCTGAGTTTTGGGAACTGAAAGGAAACTTTGTTTTCACCTCTCACTTTTTAAACAGCAGGCAATGAATAACAGTCATGGAGAAGATACAAAGTCTCTAAAGTTAGAAATATGACTCTTTGTTAATATCTGAGAAACAGAATACAATGCATACCCTAGCAAATATTCAAGCTAGTATACAGCTGATGCCTAAAGGCAAAAAGAACTCCTGTAGCGGTATCCTGTGAGGAAATTTGTTTTGCTCCACTCAGTAATTGGGAAAATTACCATGGAAACCAAATGCAGGATAGAACAAAAAATCAAGTATACTTTTCAAATAGTTTTAGTTGACATAAAGCACAAGACCAGGCTTTAAAATGTTGGTGCGCTTTAGTTTATTTTACATATGCATTTGTTTTACTTCTGTGTAATCTTTATTTCATATGTTATGTGGTGCATTTAATACATTCTTTTAAAATGCTATAAAACAATTACAATTAAACATGTTCTGTTTGAATGTCTATATCTCTCTGGAAAAGCAGCCACGCTGGCATTTGCAGGCAACGGGGTAGCTTAAAACAACACTGTTGTTGCCAAAAATCCCTAAAAGCGTTTGTATACCCCTTTAGCACATTTTTACCTACAGGTAAGCCTATAATAAGGCTTATCTGTAGGTAAAATGAATATCTTTAATATCACATTTACTAAGTTAAGGGAAATTTCCCTCACAAAGTAAAACATTTCCTTGTAAAGTCTACAGTATATGCATTTAATAAAATAACCCCAATTTCTCTGGTGAGTTCAGCTTACCACTGATTAGTAGGCATGAGGCCACGTTTCAACTCGAACGTAAGTTCGACTTGAACATCGGGTGTTTGTTTGCTCGCAAACAAACCGAACATATAGGGCGTTCACGGGCAAATTTGAGCATTGCAGAACGCCACATAATTCACTGCGAGGTTGCAGTGCATTGACGTCTAATGATTGCCCAAAGCATGCACCTGACCTGCATGCTTTGGCCAATCACAGCGCGCTCTTCTGCACGATCCATAATTGGCCAAATCATGGCTCAGGGGGAATAAGTCCACGCCCCACACTATATAAGGCTGCTAACATAGCGGACCTGTATAGTGTGTGGGTGTAGATAGATTGAGCTAGATTAGGCAGGCAGGTTAGTTAGTGGCATGCAGGCAGTGTATTTAATATATAGTTATATATATATATATAGTCTAGTATATACCAGAACCCCTCATTTTCCACTTTTTGGTTACAGTTTGAACGCTGCTGATTAGCATTCTCAATTCCTTGGATATCTTATTATATTCCTTTCCTGTTTTATACAGTTCAACTACCTTTTCCGGCAAATCTTTTTTTTGTTTACAAACGGTTTTTATTATGAGTAAGGTCATAGTACAAGATTTTAACAGTGGTGGAAAATGTACAAGTGAAGGATTCATTTAGATAATACATTATAAACAAGAAAAGACATATCATTTGACAGGATACACTCATTTGATTATAAGTCTATGTAGCATTTGTGCGGATGGATCCATGGATGTGCTTAAGTAAAATAACATTAGTGAACATTACACCAGTAGTGAGGAATCCCATAGAGTCCATTTTTTTTGGTATATATGCATGGTGTCATATAATGTGTGGTGTATTCTTTCTGATAGCTTGATATTTGCCATACGGTTGAGAACCTGAGGCCATGGCAAATCTTTTGACAATTCTTTTGCTTTCCCCATGACTCAGAATCCAGAAACGTCAGTGCAGCACTGGGTGAAAGATGCAAGAGTCTGTCAGGAGTCCAGAAACTCATTGACCTTTTATACACACACACTAATTACAAGCAAACAGATCATGGGGGAGGATAGTTACCTTTAATTGCCATTCAAACTTGTGTCAACTTGTGTGCATGTTATCAGGCCAAAATCATAAGGGTATGTAAACTTTTTATCACAATCATTTGGGTAGTTTCTGTTGTGATTATGATTTAAAAAGAGTAAACACAGTTGATTGATAATAAATGGCTTCAGCCAAACACTAAGCATTAGTGAAAGAAATGTTTTGTGTTATCATTCATATTCTCTGAAAAATGGCCAAGAAATCATAAATTCTGCTAGGGTATGTAAACTTATGTGCACAACTGTATACAGTTGACCCTGATCAAAAGTTTACATACCCTGCTAATTTTGGCCTGATTTTGGCCTGCGCATGGGACATTCCAACATGACAATGATCCAAAACACAAGGCCAAGTCAGCCTGTCATTGGGTACAGCAGAATAAAGTAAAGGTTCTGGAGTGGCCAAGGTTCTCAGTCTCCTGACCTCAATATCATTGAGCCACTCTGGGGAGATCTCAAACATGCAGTTCATGCAAGACAGCCCAAAAAAATTACAGGAACTGGAAGCTTTTTGCCAGGAGGAATGGGCACATTTACCATCTGAGAAGATAAAGAGCCTCATCCACAAATACCACAAAAAACTTCAAGCTGTGATTGATGTTAAAGGGGGCAATACATGGTATTAAGAACTGGGGTATTTAAACTTTTGATCAGGTCATTTGGGTAATTTCTGTTGCCATTATGATTTAAAAAGAGTAAACACAGTTGATTAATAATAAATGGCTGACCATGAGTGAAAGAAAAGTTTTTGAATTATCATTCATAGTCTCTGAAACATGGCCAAGAAATCATAAATTATGCCAGGGTATGTAAACTTATGAGCACAACTGTGTATGTAGTATAGACTAGATATTCAGTGTAGACTCTATATTTAGCCAGTGCAGGCAGTGTAGTATATATAACACAGTGTATTGAAGTGGTTAAGGGAAACTGCGCCAAAATGTTAAAAAAATGGTGTGAGCCCCCCCCCCCCCCCCCAAAATCCATACCAGACCCTTATCTGAGCATTATACCTGGCAGGCCAGGATAGGGGGGATGAGCGAGCACCCCCCTCCTAAACCGTACCAGGCCACATGCCATCAACATGGGGAGGGTGCTTTGGGGCCCCCCTTAAAGCACCTTGACCCGTGTTGATGGGGACAAGGACCTTATCCCCACAATCCTTGCTCGGTGGTTGTGGGGGTCTGCGGGTGGGGGCTTATCAGAATCTGGAAGCCCACTTTAACAGATGGATGGACATTGCAGGACACTTTTTTTTTTTAATAAAGGAACTTGTCTCCTGTCATTTTTACTTTTTTTTACACTTTTTTGGTGAATGGGTAGGGGTACCCCATACAAATTCACATGGGGGTGGGATCTGGGGGCTTCCAGAATCCGATAAGCCCCCCGCCCACCCCCACAACCACTGGGCAAGGGTTGTTGTGGATGAGGCCTTTGTCCCTATCAACATGGGGGCACGGTGCTTTGGGGGGGGACCCCAAAGCACCCTCCCTCTGTTGAGGGTATGTGGCCTGGTACGGTTGAGTATGGGGGGGGGGGCTCACAGCCACAATCAATTTTAAATTACATTTTTTTTCTTTAGAAATGGCATTTTGCTGCCGGACATTTAAAACACATTGGAAAGATGCGCAACTTTAAAGGCAGACTAAAAGGCACAATATTTAAAAGAATATTTTTTTTTTTGTTTCACTTTAAGCATTATTAAAATCACTGCTCCTGAAAAAAATGGTTGTTGGGGGGTGTTCGGCTCATCCCTACTGATCAGTGAATGTATCTCAAAGCAGATTGCTGTATATCAAAATTAATTTTACTAATGATCAGACTGGTGTGAGTACAAAGATCCGGCTATGTGTTTCATGCCTCCTGTCTGTGTGAAAAGAGCCTTCAAAACCTGTAAGAGATATTTATCAATGGTAATTTGATGCACAGACACCCTGTTTTACTGTTTATGTGAACTATACCTTAAGCTGTAAAAGGGTAACACTGTGGGATGTACTGAGCACAACACATTATTATTATTATTATTAATAAATAATAACAATAATAATAATACATCCATATTATTAATATTAATGTTATTCAGAATTTATATAGAGCCAACTGTTTGTGCCATGCTTTACAATTTTAAGGCAGACCGTTCAGTTACACCACAATTTAATACAAGAGGGTTAGGGGGCCCTGCTTGTTAGAGCTTAAAATATAATATGGACAAAACAAGGTGGTACAGAATGCTGGAAATTCTTCATAACTTCATACCGGCTGTCTCAGACCAGTGCTGGAGGTGTGAACAAAGCCTTCATATCTGGTGGACCTGCCCTTTAATACAGCCATATTGGCGCAAAATCCATGAAGTAGCAATGGAAATATCCTCACTTCCGCTGGAATTCTCCCCAGCACAATACCTTCTCCACAGCTCCAAAATCTCCCATGGAAAATATTACAGGTCAATCGCTATGCATATGATTAATGCCGCTAGACTATGTGTTCCAGTGCACTGGAGGTCCAAGTCGCCCCCATCCTTAAAGGAGTGGGTGACACGGATGAACCAGATAGCAGCGATGGAGGAGCTGATTTGCACGGCTCACGACAGGATTGATATCTATTCTGCAACATGGGTGCCTTGGCTCGACTACCGACAAACACAGCGTTGCCAAGACCTAGCATGAGATAATCCAGCTTTGCTGTACAGAGACAGAGCTGTAAATAGCTTTGTAGCTTTTCCTCTGCTTTAGCATTCCATTGTGTCATCATTGGCATATAACTCTTTGTCAGATTAATCACTGGTGTGACTATGGTGGTAATGTTGGGAGCAGACCACCTCTGGGCTGATGTACCCAATAGTTTACTTCTCCTAACTTTTCACTACCTCAGATGGTCCCTGCTCTTTGGCTAGGAACTTACTCTCTACTGTGGGCATTAGTAAGGCCATCCAGTCTCCAACCTGAAATTGCTGAACTTTGACTGATTGGTTGTGCACTCTCTTCTGCACCTCCTGAGTAGAGATTTGGACTGAATACCCCCAGTTCAGTTTGCGACAGAACTCTTGAACATCCCAAAAGTTCAGACTCAAACCATGTACCCCATTGAAGTCCATGGGATCCTGTGACCCATTGAAGTCCATGGGCTTCTCTTGTATCTCCAGCCCAGGCCCCACTGGGAGTGAAACAGAGGGTGCCAAGGGACAGGAGGAACACGAGTGCCTGCAGATGTAAGTCAGAGAACTTGCAGCAGGAGATGAGGTTCCAAGGCAGCAGGAGAATCATCAGATCTGGAAAGGTAGCCATGCACAGCAGATTAGCTGAGGTTAACGAAGCACTCCATTTGCACTGCAGGGCCAGCGTGTGTGGCTTGTCAGAGCTCTCAGCAGACTTGCCACAGGAACGTTCAGCGTGCTGCGGAACTACAGCAGCACACAGCCCGGCAGACACTTGAGTGGAGCGGTAAGTCAGGATCAGAGACAGGAATGTGGTCATCGGATATCCAGGGTCATCAACAGGTGGGCAACGAGGTACCAAATCAGGAGCAGAGCCAAAGTCAGGAACAAGCCGGGTCAGTTACTAACGACAAGATAGAAGCGGAATCCGATATCAGGTCAGGAGTAAGCCGGGTTACTAACCAAGGAAACACACTGGATATACACAGGATACAGGGAAGGCTGAAGACCAGTCAGCATAGCGCACAGGCAGAAGCATACTTAAATAGCCTGCCTGGCGCCAACATACATTTGTGTGCGCATGCGCATTCCTGTTAGCAAATGCACATTTCTATTAGCCAAACGTCTTCTGACCTGCACATTTCTATAAGCCAGTTCATCACCTCTGCACGCTGTGGATGGATAGCACAGGCAACATCAGTAAACTTAGACAAACGTACCTTACCTGAGGACTGACCACTGAGGACACAGATGCTGCTGGCCCCCTCATATTGGCATGGGAACATATGCCTCTCCTTGTTGGCCTCCCAAACATGATGAGGGGGGCTTATTACCTAAATGTAATAAAAAACTGGGAAATGTGTGATTTTATGCACTTTTTTGAATGAAAATTGGTATTTGGTGCACCTTAAATTGAGGACTGACGCTGACAGAAATGTAAAAACTATAAAAAATAAATAAAAAGGGGGGACATCAGCATTGCAGTCAGAAAAAACTGCTGCTGACAATTAAAAAAAGGGGGGGGGCAGGCAGTTTACAAAAAACAAAACAAGAAAACGAACCAAAAAAATGTAGCAACCAAAAAAAGGGGATATACAGGGGGTCCCCGAGTTACGAACTCGTTAGGGACTGTCCTCCTGTTCTTAAATCGGAAATGTTCGTAAGTCGGCCGCGCATGCGCAGAACGACAATCACGGACATTTCCGATGTTCCGTCGAATGCCGTTCTGCATTCGACGGAACATCGGAAATGTCCGTGATTGTCGTTCTGCGCATGCGCGGCCGACTTACGTTTTTTACACAGCAAATTACGGACATTTCCGATGTTTGCCGTCATTTTCCGAGGCTCCGTCTGGCCGCGCATGCGAAGAACGGCCGAAGGTCTGCGGAAAATGGCAGAGGGTCCCCGCAGCTCCCGGTTTGTAAGTAGGAGAGGTTCGTAGGTCGGGCGTTCGTAAGTTGGGGACCCCCTGTACAGCACTATATACAGCTCTAATTGTTATGTAATGCTGTGTTAAACACTGCACTTCACTAACACACTACACTGACACTACACTATGCTCACACTATACTGACACACTATACTATACTCACACTATACTGACACACTATACTCACACTATACTAACACTCTACACTCTGAGTCACAATAAGTGAACACACTAACTGGCTAGTAGCAAACTGAGCCCTGCTCTATCTATCTCCACTACAAAAACACACTGCAAAAGCTTCCTGTGGAAATAAACCTTTTATAGTGTGGGGGTGGGACTATGAGCACCGAGCCATGACTGGACAAAGTAATCATCACTTTGTCCAATCAGGGCTCTAACAGTGCTCTGTGCCCTAATTGGCAAAGCCTTGCACCTGTCCAGCGGTCAGGTGCATTGCTTCTTCCAATTAGGGCCCTGAAGTGCACAGTGCATTGTGGGAGGCTTCATGGACGAACATCCCACTGAACACCATGTAAATTTGATTGTTCACTGAACAGGCAAACAGGAAATGTTCAGTCTAAACTTTTTTTAGGCTCGAATTGTTTGCCCAACTCTACTCCTGAGCACTCTGGGAGATGTTCATCCATCAACTGCATCACATTAGCAATCTTTTCCCACATCTAATAGCTATGTTCGATTACAGTTTTGTGGGGAGTGGCCTCACTTTCTCTTGTATTTTTCATCGAATCAAGTAACCCACAGGGTCTCTGCACCAATTTAAACAGTCAAATTTGGGTATCTGCTTTATGAACCTCATTCCAGCCCTTCCAATCTCTCTGTACTACATTTTAAATCATAGAAATTAGAGCTTTGTTAAACCTCTTGACCATGCCATATATAGTATCTGTGAGTGATAGACAGAAGTCTACAACTACAATGCTTTACTCAGAACATTTTGCACAAATGGTAGTAAGGAAAGTGAGACACCAGGGCAGTTAACTTGTAAGTGGGGCAGGAAGCACAGTATCTCTTTATCTGTCGCCTCAGCCTCCAATCGTGGCCAGTAAAAGTGATTGGTAATCCATGTAATCCTTATTATTGACCACCAGATGTCCACCTAGTGTTTCATTATGAGATAAATTAAGCAGCATCCACCTTAATGGCTGTTGGACCAGCAACTGCTACACAACTCTGCTGCGGATTTGGTAACTCAGTTTAGCAAATAAGAATTTATTGCAAAATGAAGAATCCTCTTGTCAGCATCAGGCATTTGTGGTACTCCATTAAAAATGGTAACCTACTCTTTTACATTTACCTGTGTGTGATCTCACATTTGTATAGTACCAAATTCTCAGATGTGCAGAATTTGGGGAAGTCTCCTCATAAACCTCCCTGATCTGTAATGGGGAAGGTATCCCACCTTAAGAGGTCAATTTGGTCTGTAGATCTAGGGATATTGTCATCAACATTATCATAATCACCATTGATTATTTTTTGTATCTTCAGTTCTATATAGTTTACTTAATTTGTGGGAAACTGGAAAAAAAAGCAGATTTCTCTAAGTCACTTGGCTGCACTGTTGGATAAATTCATGTATGCTCCCAATATCAAAAGAAAACTGATACAATGCTAGAGATTGCAAGACAGGGACCTCAGATTTCACACTACCATTACCTACTTCAACATTTGAGTACCAGTCCCCTGGCTGCAGCCATTTCTTAACCAGCTTAACCAAGTCATGTATTTAGAACCTCAGTAACCAATGTGGTCGGAATCTTCAGTTAAACCCTCTTTGCTCACAGACAGCAGTAGTTGTCCCAAGAGGGGCCAGTCCCTTTTAGCTCGGACCAACCCTCTCTCTCCACTGCTCTCTCAAATATGTGAAGGAATGTTTCCACATCATAGGTAGCAGTCATCTCTTGCAGGTAGTTGCTAGTTCTAATTAAAAATATATACAAAGAATATATAAATAGTGCGCAGATCAACCTTAATATATTGATAGATCTTAAATTAATGCAGTGTGGCCGGTTGCCAGATATAAATAAATGAATAAATAAATTACGTGCTGGTGTAACAAAGGTACAAATAATAAATAAATAATGCTTCTCAATAATGCTCCAAAGTGCAAATAGTGCTCCAAAATTGCAATTCATGAATAAATATAATGTTCCAAAACAAGTGTGTGCCCTAGGGTAACTACCCTATATACACAATTTAAACGTGTTATTAAAAAGTGATTAAAAAAGTAACCAATAGGTGTTTAGAAAATAATGAGCAACGCAGATGCTTTATAGCCACATACACCAGCCAATCAATGATTGATTAATTGATTAGATTCCAATAGCAGCAATAATTAAACAGATGTTAGCCTTCTCTGCAATCCACTAGCAAATCAGCAGAACAAACCACAGGTTGTATCAAACTAGTGGGAACTTGTAAATATTGTATCAAGTTGTATCAAACCAGTGGGAACTTGTAAATATTAATATCCACAGTCAGCTAAAAATACTAGGTAAGAAAAAACAGAACTTCCCTTTTTAGTTGCTGATCTTCAGATATTCTTGCTGCTGTCATTCTCCGGTTTTACATGAAAAATAAAAAGTGACACAAAAGGACTACCATTGCGCAGCACCGCTAATAACACTTAAATGAATGACTCTGTCCTCTATGCACTCACTTGTACCCAGTGTTTAAAGCGCGGATGATATCGCAAAAAGGTCAGGCTATTCTGGGCTGTCAGCCCTGCTGCTCCTCACTGCGCTCGTGTGCTTTCGGCTAGACTCGTATCTCACACGGCATCAATAGGCTCCTCCTCCCGACGCGTTGCGTCACAGGTTACGTGACTTTCTCAAGGGATCCCTTGATGGCTATAAAGCATCTGCTTGGCTCATTATTTTCTAAACACCTATTGGTTACTTTTTTAATCACTTTTTAATAACAAATTTAAATTGTGTATATAGGGTAGTTACCCTAGGGCACACACTTGTTTTGGAACATTATATTTATTCATGAATTGCAATTTTGGAGCACTATTTGCACTTTGGAGCATTATTGAGAAGCATTATTTATTTATTATTTGTACCTTTGTTACACCAGCACGTCATTTATTTATTCATTCATTTATATCTGGCAACCGGCCACACTGCATTAATTTAAGATCTATCAATATATTAAGGTTGATCTGCGCACTATTTATACATTCTTTGTATATATTTTTACTTATCATTTTAAGTGTGGGAACACTACTAATGGTGCAGCATATCATTTAGTCATCTTAATTATTTTTATTGAGGTTTTAGGGTTTTTATATATTTATCAGCGCTTTAGTATTTATTACACATCTGCTAGTTCTAATTGTTGCCAGGTTATTAGGGGCAACCACCCCTTAGTCATCATGTCTCTGACAGAGCTGGTGAACCACTTCCTGCAAGGCTGTCAACAGTGCTTGTATAGATTAGACATGTGCACACTGAAATATTTTGTTTTGGAATTTTGTTTTCATCCGAAAAATAAATTTATTTAGTTACTCCCGAAATTAATTTTTTATTTATTTTATTTCGTTAAAAATGCATTCGTCCAAAAATCAGAAATAATTAAGGTTGAATCTGTCATTGAAGGCTCATGGTGTCTGTCGAATGTTCTAAGAAGATTCGACAGAGCAGCTAAACTGTACGACGCCGCAATCGTACATTTTCGGTCAAATGTTCCGACTACAAGCTACAGTAGAATTCTAATGTTGTATGACGCCGACTGCTTCGTCGAATCTTTGTGTCAAATTTTTTCTCTCTATGTCAAATAATCTTGGACTAATAGAGTTAGGTTAGGCACATTCAACCTTTTTTGATATAGTCTCTATAATGTTGAATCTTTTCTCTCTATGTCAAATCTTTTCTCTCTATGTAGAATAATCTTGGACTAATAGAGCTAAGGTTAGGCACATTTGACCACAGGTTCGATGGACACAGATAACTATTGTCAGTGTCATGTCGAATCTCCTATCTATATCGAACTGTTGTCACAACGAAAATGAAAATAAAGCATTTGTTTATGTCGGATCTTTCGGTTTTCAGATTCTGCATGTACGTTATCATTTGTTAAAACAATAACGAAAATAGAAAATGCATTCGGACGAAAACGAATGCACATGTCTAGTATGGATTCTATGCTGAAGAACACACTGAGCTGCCAATAAGCAAGTCATTTTTTTTGCTGGTCCTCATGCCTTTATGCCTGTATCTGGCTATCCTGTTGCTGCTGTACCAACTCTTCCTCATCGCAAGTCTGCACATTTTGGCCAGTACCCAGTTTTTGACCAGTTCTTTTATCTCTTTTTCTGTCAATATTTTATCCACAACATGAACAAAATAGACTGTACCTTTTTAGGACAATTTCACCCTTCGGAGCATATTACACCCATATTTAGGGTTTAATGTGTAACATGCTCCAGGACATGAAAATAAATACTAGAAGAGTATAAATAGTGTGCAATATCAACCTTGATCTATTTAGATCCTGAATAAATAAGTGTAAGTGATATTAAAAGAATAAATATGACAAGTGTTGTAATAGGTAAAATACAGTATATAAATACGTGCTTAAGTGCAAATCCCAAGTGCAAATAATTGATACTTCACGTTACATAAATGTTGTAACAATTTATATATAAAATAAATCAATGTGTATCCAAAGATAAAACAAACACTGGTGTTACAAAAAATAAATAAATAAATAGATCCTTAGTGTGCTTTTAAAATACTATAAGTATTATATAGTGCTTGCTGATAATCCATACGGGGATATGTAAATACTTAAACCAATACGGGGATGACCGGATATATTGGCCAATTATTAATCAATTATCAATCAATCAGTCAGTGTTTCCCCTGATTAATGCCGCTCATCTGATAACAGTAAAATAATTAAACAATTAAACCAATACACTGGCAAATCCTCAATTGCCCCAGTTAGTATAAATAAATACATATCCGGGGGACAAGTAAAAAAAATATATATATATATTTAGGAATATATATAAAGAAACTTCCCTTATTTCTGATGTATTGGGATTGCTAATCTTCATACACCTCCTTCTTTTGTCTCACTCCGGTTTAACATGAAATGAAAAAATGACACAAATACCATTGCGCAGCGCTCTTAACTATGAAATTTACACAGATCTCCTAAGGGTGCCTAAGGCTTGTGCACTCACATGTACCCCCTGAGTCTGGGTGCATAAAGGATACCGCTGACGGTCAGGCTCAAATACGATGGGCCTGTCAGCCCTTCTCCTCACTGTGCTTTGCAGCGTCACTAGGACTCCTCCCGACGCGTATCGTCACAGGTCACGTGACTTGCTCCAGGACATGTTCTCCTCACCTGAGGCTCCAATCACACAGCTGTATCATTGTCTCTCCGGAACTTGTAAATGAGAGAACTACACGTCCCATCTTTCACTGTGGCAGACAGCTTGTAGTTCTCAATGAACTGCGAGGGTGCTGATGAGTGCTCTTGTAGTTCATTCACAAGACCTTCAGCTTTCAAACTGACAGCTTGTACAGGCTGAAAGATGCAGGGCTTGTCTGCAGGATCCTGACATTTTGGTCCATGATCCTTTGATCACAGGTGCAAGCTCCTGCAGGAAAAAATAATAGAAGCACATTTAATATAAAGTTCAGGGGGTCAGGGATTACCTTAGCAGCCATACATACAGCCATACAATATCAGAAGCAGACTTTATTTTTCCCAAAAAGTCAAAAAGATAAAAAACTTAAAATGGCTTTAGCACAGTGACAAAACAAAACTTATTTGTCTCTAACTTTAACTTAAAGTGGAGCTTCAGTAATTTTTTAAACTTCCCATCTATTAAATCTTCTGCCCTTGTTGTTTTAACTTTGGATAGTATTTTTTTTTCTGCCTGTAAATACAGTACCGTATACAGCCCACTTCCTGTTTCTTTTCTCGTAAAAAGCCTAGTCTTATGACCTCATGCACAGCTTTCTCCCTCACTCTTGTGAGAGTTTGACAGGAAGGGAGGGGGATGAGTCATAAGAGGATTAATGAGAGGTGTGGAGGTGGAGGTGTGCCTGTGTGTGTCCGTGTAAATCCAGGAAGTGAACAGGCAGCAGCTTCAGCTGCCTATAGTTAAAATGGTTGCAGCGAGACTCAGTGGAGGGATATTTATGCAGCCTATTTGGCAAGTACAAAATCACAGTATATATAAAATAATATGCAAAGTGGTTGAAAGGAAGCTTCAGAATGGCAAAGATGTTTTTATTACAAATTATGTGAGCAGACTGCAGTTCCTCTTTAATATAATAAACAGTGCCTCACCAACTCAAAGCTTTTACCTGCAATAGCGGTATCACAGTCCCAGAACTTGGGTATATGACAAAAAAATATATATATTTCAATTAATAAATTAAAAAAACATATATTAAGATTAAAATTAGAGCTGCAGCTAACATATAATGTGTTCCCACACCAGAAATAGATGATAAAAAAAGGGTTGTGCTGCTCATAAAAAATATGAATGCATGTGCTAAATTGCTCAAAAATACAACTAGACATATATCACTGTATGTGATAACATACAAATATCCACTGTGATAATATTCACAATAATCCTCATACAAATAAATATTCATATCAGTGCTTCACCCAAAACAGAAAAACTCCACCAATTATAAATCAATAGCTTATATTAACAAATAAATGTCCACTGTGAAAAAGTGGATTTCATCATTTATTTACATGAGAACCTCATTGAGCAAATTCATGACCCTGAAGATAATAGGGGTATAGGCATCCCAAATATTAGAACATACAATCTCTACAAACATATTAACATAAAATATATCTTTACATGTGATAGCATATAAATATTTACTGTGACAACACTGTGATTTTTTTAAATAATCCTTTTTCACGGTGGACATACTGTACAAGCTATTTACCGTATTTATTGGCGTATAACACGCACTTTTTCCCCCTTAAAATTGGGGGAAAGTCGTGGGTGTTATACGCCGATCCCCCCAAAAAAAAGTGCAAAAAAAATCAAGCGGCGCCGAAAAACAGCGACCGCCGTCCAATAAAAAAATGAGCACCCCCGAAAAAAACGAGCGCCGCCGAAAAAGACCGATCTGTCTGTTTGGCTACGCTCGCAGTCCCGCCTCCCTCCGAAACAGCAGGGAGGCGGGACTGCGAGCGGAGCCGAACAGACGGCTCGGCTTTTACGGCTCCGCTCGCAGTCCCGCCTCCCTGCGCTCGCTTCCGAAACAGCAGGGATGCAGGACTGCGAGCGGAGCCTAACAGACGGCCTTTTTCGTCGGCGCGGTCTTTCTAGGCGGCAAATTAAAATGTGGGCAAGCTGCAAATGACGCTGGCAAGCTGCAAATGACGCTGGCAAGCTGCAAATGACACTGACAAGCTGCAAATCACACTGGGCAAGCTGCAAATGACGCTGGGCAAAGCTGCAAATGACGCTGACAAGCTGCAAATCACACTGGGCAAGCTTCAAATCACACTTGGCAAAGCTGCAAATGACGCTTAAATGTAAGTGTTTTTTTCCCTAAACTTCCCTCCTAAAACTTTTTTTCCTTAAAATGCCCTCCTAAACTTGGGATAAATACGGTATATATAGTTGGTGGAGTTTTTCTGTTTTGGGTGGAACGCTGATTTGAATATCTTTTTCTATGAGAATGTATTGCAACTATTGTCACAGTAACCTAAAAATTACCCAAACACCCCTAGAATATCCTGCACCTTTGGTATGTCCTGATCAACTGTAGACATGAATAATAATAGGTTATTTGCAAACATGGCTCTACAAATGTCTTCCTCGCCTACCCTGATTCCATTTAATGTGTTGTCTAGGCATGGGACAGGGGGCAGTTCTTATATGTACCCATTTGTAGATGTATATAGAGGGATAAAAAAAAACATCCATGTGTACCCTGGCTTTAAATAATTTGTGCAAGGTGTGTATAAACTTGACAAAGAGCCATTCGTGGTTCGTTATTGAATGCTTTTTCAGTGTCGAATGATTTAATGTTCATGCCAGGTGACTCACAATACTCCAACACCGTCAGGACCTTACGATATTGGTAACTGCCGCTATCCCCTTAGTAAAGCATACCTGTGTAGGGTGCAATCATGAAAGCATCAAGGTAGTCAGCCTATCAAGAACCGAATTTTGGCATTCATGTTGATAAAGGCAATCAGTTTATAGAAGTTTGGTTGAGTAGGGCCATGCTGTTTTCTTCTGTAGTACCCTAATATAGGCCTCATTTCCTGTTGGTAGATATTCTCAAGCAAATATTCTCAAGTAAATACTATAGTGTCACCTTTGTGACATGAACTGGTAATTTTCTGGCACTAAAGTGATAGATGTTTGGTATTCCATTTCTTTTTTTACAAGTACATTTCTAAAGCTAATGCACTTATATCAAGCAAGAGACATTTTTAGTTGTGAATAACAGATGAATTGAATCTGGTGCTGGTTGAGGCATTACTGTCAAAATACTTACGTAGATACAGCATTGCAGATTTCAGCTGAGATCTGTGGGAGCTGGTCTTTAACCAAGTGATCTATAGCAGTTTGTTGCAGTTCATTGCACTAACTTATGAAATGATGCTTTAAAGTATTCTTTAATGTAGTACTATATTCAGGACATTAAGAGACAGTGAAATGCTTACCGCTGTGAAACATTACTTGTGGGATTCTAAGTATCTCATGCCGTTTGGACTTTCTTTTTAATGAGATACTGTCTATACAAAAGAAAGTACTGTATTTCTAATTTCCATGAAAATACGTTTTTAAATAAATCAGCCCTGAACAAAATATGTAGGCTGGCATTGCACACATGTACTAACTGCTTGGCTTTCAGGATGTTAGTCCAATGACCAATGACCAAGTGTGACCAGCTGCATGATTATTCTAGGACAGAAACAAAGAAAGAACTGAAGACAAGGACAACCAGATTATTAGCATTTTTAAAAGAAAGCCAGGTGTGACATCTCAGCTTATACAGTCTTTCAACACATAAATTGTTTACATATTTTTTAATAACTGTTTTCCCTAACATGATTATGATGATGACCCATATTAACCACTTGCCGGCCACTGCACGCCAATATACATCGGCACAATGGCAGCGCGTGGGCAAATGGGCGTACCTGTATGTCCCCTTTAAGAGCTGGGGATCGTGTCATGGAGCCTCAGAATGGGGAAGTGCCTATGTAAACAAGGCACTTCCCCGTTCTGGCTAGTGACAGGACAAAGGTCACTGCTCTCTGTCATCGGGAGCGGTGATCGCTGTCATGTGACTTGAAACCATCCCTCCCACAGTTAGAATCACTCCCTAGGACACACTTAACCCCTTCATTTCCCCCTAGTTGTTAACCCCCTCACTGCCAGTGTCATTTACACAGTAATCAGTGCATTTGTATCGCACTGATCGCTGTATAAATGACAATGGTCCCAAATTATTGTCAACATTTTCTGATGTGTCTGCCATAATGTCGAAGTCCCGATAAAAATCGCAGATCGCCGCCATTACTAATAAAAAAAAATGCCATAAAACTAGCCCTTATTTTGTAGACGCTATAACTTTTGCGCAAACCAAACAATATACGCTTATTGCAATTTTTTTTTTTTACCAAAAATATGTACAAGAATACATATTGACCTAAACGGAGGAAAAGCATGTTTTTTTTATATATTTTTGGGGATATTTATTATAGCAAAAAGTAAAAAATAATGTGTTTTTTTCAAAATTGTCGCTCTTTTTTTGTTTATAGTGCAAAAAATATAAACCTCAGAGGTGATCAAAAACCACCAAAAGATAGCTCTATTTGTGGTAAAAAAAAGGATGTAAATTTTGTTTGGGTACAACGTCGCACGACCGTGCAATTGTCAGTTAAATCGGCGCTCTGGTCAGGAAGGGGTAAAATCTACCGGGGCAGAATCGGTTAAAGTGATTACAAACCCATGATTTTTTTAATAACAAACATGTTATACTTACCTGCTCTGTGCAATAGTTTTGCACAGAGAAGCCCTGATTTTTCTCTTCTTGGGCCCACCTCCAGTGCTCTTGACTCCTCTCCCCTGCTGACTACCCACCATAGCAAGCATTTGCTATGGGGGCACTTGTGTGGGCTCACTCCTGAACCTGTGTCCATGGACACACTGAGCATGGCTCGGCCCCACCCCACTCCCTCCCAACTGGCTGTGATGGATCCTGCTGCTGTATCTGAGCCAATAAGGAGTGAGAGACCTGAGAAGGACACTGCTCTTGTGTACATTGCTGGATCGAGATCAGGCAGGTAAATATAAGAGGGGGCTGGGGAGCTGCACTCAGAAGGCTTCTTACCTTAATGCAGAGAATGCACTAAGGCAAAACAACTTAAGCCTTTAGAACCACTTTAAGATGATGGGCTAAAAAAAATTAACAGTCTCAGCATCATTCCAGTCTAAGCCTCAGCAGAGTTTTGTGGCCTGCAGCCATCTCACACTATACACCTCTGAATCTCATGGTCTAATAAAGAGCACCATGGGAAATCAGTACAGTTAAACATCTTATGTGTTACACAGTACACATTATAATAAGTCAGCAGTTTTTCAGGGCAATTTACCTTCTATATATTTAATGTATATCAGGAGGGACACCCAGCCAGTGTGATAAACCAGAGCGGTGGCGGTTTCCTCAATCCTCTCCACACTGTACGTAAAAGTGCACACCCAGCATGAGAAACAGGGGTAGCACCACTGTCTCCTCATCCTCAATTTTAGGGTACCCACATGGATAGGAAGTACAATGATCCATTCTTCAGGTGTAAACATCAAGAACTGGTGAAACCAGTCAGGTTTGAGTTCTTGCTTTTACCTGTCATATGCCGTAACTGATCTAGGAGAACTACCTGCACATGGAATGATGAGTACACGTATGGACAATGTTTTTTTCTGATACTTTATGGATATTTTGCATGACCAGAAGTCCAGTTATTTTTTACTCTAATGCCGCGTACACACAAGCAGAATTTCCGTCGGAAAAATCTTGGATGTTTTTTTTCCGAAGGAATTCCGCTCAAGCTTGACTTGCATACACACGGTCACACAAGTTCGCTGAACTTTCGACTTTCAAGAACGCAGTGACATACAACACTAGGACGAGCCAAGAAAAGGAAGTTCAATGCTTCCGAGCATGCGTCAAATTGTTTCCGAGCATGTGTAGGAGTTTCCGATCTGAACTTTTTCCGACCAAAAAATTGAGAACCTGCTCTGAATCTTTTGCTGGCTGGAATTCCGCCAGCAAAACTCTGATGGAGCATACACACTGTCGCATTTTCCGACCAAAAGCTCTCATCGGACTATTGCTGGCGGAATTTCCGATCGTGTGTACGCGGCATTAGCAGTTTTTGTTTAATTTAAAAATCTAAGTGGACAATATTCACTGCAACTTTATTTGGAAACATGGAGATAAGAGCCCTTTAAATATGGCTATAAATTAATTATGGGCTAATATGCAGAATTTTTACCTGATGTGAAAGAAACAGCACTAATGCTAAGTTTTTTTATGGATATGGACTTTCTTATACAGGGGTAGGCACCATTGAGGACACCCCACTTACACAGTCCAGAAAATTAAAAATATGCTCTACATGAAATATATAAGCAGAGACATTCCACAAAAGTTTTACATGGAGCTGTGTACCAAAGTAAAACAATCTGTGCATATGGCTTGCCTTTGTAGGTTTAGGAAAGGCTGCTAGATAAATATAGTTTGGCTCCATTGTAATTAGTGGAGCAGGGGTTGATTGGTTAGGGCTGCTCAGGTTTTCACAGGCTGCTGTTCTGCTACTTCCCTCTGTATTCTAGAAATTTCTAGAACATAGTAGGAGGTAGGGCAAAGGCTGCAGCCTGAATCTTTATGGGACTTCAGCCAATCCCTGGGGAGGTGTGCCCAGAAGGTGGGGAAAGAACCAATAAATAGTTTGAACCTGAGTGGCAAAGGGGGAGATTGCAGCAACTGTGACAGTGTAGTGCTTTAGTCTCTGGGAAGAAGACAGGCACAGACAGCATAGAAATTCTTTGGGACTTTTGCTGGGAGAAGTGCAGCTATAAATTGTGTAAGTACAGCCAAGCAAGGGTGAAATACCATCAAGTGTTATACAAATGCAGAGAGAGTTATGCCTCGTACACACGGTCGGAATTTCCGATGGAAACAGTCCGATGTATACCCATCGGTCTTTTTCTGTCGGCATTTCCGACGGACTTTGGATTGAGAGCCTGTTCTTAATTTTTCCGACAGAAAACCTTTCGTGTCTATGCAATTACGACACGCAAAATTCTGACGCATGCTCGGAAACAATTTGACGCATGCTTGGAAGCATTAAACTTCCATTTTATAGTGCCATTGAACGTGTTGTATGTCGTGGTGTTCTTGACCGTCAGAATTTGGTGTGACCGTGTGTAGGCAAGACAGTTTGAGCGAAATTCCGTCGGAATTCCGACGGGAAAACCATCAGAGCTTTTTCCGACGAGAATTCCGATCGTGTGTAGGCGGCATTAGAGATTTCAAGTGTTGGGCAAGAGCAGACAGAAATTTAGCAGTCCTCAAGTTGTTCAAGTTCTACAGTTCTAGGGTATCCTATGCTCCCTATCCCCATCCAAGTTCATCATTCCCGAATAATAAAATTCCTAGACTGATATTTGAGCCAGCGAAAGTCTGCCAAAAATGCTATATGCCTGGATGTATGCACTAAGGGGATGAAATAAGTCCAAACTACCAGCGGCTATTTAGGGGTGTACTACACATTATACAGTGCACATAATCTGGCAGGTGTTGTTTGGCCTATGACTGCTGTGACCTGTATCTAAATACTGTTGGGAGAATTCATCTACACAACCTCAAACCTTAGCTATACAATATATTCCACAGGATAGAGACACTCTAGTATATTTCAATACAGGGGGTCCCCGACTTACGAACGCCCGACCTACGAACATCCCCTACTTACGAACAGGGCGCTGCGGGGACCCTCCGCCTTTTTCCGCCGTCCTCCGGCCGTTCTGCGCATGCGTGGCCATACAGAGCCTCGGAAAATGCTGGCAAACTTCGGAAATGTCCGTAATTTGCCACGCATGCGCAGAACTGCATTAGACGGAACATCGGAAATGTCCGGAAATGTCCGTATTTGTCGGTCTGCGCATGCGCGGCCGACTTACGAACATTTCCGACTTCCGAACAGGCGGGCAGTCCCTAACGAGTTCGTAACTCGGGGACCCACTGTATTATTAATATATCTTTGGAAAATACTTTTTGGCAGGTGCCATTAAGAAAATGTCTGCCATGTTCAACAGGTAGGCACTGTTCTATAAGGGACACTTATTGGCAGATACCTGTTGTGTCCAATAGGGGAAATACTATTGAATTCAAAGATTCCATGTGGATATCTGTATCAGACCAGCACAATTCACATGGTTTTTACTCTAGGCGTTACTAGATAAATCAGGCCCCGGTGTAAGAAACCATGACTGGCCCCCCTGCCCCCATCTCGGGGCCCTTGCCACTGATCCAGGCCCTTTTCTCCCATTGCAGGCCCTTTATTGTGGTCCCACAGCAGGACCCTTTCACATGTTTTGCTGCGGGACCCCTTTCTGCATGGTTGCCTACCTTTCCAAAACAATTCAGGTACCCATTTTTTATGTGTTCAGCCAGCCATTGTAGTGGGAGAATGTATTTTAATTAGGGGTGCATGGTTTTACAAGAACCATCTAATGCCATACTCCTTTGCACATCTCTATACCCCCAAGAATCCCTCCGTACCCCCCAGCATGCCTCTATACCCCCTGCACATCTCTGTACCTCCAAAATAACCCCATACCCCTAGCACACCTCTGCAGTCCCAGCACACTTTTGTACCCCTTTGCACATCACTGCACCTCCAACAAATACCTCTCCAGCTCCCAACATCCTCCATACCTCCCTCCCAGCACGCCTCTGCACCTCCTAGAATCCTTCTCATCCCTCAGTATGCCTCCATAAGCCCAGCAAGCCATTGTAATCCCCAGCACACCTCCGCACCCCCCCCCCACACACACCTCTGCATTCCCCAGCACACCTCAACACCCCCCAGCACATCTATGCAATCTGCTGCACATTTCTGCACCCCCACACCTCTGTACCCACCCCCACACATACATCTGCACCTCTGTATCGCTCCAGCACAACAATGTACACCGCAGCAAGTGAACTTGGCACCCACGCACACCCCTAAGGCCCCTTTTACACGGGGCAGACCCATCAGCAGAATCTGCTTGCTCAGTGGGGTATCTCTCCTCTGATTACTGCTGAGCAAATAAATATGTTTGTGTCTGCTCCGCTGATGCAGAGCGGACATGGACACAGCTTGCTGCTCTCTATGGGGCTGTTGGATAGAAACAGACCGCCTGTCCATTTCCATTTGACTGTCATCCAATCTGATCCACCAGACAAATGGGGAATGGATCTTTCATCTGTCTGTTTTTAGTGGATCGGATCGGATGGTGGTGGGTGCCAGTGGACACAGGTCCGCTGACATCTAGCACTCCATAGAGAGCAATTGATGTTCTGATCGGGTCTGCCTGAATAACGGACAGACGGACCTGATCAGTCCACCTGTGTGAAAGGGGCCTGTGGAACCCCAGCACATCTTTTTACCCCCCCCACTTTCACACCATGGCCTCTTATTTGAATGCTGATGACAGTCTGTGGTGCCCGCAGCATCTCCCCCTGCACCTCACATTATTTCTGTTGCAGTTTACTATGCAGTGGGGGGGGGTAGGAGGGGGGCGATCCACAGCTTTGTGGTTCCTGTGGGCCACGGGATCTCCCTGGGGCTAGTAGTTCACTTCCCAAGTGTATACAGTGAAGAGGGGAGGGGCCTCTGACCTGGGCATGTATCAGCTTCACTCTTCAGTGTACAAGTGGCTCGCTCTGTTTGTACACTCTTGCTTATACATGCCTGGGTCAGAGGCCCCTCCCCTCTCCACTGTATACACTCGAGAAGTAAACTACTAGACCCAGGGAGATCCGTGGCTCGTTGGCACCACAGATCTGATGATTGCCCCCTCCCACCTTCCACCACTGCATAGTGGATTGACAGCCAGAGGTGCAGGGGGAGATGCTGGGTCTTCCCCCCTCCCTACAGTAGCAGAACGTGGTGCTCCCTGCAGCAAAGGGCTGGGTCGCTGTCATGACTCCTGCGACTCCTATAGCTATGCCCCTGTTTCTACTGTATGTTACGGGTGTGGAGGATACCTATCATAGACCCACATGTGCCCAGTGATCGTTTTCATAGGAAGTGGTATCTATATATTAGTACGTTAGAGCTTGACATGTAATGGATAATTCATCCTCTCTTTTTGGATCTGATAGCAATATATAGAAGAGTGACATGGATAATTCTATGTAATAATAAATGATATATAAAACAAATGTACTATATAGGACATATGAGTATTTAAAATGTAAAGTGAGGAGATCTTGTTCTATTGATATTAATGATTCCAATAGTATGGACACATTGATTAGATTTTTTCAGATTTTACTGCAGAAAATACAGGTGATTTTAACGTTTCTAATTATACTAGAACATTATCAAACACCTTCTCTGCGTATCTCTCTTAACGTGGAAAAGGCATTTGATAGAGTCCATTGTAAGTACCTAGAAGCAGTTTTAAGAAGATTTGGCATCACGGTAATATCCTACAAGCTGTCTTAAGCCCCATACACACGGTCGGATTTTCCCATGGATTCTGTCCTATCGGACAATGTTGTCGTAAAATCCGACCGTGTGGAGGCACCATCGGATAGTGTACGTCGGATTGTCCGACGGACAAAGTCCTATCTCCTGCTGGATAGATTTTTCGACAACAAAGTCCGATCACACCAAATCCGATCGTGTGTATCAAATTCCGACGGACAAAGTGCTACGCATGCTCAGATCACATTACAAGACCAAAGCTATTGGCTACTAGCCTCTACGTAGTCCCGTCGTAGGCAACAAACGTCACCACGTTCAGAATGATCGGATTTTTCGACAACTTTGTCCGACTGTGTGTACGCAACACCAACATCGGACAAAGTACGACGGACATGATCCGACGGACCTGGTCCTCCGGATAATCCGCGCGTGTGTATGGGGCTTTAGGCCTTTACTCCACCCTCAGTGCCAAAGTATGGACAATCTCTCTAATTCATTCCCAATCACATATGGCACCCATCAAGGATGCCCTCTATCACCCATAATGTTTACTTTAGTAATCAAACCCTTAGCTCAAGCCATATGCTCTAGTTCCCTTATTTCACGCCTTGCATAACGCCAAATGTTAGAATATTTTGGTGCAGTCTACATGTACAAATTAAACCATTCCAAATCCTCTATGCTAGGGGTCTTGCTCCCACAATCCACAAAAAAACGATATAACTAAAATCTCCCCTTTTTCCTGGGCACCAAATACCACCAGTAGGAATG
Source organism: Lithobates sylvaticus (assembly GCA_028564925.1). Lineage (NCBI taxonomy): Eukaryota > Metazoa > Chordata > Amphibia > Anura > Ranidae > Lithobates > Lithobates sylvaticus. The sequence goes on along the minus strand of CM053036.1, from coordinate 144,140,934 downwards.
GGCCGAACACCCCCCATTTGGTTTGCACCAGAACATGCGAACAGGTAAAAAAAATTTCTCAAACACGCAAACACCATTAAAATGGGACATGAAAAATCAAAAGTGCTAATTTTAAAGACTTATATGCATAGTATTGTCTTAAAAAGTGTTTGGGGACCTTGGTCCTGTCCCAGGGGACATGTATCAATGCAAATTTTTTTTTTTTAAATGTCCGTTTCTTTGGGAGCAGTGATTTTAATAATGCTTAAAGTGAAAAAATAAATGTGTAATATTCCTTTAAATTTCGTACCTGGGGGGTGTTTATAGTATGCCTATAAAGTGGTGCATGTTTCCCGTATTTAGAACAGTCAAGTGCAAAATTACATTTCTAAAGGAAAAAAAGGCATTTAAAAGTACTAGCGCTAGCTATAGTACAGGCTATAATGAATTGTCGGTCCGGCAATACACATAAAAGTTCATTGATAAAAATGGCATGGGATTTCCCCACAGGGGAACCCCGAACCAAAATTAAAAAAAAAATGGCGTGGGGTCCCCCCAAAAATCCATACGTAAACGGGGGACCCTGCCCCCCTCTGACACCATGGGGAAAGCCATAGGGAAGTCCTTGTGCGTCAGAGGGGGACGGGGTCACCGGGGGCCCACCCTCTGTTATATAAGAACTGTCACCTGAACAGAAATGTCACAGAGTGGAAGACTCCCATTGAGGCGGATCGTGTGGAGGAAGAAGCAGAGAAGAAGAAGCCGGAGGAAGATGCCGGACGAGAAGACCGGAGGAAGATAGAGGAAGTAGCGGGGGAAGAACAAAATGGAGGAAGATGAAGATAACAGAAGGAAGACCAGAAGAAATAAGATGGAAGAAGAAGCGGGGAAAGAAGAAGACATTAATAAAGGAATTGTCAAAAAACGTTTTTTGACAATTTTTTTGTGAAATGGTAGGGGTAGATTTGGACCCCATTACCAATTAACACAGGGGGGTGGGATCTGGGGGTTCCATTGTTAAAGGGGGCATCTAGATTCCGATAAGCCCCCCGCCCTCAGACTCCCACAACCACTGGGAAAGGGTTGTGGGGATGAGGCCCTTCTCCCCATCAACATGGGGACAAGGTGCTTTGGGAGGCTACCCCAAAGCACCCTCCCAATATTGAGGGCATGTGGCCTGGTACGGTTCAGTAGTGCCCCCCCCCTCTTTTCCTGCAGCCTGCCAGGTAGCGTGCTCAGATAAGTGTCTGATACGGACTTTTGGGGGGACCCCACGCCATTTTTTTTATTTTGGCGCAGGGTTACCCTTAAAATCCATACCAGACCTGAAGGGTTACATAGTTACATAGTTAGCTAGGCTGAAAAAAGTCTATCCATTTCAACCATAAAAAAAGAAATAATAAATAAAAAAAATAAAAAAAATTGGATTTTGAGGGGGACCCCCATGCCATTTTTTTTTTTAAATTTTGGTTCGGGGTTCCCATGCCGTTTTTATCAATGAACTTTTATGTGTATTGCCGGACCGACAATTCATTATAGCCTGTACTATAGCTAGCACTAGTACTTTTAAATTACTTTTTTTCCTTTAGAAATGTAATTTTGCACTCGGACTGTTCCAAATACGGGAAACATATGCCACTTTACAGGCATACTATAGACACCCCCAGGTACAAAATTTTAAGGAATATTACACTTTTATTGTTTCACTTTAAGCCTTATTAAAATTACTGCTCCCGAAAAAATTTCAGTTTTTAAAACTTTTTTTTGCATTGATAAATGTCCCCTGGGGCAGGACCCAGATCCCCAAACACTTTTTATGACAATAACTTGCATAATAACCTTTAAAATTAGCACTTTTGATTTCTCCCATAGACTTTTAAAGGGTGTTCTGCGGCTTTCGAATTTGCCGTGAACACCCCAAATTGTTCGCCTTTCGACGGGCGACCAGCCAATGTTCGAGTCGAACTCATGTTCAACCCGAACATAAAGCCCATCCCTAACCACCAGGACATATTTGGGCATCCAACTTACTCTCCCCTCTACTACTACTAACCTCACTTCTTTATTACAGAAACTCCAGAATATCTGTAAATCCATGTCATCAATTGAAGATTTATGAGTCGGGCAATTAGCCTTGACTAATATGTTTCTCCCCCCACACATTTTTTACTTACTGTATTTAGGAACTCTCCCATTACCCATGCTACAAAAAATCTGAAACTATCCAAAATGTATCATTGTAAGAATGTATATCTTTTTTAACTATAATTCTTTATTGAAAAATAGTACAGAAGGATACATAAGGCACATCATATATAGATATACATCTACAGTGTTATTAGTCTCCAAAAACTAAAAGAAATAGAAAAAAAAATACTTTTGATATTCAAAGTACATAATACAGAAAAAACTGTGCTTAAAGGGGAAATAGGAACCCAGAATTTCACAAAACCTCTTTATGTCAACAGCTGTCTGGAAGAGAGATATGTAGAGGCATAAAGAGTTATTGGAGGGAGGTGTAGGAGGCATAGTGGATTTGGCAATCAATGAACTAATGTCAGGCATGATAAATTAATAGCAGTAGTGCTAATGAGAGCAATGGAATTAAATAATAGAGAGAATGAAGTTAGGAGGGCAAGGAAGATACAAGATATGTAATCAGCATGGAGGACATCTTTCATCTTGCAAAGGTATGTGTAGAATCCGTGTGCTTTAGCAAACATATTCCAACCTTCAATGCTCATTAAGAATAGCAATTGTGCGTGATATGTTGGAGGATGTGATAGTTTTCTAATTTCTGAGGAGAGAGAGTCGAGCAGCTATTAGTACAGGGGATATAAGCGATTGCAAAGGTGTAGTAGAGCTGTTGATCCCAATGCCCAAAAGGGCTTGCTGTGGGGTTGTAGTAAAAGAAGCACCTAAAACAATAGAATTGTATTATGTATTGCAGACCAGAAGGGAGCAATAATGGTACATTTCCACAAGCTATGATATAGTGTTCCATCTTCTCCACACCCTCTCCAACATTTTGGTGAGAGAGAATTGTATACAGCTGCTAACCTAGTAGCAGTATGATACCATTTGTGCAAACAGCGTTTCCCAATGTGTAACACATTTTGAAAATTTGAGGGGAATACAAAAGATTTGGTACCATTGGGTTGTGGTAAGCTCGAGACTAATGCCCCGTACACACAATCGGATTTTCTGACAACAAATGTTGGATGTGAGCTTGTTGGCGGAAAGTCTGACCGTGTGTATGCTCCATCGAATATTTGTTGTCGGACTTTCCGCCAACAAATGTTGGCTAGCAGGTTCTCAAATTTTCCGCCAACAAATTTTTGTTGGACTTTCTGATTGTGTGTACACAAGTCTGTCGCACAAAAGTCCACGCTTGCTCGGAATCAAGTACGAGCCGGAAGCACTCGGTCTTGTAAAACTAGTGTTCATAATGGAGTTAGCACGTATGTCTTGTACTTAACTACGTTCATAATTGTTGGCCAACATTTGTGTGACCGTGTGTATGCAAGACAAGTTGGAGCCAACAACCTTCAAACAAAAATCCATGGTTTTGTTGTCGGAAAGTCCAATCGTGTGTACGGGGCATTCCTTTTTTATTTTTTGTCCAGTAGGTCAATGATGATGATTTAAGAGAAGGGGTTGGTTTTGAGAGGAGCTTGTAGATGAATAAGATCCCTTTCTGTGAAGGTTTGGAAGAGCTTTAAAATCTGATTGTCTCTAGTGGTATTGTCTCCTCAGTCCAGGTGATAGGGAAGAAAGTATGTGAGATGCGTAAAGATTTGTAAAAATCTTTACTATCAATTGAAAATCTCCTTGATATAATCTGGTATTGTTCCATGTAAGTGTCGTGATATAGATCTCCTAGGTGGTGGAGGCTGGCCGTGGCCCAGCCGGAAAGAGGGATAAGTTGATTTTATACAGTGAGATAGAACCAAACCTTTCAAGTGCGTGCTGAAGAGTAGACAGATTGTATGGGGTTGGTGATTTGTAGGATATGTGACCAATTGTAGGATAGTTTTGTTAGTCAGAATCAAATTGATCCATGAATAGGACCTTTGTGAGTGTGAATAAAAGGTATAGTCCTTCCCTGTAGCGTGTATACAGCGCCAGGTATCACATAGGTCTTCTGCTTGGATGAGAGAAAGGAGAGCAGAGGACCCTTTCCTAAGTGGATTTGAAGAGTCAATGGTAGGGGTTAAATGGTATCATTAAAGTCTCCACATAGGATGATTTTATCCCTAGGATAATGTCTCAACTTTCTTATTATGGACTTATAGAATGAATTTTGGTTTGAGTTGGATGCATAAATGCTAGCAGTTATTAATGGATGATCATTAATAGACAAAAGGAGAAACTGCCCCTGTCGATCAGTTTAAAGCCCCATACACACGGTCGGACTTTTTCATGGATTCTGTCCGATCGGACAATGTTGTTGAAAAATCAGACCGTGTGTATGCACCATCGGACAGTGTACGTCGGATTGTCCGACGGACAAAGTCTTATCTCCTGCTGGAAAGATTTGCCGACAACACGGTGCGATCACACCAAATCCGATCGTGTGTACGGTTGTCCGACCGGACAAAGTGCTACGCATGCTCACATCACATTACAAGACCAAAGCTATTGGCTACTAGCCTCTACGTAGTCCCGTCGTAGGCAACAAACGTCACCACGTTCAGAATGATCGGATTTTCCGACAACTTTGTCCGACCGTGTGTACGCAAAACCAACATCAGACAAAGTATGACGGACAGGATCCGACCGACCTGGTCCGCGGATTGTCCGACCGTGTGTATGGGGCTTAACTGTGTTAGAGTTGGAAGGAGTTAGAGCTATGTATGGCGATCATAATGGCCCTTTTCTTTTTGTCAGCTTAGGCAAAAAAATTGTGCGAAAATAATTTATGTTGACACTTTGGGGCTTTGTGTCTAGCTAAATGCATTTGCAGAATGCATATGTCAGTTTTTTTGGAGGATTGCCTCTTTCCATAGCCTTGCCATTTTAAATGGGCTGTTAAGCCCTTTAGCATTTATGTGGGGAGAGATAAGGGAGAAATGTACTTAACAATTGGTGTAGATAGGGCACCAACTCATCGGTATAAACGGTTTCAAGGATCCCCCTGAACTTAATGTTGTTCCGCTGGGGGATGTCTACCAGGTCAGCTATTTTGAACTTAATTTGTTGGATTTCTGCCTCATGGTCTTCATGCACGTACACCATTTTCATTATAAGCTTTACCATAGTCCCCCATATGTCTCTCAACCTGATCAGTGCACTCCTTTACTAGGGATGAGCCGAACACCCCCCCGTTCGGCTCGCACCAGAACCCGCGAACGGACCTAAAGTCCGTGCGAGCTTTAGAACCCTATTAGTTATAATGGATGCGAACGTTCGAAATCAAAAGTGCTAATTTTAAAGGCTAATATGCATGTTATTGTCATAAAAAGTGTTTGGGGACCTGGGTCCTGCCCCAGGGGACATGTATCAATGCAAATTTTTTTTTAAAAATGTCAGTTTTTTCAGGAGCAGTGATTTTAATAATGCTTAAATTGAAACAATAAAAGTGTAATATTCCTTTAAATTTCGTACCTGGGGGGTGTCTATAGTATGCATGTAAAGGGGCGCATGTTTCCTGTGCTTAGAACTGTCCCTGCAAAAAGTGTCATTTTTGCAGGAAAGAAAGCTATTTAAAATCACTCGCGGCTAATGTGAATTGACGGCTCCCGTAACACAGAGAACAGTCATTCATTGAAAGTCATTGATAAAAAAAAGTAATTGATAAAAAAAAAAAAAAAAAGCGTGGGGGTCCCCCCAAATTCAATAACCAGGCCCTTCAGGTCTGGGATGGATATTAAGGGGGACCCCAGCCAAAAAAAAATAAAAAATGGCGTAGGGTCCCCCTCAAAATCCATACCAGACCCTTGAGGTCTGGGATGGATTTTAAGGGGAACCCCAGCCAAAAAAATGGCGTGGGGTCCCCCTCAAAATCAATACCAGACCCTTATCAGAGCAGGCAACCTGGCAGGCCGCAGGAAAAGAGGGGGGACGAGAGCGCCCCCCCTCCCGCCTGAACCGTACCAGGCCACATGCCCTCAACATTGGGAGGATGCTTTGGGGGTCTGAGACCCCCAAAGCCCCTTGTCCCCATGTTGATAAGGACAAGGTCCCAACAACCGTGCCCGGTGGTTGTGGGGGTCTGCGGGCGGGGGGCTTATCGGAATCTGGAAGCCCCCTTTAACAAGGGGACCCCCAGATCCCGCCCCCCCCTACAAAAGTACCCCTACCATTTCACCAAAAAAGTGTAAAAAATTGTAAAAATGACTGGAGACGGTCTTTGACAATTCCTTTATTAAAATCTTCTTTCTTCTTTCTTCATCCTTCGGTTTCTTCATCTTCTCCTTCCGTCATCTTCTTCCATCTTCTTCCATTTTCTTCTTCCTCCGATCCGCTTCTTCTTGCGCTGGTCTTCTCGTCCTTCTCGTCCGGCATCTTCTTCCATGGCGTCGGCGTCGGTGTCTCTTCTTGGGTCACTCCTCGCAATAGGAGGCTCCCGCTATGTAAGGGTTCGCTGCCTCTGACAGGTCTTTTATAATGGAGGGCACCTGGTGACCCCGCCCCCTCTGACGCACGGGGACGTCATGGGGAATTCCCTATGGCTTTACCCATGACGTCAGAGGGGGGCGGGGTCACCAAGTGCCCTCCGTTTTTTTGGCTGGGGTTCCCCTTAAAATCCATCCCAGACCTCAAGGGTCTGGTATGGATTTTGAGGGGGACCATACGCCATTTTTTTTTTTTTTTTGGCTGGGGTCCCCCCTTAATATCCATCCCAGACCTGAAGGGCCTGGTTATTGAATTTGGGGGGACCCCCATGCTTTTTTTTTTTTTTTTTTTGTCAATGAATGACAGTTCTCTGTGTTACAGGAGCCATCAATTCATTAGCCGCGAGTGCTTTTAAATAGCTTTTTTCCTGCAAAAATGACACTTTTTGCAGGGACAGTTCTAAGCACAGGAAACCTGCCCCCCATTCACAGGCAACCTATAGACACCCCCCAGATGTGATACTGCAATGCTGTACTAGCACATATTGTCAGCAGTCAACAGCACACTGACACGCTGACACTGAAACACAATATGCGATGTCGCCGCCGCCGCGGCCTCTTATACCGTGGGGTGTGTACTAAAGCCCCTGAGCTATAATTGGCTACAGGCATCCTGCCTGTAGCCAATCATGGCTCCCCTCGCTGCCGGCGCTGTGATTGGCCAAGCATGCAGGGTCACAGTGCATGCTTGGCCAATCATCAGCCAGCATTGCACTGCGACTGGCGCAATGCATTGCGGGCCACTCGCATCACACGGATTTGATGCGAGCGGCCCAAATAGTTCTGGGCTCGCCGAACATGTGTTCGAATCGAACACCGGGCCCATCCCTATCCTCTACCTGATCTATTCTAGAATGAAGATGAGAAACAAGTCATTTTTGGAGCTCTGCTTGAAGGAGAAGAAGCATACCTTATAAAGTGTTTTCAGATGGAGGGTTGTCTGATGCTGGGAATGCAGCCAAAGAAGAATCAGTATGGCCCCTGTCAGCATGAGTTCTTGTTCTGCCCAATGTTGCTTTTTAGCAGTGGGAGGTTTGTGTGGAGAGTGAGCTAGTGAGACTACCGTTCTCTTACCTCTGTCAGAGGAGATTAGCTGGTGATCTGAGGGCTTGGGTGATGTCTCCTTCATATCAGAATAGGAAACCAAGTTCTGATGTGCTATGTTTGGGAAGTGGGAGCGGGAGCGGCTTCCTATTCCAGCACCATCTTGCAAGGCTCTCACTGCTGGCTGCAGAAAGTATTCAGTGAGGTGGCGGAGTCCCGCCACCCAGTTTTTCTTGCGGGACATGACAAAGATGATCCCCTGTGTAGTCACTCCTTGTGTGGTGGAAAGTTGCCAAGTGAGGTGGCTTAGGGTTGCTTAATATCCCCAATGTGAGCTGAGCGGGAGGATCAGGCAGCTATCTTGCTCGGCAACCAAGCCACTCCCCAGTAATTTATTTTTTAATACATAATTATTTTAGGCCAAATGGAAATGAGAATAGACTAATTTTTGTGATAAGATTACATTTTTTTTAGAGGTGAGCATATCTGCCCATGTTCGGTTTGCAAGTGTTTTGTTGAATCCTACTTGAAATAAGCAAAACCCAAACTTAAGTTTAAACAAACCTTGTCAATGATATTTCTATGGATTCACAACTGTTTTTTTTTTTTATAATACCACAGCTAGGGAACTTGTCATTTAGCAATGGGAGTGCAGTGTGTTAACATCAGGTTCTGGGGACACTAGTCAAACTCTAGGCAATATAACTTGTATCAGTTCTCATGTGTTAACATCTTTGCTTTAGAGTACTAAACATCCCAATTGCTGCCCTGTATTTTAAAATCTATACTTTTCTTTGTCAGCTGGTACAGCCTGCTCTAGATAAGAGAGCTCCAGATCTCACAGACAGAAGTACTTTATTTAATCTCCCCCTTCTGCTCTTGACCATTCGCAGAATGCTGTGTGGACAGGTAAACTGATACAAATTGCATTACATAGAGTAATACAATTAATTTCTTAGGTGCTTGTGTTTGCTTTTAATTAATGGACGTTTAGATGTGTGTGCTTATTTACTTTGTGGGCCTTGGTAATGGGGTACTTATGTACCCATGTACTAATTCTCCTTGGGGACAGATATCTGGTTAAAAGTGGGATTCCAGATTCCACTACAAAGTATTTATAGGTATATTACCCTATCTCCTTTTTGGGGCACTAGTGGTGGGGAAGAGGCCCTTTTCCCCTCAACACTGGAATAAGTTTACTTTGCAAAGTACCTCACCAAATGCTGAAAATAATATGGCCTGGTTGGGTACATGAAGGGGCACACCTTTTCTTGGCCACCCACGCTGCATGCCTGTATGAGTTTGTTTGGAATATAAAGGGAAACCAAACACCCTTTTTTTAAACAAATGTGTACAGTTATATAAATTTACAATCTGATAATGTGAGGTGTTTTTGCTTTGTTCCTCTTAGTTTGATTTCTTTTATTTTTTTTCATTTTTGTTTCCAAAGATGTAGCAGGATGCTGCAACAGGGCTGGTAATAGAGCAAACTGGAAAAAAAAATGGAACAGCACTTCATAAGTAAGCTATGCAGCATCATTAAATTCCAAGAGATAGCTGCAAAAGCAAATACAGCTTGTTATGTATATAAAAAGTGCACTGTTTTTAAATTGTGACAATGTCTGCGGGGAAAATCCCCCCACCCACTATCACGGGGGGGTTAAGGGTGCCGGGACTGATACATGTAATATGTTGCAGGGGCGCGGCTTGGCGCGCAGCTTGGATGGCAGCACACTAGAGGAGCTCCAGCGATCGCACAGCCTTACAGCCTGATACCCAACCTCTAGGATACCAATAAAAGCTCTACAGCACCCCACACTTACATTCCCGTCGTGCACGGATAACCACCGATGCATGGAACATAACGGATCTTTTTAAACAAAAGTGGTCCGTTACAGTGCAACCTGTTCCAAGATGGACACAGGTAAGGGGAACTTCCCGCTCTGACAAACCCCTGACAAACCCCTGACGTATGCTGACATGTCTTGCTTCACATCGGACATTAAATCCACCTTCTCGGCCGCCATTATGGACTTGAAAACAAACCTTGTGGTTCTCACTAGGGATGGGCCGAACACCCCCGGGTTTGGTTCGCACCAGAACCCGCAAACGGACTTAAAGTCTGTGCGAGCATAAGAACCCTATTAGTTACAATGGATGCGAACGTTCGAAATCAAAAGTGCTAATTTTAAAGGCTAATATGCATGTTATTGTCATAAAAAGTGTTTGGGGACCTGGGTCCTGCCCCAGGGGACATGAATCAATGCAATTTTTTTTTTTTTAAAACTGACGTTTTTTCAGGAGCAGTGATTTTAATAATGCTTAAAGTGAAACAATAAAAGTGTAATATTCCTTTAAATTTGGTACCTGGGGGGTGTCTATAGTATGCCTGTGAAGGGGCGCATGTTTCCTGTGCTTAGAACTGTCCCTGCGCAAAGTGTCATTTTTGCAGGAAAAAAAGCTATTTATGGTATGGTATGGATTTTGAGGGGGACCCCACGCCATTTTTTTTTTGGCCGAGGTTCCCCTTAAAATCCATCCCAGACCTCAAGGGTCTGGTATGGATTTTGAGGGGGACCCCACGCCATTTTTTATTTTTAGCTGGGGTCCCCCTTAATATCCATAGCAGACCTGAAGGGCCTGGTTATTGAATTTGGGGGGACCCCCACGCTTTTTTTTTTTTTTAAATATTTTTTATCAATGACTTTTTTTTAATGAATGGCTTTCAATGAATGACTGTTCTCTGTGTTACGGGAGCCGTCAATTCATTAGCCGCGAGTCATTTTAAATAGCTTTTTTTCCTGCAAAAATGACACTTTGTGCAGGGACAGTTCTAAGCACAGGAAACATGCGCCCCTTCACAGGCATACTATAGACACCCCCCAGATGTGATACTGCAATGCTGTACTAACAGCACGCACACACTAATCCCCAGAATCATAGCACATAATGTCAGCAGTCAGCAGCACATAACACTGACACTGACGCTGGAACACAACACAATATGCGAGGCCGCCGGCGCGGCGGCCTTTTATACTGTGGGGCGTGTGCTAAACCCCCTGAGCTATAATTGGCCACAGGCATCCTGCCTGTGGCCAATTATTGCTCTCCTCGCCGCTGGCTCTTTGATTGGCCAAGCATGCGGGTCACAGTGCATGCTTGGCCAATCATCAGCCAGCAATGCACTGCAACTGGCGCAGTGCATTGCGGGCCGCTCGCATCACACGAATTTGATGCGAGCGGCCCAAATAGTTCTGGGCTCGCCGAACGGGCGAACGCCCGATGTTCGATTCGAACATGGGTTTGAATCGAACACCGGGCCCATCCCTAGTTCTCACTGAGAAGCTGGCTTCAGCGGAACATGCAGGGAGACAGAGAGACAAGGCTATCCACAGGGTGGACAGGGTCACTGTCTCACACTCCCAGCACTTCATTGAAATGAACAGGCACTTGGAAGACCTCGACAGTAGAGGCAGAATGAATAACATTATGGTGAGGGGCATACCATAATCTGTTGAAAACACTAAAATTATCCCTGCTCTCCATAGAGTTTTAACAGCCTGCTAGAAAGACAGGAAGATATGGAGATAGATTTTGTTTGGGCCCACAGGCCTCTCAGACTGAGGGGACCAGACACTGCCCCACCGAGAGATATAATATGTTGTCTACAGAGCTTTACACTAAAAGAAGACATAATGTGAAAGGCCAGGAGAAATTACCAAATAATTTTTAATGGAGACACTATAATGCTTTCAGGACCTATCCCAAATCACCTTAAAAAATGCAGGGCACTGCATTTTCTTCTGGACAAGCTAAGAGATAAGGACTTAAAATACACCTGGCGTTTCCTCTTTGCACTCATTGTTACACTACCACCTCCAGACAGAAGCCCGATCTGTTCTCCATTCTCCTCACCCGAAAAGAGGATTTCCCAAAAGATAAAACATAACAGAAGTGGAGGCTCTAAAGCTAGCACCCCAAACTCAAGACCTGCAGCTGCAGGAGATCAAGAGGAGGGTTAATGGTCGGGTTAGACTGTCAAGTTCACCCATACTCCATTTTTTGTTTTGTATTTGCAGGTTTTTCCATTTTTCCTTTTTTCTTCAGTTCCCGAAATGCAGCTCTGACACGTTGACTGAACTCCACATTTTTCCTAAAGGTCCGACTGTGAATATGACAATAGGGCTTTATAGGAAATGTATTTGAGATAATATACTGTAATTTAGGATTACGCATATTTCAGTTGAGGTTCGCATTCTTTATTCCAGGGACTTATGGCTGTTACCTCTGGCTTTACCATAATTGCTGTCATGGTAGGGGTCAGTCACTTTATGTTGCAATTATTATACTACTGCAAAAGCTTAAACTGTTAAGTCCAAACTGCCCATCTCTGTTGCAGCATATGTGGAGGGCAGGCTGAATATTTGTCCTGTCACCCACATATGGTGGACACAGATGAGAATTGTGGTGGTGCAAACTATTAGGACTCATCATACTTATTCGCAAAGGGCTGGAGGTACTATGCTTTACTGACTATACAAGAGCATTTGCCCACCAGTTGGATGGGTTGATTAATTAGCACTCTATATTGTTGCCCTTAAGACTGTGTGTTTTTTTGGAGGTGTGGTTTAACTCGTTAAATTTACATATTACCTTTATACAGTGTATTAGTGATATCTGTTCACTCACCGAGTGGCCGCCTCCCTCTCTCCCCCACAAAGTGATCTTGAACACACAGAATCAGTGTTTAGGATACACTAACGTTACCTTTTCAGATAGTGTTCTATCTAAAGGTAGATCTTTACTTCTCCATCTTTCTCACTCTGACTCATATCTTTTCCATCTATTAGTGCCTTTGATTGAACACTTTGCTTATACAACAGTGCAATAATATCTGGTATATATACAGTAGCTCACAAAAGTGAGTACACCCCTCACATTTTTGTAAATATTTGAAATGACACTTTGCTACAATGTGTGTAGTGTGTGTACTGTTGTATAACAGTGTAAATTTGCTGTCCCCTCAAAATAACTCAACACACAGCCATTAATGTCTAAACCGCTGGCAACAAAAGTGAGTACACCCCTAAGTGAAAATGTCCAAATTGGATCCAATTAGCCATTTTTCCTCCCCGGTGTAATGTGACTTGTTAGTATTACAAGGTCTCAGGTGTGACTGGGGAGCAGGTGTGTTAAATTTGGTGCCATCGCTCTCACTCTCTTACTAGTCACTGGAAGTTGAACATGGCACCTCAAGGCAAATAACTCTCTGAGGATATGAAAAAAAGAATTGTTGCTCTACATAAAGTTGGCCTAGGCTATAAGAAGATTGCAAAGACCCTGAAACTGAGCTGCAACACAGTGCCCAAGACCATACAGCGGTTTAACAGGATAGTTTCCACTCAGAACAGGCCTCGCCACGGTTGACCAAAGAAGTTGAGTGCACGTGCTCAGCGTTATATCCAGAGATTGTCTTTGGGAAATAGACATATAAGTGCTGCCAGCATTGCTGCAGAGGTTGAAGGGGTGGGGGGTCAGCCTGTCAGTGCTCATACGCTGCACACTGCATCAAATTGGTCTGCATGGCTGTCGTCCCAGAAGGATTCTAAAGATGATGCACAAGAAAGCCTGCAAACAGTTTGCTGAAGACAAGCAGACTAAGGACATGCATTACTGGAACGATGTCCTGTGGCCTGATGAGGTCAAGATAAACTTATTTGGTTCAGATGGTGTCGAGCGTGTGTGGTAGCAACGAGGTGAGGTGTACAAAGACAAGTCGTGACTTTACATTCTACTCGATTCCACGTAAGAGATACGCTCGCCTAGACTTTCTTTTTATATCGCAAATTGATCTTCCAGTACTAACAGACGCCATCGACAATCTGACCATTCACAAATCTTCTTGACACTTGATCTGATGAATGCTCCTCCTAAACCTCAGACCTGGAGGCTTAACTCCTCTTTAATATCTGACCCCTCTCTTTTGCCCAAACTCACAGCGTCACTTAAGAAGTTCTTTGAATGCAACAACACACCAGACATAGATCCCTTGGTAATATGGGAAGCACATAAATGCACACTTAGAGGTGAACTGATAAGAATGGGTGCTCAGCGCAAAAGAGAGCAGGAGACCGCATCCACAGACTAGAAACATTACATGAACAGTCATTATGTGTTCAATCAGCCAAAGAATTGCTAGTTACTAGGAAGACACTGCAACAGACCCTAGGCACTAGAACGTTTTCTGTTCTTTAGGAAGAAAATGTATTATGAATCAGGTGACAAAACAGGCAAATTGTTAGCAAGGGCCCTGAGGGGACACACCCCTAAAAATAACATCATGGACATTAAGTGGGCCAATGGCTCCCTAGATGTTACTACGGAGGTGATCGCACAATATTTGCATACTTTTTATTCAAATTTATACAACCTACCACAGCAACACAGACAGCCAGGCACAGTTGGAGATAGGTTTCAGATTATTCGGGACTTTATGGACAAAAGTGGCCTACCTGCCTTGGATGATTTGGACTCTACCCTGTTTGAACACCAGATTGAAACGTCAGAAATTAGACATGCTATTAAACATCTGAAAATAGGTAAAAGTCCTGGCCCAGATGATTTCACCTCCATATATTACAAAACCTTTATAGACATCTTAACAGACCCACTGGCAGCTGCCTTGAACTCTATGTCCCAACCCAAAGAGGTAACTCCGGACCTGCTTTCAGCCTTCATAACGGTCCTTCCGAAACCTGGTAAGGACCCCTCAGAATGTGCGAGCTACCGGCCTATATTTCTGCTAAACCTGGATGTTAAATTATTTGCAAATATACTTTCCAACAGACTGAGACCCTTCCTATAGAAGCCTATCGGGGCTGCCGGGCAGAGAGGATAAGGATAAAGTGACTAAGTCCCTGCTTTTAATTCACTCGGCCCAAGCACGAGACATCGGGTAGAGCTAGAGACATGTGGGATTGGGTTCTCGGATGATGGCATGGATCTCAGCTCTATACCAAAACCCAATGGCAAGATTGAAAATAAATGGTACACTCTCCAAGAGGGTCCTTATCACAAACGGTACGAGACAAGTTTATACATTTCCCCCCTGCTATTCATCCTCTCTTTGGAACCCTTTATCGGAACAATTAATGCAGACACCTCCATAAGCGGCTTCTGGGTGCTGGATAGGGAGTTTAATGTAGCCGCATATGCTGACGGCTTACTATTTTTACTAACCAATCCTCACATTACACCTCCCAACCTAACCAAAGCATTCTCACACTACGACTTTATTTCAAATTTAAAGATAAACTACTCCAAATCCGAAGCCATGAATGTGTCTCTACCTGATAACATTTTTGAATCAACTAAAGAGAACTCCCCTTAATATAGGATCCCAAGGCTGACACCGCAGCTTTCACTGATTTATAAACAAAACTTTACACCATTGCTTAAAACCATATAGAAAGACCTCAACAACTGGCATGCAGGCACCTTTTAATGGTTTGGCCATGCGGCCATCATCAAGATGACCATCTTACTTAGGCTACTCTATCTCATGCGCACATTACCGGTCAAACTACCCCAACGCCTGTTTAATTCATTACGCTCCATCCTATTAAGGTTCTTATGGACCCACAAGAAACTTAGAACCAGTTTTGATCTTTTAACCAGACTAAAAGTACATGGTGGGATGGGCCTACCCAACTTCAGGGACTACTACTTGGCCTTACACCTCACAAGGATCATAGAGTGGCATTGGCACAAAGACACTAAAGACTGGGTAACCTTGGAGATGGCTCTAAATCCCATTCCCTTACAATTCGTACCATGGATTCCATAGCACACTTACCCTGATAGCTTAAAACAACATCCACTGACAGGGGCCACTCTAGAGATTACTCATAGGTTAGCTAGAACGACGGATGTCACTTCTTCACTTAGCCCGCTAACCCCCCCTAAAAGACAACCCAGACTTTTACCTGGCATAGGCAACTCAATGTTCCTACCAACACATCAAAACAAACCACTTCTAGCTGGGGACTAAATCCATCAGGCCAAGATCAAAGACCTGACTGATTTAAAAATCTTAAATGAGAAAATTACCTCCCTTATCTACCCTTCTGGTCACATCTACAGTTGCATAGCTATCTTTATGGTAAATCTCGGGCGGGTGATTTCTCTAGACCCTTAACGGAGTTTGAATCAGTTTGTCACATGGGTGTTCAATTTTTAGGGCAACCTCAGCTGCGTACGCATGGTTACAGGAGGCCAAAAAGCCGGTGGATGACAGAGTCAGGAGGAGGTGGTCTGAAGCTCTACAGATGGTCATAACAGCCAAACAATGGAAGAATTCATGCATCTTAACACATAAGTGCTCTATTAGTACTAAAACGCAAGAAATGGCTTACAAGTTGTTGATACACTGGTACTTGACACCAGCAAAACTACATAGCCCCCAAGTAACTGATAAATGCTGGAGGTGTTGGAGAGAAACAGGTTCTCTGATACACATTTGGTGGCATTGCTCATCAGTCACACCATTCTGGAACAAAGTTAGGGAAACAATCATCCTGATTAGGGATGGGCCCGGTGCTCAATGCGAACCCATGTTCGCATCGAGCACCGGGTGTTCGCTCGGTCGGCGAGCCCAGAACTATTTTGGCCGCTCGCATCACATTCGTGTGATGCGAGCGGCCCCGCAATGCATTGCGGCCGGCGCAGTGAATTGCTGGCTGATGATTGGCCAAGCATGCACTGTGACCCCGCATGCTTGGCCAATCACAGCGCCGGAAACTCGGAGAGCCATAATTGGCTACAGGCAGGACGCCTGTAGCCAATTACAGCTCAGGGGCTTTAGTACACGCCCCCTCATTTAAAAGGCCGCCACGCCGTTGGCGCCGGTCACATGAGTTCCGGCTTTAGGAGAGAGCAGGCTGATTCTGTGCTAGATTCATTTAGAAAGATTTGCTCTACTTTGCTAAACCATTGCTACCTGTCATTGATCGTCCATTGCTGCTGCTGGTTAGAGTGTTTTTAGCTGCTGCTGGGGGTTAGTCTGGTGCGTGTCTTACTGTTAGTACAGTATTTCAGTAGTACCAACCGCAGTGCTGTTAGTACAGCACTGCACCCCAAAAGCACCCATAGGACTTGTAGTGTGTTAGTGGCAGCAAACAGAGCTCCTATATTTTCTTCCCAGAAGCACCCATAGGACTTGTAGTGTGTTAGTCCCATCACACAGAGTTCCTATATTTTCTTTGCAGAAGCACCCATAGGACTTGTAGTGTGTTAGTCCCATCACACAGAGCTATATTTTCTTCCCAGAAGCACCTATAGGACTTGTAGTGTGTTAGTCCCATCACACAGAGCTATATTTTCTTCCCAGAAGCACCTATAGGACTTGTAGTGTGTTAGTCCCATCACACAGAGCTCCTATATTTTCTTCCCAGAAGCACCTATAGGACTTGTAGTGTGTTAGTCCCATCATACAGAGCTATATTTTCTTCCCAGAAGCACCTATAGGACTTGTAGTGTGTTAGTCCCATCACACAGAGCTATATTTTCTTCCCAGAAGCACCTATAGGACTTGTAGTGTGTTAGTCCCATCACACAGAGCTCCTATATTTTCTTCCCAGAAGCACCTATAGGACTTGTAGTGTGTTAGTCCCATCACACAGAGCTCCTATATTTTCTTCCCAGAAGCACCTATAGGACTTGTAGTGTGTTAGTCCCATCACACAGAGCTATATTTTCTTCCCAGAAGCACCCATAGGACTTGTAGTGTGTTAGTCCCATCACACAGAGCTCCTATATTTTCTTCCCAGAAGCACCTATAGGACTTGTAGTGTGTTAGTCCCATCACACAGAGCTATATTTTCTTCCCAGAAGCACCTATAGGACTTGTAGTGTGTTAGTCCCATCACACAGAGCTCCTATATTTTCTTCCCAGAAGCACCTATAGGACTTGTAGTGTGTTAGTCCCATCACACAGAGCTCCTATATTTTCTTCCCAGAAGCACCTATAGGACTTGTAGTGTGTTAGTCCCATCACACAGAGCTATATTTTCTTCCCAGAAGCACCCATAGGACTTGTAGTGTGTTAGTCCCATCACACAGAGCTCCTATATTTTCTTCCCAGAAGCACCTATAGGACTTGTAGTGTGTTTAGTCCCATCACACAGAGCTCCTATATTTTCTTCCCAGAAGCACCTATAGGACTTGTAGTGTGTTAGTCCCATCACACAGAGCTATATTTTCTTCCCAGAAGCACCTATAGGACTTGTAGTGTGTTAGTCCCATCACACAGAGCTCCTATATTTTCTTCCCAGAAGCACCTATAGGACTTGTAGTGTGTTAGTCCCATCACACAGAGCTATATTTTCTTCCCAGAAGCACCCATAGGACTTGTAGTGTGTTAGTCCCATCACACAGAGCTCCAATATTTTCTTCCCATAAGCACCTATAGGACTTGTAGTGTGTTAGTCCCATCACACAGAGATATATTTTCTTCCCAGAAGCACCCATAGGACTTGTAGTGTGTTAGTCCCATCACACAGAGCTCCTATATTTTCTTCCCAGAAGCACCTATAGGACTTGTAGTGTGTTAGTCCCATCACACAGAGCTATATTTTCTTCCCAGAAGCACCTATAGGACTTGTAGTGTGTTAGCCCCATCACACAGAGCTCCTATATTTTCTTCCCAGAAGCACCTATAGGACTTGTAGTGTGTTAGTCCCATCACACAGAGCTATATTTTCTTCCCAGAAGCACCCATAGGACTTGTAGTGTGTTAGTCCCATCACACAGAGCTCCTATATTTTCTTCCCAGAAGCACCTATAGGACTTGTAGTGTGTTAGTCCCATCACACAGAGCTATATTTTCTTCCCAGAAGCACCTATAGGACTTGTAGTGTGTTAGTCCCATCACACAGAGCTATATTTTCTTCCCAGAAGCACCTATAGGACTTGTAGTGTGTTAGTCCCATCACACAGAGCTCCTATATTTTCTTCCCAGAAGCACCTATAGGACTTGTAGTGTGTTAGTCCCATCACACAGAGCTCCTATATTTTCTTCCCAGAAGCACTTATAGGACTTGTAGTGTGTAAGTCCCATCACACAGAGCTCCTATATTTTCTTCCCAGAAGCACCTATAGGACTTGTAGTGTGTTAGTCCCATCACACAGAGCTCCTATATTTTCTTCCCAGAAGCACCCATAGGACTTGTAGTGTGTTAGTCCCATCACACAGAGCTCCTATATTTTCTTCCCAGAAGCACCTATAGGACTTGTAGTGTGTTAGTCCCATCACACAGAGCTATATTTTCTTCCCAGAAGCACCTATAGGACTTGTAGTGTGTTAGTCCCATCACACAGAGCTCCTATATTTTCTTCCCAGAAGCACCTATAGGACTTGTAGTGTGTTAGTCCCATCACACAGAGCTCCTATATTTTCTTCCCAGAAGCACCCATAGGACTTGTAGTGTGTTAGTCCCATCACACAGAGCTCCTATATTTTCTTCCCAGAAGCACCCATAGGACTTGTAGTATGTTAGTCCCATCACACAGAGCTCCTATATTTTCTTCCCAGAAGCACCTATAGGACTTGTAGTGTGTAAGTCCCATCACACAGAGCTCCTATATTTCCTTTGCAGAAGCACCTATAGGACTTGTAGTGTGTTAGTCCCATCACACAGAGCTCCTATATTTTCTTCCCAGAAGCACCCATAGGACTTGTAGTGTGTTAGTCCCATCACACAGAGCTCCTATATTTTCTTCCCAGAAGCACCCATAGGACTTGTAGTGTGTTAGTCCCATCACACAGAGTTCCTATATTTTCTTTGCAGAAGCACCCATAGGACTTGTAGTGTGTTAGTCCCATCACACAGAGCTCCTATATTTTCTTCCCAGAAGTACCTATAGGACTTGTAGTGTGTTAGTCCCATCACACAGAGCTCCTATATTTTTCTTCCCAGAAGCACCCATAGGACTTGTAGTGTGTTAGTCCCATCACACAGAGTTCCTATATTTTCTTTGCAGAAGCACCCATAGGACTTGCAGTGTGTTAGTCCCATCACACAGAGCTCCTATATTTTCTTTGCAGAAGCACCCATAGGACTTCTAGTGTGTTAGTGGCATCACACAGAGCTCCTATATTTTCTTCTCAGCAGCACCCACAGGACTACCGACTACAATGGCTGGAAGACCGCCAAGGGGAGGCAGAGCGTGCAGAGCCAAGAACACAGGGCAGGCCGGCTCTGTTTCTAGTGGACGTGGCCGTGGCCGTGGACGTGGACGTGGTCGTGCATCGTCATCAGCACGTGACCATGGGACACGCGCGTCTTTGTTTTCGGCAGCTGGACATGTGGAGCCGCATCATGCTGAAGGCTTGGTAGAATGGATGACCAAGCCCTCCTCATCCTCCTCATCCTCTCTCACCCAGGCTCAGGGTACTGGCAGAGCACCTGCCAACGCGTACTCAATGGCATCATCAGCCACCCCTTCCCTAGACCCACCATGTCCTCCTGAGGAGTCCCCCGAACTCTTTGAGCACAGTGTTGGGTACATGCTCCAGGAGGATGCCCAACGATTCGAAGGCTCGGATGATGATACCCAGCTTGAGGAAGTCAGTAGTGTGCGCGCAGAGAGAGGGGATGCTGAAGGACAGCAATCTGGCAGTACTGTTCCACCAGCTGCAGCTTACTGCCAGGTTTGCTCTAGTGGTGAAGAGGGAGGGATGATGAGGTCACTGACGCCACGTGGGTGCCTGGAGGGAGAGAGGATGAGGAGGAGGACGAGGAGGAGGAAGATGCGGCGTCACATGTCCAACGAGGCAGGATGCCCCCTGGAGGCCAGCTAGAGGCCAGCACAGCAACTGTACAACACCGCAGAGCTCCGCCTGTGCAGGGCGCTGCCTCTGCACGTTATCAGAAAAGTTCTTTGGTGTGGGCCTTTTTTGAGACGAGTGCATCAGATTGCACCACTGCTATTTGCAATATTTGTCTCAAGCGTATCTCGCGTGGCCAAAACATCAGCCGCTTGGGCACCACAAGCATGACCAGACATATGTCCACCTGCCATGCAGCTCGTTGGCAGGCACACATAAAAGACCCACACCAAAGAACTAAGCGGACCTCTCCTTGCTCCTCATCAGCTGGGATCTCCATCCCCACTACATCTTCAGTCCTCTCTGAAAGCTGCTGTGAGAGGACTGAAGGTGTAGAATTAGGTGTGTCACAACCAAGTACTTGCAGTACACCAACGTCCGATTGTAGCAGGCAAATTTCCCTGCCCCAGCTGCTGGACCGTCGAAAGAAGTACACTCCCAGCCATCCACATGCCCAGCGGTTGAATGCTAGCTTGGCTAAATTGCTAGCACTTCAACTGCTGCCTTTTCAGATGGTAGACTCGGCCCCCTTCCGTGAGTTTGTTCAATGTGCGGTTCCTCAGTGACAGGTTCCCAAACGCCACTTTTTCTCACGGAAGGCGATTCCGTCTCTCTACCGTCATGTGGAAGGCAATGTCCATGCCTCGCTGGACAGGGCGGTCAGCGGTAAGGTGCATATTACCGCTGACTCATGGTCCAGCAGGCATGGACAGGGACATTACCTTTCTTTCACGGCCCATTGGGTCACTCTATTGGCAACTGGGAGGGATGCAGGACAAGGTGCAGTAGTGTTGGAGGTTGTTCCGCCACCACGCCTCCAAAACGCTACTACTGCTACTGGTTGTGACACATCTCTCTCCTCCACCCCCTACTCTTCTTCTTCCTCCAGTGCTCTGTCCTCGGAACCAGCGGTGCTCCGTAGGCGTACAAGGGGCTACACAAGTGCGCAGGCAAAAAGATGCCATGCCGTGCTTGCGCTGGTGTGTTTGGGGGACAGGAGCCACACTGGGCCAGAGGTTCTGGCAGCTCTGCAGGGGCAGGCCGAGAGGTGGTTGACGCCACGTCAGCTTAAGCCAGGAATGGTCGTTTCTGACAATGGCACCAACCTCCTCTCCGCCCTGCGACAGGGGCAGCTCACCCATGTGCCCTGTATGGCTCACGTCCTCAACCTGGTGGTGCAGCGGTTCTTGGGCAGGTTCCCAGGCTTACAGGATGTCCTGAGGCAGGCCAGGAAAGTCTGTGTGCATTTCCGCCGATCTTATAATGCCAGTGCTCGGCTGACTGAGCTGCAAAAGGAGCTGAACCTGCCCAAGAACCGCCTAATATGTGACATGCCCACCAGGTGGAACTCAACGTTGGCCATGCTGCAGCGACTGCACACGCAACAGAGGGCCATCAATGAGTACCTTTGCGACTACAGCACCAGGACAGGGTCAGGGGAGCTTGGTTTTTTTTCCCCACGTCAGTGGAGCATGATCAGGGATGCATGCACTGTCCTCTCACCATTTGAGGAGGCCACGAGGATGGTGAGCAGTGACAGTGCATGTATATAAACAAAGAAACGGCGCTGGAATAGACGTGTGCAATATTGAACGAGAAAAAGAAAACACAAAAAATGTGCAGCTGCTGATAAGAAAGTGCTATAACCTTCAAAAAATGCTCAAACCAATAAAACAGCGCTGGCAATCAAAAATTGTGACAAAATAATAAATGATCCCACAAAATTGACAAACATCAATAATGTGTGTGAAGTGGTTACATGTCTGACACAAACCAATCCCATAAAAAATAAACTAGCATCAAATAATATGTGTGATAAATTATTACATAAGTGACATGATTGAATAATAACCATAAAATTATTTCATAGATACCAAAATTGAATAAGTGATCAATGTGGTAAGAAAATATATAAATAATAAAAAAAAAAAAAGAATGTGAGTAAGTCCAGTTATTGTCCCAAAAAACCAAGAACCAAAATAAATGTACATATGAGCTCCTTCTTGGAATAGACTCACCGGGCTAGCAGACAGACAGAGCAGCAAAGCAGAGGGCAGATATGCAGACAAACTGTGGTTCGGCAAGTAGGCACAAAAGCAGAGCTGAATAAACAAGCCAGTGGGATGAGAGGATCCAGGGAGCGATGCATGCACACAAGGCACAGTGATGTTCTTGGAGATATTGTACCGATAATAGAAGAGAGCAAATTTTAAAGTGTTGTAGAAGGATTTTTAAAATGCGCGCTCTGCGCTACTTACAGGATGCATAAAGGAAGGCAAACTTCTCAGATACTTCCGCGGTTGCAGCTGGTTTAGCGTGCGCTCCACGGGAACAGGAAGTGGCGTCAGTGGTTAGATCCTTGGCCGGAAATTACGTCGACGCGTTTCGCCCCTCCTCCAGGGCGTCATCAAAAGACAATTTGCATGCATCAGTGACACTGTACCTCTTGTCCACCTGTTGGAGCATACGCTGCGTGGGATAATGGACAGGGCACTTGAGGCAGAACAGAGGCAGGAAGAGGAGGACTTCCTTGCCTCTCAAGGCCCCCTTTATCCGGACAGTGTTCCTTCTGTCCCACCCATCACACAGGAAGAGGATGAGGATGAGGAGGAGGAGGAGGATTGTGTGAGCATGGAGGTGGAGCCTGGCACTCAGCATCAGCAGCAGCAGCAGTCTTTTAGGGATGATGTACAGTCCCAACAAACCAGTGGACTTGTACGTGGCTGGGAGGAGGTGGCTGGCGATCATGTCATCCTCAGTGACCCAGAAGACTCCGGACCGAATGCCTCAGCTAACCTACGCTGCATGGCCTCCCTGATCCTGCAAAGCCTGCGGAAGGATCCTCGTGTTCTTCGGATCAAGGAGAGGGACCATTACTGGCTGGCCACTCTCCTTGATCCACGGTACAAGGGTAAGGTTGCGGACCTTATCTTGCCGTCGCAGAGGGAGCAGAGGATGAGACATCTCAGGGAGGCCTTGCAGAAAGGTCTGTGCAACGCGTTCCCAGAAACTGGGAGGTTACAAACTCCTGGTCCTGGGCGACGAGTTGCTGAGGCTTCGGTCAGTAGCAGAAGGAGCGGTGGGGAAGGTGGACGTCTGACCGATGCGTTCAGACAATTTTTTAGTCCGCAGCCCCAAGGTATGATCGGTTCCAGCAACCATCGCCAGCGTCTGATATACATGGTGCAGGAATACCTTGGGGCAAGGTCAGACTTGGACACCTTTCCCACCGAAAATCCTCTGGCTTACTGGGTCCTGAGGATGGATCACTGGCCAGAGCTTGCACAGTATGCAATTGAGCTACTGGCCTGTCCTGCCTCCAGCGTTCTTTCCGAACGCACATTCAGTGCTGCTGGAGGATTTGTCACCGATCATAGGGTGCGCCTGTCCACCGACTCGGTTGATCGACTGACCTTCATCAAAATGAATCAGTCTTGGATCACCACCAGCTACCAGGCACCTGAAGCGGATATAACGGAATAATTTAGAATGTCACATCCCTTCAAGACTGCCTATGCTGATGCTGAGTGACTGTCCTGTTATGTTCACTGACTATCCTCTTCCTCCTCCTCCTCAATGATCCATGCCACCACACCAGTGCCTAAGGCACAATTTTTCAGCCCCTGTATAACAGGGGCGTGTACTTACAATTTTTTTAAAAAATGCTTCGCAACACGTGTGACTGCTGTGCTCCAAGTACAGTATCTGTGAGGGGTTGCAGTGTTGGGGCACCAGCACCAGTGCCTAAGGCACAATTTTTCAGCCCCTGTTTAACAGAGGCGTGTAATTAAAAATTTTTAAAAAAATGCTTCGCAACACGTGTGACTGCTGTGCTCCAAGTACAGTATCTGTGAGGGGTTGCAGTGTTGTGGCACCAGCACCCGTGCCTAAGGCACAATTTTTCAGCCCCTGTTTAACAGGGGCGTGTAATTACAATTTTTTAAAAAAATGCTTCGCAACACGTGTGACTGCTGTGCTCCAAGTACAGTATCTGTGAGGGGTTGCAGTGTTGTGGCACCAGCACCAGTGCCTAAGGCACAATTTTTCAGCCCCTGTTGGGGCGTGTAATTACAATTTTTTGGCAATGCTTTGCAACAGGTCTCATTGCTGTGCTAAGAGTACAGTATCTGTGAGGGGTTGCAGTGTTGTGGCACCAGCACCAATGTCTAGGGCACAATTTTTCAGCCCCTGTTTAACAGGGGCGTGTAATTACAAATCTTGATCTAATAGTTCACAGCAGGGCCCATTCCTGCGCCCACCAAGAGTAACTATGAGGGCCTACAGTCTTGTGGCAACACCGTCCACCACCACCGCCAAAGGCCCAATTTTTCTGCCCTGTTCATCAGGTGCTTGCAATTACAAATCTTGATCTAATAACTCACAGCAGGGCCCATTCCTGCGCCCACCAAGAGTAACTGTGAGAGCTTACAGTCTTGTGGCAACACCGTCCACCACCACCACCACCACCACCACCACCAAAGGCCCAATTTTTCTGCCCTGTTCAACAGGTGCATGCAATTACAAATCTTGATCTAATAACTCACAGCAGGGCCCATTCTTGCGCCCACCAAGAGTAACTGTGAGAGCTTACAGTCTTGTGGCAACACCGTCCACCACCACCACCACCACCACCGCCAAAGGCCCAATTTTTCTGCCCTGTTCATCAGGTGCTTGCAATTACAAATCTTGATCTAATAACTCACAGCAGGGCCCATTCCTGCGCCCACCAAGAGTAACTGTGAGAGCTTACAGTCTTGTGGCAACACCGTCCACCACCACCACCACCACCACCACCAAAGGCCCAATTTTTCTGCCCGGTTCAACAGGTGCATGCAAGTACAAATCTTGATCTATTAACTCACAGCAGGGCCCATTCCTGTGCCCACCAGTCTTGTGGCTACACCAACATCTAATAGGGCAAATTTCTGCAGAGTATATACGCCAGGCCCCTACTTTCAAACATCCAACTTACAAACGACTCCTACTTGCAAATGGAAAGAGAAAACAGGAAGTGAGAGGAAATCTACCCCTAGGAAGGGAAATTCTATCCTGTTAGATTTAATTTGGGAAAAAGGTATCTCCTCTCTACTGATACTTTATCACCAATCCTTGTTTCAATTAAAACCCCACTTTTCCAAAAACATTTGTCATTGGGACGGAAAGTGAGGTGACATGTTCTGAACAGATGTGCAAAGACAGCAAATGTTACAGGGGTGATAACCCCTCCCTATGTTCTCCAAAAAGCTTAAAAATTGATTTTTTTGGGATGGAGCTACACTTCATAATGTACCTGTTCAGATTCTACTTAAGAACAAACCTACAGTCCGTGTCTTGTTTGCACCACCTATATACTGCTGTTCAGAGTATATAGGGTTGTAGGTATAGGGTTTTATTTTGGGTGCGGGGTCCCCCTTAATATCCATACAAGACCCAAAGGGGCTGGGGTGGGGGGGGTTGATGGGGTAGCCATGCCATTTTTCTCAAGGATTTTCAGCCATATGGCGGCCAGGACAAGACATGACATTAAAGCCGCAAGTGGTTTTAAATGGCTTCTTTTTTTCCTTTACAAATGTCATTTTGTGCAAGGAAAGTTCTAAACACGGGAAACACATGCCACTTCACAGGCATACTTTAGACACCCCCCAGGTACCATATTTAAAGGAAAATTTCACTTTTTTTTTTTCACTTTATGCATCATTAAAATGACTGCTCCCGAAAAAACGTTACTTTTTAAAAGTTCTTTTTGCATTGATATATGTCCCCTGGGGCAGGACCCGAGTCCCCAAACCTGTTTTATGACATTAACATGCATATTGGCCGTTGTAATTAGCACTTTTGATTTCGAACGTTCGCGTCCATTATAACGTATAGGGTTCGAAAATTCGCGCAAACTTTCGGTCCGTTCGAAGGTTCTGGTTCGAACCGAACCCGGGGGTGTTCGGCTCATCCCTAATCCTGATCACTTAGACTAAACTCATACTTAATGCGGCATGTTGTTTACTGCATATATATACAAGAAGAAATACAAACACTCTCTTTCAAAACATTTATTAAATGCTGCCAAATCCCTAATTCCAATTCACTAGAACTCCCCCCAGGTTCCCTCAATAACAGAATGGCTTCGTAAAGTATCTGAAATCTATCAAATGGAAGACACACTGGCACAATCCAGTGACCAGGTAGAGAGGTTCCATAAAACTTGGCAACCCTGGACCATCTTTAAATATTCTCAGGCATTTTTGGACATCATTACTGAACAAGATCCTCAACCTGTACTCTGTATAGTTTAGCTGCTCCATCGAATCTTCTTAGAACTTTCGACAAAGACCATAAGCCAAAGATTCAATGTTTGTATGTTTTCCGCTGCTTTGTCGAATCTTTGTTGTTCATGTTGAATGTATATAGTTCAAACAGAAAATGGACTGGTGATAGTGATCACTGATCAGACAGGTAACAAGATAGGGTATATAGAATCTATATAGAATCTCAATCTATAATATAGAATCTATAATAATAAATCCCCCTCCCCCCACAACACGGCAGCCTCTGAGGCTATCGCAACACTAGTATCACTATCAAGTTCACAACACTAACACAATAGCAGCAGATTATTATGAAAAAGTTAGGTTGAACCGTAGCTTGCTTCACTATTGTTCTGCTGCTGTGCTTATGCTTAATTGCTAAATAATTCAGGTTCTCTGACAAATGGACCAGCTAAGATTTACTGTCTTCTGAAATGATTCAGTGTGTGTCTCTCTGCTAGCAATCGTAAGTGAAAGTAAGTTGGCTGTATGTGTGTACTTAGTTCTAGCTATTTTACCTCTTTGGTTACAATCAGCCAATAACATTCATCATCATCATTATTTTTATTTTACTTTCCCCACCCAATTCCAGCAGCAATCTTTTCTCTCTACGTCAAATCTTCTCTCTACGTCAAATCTTTTCTCTCTACGTCAAATCTTTTCTCTCTATGTAGAATAATCTTGGACTAATAGAGTTAAGGTTAGGCGCATTCGACCACAGGTTCGATGGACACAGATTGTTATTTTCAGCATTGAATCTCCTATCTTTTTCGAACTGTTGTCACAAGGAAAATGAAAATAAAGCATTTATTTTTGTCAGATCTTTCATTTTTCGGATTCTGCACTTTCGTTATAGTTTGTTAAAACGATAACGAAAATACCTGAAATTCAGGCGAAAATGCATTCGGACGAAAACGAATGCACATGTGTAAGAAGGATACGTATCGGCCTAAACTGAGGAAAACAAACGTTTTTTTTTAACATATTTTTGGTGGATAATTATTATAGCAAAAAGTAAAAAATAATGCGTTTTTTTTCCAAATTTTCGCTGTTATTTTGTTTGTAGCGCAAAAAATAAAAATCCCAGAGGTGATCAAATACCACAAAAAGAAAGCTCTATTTGTGGGAAAATAAAGGACGTCAAGTTTGTTTGGAAGCCACGTCGCATGACCGCGCAATTGTCAGTTAAATCGACGCAGTGCCGAATCGCAAAAAGTGCTCTGGTCTTTGGCCAGCAAAGTGGTCCGGGCTTAAGTGGTTAATGAAGAAATTCAATTTTTTTTAAAAAATGTATTGGGTATGTTGTATAGCAGAAAGTTAAATATATATATATATTTTTTTTCAAAATTGTCAGTTTTTTTGTTTTTAGCACAAAAAATAAAAACCACAGAGGTGATCAAATACCACCAAAAGAAAGCTCTATTTGTGGTGAAAAAAGGAAATAAATTGTATTTGGGTACAGTGTTTTCATGACTTTGCAATTGTCAGTGCCATATAGCAAACATTGGTCTGGTCAGTTGTTAAATGACTGGCAAATTACAGTTTCAGCTGCTTTACTTCTGTTTGGAAACCATCATTGACTTGAATGGTTCTTGCAAGTTATTATATTAGTCTGAATTTGTCAGCAAAATAGAACACACCAGGTTACATCTTACAAGTATTTCTTTCCTATATTGTGCCTTATTGTTTATTTATTGTTACAACTACAGAGAAAAGTTGGAGAGAATCCCACTGACAGAGCACACTGCATCTGCAGGATACATATAAGATAACTACAGAGTGAATTTTTAATCAAGCTTCTTTTAGTTTGGGAACAGAAGGGATCAAACAGTGGGGATTTAGTTATTTCACAACGTTCCTTTTTGTGTTCTCACTTTGAAGCTTAAGTTAACATGCTCTTCACACTCTGCTCTTTATACACACAAATTAGTTGGGATATGAATGTTAATGCCCATGCTTGTTTCATATGGTCTTTTAAAACATATTAGAATTATTTACAAATGGGGATAAACTTTAGGTTCAGGTCAAGGTTGGGTTCATAGAAAATTAAACCTGTTTGCGGACACAGTAAACAAACGCATAGTTCACAACATTTAACATTTTTTTTTTTAGGGACACCTTTTTTGTGTGTGTTTTCGGATACCCACTGTAGGCAGAGCATTATGGTAATGACTAAGTGCTAGGGATGAGCCGAACACCCCCCTGTTCGGTTCGCACCAGAACCTGCGAACAGACCTAAAGCTCGTGTGAACTTTAGAACCCTATTAAAGTCTATGGGACTCGAATGTTCAAAATCTAAAGTGCTAATTTTAAAGGCTAATATGCAAGTTATTGTCATAAAAAGTGTTTGGGGTCCTGGGTCCTGCCCCAGGGGACATGTATCAATCCAAATTTTTTTTTTAAAAACGTCCGTTTTTTTTAGGAGCAGTGATTTTAATAATGCTTAATGTGAAACAATAAACGTGTAATATTCCTTTAAATTTCATACCTGGGTGGTGTGTATAGTATGCCTGTGAAGGGACGCATGTTTCCCATGCTTAGAACTGTCCCTGCACAAAGTGTCATTTTTGCAGAAAAAAAAGCTGTTTAAAATCACTCACGGCTAATGAATTGCCAACTCCCGTAACACAGAGAACAGTCATTCATTGAAAGTCATTGATAAAAAAAAGTAATTGATAGAAAAAAAAAAAAAAGCGTGGGGATTCCCCCAAATTCAATTACCAGGCCCTTCAGGTCTGCTATGGATATTAGGGGAACCCCGCTTCAAATTTAAAAAAAAAATGACGTAGGGGTCCCCCTAAATATCCATACCAGACCCTTCAGGTCTGGGATGGATTTTAAGGGGAACCCCGGCCAAAAAAAAATAAAAAAATGGCGTGGGGTCCCCCTCAAAATCCATACCAGACCTTTACCCAAGCACGCAACCTGGCAGGCCACAGGTTGCGTGCCTGTTCTCTGTGTTACGGGAGCTGGCAATTCTTTAGCCACGAGTGATTTTAAATAGCTTTTTTTCCTGAAAAAATGACACTTTGTGCAGGGACAGTTCTAAGCACGGGAAACATGCACCCCTTCACAGGCATACTATACACACCCCCAGGTACGAAATTTAAAGGAATATTACACTTTTATTGTTTCACTTTAAGCATTATTAAAATCACTGCTCCTGAAAAAACGGCCGTTTAAAAAAAAAATTTTTGCATTGATACATGTCCCCTAGGGCAGGACCCAGGTCCCCAAACACTTTTTCTGACAATAACTTGCATATAGGCTTTTTAAAATTAGCACTTGAGATTTCTCCCATAGACTTTTACAGGGTGCTCGCGTTTTTTCGAATTTGCCGCCAACACCCTAAATTGTTCGCTTTTTGCTGAACAGGCGAACAGGCAATGTTCGAGTCGAACATGAGTTCGACTCGAACTTGAAGCTAATTCCTACTAAGCGCTAACATTTGCGTGAAATGCGTCTACCTCTTTGTCCCCTGCTCCATCTGTCAGCCACTTGTCATATGAAGCTACAATAAAAAGGATTATTGGTGCAGCCATCCAGAATTATTTCTTAATGTTATACAGCATGTGAGCTGGGCCAGCACCCAACTAGTGTGTGTGGGGATTAACTTACCGGTAGTGGCTTTTTTTGCTGGTCATTCATTTATTATAAGCGTGGTTCTACAAGAAAGAGGATAAATAAAAATGCAGTGAAAAGCGGGTGTGGTTTAAATTACGCTAAATGTTGGGCATGGCTTAAAGGGGTGTGGTTAAATAGAGTCTACGATGACTTACATAGTGCAGAATGGGATATTGTAATGTTAATGTTAAAGAGGAAGTAAACTTTTGTCAAAAAAAACCCCAAAAAACAACCTACAAGACAAAAGCATAATGAGCTAGTATGCATAGCATACTAGCTCATTATGTATTACTTACCTCAGATTGAAGCCCCCAAAGCTGTCCTCATCTCCCCCTCTGGCCGCCGACATGTCGCCCCAGAGTTACTTCTGGGTATCGCGGCTCCGGCGCGGTGATTGGCCGGGGGCCGCGATGACATCACTCCTGCGCATGCACGGGAGATGCCGGTAATGGCATGCAGACTGATGCAGCGGCACATAGGTGCCATTGCATCGGTTTGCTCTAGTGCGATGTCATCGGCACATGCAGGGGACAGGGGATATCTCCTAAACCGTGCAGGTTTAGGAGATATCCTGGTTAGCTACAGGTAAGCCTATATTAAGGCTTGCCTGTAGCATAAAGTTTAAAAATAGGGTTTACAACCACTTTAAATAGGGAATGTACAATGCATAACGAGGGGGCAAAGAGGCCAAGTGTGAACCTTCCCCCCTGTCAGGATCCATGAATCAGACTGAGACAGAAATGCAGTAAAAAATCACACCTTTTATTATAATGGTAAAAATGCCACAGATCAGTAAACGTAGTCAAAACATAAGTCATGAATCGGTAACCAAAGCGAGTAATCAGAACGGCCAGTAATCAGGAAAACCAGAGATCAGCATAGTCAGAGGCAGAAGAACAGGATAAGGAACCAGAAGGGACTTCAGCCAGGCAATGTCTTTCACATAATGAGAAAGAGGGAAACCGCGCCACCTTTCGTTATTATTAATTACGTATAGAAAGAAATCTGCTCTGCTGTGCCGCAAGCAGGAAGGGGAACTCTGTCTAAATACTACAATAAGTAAAGTGCCATGTTATAAATTAATAATATATAAATAAATAAAGTGCTTATGTGCTATGCCCTAAGTGAAAATAACTCGTTCCTATGGGTAGTGGTTATTTAAAGTGGTTAAGAGTATTCCACCCACTAGATTGATACCATCAAAAAATATGGTCAAAAAAACTTGTAAATAACATCACCTATACCTCAAGCAATCACAGTGATTATGAACAAGCTCAAAAATACAAATTGGCAATCAAAATAAACAAATGCAAGTGAATACATAAACAAATGCAAGTAAATAATTGTGGCTATAAAACAAAGTCCATTGGTGACACCAAGTGCTTGTGAAAGTGCTATGCTTTAAAATTTCACGGTGCAGATCTTTTTCCTCTCAGTGTGGCCACCACCAACTATGCAATGGATCACTTACCAAACTGGGGCAAGTGGTTTGGTTTTGGATAACCAGTCCTATCTGTGGTCTCACTCCAGTTCCCAGTTCCTGTTACTGGGATTTAACTTGGTCTCCAAACGTTTCCCCAAAAACGAGATAATAAGAAGAGGGCTTCTAATGGTGAAGTACGTTTTTTTAAAAAGTTTATTTAAAACATAAATCTTAAAAACTCACATGGTCCGGTGCCTCTGGCTGGCACTGAGCATATCCAGCCTTGTAAGGTAATATCGCTGTTCGCTTCCCTGTTGTTTAGCGTCCCGGATCCCTTCCTGGTGCGAGCTGCCTCCCCCGGAAGTGACGTGATCGCGTGTTTACCCAGCAGCCTACAGAAGGGCCAAAAGGATCCGAGACCAGTTGGTCAAAAATGTACCTGACCCACCCAAAAAGATGACCACTTTCTTTGAACAAAAAGGTTTTTACAGATGTGGGAAATGTAAACCATGCAGAACATCAAATGGGAAATCAAGGAGAATATTAGAATTTGAATCCCATTCAAACAAACAGAAATTCAAAATAGAAAAAATGATCATCTGCCAAAGCACCCACGTCACGTACGTAATAGAATGTGAATGTGGACTGCAGTACGTGGGAAGAACCACCAGAGCACTTTCTACTAGGATAGGAGAAACATAAAAAAGGGATATAAATATCACAGTTTATCCAAACACTTCAGAGACGCCCATAATAGGGTCCCTAAACATCTAAAATTCGATGGTATCGACAAAATAGAACAAAACTGGAGAAACATAAATTTAAAAAGAGAAATATCGAAGAATGAAACATATTGGATATACAAACTAGACACAATGAAGAAGAAAGGGTTAAATGTAGAGCTCGATGTTAATTGCTATTTAGAGGATTATTGACATAACCCCAGGTTCCCATTTACATCAAAAAAAAAAATTGAAATTTTTTGATTTTTTGATATTTTCATAATTTGTAGGCACAAAGTATGTGCACTTCACAGTCTCAATTATTTTTATAATTAGCACACCACCACACAACGCTTTCATCATTAGCATTTGCATTTCACTTTTATTTTTATTTTTATTTTTATTTTATTTTATTTATTTTTATTTTTATTTTTATTATTATTTTTATATCTATTTTTATTCTTATTTCATTTATTGTTATTATTAATATTTTTTATTTTTATTTTTATTTTTTATTATTATTTATTTTTATATTTATTATTATTTATTTTTATTTTTATTTTTATTTTTTTATTATTTATTGTTATTTTTTCTCATTTCACACATACTTGTTATATATATTTTTTTCCTCTCTTTTCTCATTTTACACAAACTTGACATTTTTTTCATTTCACACACACATGTTATCACACCAATAATTGTTCTTCACACACTTTCTTATATATAGAAAATACATTTTTTCACGCAGATGTTAAAATGGGAATACGGGGATATGGTAAAAAAGAACGGTAAATAAGAATGGGAAATAATAAATGTATATGCGATCTAAATTAATTTTATACTTCCCCATGGATTTTATGATCACACGGAGTGATCTGTTTTGTGTGGAAGCTAATATACTGTAAGCCAATAACATGC
This sequence comes from Lithobates sylvaticus, assembly GCA_028564925.1. NCBI lineage: Eukaryota > Metazoa > Chordata > Amphibia > Anura > Ranidae > Lithobates > Lithobates sylvaticus. Next base: position 144,107,419 of record CM053036.1, on the reverse strand, counting down.
TACAGGATTGTGAGAGCAATCCAGCCTTGTGGGCGGTAACATCCATTAGGCAGGTCTCCAAACAGAGAAAAAGAACACAAGCAAACATCGGAATGAACACAGCACGTGATGCACTCCCGCAAACAGTATTTGGCATTACACTACATTGACTCGCACACAATCGCACACATAAGCAATCCAAGGGTATGAACAATGACACCCATACCCCCTAGGGATATAACAACATCCAGTAAAGGGGATGGTAAACTGGAACATAAGGGATACCAAAACTAAAATGGCGAAAGAGGAACTTCCTATCACTTCCTAGCATGATAAAAGGGAAAGGACCTTAGTAAAGATGGCCGCCATAACACTTCCGGTGGGGGCGGAAATAGGGAAACCAATCACCACGCTAGCAAATAGGTACTGGGACTATAAAAACACAACTAACCATACACCTGGCAGCTTCCTGATGACGCAAAAGGTAAAAGAGGCTGCTGGGTAAACACGCGATCACGTCACTTCCGGGGGAGGTAGCTCGCACCAGGAAGGGATCCGGGATGCTAAACAACAGGGAAGCGAACAGCGATATTACATTACAAAGCTGGATATGCTCAGTGCCAGCTAGAGGCACCGGACCATGTGAGTTTTTAAGATTTATGTTTTAAATAAACTTTTAAAAAAACGTACTTCACCATTAGAAGCCCTCTTCTTATTATCTCCCATACGTGACGTATAGGCCCATACGTGACAGATAAACCCTTATTCACATTTAGGAGAACTACCTCCTTAAGAGACCAAATAACAAGCAGTGAATTTAATGCCGATATCAAAACGCATTGTAAATATAGGGGTACCTATATGTGTGGATCATGTAGATACTGTAGGTATATGTGGGTAGAAAAAAATCCCAAATTACCAGACGGCCAGATATTTAAACCAAGACATTTTGCCAACTGTAAAACCATGGGAGTCATTTACTTATTACAGTGCGACTGCTCTTGCTTCTATATAGGGAAGACCAAATTGGAGTTCTGGAAAAGAGCCTACAGACACATTCACAGTATGAAGACTTGTGACCCAGACCTCCCGCTTGGGAGACACACTATCACCATTCATGCGGGTAAATTTCCAAACATTAAATTCCTCATCCTGGATCGCATCCATCCCAATCCGAGAGGAGGAGATTGGAATAAATCCCTCCTCCAATTGGAAGCACGATGGATTTTCAAGCTCAAAGCGACCCAAACTCCAGGCCTCAACGAGGCAATCTAGTTTAAACCATTCCTGGAGGGTTTCTCCTCTGGAGGGATGGAAAAATAGATACATTACATCTGTTTGTTAATAACATACAATACAACCATCCTTTCTTCCCTTTGATCTTGGTGCTTCCTGCCGGATCAAATATTTGGGTCCTCCTTGTTTTTTCTTACGCCAAACCCTCTACTGTGCATGTGTCTGTACGCTCGATATTTGAATAATACATCGTCCTATTCAGCTATCCCAATAGTGTTCTGCCTTTGACTTTTGCATAGTGTAGACACAATATAGAGCACCTAATGATATGATCCCTGCATCTGTATGCGCATAGTTCATAAGATATCTAGAAAAATATTTTGACTATAGATAGAGATCATATACTGTTCCTGGTTAGGGACAGGTTAGTAAAACAGCATTTATGTCAATTTATCTCTGTACTATGCGTATGCAATGTATAGGGAATCCAAGCTAGATATTAGATCATAGATGTATGCACGAATATTATTGTAGTACCAGCTAAGGCATTTCATATATACACCATCCAGCTACTCCCTCCCATGTAATGTAATATCTGATGGTATCTCTCTTGCCATATGTATTCTCTGTTTACTCGATATATGCCAATAATTGTGTATATATACAAGTCCATATATTTCATTCTTCAAATATAAATATGTATTACTCTGTAACTTTATGTCTAAAACCGCTATGAGTAATCTGTATAATTGTATAATTGATTTTTTGTGTTTTTTTCTCTCCATTAAATTTTGCTTCCCCCTCAATACATTGAAGATTCGCTGGACAGTGTATGGATGAAGGAGCTCCAAGACAACACTATATCCATCAGTTTGCACACACTTGGCAGCGGTACAGGATGTGGGTGGTCCTGAGAGACCGCCCGGCACGCCCAGCCTCCCGCCCATTCCCGTATGGACGGGCGGCATGGTGGGAGTTCCCGGCGTCGTTTCTCGACGCCGGGACTCCATATTGCTTCACCCGGCGAGCGTACGTCGCTCGTCGGTGAAGCCTGACGTGCCGGCGGGAGCAGTGGGCGTGCCCGGGTCACTATGCGCAGCCATCGATTGGTGCGCGGGACCCGGGTGCGCGCGCAGCCCTCGGGGGGCCGGGTTTTACGAGGCACCTGTCACCTCCCCTTCCCCTGGCAATCAGCTGTACTCACAACAGCTGTGTGCAGGGCGGGGATCTTATTGAAATAGACCGCTCGTCCCGTCCAGCAGACTGCAATTGCCAGTCTGAGGAGGAGACGAGCGGAGTACAAACGGCCTAAGAGGTAAATAGCAATCTTATTACTAAAATCCTCACATTCTATGTTCATCCTGTCCTCCGGGTGGTATGTTTACACTATATTCAGCTCTGCAGTTTCTGCTACACTATTGGCGTGCACTAGACACGTCTTGTTTGCTTTCAAGCTGGGGCATTTTTATATGGGATATCAATACTATATACAACTATAAATGAGCCATCATGTTAGTCATGTATGCAAATATAATAGAAGCCGTTCCTGCAATGGCCAACACACATTGAGAAAGATATATATATATATTTATATGTGTACATTAGGCTCAACAATATCTATACATTTAAATATAGCTACAATATACCCATATGTCCCAGTGCATTCCAACACTATGGGGTTTTAATTGTGGGGATCATTCGGGAGGGATATTCATAGGTGACTATGATGATTTTTTATCTGGACATCTCTGACCCTCTCTCCATAGCCCCTGAATGCTTATTGGTGTCCTACCACTAGTGCAAGGTTTGATGAGGATACGTCACAGATCTATAATACAGGTCTGTGAATATAAATTTTCAGCACCCATACATTTATGTATTTACAATTACTTACACATGTTTCAAATCTACCAGGGCCTTCATACTCGACCCCAGTGTGTCTCACAGGCGCCCCCTGCTGTTATCGTGCCAAGTCACGTGCAATGCGTTTTTGGGATTCCAACAAACTCTAGACATATGATACAAATCTTTAGGAGTGGTCACATCCATTACACGGACACCAATTTTTGATCGAAATCTATCTTTTCAAGAAATCTGGTCTAAGGAGCTCCTCCTCCCAGCCACTGTTTTTAACTACATTGAAAAATCTCTCTGTAAACGGTATGTGAATATTTTTCCTATGCATATATTTGTATACAAAAAAACTTTTATGTTCTTTGTAAACATCATTATACATTAAGATTTATCTCTTTTGACAAATTATTTTATTACAATATTCTTCAGATATTAGAAATGTTGTGCTCCTACCTCTGAAGAAGGAGGAAATTTGCAAAAACCTCCGAAACGCGTCAGGTGTGAGTCAACGCCTACACAAAAATATCTATTTGTATACTGTATGTATAAATCGTTGTTCGAATTTTTCAAAAGCTTTTATTCTGATATTTTGTCAAATGCTCTATGTATAATTAATAATTTTTTTGTAATAAAACATTTTCTACTAAATACATAATATTTCATATTATATCTGGGGTAATATACCATACATGCCTTAAAAGTCCAAACCCTTAGGGGACCCCCTCCCTGTTTTTCTGTACTATAGGATGTGGCATGAAACTCAAAAATCCCCTTTTCTTTACATGTGTGATCTCTGCTAAGCCTACAACTTTCTTATATTATTGGGTAGTAGATACCATTCCCCGCCTAGGCTAGCATTGAACACACTATACTCAATTATTATTATATAATTACAGACGTAGTCCTGTAACTAGGACCTACATCGATCCGGGTTTTTTCAAAACCTGTTCATATATACACATACATATTTGCATAGGTGATTCACTAGAAAAATCTCCGTTTTTTAGCTATGACAGAGTTTACGGGTAGCGAGTGGAAATCCCTGATGGAGGGGTATCTAAAGGAATTCGGCAATAAAGAGGAGATAGAGGCAGAGATATCATCTTTATTTTTCAAACTTTCAAAGGTCCTGGAAAAGAAATCCACTTTGTTCTGGCATTCCAGGTCCTTTGAAAATTATATTCGAGAGGATATTAACCCTCTGGGACTCAGAGTCCAGATCTTCCCTACTTTGGAAGGTCTGGACTCTGACTTCAAAACCAAATGGGAAGAGATTTTAAAAGTTTGTTCACGTAGCCTGATGGAAACCCTGATAGAGGAATATAATAAAAGATCATCTATCTTAGACCTTGAAATAATAAGTATCTGTGATAAATTACAAAAATTGAAAATTCAGAAACCAATAACAAATAGGGAAGAAAAACTAAAAACCCACCTGGAGACCTTCAACAAGGTTATCCTGGGGAAAAAAAGCTTCAAGTTCAATCGTGACAAGGACGCCTTCAAAAATGGTAGGGCATATAAATGGACTCAATACAATTATAAGGGCAGCTTCAATAGGGACAACTTGAGCTCTGGAAGACCCTGGAACAAAAACCAGGGTACCTCCTCCAACTCTACCTTATATACAACACAGAAAACAAAGACGAATCATAGTAACAAACGTCAGTATCAGAGCGATTCGCCAGATAGTCATCTGGCAAAAAAATCGCCACTAATAACCTCCACATACAAAACTACAGACACCACGTCTAATCCTCAAGCACTCACAAACAGGGTGACCAATAAGAACACACCAGCACCAATCAATAATGGGGGCACAGAATCCTTTGAGACCCTTAGCAGTGATCCCTCTTTTTTAGAGCGGATCCTGGCAGGAGTACAACCGTCTCTAACCAACCCAAACACTTATACACAAGTCAATCTATAGGTATCAACACTTCCTCTAGCACATCTATTGAGTCTGATCTCAATATCATCAATCTTTCCTCTCACACACTTTCTATAGATGAGACTTCCCTCCTTAAGAGGGGTCTCAATTTTTGTCCACACCAAAACACGAACAAGTTTGATGTCTTTAAAGACCTACAGTTATTTGTCAGAAAACTTATTTTAAAAAAAACTTTTTGACAAACAAGGGGCAACCCCGGATCGCACTCCTCAAGAAAATCAAGCACTAGATCACTTGGTAGCACTTTTGGAGGAAAACGACCCGACCGATTTCATCGATCGGGTCGACCTCCAAGAACTTTTGGAATCTGTAGACAAACAAGAATCACACATTAATAAAAACTCCTCAAAATTAAAAAAGAAATCAGATATCTGTCCAGCACCAAGCACGAACCCTAATGCAGCTGCCTTTTTGAAACTAATAGATAGGGATCTCAACAAACTAAAAATATCTACCCCTGCAAGAACCAATTTAACAAAAAATGAAACCATAGCCTTAGATAATTTAGCTAAAAATAGTGCTATTATAATTAAATCATCAGATAAAGGGGGCAACGTTGTCCTTCTGGACAAAGAACAATATACCAACATGTGTAACGACATTCTTAAAAACCAGAATTGGTATAGACGCATGCCTGCAAGTATCATCAATAAATTCAATATAGAATTCTACACACTTGTAGATGCTGCCCTCAGGAACAACACTATTACGACACAAATATGGAAATTTATCCGCAATAATTTCCCCATAACACCCACATTTTATGCGCTTCCCAAAGTGCATAAAAATAGGGTCAAACCGCCTGGGAGACCAATAATTTCGGGGGTGGGCTCCCTCAGTGAGAACGCAAGCCGACTAATTGACGAATTCCTCAAACCTTTCGTCATGAATTTACCGTCATACGTGAAAGACACCATGCACTTTTTACAAATTATAGACAAACTTTCGGTGCCCAACTATACACTTTTGGTAACAGTTGATGTTGAGGCACTATACAGTTCCATCCCCCACAGCAAGGGCTTGGCAGCAATTCGACACATTTTGCGTAACAGTGTAGGTGTCGATCCCGCATACGGTGATTTCATGACCACTTTACTTGAATTTATATTGGAACACAATATATTTACCTTTAATGGCTCCCACTACCTCCAGGTACAGGGGGTAGCGATGGGGACTTGTTGTGCCCCATCCTACGCCAACCTGTACCTGGGGGAGTGGGAGAAAACAGTCCTAGACGATGAAGACTTGTCGATGTACACGGACCACATTTTAGGGTGGTACCGGTACATCGACGACATCTTCATCGTCTGGGACGGTTCACGTGATCTGTTGGATCAATGTGTCTCTAGGCTGAATAGGAACGAATTCAATCTCAATTTTACAATGTCGTACAGTTTCACCAACATTGCTTTTCTGGATGTGGAAGTATATAAGGGGGAGGATGGTAAACTACTTACCAAACTCTATAGAAAACCAACAGCTGGGAACGCAATTTTACATGCAACCAGCTTCCATCCCAAACCCTTACTAAACTCTATACCATATGGTCAGTTCCTAAGGATCCGACGTAACTGTGCGGATGATAACATCTTCAAACAGGAGGCTGACAACCTCCGTGACCGCCTCTTGGAAAGGGGTTACTCACATTCCTCTCTAAAAAGGGCTTTCAAACAAGCCAGCATACGGAGCAGGGATGACCTCCTGCACTCAAAAATACCTAGAAGTGAGGCTAATCCTCTGAGAATCATATCCAGATTCAGCAATCAGGAACAACAAATTAGAAAAATAGTGCAGAAGTACTGGCACCTTCTAACGGAAGACCCCACTCTAGGCCCATACGTGACAGATAAACCCTTATTCACATTTAGGAGAACTACCTCCTTAAGAGACCAAATAACAAGCAGTGAATTTAATGCCGATATCAAAACGCATTGTAAATATAGGGGTACCTATATGTGTGGATCATGTAGATACTGTAGGTATATGTGGGTAGAAAAAAATCCCAAATTACCAGACGGCCAGATATTTAAACCAAGACATTTTGCCAACTGTAAAACCATGGGAGTCATTTACTTATTACAGTGCGACTGCTCTTGCTTCTATATAGGGAAGACCAAATTGGAGTTCTGGAAAAGAGCCTACAGACACATTCACAGTATGAAGACTTGTGACCCAGACCTCCCGCTTGGGAGACACACTATCACCATTCATGCGGGTAAATTTCCAAACATTAAATTCCTCATCCTGGATCGCATCCATCCCAATCCGAGAGGAGGAGATTGGAATAAATCCCTCCTCCAATTGGAAGCACGATGGATTTTCAAGCTCAAAGCGACCCAAACTCCAGGCCTCAACGAGGCAATCTGGTTTAAACCATTCCTGGAGGGTTTCTCCTCTGGAGGGATGGAAAAATAGATACATTACATCTGTTTGTTAATAACATACAATACAACCATCCTTTCTTCCCTTTGATCTTGGTGCTTCCTGCCGGATCAAATATTTGGGTCCTCCTTGTTTTTTCTTACGCCAAACCCTCTACTGTGCATGTGTCTGTACGCTCGATATTTGAATAATACATCGTCCTATTCAGCTATCCCAATAGTGTTCTGCCTTTGACTTTTGCATAGTGTAGACACAATATAGAGCACCTAATGATATGATCCCTGCATCTGTATGCGCATAGTTCATAAGATATCTAGAAAAATATTTTGACTATAGATAGAGATCATATACTGTTCCTGGTTAGGGACAGGTTAGTAAAACAGCATTTATGTCAATTTATCTCTGTACTATGCGTATGCAATGTATAGGGAATCCAAGCTAGATATTAGATCATAGATGTATGCACGAATATTATTGTAGTACCAGCTAAGGCATTTCATATATACACCATCCAGCTACTCCCTCCCATGTAATGTAATATCTGATGGTATCTCTCTTGCCATATGTATTCTCTGTTTACTCGATATATGCCAATAATTGTGTATATATACAAGTCCATATATTTCATTCTTCAAATATAAATATGTATTACTCTGTAACTTTATGTCTAAAACCGCTATGAGTAATCTGTATAATTGTATAATTGATTTTTTGTGTTTTTTTCTCTCCATTAAATTTTGCTTCCCCCTCAATACATTGAAGATTCGCTGGACAGTGTATGGATGAAGGAGCTCCAAGACAACACTATATCCATCAGTTTGCACACACTTGGCAGCGGTACAGGATGTGGGTGGTCCTGAGAGACCGCCCGGCACGCCCAGCCTCCCGCCCATTCCCGTATGGACGGGCGGCATGGTGGGAGTTCCCGGCGTCGTTTCTCGACGCCGGGACTCCATATTGCTTCACCCGGCGAGCGTACGTCGCTCGTCGGTGAAGCCTGACGTGCCGGCGGGAGCAGTGGGCGTGCCCGGGTCACTATGCGCAGCCATCGATTGGTGCGCGGGACCCGGGTGCGCGCGCAGCCCTCGGGGGGCCGGGTTTTACGAGGCACCTGTCACCTCCCCTTCCCCTGGCAATCAGCTGTACTCACAACAGCTGTGTGCAGGGCGGGGATCTTATTGAAATAGACCGCTCGTCCCGTCCAGCAGACTGCAATTGCCAGTCTGAGGAGGAGACGAGCGGAGTACAAACGGCCTAAGAGGTAAATAGCAATCTTATTACTAAAATCCTCACATTCTATGTTCATCCTGTCCTCCGGGTGGTATGTTTACACTATATTCAGCTCTGCAGTTTCTGCTACACTATTGGCGTGCACTAGACACGTCTTGTTTGCTTTCAAGCTGGGGCATTTTTATATGGGATATCAATACTATATACAACTATAAATGAGCCATCATGTTAGTCATGTATGCAAATATAATAGAAGCCGTTCCTGCAATGGCCAACACACATTGAGAAAGATATATATATATTTATATGTGTACATTAGGCTCAACAATATCTATACATTTAAATATAGCTACAATATACCCATATGTCCCAGTGCATTCCAACACTATGGGGTTTTAATTGTGGGGATCATTCGGGAGGGATATTCATAGGTGACTATGATGATTTTTTATCTGGACATCTCTGACCCTCTCTCCATAGCCCCTGAATGCTTATTGGTGTCCTACCACTAGTGCAAGGTTTGATGAGGATACGTCACAGATCTATAATACAGGTCTGTGAATATAAATTTTCAGCACCCATACATTTATGTATTTACAATTACTTACACATGTTTCAAATCTACCAGGGCCTTCATACTCGACCCCAGTGTGTCTCACAGGCGCCCCCTGCTGTTATCGTGCCAAGTCACGTGCAATGCGTTTTTGGGATTCCAACAAACTCTAGACATATGATACAAATCTTTAGGAGTGGTCACATCCATTACACGGACACCAATTTTTGATCGAAATCTATCTTTTCAAGAAATCTGGTCTAAGGAGCTCCTCCTCCCAGCCAGTGTTTTTAACTACATTGAAAAATCTCTCTGTAAACGGTATGTGAATATTTTTCCTATGCATATATTTGTATACAAAAAAACTTTTATGTTCTTTGTAAACATCATTATACATTAAGATTTATCTCTTTTGACAAATTATTTTATTACAATATTCTTCAGATATTAGAAATGTTGTGCTCCTACCTCTGAAGAAGGAGGAAATTTGCAAAAACCTCCGAAACGCGTCAGGTGTGAGTCAACGCCTACACAAAAATATCTATTTGTATACTGTATGTATAAATCGTTGTTCGAATTTTTCAAAAGCTTTTATTCTGATATTTTGTCAAATGCTCTATGTATAATTAATTTTTTTTTTGTAATAAAACATTTTCTACTAAATACATAATATTTCATATTATATCTGGGGTAATATACCATACATGCCTTAAAAGTCCAAACCCTTAGGGGACCCCCTCCCTGTTTTTCTGTACTATAGGATGTGGCATGAAACTCAAAAATCCCCTTTTCTTTACATGTGTGATCTCTGCTAAGCCTACAACTTTCTTATTATCTCGTTTTTGGGGAAACGTTTGGAGACCAAGTTAAATCCCAGTAACAGGAACTGGGAACTGGAGTGAGACCACAGATAGGACTGGTTATCCAAAACTAAACCACACACCCCACACTTGCCCCAGTTTGGTAAATGATCCATTGCATAGTTGGTGGTGGCCACACTGAGAGGAAAAAGATCTGCACCGTGAAATTTTAAAGCATAGCACTTTCACAAGCACTTTATGTCACCAATGGACTTTGTTTTATAGCCACAATTATTTACTTGCATTTGTTTATGTATTCACTTGCATTTGTTTATTTTGATTGCCAATTTGTATTTTTGAGCTTGTTCATAATCACTGTGATTGCTTGAGGTATAGGTGATGTTATTTACAAGTTTTTTTGACCATATTTTTTGATGGTATCAATCTAGTGGGTGGAATACTCTTAACCACTTTAAATAACCACTACCCATAGGAACGAGTTATTTTCACTTAGGGCATAGCACATAAGCACTTTATTTATTTATATATTATTAATTTATAACATGGCACTTTACTTATTGTAGTATTTAGACAGAGTTCCCCTTCCTGCTTGCGGCACAGCAGAGCAGATTTCTTTCTATACGTAATTAATAATAACGAAAGGTGGCGCGGTTTCCCTCTTTCTCATTGTATCATTCAAATGATCACTGGTTGGTGATTATTGTTTATGAAACTGCTAGCACACCATTAATACCCTTAAACATATTAAAAAATATAAAATTATCAAATACGAATTAGTAGCGCCGGTACCCCACTATTTTCAATGTCTTTCACATGAACACAGAGAATCTCCAGATATGTTTGACCAAGGCAAAGGCAGGAAAGGAATGAACAAGGCAGTTTAAATAGCCAGAAGTGTCTGGCTGTAGGCGGGACTGAGGAGCAGATAATGATAACCAGGCGAGCCACTAAGGGATCAATGATTGCTGACAATTATCCGGCAACTGAGCAGCCGGAGCACAGAGAAGGGAGTTGCTGAGAGCCCATCCCTGACAGTACCCCCTCCTCAACGACTCCTCCCCCTTGGAGGGGCACCATGTTTCAGGGAAAAACATCTATGGAAAGCAGATAATGAGAGAGAGAATCAGTAAAAAATTATAAATTGTATTACAACATAGTTAAAAAACATATAAACAACATACAAACACCCTGTACAGACACAGTTACCCAATAATGCAGTTATAAAGGACAGGACCTACGATACAAAGATTCATTTAATAGTGTATCAAGGTAAAATAAAAATGTAATTTAATAACTTGGTCCGGTATCCATGGGCCATCTCTTGGTACTATTGATATTGTATTGAACATGCTTTTAGTGGGAATTTGTGCCCACTTACCGCTGTGTGGGATTTATACTCAAATACCTATACATGACTACTATATACCAGTGGTATCTACTATAGACCCCATGATATATGTGTATCCCTATACTTTAGGCACACATATGCAATCTAGTTTTTTCGACTGTTTGTCTGTTTGGTCAAGTTCTCCCACACCTTGAGCCACAAGTTTACCAGCACCTACCCAGTATCTGTCCTGAGGAAGCTAATATTTTAGTGAAACACGTCAACGAGCAAGTTTTTGGAGGCATTACTGGATAAGAAATTATTCTTTTTTACCTTGATACAGTATTAAATTAATCTTTGTACTGTAGGTCCAGTCCTCCATAACTGCATTATTAGGTAACTGGTAACTGTGTCTATACAGGGTGTTGTTTGTATGTTGTTTATATGTTTTTTAACTATGTTGTAATAAAATGTTTACTTTTTTACTGATTCTCTCTCTCTCATTATGTGCCCACAAAGTCTGTTAGTTTTTTGACTTAGTCAATCCTTGAATATATATTTTGGATGTTGGCATGGTGAAGGTCTTCCCTACTTATCTATGGAAAGCACAGAGGAGGACAGGAGCATGTACGTCTCAGGATGAGACCAAAAAGCGTTCCTCCGGACCGTACCCTTTCCAATGAACAAAGTACTGTATGCACCCCCGGAACCTAAGGGAGTCAATGATCGATTGTATCTCATACTCCTCATGGTTCTCAACTTGAAATGGGCGAGGACATGGTACTGAGGTGGTGAAACGGTTGCACACCAAAGGTTTTAATAAGGAAACATGGAACACATTTAAAATACACATGTTAGAAGGAAGGTCTCTGGGTTTATCCTCCGGAGAATACGGAAAGGCCCAATATACCAGGTGCCAGTTTCAATGAGAGAACACGGAGTCAGAGGTTACAAGATGACAGCCAGATCCCCCCCCTATCTGGTACGAAGGTGCAGGTAGGCATTGGCGGTCAGCATGGAGTCTGTACCTATCACTGGCACATCACAAGGACTCTTGGACCTGCACCCAAGTGGAACGGAGATCACGGAGATGCTCCTCTAATGCAGGAATTCTTTGAGGAACAAATGAGTCAGGATTGACAGCACTATTGTGAGCAAACTTCGCCCAAGGTAAGAGGTCTGACCAGTTGTTATGGTGGTCAGAAATATAGCAATGTAGGAACTGCTCCAAGGTTTGGTTGGCTCATTGTTTTGCAGCCCCATTAGACTGTGGGTGATATGCAGAGGAGAAGGAAAGCTGAATTCCCAATTGCCAAAACCTGGAAACAAACTGGTTATTATCTCTCATCCTCTGTAGCACACGGGAGACATCTGTGTGGTGGCTCTCTAGGGATTTTGAATATATGAGAATATCATCAAGATAAACCATCACACATTGCTGCAACATATCTCGAAGGACATTGTTTGTTGAATTCCTGAATAACTGCAGGAGCATTGCAGAGACCAAATGGCATTACGAGGTATTCGAAAGTGTCCAGTCCTGGTATTAAATGCAGTTTTCCATTCGTCTCCCTTTTTGATCCTCACAAGATTGTATGACCCTCTCAAATCGAGCTTCGTGAAGACCATTGTTCCCTTGAGGTGGTCAAATAATTCTGTAATCAATGGAATCGAATAATCGTTCTTTTTTAAACAATAAATTTTTATTAAGAGTTTTCAAGAGATTACAAACAATACAAAATACTGTGCAGTAACATATTGCATCAGTAAATGCGTACTACTACATATAGTGGTAGGGAGATAAACAAATCGAGGCATAGGTATTTGAGCGTATGACAAACACATCTTATATAACTTGAGAAAATAAAGCTATTGTGAACCATCTCGTGATGACTACTAACGTCGTCGCTTAACCATTGTTTAAAATATGCACAAACATAGGTAGCGTAAATGATAAAAATTAAAAAATGATAAAAAGGGGGGGAATGTGGTATTTGTTCTGTTCGGGCACCCCTATTAGGGATCAATTCTGTGCCCGTGTAGAAGAGCTCTTGATATAAAGTCGGAGGGGGGAAGTCTTAGTCCATCAAAGAGTGATAACCTAGCTGTATATAGGTATTAGGCTCCTTATTACGAGCTGTCAGAGAGGTCAAAATATTCTGTAAAGTGTGGGGTTTTAGTCCAGTCAGTCCAGGGAGACCAGGTTTGAGATGTGAGTTTTCGATCTTTTCTGAGTTGTAGGGTGGTTTCGTGTACAAAGTGAGTTTGTACTGTGTGTAAAACTTCCTGAATTGTGGGGGGGTCTGTGTTTTTCCACCTTCTGGTGATGGATAGTCTCGCTGCTAGTAGTATGTGGGTCACAATGGGTTTCAAGTGGGATGGGTAAAGGTTAATATCTAGGGATAGGAGGGCCAAAGAGGGGGTAATAGGGGTGAGAATGTTAGTGATTCTGTTCAGGATATGGAAGATTTGTGTCCAGTAAGGTTTGATTTTGGGACAGTCCCAAAGTATGTGGAAAAGGTCGCCTTTCATTCCACAGTTTCTCCAGCAAGTGTGTTTCGTGTTCCTATCAAATTTGGATATTCGATCAGGTGTCAGGTACCAGCGGTACGTGATTTTGTATGCTAGCTCCCATAGTGTCGAGCAGCAGGTAGCTTTGTATATAGATTTACATGCTGCCTCCCAGTGGTCTGTCGTGTATGTTTTATTTAGTTCTTCCTCCCATTTAAGTATAGGTGACGTTTTGGTGAACATGTTTTTGTGTTGTAGTAAATTATAGAATAGTGAGATGCCCTTGCGATGAGGAGACGGGGCTCTATAGAAGATCCATGCTTCTTGGGGAAGTGAACATGACCAGAATTTCAGTGATTTCATGCAGTGCTGGGTGCGAATATATAAAAAAATATCCGAGTTGGGTAGTTGGAATTCTTTTTGGAGGATTGGGAAGGTTTTCAGTTTGTTACCGTCAGTAAGGTCTGTGACATGGGTAATGCCATGTTTTTTCCAGGATGTGAAGGAGGTGTACTCCATTAGGTATTGGAGAGATTCTATTGGGACCTGAAGTTTGGCAGGGATTGAGTTTTCAGACAGGGTTTGTGTGAGTTTGGACCAGGCTCTACATGTAGCAACCAATGTGGGGGATATGTGGGGTGGGATCTTTGCCCCTAGCGAGATAGCATGAAGCCAGGCTGGGAGATTACCCGCTTGGACCATTGTTGATTCGATCTTGCCCCAGATCGAGGGTAGAGGGGAAGGAAGGAACCATTCCTTGGCTTGCGATAGTAGGGAGGAAATGTAGTAGTCCTGGAAATCTACGTATCCCACCCCTCCTGTATGTCTTTGTTTAATAAGCTGGTGGTGTTTGCATCTGGATTTTTTACCTTGCCAAATGTACGAGGAAAGTAGTGATTGTAGCGCTCTAAAATAGTGTAGTGGCAAGGGGACGGGTACAGTGCGAAAAAAGTAAAGTATTTGCGGTAGATGTATCATTTTAAATGCTGCTAAGCGTCCTAACCAGGAGAGTTCAGTGAGTGCGAGTTTAGTCAGTTGGTGTTGAAGCTTGAGTTTAAGTGGGAGGTAGTTAGCTGAGAACAGTTCTTTAGTTGATCTTGTTAATTGGATACCGAGATACGTTATGCTAGTGGTTGCCCAGGCATAGGGAAGACGTTGTTGGAGCTGTGTGCGGGCGGTGTCAGTTATATTTATATCTAGAATATTCGATTTAGTGTCGTTTACTTTGTAGTAGGATATGTCGCTGAAGGATGTAAGAGTTCGTTGAATTTCAGGTAGGGACTGTTCCGGATGGGTGATCATAAGGATCACGTCATCTGCAAACAAGCTAATTTTGTGTTCTATACCCCCCAATGGGATGCCCGATATTAGTGGGTTAGATCTGATGTATTCGGCTAGGGGTTCCATGACCATATTAATATGAGAGGGGACAGGGGGCAACCCTGTCTCGTGCCGTTGGATATGAGGAATGGCGTGGACAAAGTGTCCGCGGAGTATACTTGGGCGGAGGGGTTGGAGTATAGGGCCATAATGGCATTATGGATAGGGCCGGTGAATCCAAATTTATGTAGTACTGCAGATAGGTAACCCCAATGTACCCTATCAAATGCCTTTTCGGCGTCTAGGGATAGGAGGAGGGATGGGGTGTTGGAGGAGTCTAGGTGGTGGATTATGTTAATCATGCGTCTGGTGGCGTCCGAGGCTTGACGCCCTCTAGTGAATCCAGATTGGTCCGGGGCAATAAGGGAGGGCAGGATAGTTTCAAGTCTATGGGCGAGAATTCTAGCGTAAATTTTTACATCTGTGTTGAGGAGAGATATGGGGCGGACATTTTTGGGGGTTGTGGGTTCTTTGCCCGGCTTGGGCAACGTGACAATCATGGCATTAAGCATTTCTTTCGGGAAGGTGGCGGTTGAGGTTGCTGAGTTGAAGACTTGGCAGAGGGTAGGGGCTAGTATATGTTGGTATTGTTTGTAGTACTCCCCGGTGAAGCCATCGGGGCCCGGGGATTTGGAGCTGGGTAGTTTACCAATTACTTTAAGTGTTTCTTCTATAGTGAAGGGTTCATTCAGGGAGGAAAGCTGGTCTTGTGTCAGGGACGGGAGTTTTTGTTGGTCTAGAAAGGACTGTATTGCATCAGTAGAAGGTTGTGGGGGGCCTGGGTCAGTATTGAGATTGTACAAATCGGCATAGTATGTACTGAATGCATCAGCGATTTGTTGTGGCTTGAGGAGTTTGTCATTGGAATGTGGGTGATAGATGAAGGGTATTTTGGTTTTAGATCTAAATCCTTTGATTTTCAGGGACATGGCTTTACCGGCTTTGTTGCCCGTGGTGTATGAGGTGGCTTTGAGAACTTTGTATGATTTTTCATATTTCTCCAGAAGGAGAGCTCTTAGTTCGTGGCGCAGGGTAAATATTTTAGCCTGTAGGTTAGGGGAGGGGTGTGTCTTGTTTAGAGATTCAGTCGTGGCTATGTCGGTCGTTAGGTCGTCTAGTTTTTTAGTTCTATTCTTTTTTTCTCTAGCTCCCATTTGTAGAAAAACCCCCCTGATTACCGCCTTGTGGGCGTTCCATATCACCAGCGGGTCAGACACTGAGCCTTGGTTGTGAGAGAAGAACTCTTTTAAGCTTTGGGTGATGGGGGTTTGATAGCATGGGGTGTTGAGGAGGTAATTATTTGCCCTCCAGATATATGTGGCTGTTCGGGGTAATGCCCCCGATATCGTAATGCTGACAGGTGCATGGTCTGACCAGGTGGTGGCGTGGATAGTGGATTGTGAGACAGAGTGTAGCAGTTTTTTGTCTGCTAAAAAAAGATCTATTCTTGAGTAGGTGTTGTGACGCGGGGAGAGGAAAGTAAAGTCTCTCTCGCTCGCGTGACAACACCTCCATACATCATACAGTTCATTATTAGTGATAAATTTGTCCAGAGGGGACGCATGACGTTTAGTGCTAGCGGTAGAGTCAAGAGAGTTGTTTGGTACCAGGTTAAAGTCACCACACATTAGTAGCTGGCCTTTTTGCATTTTGCGTGCTATTCGGAGCGTCTTCCTGATAAATGGCATTTGGCCTGTGTTAGGGGCATATACAGAGACCAGGGTGTATTGAACATTGTTCACAGAGCAAATTAGTATGATGAAGCGGCCTTCGGGATCCAGTTCGCAGTGGAATGGTTGGAAGGATACAGTGTCCCTGATAGCAATCATTACTCCCCTTTGTTTCTTATGGTATGTAGATTGGTAGATGTGAGGAAAGTGCCTATTTAGGCATTTGGGTGCGGCATCAGCAGCAAAGTGGGTTTCCTGAATGCAAAGTATATCACAGTTCTGAGAGAGTGCAGTTTTCCAAAGTGATGCCCGTTTAGCTGGGTGGTTGAGACCCTTGGCATTGAGGGAGAGTATTGTGATGCTCATCTTTGGTGCGGTGGTGGTGGGTGTATGTGCAGAAGTTACTCACGGTTCGTAGGATCGTTTGTAGAGGCTAGGAATCTTAGTGATGCTGGATGAGAAGGTCGGATGAGGCGTCCGGTGGGCTCTTCCGGATTGGGGACAGTCGGGTGGAGGTAGATGCCTGGATTGCTGTTTCGGTTTTTTAGACGATGTTGGATGAGAAGGTTGGATGAATGGTGGAGGCTTTGGTCCACAAGGCTGTAGGAGTCTGCTAGGAGAGAATACAGGTTAGTGCAATAAATCAGTCAACAATTGCGATGTGTTTGTCCGCTAACTTGAAGCGAAATAAAGTGCCTCGGCGGGAAGAGAAAGGATTCGAGCAAAAAAAAAATAAAAATTAGAAGGAGAGAAGGAACAAAAATTTTGAGACCAGTTGCTGGTAACTGGTTACTGATAGCCAGGTAGGTCAGTGTGGGGTATTCCCAACTGGTCAGCTGACTAGAGTGTGGGGAAAGTCAGGCAAGCAGGTGACAGTGGCCATACCCAGACCGGTCCGGGTTAGGAGTTTGCCGATGCAAGTGGGCAAGTGGTTTAAGTCATTCTGTTCTTGAGTGGTGCTCGTTCAGATCCAAAGGAGAAGGGGTTCCTCTTGTCGTGAGGTTGTTGCGAATTAAGAGGGGGGTCAGGGATGATATCCCACGAGCGCAGTAGTTTCAATCCGCCTTCCAGTGTTGAGACGGTATGGGGTATACCATTGTAGGTGATTAGGATTGTAGCCGGGTGGTGCCATTTGTATGTTATTTTGTGATTGTTGAGAGCCTTGGTGATCGTTTTGAGTTGTCTCCGCATTTGGAGGGTGTATTGGGATAGGTCAGCATATAGTTGGATGTCTGAGTAAGGCGGGGGTAGGGGCGACATTTCTCTGGCTTTTAGGAGAATCTGCTCTTTGGCCTGGTAAAAGTGCACCCTCAGGAGTACATCTCTAGGTATGTCTGCTTCAAGATGGCGGGGCTTGGGCAGGCGGTGGATTCTGTCTATGGTGAGCTCGATAGGAGAAAGATCAGGGAGCATGCTGGAAAACATGGTGCTGGCATACCCGTGGAGTTCTTTGGGTTGCACAGATTCGGGGATACCCCTAATTTTGATATTGTTTCTCCTGGAGCGATCTTCAAGGTCAGCGAGCTTTGCTTTCACCCAGAGAGAATCCTCCCTTTGCTCAGTATAGGCCTCAACAAGGTCATTAATGGTGTCTGTGCAGTCCTCCATTTTGTGTTCCATAAAGGCTACTCTATTGTCAACATGCTTCAATTCCAGGGAGAACTGGTTGATCAGAGTAGTGAAGTTAGACATAAGGGAGGATTGCAGGGATAATAGCATGTCCTTCATAGTGGTGTCTAACACTGGTTGGCCAGTTGTGGGGAATTGGGCAATGGATGACTGCAGTGAGGAGATGGTGGATATATCATGTAGTGCTGTACTCACTGCGCCTGGGGCCTGCTGTTGCAAATCCAGCTTCATCCTGGATTTTGATGGGCTGCGTATCTCCGGAGTGGTGGGGAACAGGTCCGGGGATGTGGCTGGTCCCAATCCTGGGTGTATCGGTTGAGGATGGTGTTGTCCGGGCCTTGCAGGGTGTCCCAGGGCCTGGTGTAATGAATCCCCGTCGGCGCCATCTTGGGCCTTGTTATACTGACGGCGCGGCTGGAACGAAAACGATTCCAGCCGCTTCGGTCCTTTGTCTTGGTTCCGCTTTCGGGACATTGTGGTCTGCGGGTCTTTGGGGTTCTCCGGTGATCGTGGGGAGCCGAGTTTCGTCGCTTTCTGGCCCGATCGTAGCTTCCCGGCCGGTCTGGATGGCGGAGCTCACTGCTCAGGCGTCCATTCAAGTCCGCGCGCAAGCCACGCCCCGGATAATCGTTCTTAATCGTGATGCAATTACGACTCCTATAATCAATACAAGGTCTCAGTTCATCACTCTTCTTTTTCACAAAGAAGAAGCCAGCACCAGCAGGAGACGAGGATTTGCGGTTGAACCCTCGAGAAAGTGAATCGCAATATAGTCCTCCATGGCTTTATCCTCTGAAACAGACAACAGGTAGACCCAACCAAGAGGGGGCATGGCACCAGGTTGAAGGTTAATTGTGCAATCATACGACTGATGTGGAGGCAAGTTACCTGCTTGACCTTTGTCAAAAACAGGGCTAAATTTGCGGGAATCCTCTAGCAACAAGGAGAGTGAAGAGGTGCACTAGACCTTAACCCCTTTCTGAAAACAAGTTTTACTGCATTGTGGCGACCAAGAAAGAACCTCAGCATGATGCCAATCAAAAGAGGGGTTGTGCCACTGTAACCAAGGATAACCATTGACCACCGGGTAATGAGGTGAGGAAATAACTTGAAATTGTATTATCTCATGGTGAAGAGCCCCTATGGCTATGGTCAACAGAGCAGTCTCATGAGTCACATGGGTAGGCCGTAAAGGTCTCCCATCAATTGTCACAATGGCAAGTGGAGTGGCACGAATCTGCAGCGGAATCAAGTGCTTAGACACAAAGGCACTATCTATGAAAAGGCCTGCAGCCCCAGAGTCGATTAGAGCCTGTGTATCGATGGACAACTCAGACCAAGAAAGGGTAACCGGAACCAGAGGCTTATCCTTCAGGATAACTGGGGATGAAACAACACCACCTAAGGTCTGTCCCCTACAGGACCTCAGGTTAGGGTGTTTTCATGTACGGGTAGGACAAGGCTTCAATAAGTGACCTGCTTGGCCACAATAAAGGCACAATCTATCCTTCCTCCTAAAGGCCCTCTCCTCCGCAGAGAGACGTGTGAAGCCCACCCACATGGGCTCTACTTCACTGGTGGACTCGGTACCTAGAGGCATGGGAGGTGAGGGAGGCAAGGGTGGGAATGCAAAGCTCGGAGCAAAACACACAGAATGGCAAACGTGATTAACTTCTCCAGATCCGTAGGTATGTCTCGGACTGCTATCTCATTTTTAATATTATCTGAGAGACCATGAAAAAAAGCAGCCACAAAGACCAAATTTTTCCAAGTGACCTCTGCTGCCAGAGTACGGAATTCAATGGCCTTATCGGCAACAGTTCTCGAACTCTGATGTACATGAGGCTCTTAGCAGCAGAAGTGAAGCAAGCAAGAAAAGTCAAATAACCTTTTAAAGGAAACCACAAACTCTGGGTAACTCAGGACAATGTGTTTTTGCATCTCCCATAGAGGGTTTGCCCAGGCCAAGGCTCTATCAAAAAACAAAGAAATGATGAACAAGGCAGTTTAAATAGCTAGAAGAGGCTGGCTGTAGGTGGGACTGACAAGCAGATAATGATAACCAGGTGAACCACTGAGGGATCAATGATTACTGACAATTATCCGGCAGCTGAGCATAGAGAAGGGAGCTGCCAAGAGCCCAGCCCTGACACCCCCATAACAAAAAAAAAGTGCATAGAGTGGCTGGGTTGATATAGTGAACGAAAATGAAAACCCTAAGATATTACCACCATTAAAAAATTAACAGGATAGGGAGGAATGTTTCTTGTGCAATATAGTAGTAAGAATAGTAAAACAGAGTCAATCTTCAAAATTTCTATCTAGGAAACAATGTAACGTATAACTCACAAGTGCAAAATTTTGTAATTTTACTTTATACCATTATATATCTACATTCAAATCTATTGTGTTAAATTGCATCCATGTTCCTCCCTTATATACCATTCTACTTATCCATATAGCTTTCTTATCTACCATCCTATTCATCCATGTACCAGTGTACAGAGGTCAGTAGCATGTAGGACAGTGTACAGGGGTCAGTAGTATGTAGAGCAGTGTACAGAGGTCAGTATTATGTAGAACATTGCACAGAGGTCAGTAGTATGTAGAGCAATGTATAGAGCTCAGTGGGACGTAGAGCAGTGTACATAGGTCAGTAGGATTTAGGGCAGTATGCAGAGGTAAGTAGAATGTAGAGCAATGTACAGAGGTCAGTAGAATGTAGAGCAGTGCTCAGAGGTCATTAAGATGTTGAGCAGTGTACAGGGGTGTCAGGGCTGAGCTCAGCCTTTCCTTCTCAAAGCTGGCCACTCAGCTGTTGGCTAATTGCCAGCTCTTTTCTCTCCACAGTGACTCACATGTTGATGATATCCTGCTCGTCAGTCCTGCCTACTTAAGCCGTCAAGCCCAGATGAACTCTGCCTTCGCCTTGGTTACATCTCTAGAGACGCTCTCTTGTATTCCTGTTAAAGACTTGGTTGGTATTCCTTCTGGCTTCACATCCTGCTTGCTGTTCTACCACACTCCTCTCTGGCTCCCTAATGTTTTGGCTTGTCTGACTATCCGTTCCGGTTCCTGAACTCTGGCTATTTTTTTTACTATGTTTACTCTGTTTAATAATAATAATAATAAGGTAAACAAGTGTGATTTAACTGTACTTCTGTCTCAGTCTGAATAATGGTTTCTGACAAAGGGTCAGTAGGATGTAGAGCAGTGTACAGAGGTCAATAGTGTGTAGAGCAGTGTACAGAGGTCAGTAGGATGTAGGACTATGTACAGAGGTCACTAGTATGTAGGGCAGTGAACAGAGGTCATTATTAATTTAAAGAGCAGTGTACAGAGGTCAGTAAGATGTAGGACAGTGTACAGAGGTCAGTAATATGTAGAGTAATGTACAGAGCTCAATAGGATGTAGAGCAGTGTACAGAGCTCAGTAGGACGTAGAGCAGTGTACAGAGCTCAGTAGGATGTAGAGCAGTGTACAGAGGTCAGTAGTATATAGGTCAGTGTACAAAAGTCAGTAGTAAGTAGTACAGTGTACAGAGGACAATAGGATGTAGGGCAGTGTCCAGAGGTCAGTAGGATGTAGAGCAGTGTACAGAGGTCAGTAGGATGTAGAGCAGTGTACAGAGCTCAGTAGGATGTAGAGCAGTGTACAGAGGTCATAAGGATGTAGAGCAGTGTACAGAGGTCAGTAGGATGTAGAGCAGTTTCCAGAGGTCAGTAGGATGTAGAGCAGTGTAAATAGGTCAGTCGTATGTAGGGCAGTGTACAGAGGCCAGTAGTATGTAGAGCAGTGTGCAGAATTCAGTAGGATGTAAGGCAGTGTGCAGAGGTCAGTAGAATGTAGGGCAGTGTACAGAGGTCACTAGTATGTAGAACAGTGTACAGAGGTTAGTAGGATGCAGAGAAGTGTACACAGGTCAGTAGTATGTAGGGCAGTGTACATAGGTCAGTAGGATGTAGAGCAGTGTACAGAGGTCAGTCCTATATAGGGCAGTGTACAGAGGTCAGTAGGATGTAGAGCAGTGCGCAGAGGTCAGTAGTATATTGGGCATTGTCCAGAGGACCGTAGTATGTAGGACAGTTTCCAGAGGTCCATAGTATGTAGGGAAGCATCCAGAGGTCCATAGTGTGCAGGTGTCAGCAGGGCAGAGGACTGGGCGTCAGCAGGGCAGGGGATTGGGATCAGCAGGGCAGTGGTTAGGGGTCAGCAGGGCAGAGGACAGGGGGGTCAGGAGGATGATGAACGGTGGTCACGAGGGCACAGTATAGGGGGTCAGGAGGCCAAAGTACAGTGGGGTCAGCAAGGCACAGTAAAGGGGGGTCGGGTGGGCACAGTACAAGGGGGTTCAGTCTATGGTAGAGAAGTGGTCTCCTCCATGTGCTTAGTGGGGAAGGGGGAGAGAGTGGAGGGGGAGGGAGAAACTGGGAAGATAGTGGGAGGGAAAGGGAGAGAGAGGGGATTGAGAGATGGGGAAAGAGAGAATGGGAGGGAGAAATGAGAGTGGGGGATAGAGGGAGGGAGAATAGAGAGAGAGGGAGTGGAGGGAGAGAGAGAAGTGGAAAGAGGGAGAGGGAGAGAGGGTGAAGAGGGGAAGAGAGAGGGGAAAGAGAGGGGGGAGAGGAAAGGGGGAGAGAGTGGGGAGGCGTGAGGGGGAGAGAAAAAGAGAGGAGTAGGGATGAGCCGAACACCCCCCCGTTCGGCTCGCACCAGAACCCGCGAACGGACCTAAAGTCCGTGCGAGCTTTAGAACCCTATTAGTTATAATGGATGCGAACGTTCGAAATTAAAAGTGCTCATTTTAAAGGCTAATATGCATGTTAATGTCATAAAAAGTGTTTGGGGACCTGGGTCCTGCCCCAGGGGACATGTATCAATGCAAAAAATTTTTTTAAAAACGGCCGTTTTTTCAGGAGCAGTGATTTTAATAATGCTTAAATTGAAACAATAAAAGTGTAATATTCCTTTAAATTTCGTACCTGGGGGGTGTCTATAGTATGCCTGTAAAGGGGCGCATGTTTCCCGTGTTTAGAACTGTCTCTGCGCAAAGTGTCATTTTTGAAAGTAAAAAAGCTATTTAAAATCACTCGCGGCTAATGTTAATTCACGGCTCCCGTAACACAGAGAACAGTGATTCATTGAAACTCATTCATAAAAAAAAGTCATTGATAAAAAAAAAAAAAAATGAAAAAAAAAAAGCGTAGGGGTCCCCCCAAATTCAATAACCAGGCCCTTCAGGTCTGGGATGGATATTAAGGGGGATCCCAGCCAAAAAAAAAAAAAAAAAATGGCGTAGGGTCCCCCTCAAAATCCATACCAGACCCTTGAGGTCTGGTATGGATTTTAAGGGGAACCCTAGCCAAAAAAAATGGCGTGGGGTCCCCCTCAAAATCCATACCAGACCCTTATCCGAGCACGCAACCTGGCAGGCCGCAGGAAAAGAGGGGGGGACGAGAGCGGCCCCCCCTCTCGCCTGAACCGTACCAGGCCACATGCCCTCAACATTGGGAGGATGCTTTGGGGGTCTAAGACCCCTAAAGCACCTTGTCCCCATGTTGATTAGGACAAGGGCCTCTTCCCCACAACCCTGGCCGGTGGTTGTGGGGGTCTGCGGGCGGGGGGCTTATCGGAATCTGGAAGCCCCCTTTAACAAGGGGACCCCCAGATCCCGGCCCCCCCCCTGTGTGAAATGGTAAGGGGGTACAAAAGTACCCCTACCATTTCACCAAAAAAGTGGCAAAAATGGTAAAAAGGACAGGAGACAGTCTTTGACAATTCCTTTATTAAAATCTTCTTTCTTCTTTCTTCATCCTTCGGATTCTTCATCTTCTCCTTCCTTCATCTTCTTCCATCTTCTTCTTCCATTTTCTTCTTCCTCCGATCCGCTTCTTCTTGCGCTGGTCTTCTCGTCCTTCTCGTCCGGCATCTTCTTCCGTCGGCGTCGGCGTCGGTGTCGGTGTCTTCTTGGGCCGCTCCGCGCAATGGGAGGCTCCCGCTGTGTGAGGCTCCGCTCCATCTGACAGGTCTTTTAAAACGGAGGGCACCTGGTGACCCCGCCCCCCTCTGACATCATGGGGAAAGCCATCATGGAATTCCCCATGACGTCCCTGTGCGTCAGAGGGGGCGGGGTCACCAGGTGCCCTCCATTATAAAAGACCTGTCAGACGGAGCGGAGCCTCACACAGCGGGAGCCTCCCATTGCGCGGAGCGGCCCAAGAAGAGACAGAGACACCGACGCCGACGCCGACGGAAGAAGATGCCGGACGAGAAGGACGAGAAGACCAGCGCAAGAAGAAGCGGATCGGAGGAAGAAGAAAATGGAAGAAGAAGATGGAAGAAGATGAAGGAAGGAGAAGATGAAGAAACCGAAGGATGAAGAAAGAAGAAAGAAGATTTTAATAAAGGAATTGTCAAAGACTGTCTCCTGTCCTTTTTACCATTTTTGCCACTTTTTTGGTGAAATGGTAGGGGTACTTTTGTACCCCCTTACCATTTCACACAGGGGGGGGGCCGGGATCTGGGGGTCCCCTTGTTAAAGGGGGCTTCCAGATTCCGATAAGCCCCCCGCCCGCAGACCCCCACAACCACCGGCCAGGGTTGTGGGGAAGAGGCCCTTGTCCTAATCAACATGGGGACAAGGTGCTTTAGGGGTCTTAGACCCCCAAAGCATCCTCCCAATGTTGAGGGCATGTGGCCTGGTACGGTTCAGGCGAGAGGGGGGGCCGCTCTCGTCCCCCCCTCTTTTCCTGCGGCCTGCCAGGTTGCGTGCTCGGATAAGGGTCTGGTATGGATTTTGAGGGGGACCCCACGCCATTTTTTTTGGCTAGGGTTCCCCTTAAAATCCATACCAGACCTCAAGGGTCTGGTATGGATTTTGAGGGGGACCCTACGCCATTTTTTTTTTTTTTTTTTGGCTGGGATCCCCCTTAATATCCATCCCAGACCTGAAGGGCCTGGTTATTGAATTTGGGGGGACCCCTACGCTTTTTTTTTTGTTTTTTATTAATGAATGACAGCTCTCTGTGTTACAGGAGCCATCAATTCATTAGCCGCGAGTGATTTAAATAGCTTTCTTCCTGCAAAAATGACACTTTTTTGCAGGGAAAGTTCTAAGCACAGGAAACCTGCCCTCCTTCACAGGCTACCTATAGACACCCCCCAGATGTGATACTGCAATGCTGTTCTAACAGCATGCACACACATATCCCCAGAAATAAAGAACATATTGTTGTCAGCAGTCAGCAGCACACTGACACGCTGACACTGTGAGTGAAACATAATATGCGAGGCCGCCGCCGCGGCGGCCTCTTATACCGTGGGGCGTGTATTAAAGCCCCTGAGCTATAATTGGCTACAGGCATCCTGCCTGTAGCCAATTATGGCTCTCCTCGCTGCCGGCGCTGTGATTGGCCAAGCATGCGGGGTCACAGTGCATGCTTGGCCAATCATCAGCCAGCATTGCACTGCGCGGGCCGCAATGCATTGCGGGGCCGCTCGCATCACACGAATTTGATGCGAGCGGTCCCAATAGTTCTGGGCTCGCCGAGCGAGCGAACACCCGGTGCTCGATTCGAACATGGGTTCGAATCGAACACCGGGCTCATCCTTAGAGAGGAGGTAAAAGGGATGAGAGTGAGAATGACTGGAGGTTTACCCAAGCAAAGAAAAAGGTGCTTTACTGGCATTGAGTGGGGTACACATGGATTTGATTAAAATATAATTTTTTATTAGTAAAGATTTAAAAAAAAATCTGGCAAAAGTAAAACATCGAACAGTATAGCAAGTTCAACTGCTGACCTACTGACCACCAAATCGATTAATTACAATAACTTTAATCTCTATCCAGTATAATAGTATATATATTGTGTCCTCATGAGTCAACATGTGTGTCTGTTCCGCTTCCTCAGGACGCATGGCAAAACCACCCAATCATAGCAGGCTAATTGTGTTTTTGCAGAGGGTATATTTCCTGTTTATTGCAGCAATCTTTAAAGGTCCTTTTTTTAAATTAATTGTGTAATATTTCTGAGTAATGTGTATCAGCCCAGAAGGTTATTTCAACCACTTCAGCCCCGGAAGATTTTCCTGCTTAATGATCGGGCCATTTTTTGCAATACGGCACTGCGTCGCTTTAACTGATTGCACGTCGTGCAGCGCTGTACCCAAACAAAATTAACGTCCTTTTTATCCCACAAATAGAACTTTCTTTTGATCACCTCTGCGTTGTTTTTTTTTGCGCTATAAACAAAAAAGAGCGTAAATTTAGAAAAAAAATATATTTTTTTTATTTTTATTATAAATATCCCCAAAATTTTTTTTAAGTATTTATCAGTTTAGGCCAATATGTATTCTTCTAAATATTTCTGGTAAAAAAAAAAAAAATAAGCGTATATTGATTGGTTTGCGCAAAAGTTATAGCGTCTACAAAATAGGGGATAGATTTATGGAATTGTTTGGTATTTTGATAATTTTTTTTACTAGTAATGGCGGTGATCTGAATTTTTTTTTTTTTTTTTGCGGTACTGTGACATTTTTGACACCATTGACATTTATACAGCAATCAGTGCTATAAAAATGCACTAATTACTGTATAAATGTCACTTGCAGGGAAGGGGGTTAACACTAGGGGGGCAATCAAGTGGTTAAATGTGTCCCCTCTTGAGTGTTTCCTACTGTGGGGGCATGGGACTGACTGGGGGAGGAGACATATAGCTATTTGTAATTACTACAAATAGCAGATCTGTCTCTTCTCTCCTGTCAGAGCGAGGATTTGTGTGTTTACACACACAAATCCCTGTTCTGGCTCTCGGGCTCGCAAACGCGTGTATCTGGCAGGGACTGCCCCTGCCGGCCATGTGCATCAGTTCCCCAACTGTGCAGCAGGCGCGCGCCTGCCTTCTATGGCCCTTAAGGGAGCCAACGTACCCATACGGCAATTCGCTGGACTGTGCCACTTTGCCAACGTATATCGGCCTGAGCCGGTCAGCAAGTGGTTAACTTTGAAAATGCATGTATAGGGTGATTTTCAGGCTGGAGATTTGGGAAAAATGCAGAGCGGTGTCACCTTAAAACACAAAGTACCTAAGCAAGGACCATATTATCCATTTATCCAGCTGTGAAAGCTTATATGACATTTTAGTGGTGGGTTTTATGACGCAACAAACTATGGCTTGGAATAATTTTCTTATGTGCTCTGCCTGCATGCACATATCTGGACATTCTAAACTTCTTTTAATCACTTCAATACTGAACACTTTTACCCCCTTCCTGCTCAAGCCAATTTTTATCTTTCAATGCTGTCACACTTTGAATGACAATTGTTCAGTCATATAACACTGTATCCAAAATAATTTTTTATTATTTTTTAAGACAGAGCTTTCTTTTAGTGGTATTTAATCACCAACAAGTTTTTTATTTTTTGCTAAATTGAGAAAGTTGAGAAAAAAACATATTTTTCTCCTTTTTTGTTATAAAATATTGCGAATAAATAACCCTTCTTCATAAATTTAGGCCAAAATGTATACTGCTACATTTCTTTGGTAAATCAGTTTATATTAGTTAGTGTGTGTGAAAGTTATGTGTTCATAAACTATGTTATATACAGGTATATTTGAAAATAGATCAGTCTTGATGTACTGATGGTCCCAATACACCGGGACAATACAAATACCCCAAATTACCCCAAATTACCCCTTGTTGTATAGTAGACAGTCCAAGGTATTTAGTAAGAGTTGTAACTTTTTATCACAATATTTTGAAAATGAAGGAATTTCAAAGAAATATATTTTTCAAATAAACTGTTGGCGCTATATAAATCTTGTATAATAATAATTAAGTTAAAACTTGTTGACCTAGATTACAGATCTAGATGCAACAACATAAAATTCAGAGATATCCTTGAATCAGTGCGGCCTAATGAGCTGAATCCTTTCCTAAAACAGCTTTTCACTACACTACTTCCGCACCTCTCTTCCAGTGATTTCATCATAGACTGGGTATATAGTACCTTTACATTTTCCATACCATACCTGTCCCATTTATTCCTAACCAGTTGCGTAAACTTCAAGCAACCATCAATGCTTTTATTTGGCAACACAAGCACTCTAGAATTGGGAAGGCCATCCAGACAGTGTTCCTTCTGTCTCACACATCACCAGGAAGAGAATGAGGAGGAGGAGGATTGTATCAGCATGGAGGTGGAGCCTGGCACTCAGGATCAGCAGCAGCAGTCTTTTAGGGATGATTTACAGTCCCAATAAACTGGTGGACTTGTACATGGATGGTAGGAGGTGGCTGCGGATCATGTCGTCCTTAGTGACCCAGAGGACTCTGGACCAAATGACTCGGCTAACCTGAGCTGCATGGCCTCCCTGATCCTGCAAAGCCTGCGGAAGAATCCTCATATTCTTCGGATCAAGGAGAGGGACCATTACTGGCTGGCCATTCTCCTTGATCCACGGTATAAGGGTACCGTCGCAGAGGGAGCAGAGGATGAGACATCTTCGGGAGGCCTTGCAGGAAGGTCTGTGCAATGCGTTCCCAGAGACTGGGAGGTTACAAACACCTGGTCCTGGACAACGTGTTGCTGAAGCTTCGGTCAGTCACAGAAGGATCGGTGGAGAAGGTGGCCGTCTGACCGATGCGTTCAGACAATTTTTTAGTCCGCAGCCCCAAGGTATGATCGGTTCCAGCAACCATCGCCAGCGTCTGATATACATGGTGCAGGAATACCTAGGGGCAAGGTCAGACTTGGACACCTTTCCCACCGAAAATCCTCTGGCTTACTGGGTCTTGAGGATGGATCACTGGCCAGAGCTTGCACAGTATGCAATAGAGCTACTGGCCTGTCCTGCATCCAGCGTTCTTTAGGAACGCACATTCAGTGCTGCTGGAGGCTTTGTCACCGATCACAGGGTGCGCCTGTCCACCGACTCGGTTGATCGACTGACCTTCATAAAGATGAATCAGTCTTGGATCACCACCAGCTACCAGGCACCTGAAGCTGATGTAACAGAATAATTTATTTTGAAATGTCACATCCCTTTAAAGCCCCATACACACGGTCGGATTTTCCGATGGATTCTGTCCTATCGGACAATGTTGTCGGAAATTCCGACCGTGTGTAGGCACCATCGGACAGTTTCCATCGGATTGTCCGACGGACAAAGTTTTATCTCCTGCTGGATAGATTTTTCGACAACAAAGTCCAATCACACCAATTCCGATCGTGTGTAGCGTAGTCCGACGGACAAAGTGCTACGCATGCTCCGAAGAAATTCTGTGACGGAAGCGCTCGGTCAGGTAAAACTACCGTTCCTAATCGACACAGCACATTCGTCACGCTGCAATGTTAAAATGTCTTTAATGCAGCGCATTCTCTTTTTCTTTACAATGCAAGAAGAATGACGTGTTTTAGCTGCTCCTATTCACACTCACTTCTCACAAACTTATTTCTTTATTCGTTTTCAGGATTTCTAGACTAGATGTTTATTTTTCCTCAGATCGTAAAAGAATCTTTGTTATATTATTTGGATTTTTTTTTTTTTGGAATACATATTTTCAGGATAATTTATTTAGATTTTTGAGGGGGGTTGTGTGTCTCAACTTAGCAAAACAACATTATTAACATTTGTATTTGTTGCTTAAATTTACTAGGAGTTTGTTTGTTGTTGGTGCCCCTTGTTAATTGGACTTTATTATTTGTGAAATGTACCTGCCTACTCACAAATAAACTGTCATTGTAGAAAAGTAAAACACATAGGCAATGATTATTTCAAATCAAAAATACCTTTATTTAGGTCTCAGAAACAAACCAAAGAAGGACGCAGCGATGGAGAAACTTGGGGAATTTGCAAAGCCTTGGACACCCACGGCAAACATCATTTTTGAAGCTTCTAAAATTGGGGGCCTGAGGAGTACCTATCTAAATAATAAGGGAGTGCTATCTGGTCCTGAAGTCCAAAACATCCGGAACTGCAGCAGATGCCATCTAGGTCCCCAGGCTCTGGTACTACGAGAGGCTCCATCTTCTCTCAGACCAGACTGAATCCAGGTCGTCACTCTCAGGTCTTCCTTGTACGCTTCCTTGCACGCTGTGGCTGTGGTGCTGGTGGGGTGGCAGAAGGAGGAGGAGGAGGAGGGAGGAGGCGGAGCATGGTCACTATCGCAAACATGTGTGAGTGGGGTCATCCCCCCAGCCATACCCTTATTTAGGACCTTGAGGATGACCCCCTCACACATGCTGCGTTGCCCCACCTCCATACCCATCATTTTTGTGGCAACCAAGGAGCCAAAGGCCTCCTCGTAGGTGGGTGTGGCATGTAGGGAGGCTGAAGCATCTCTGATCAGCTGGAGCGCTGACTCTCCCACCTCCCCCACCCTTCTCGCACTTTTGTAGGGAAGGCGGAGGGGAGGGACTTGGGAGACAGTCAGGCTCCTACGCCTACCCCCCTCTTGGCTGCCACTACCCACCTCTTGGCTGCCACTAACCCCTGCCTCCTCCTGACTGCCACATTCCACAGCCACCTCCTGGCTGAGGTCTTCCTGTGTATGAAAAAGGGACATAGTTTGAGTTATTTGTTCATCAAACAACCACAATTTTCATCTAGTGACTGTTGCAAAATGTTTACAAATAGAAAACCATACAATTCTCAGCCCAGCAGTTTAGATTCTTGCCCCAAATGTCTCCAAAACTACTGTCTGTTGATATGTCAAACACGTTAGGAACTAAGCAAATGGGGATCCTGAATTAAGTGAACATCATTCATTATTCCCAAAAATGGTTACAAAACTACTATGCCTGCCACAGGCTGGGCGCCTCCACATCTTCCAGACTGGAAGGCCCAGGTTGCTCCTCGGAAGCCTTATCAGGGGTGGCGTGCATGGAAGGACGCGTGCAAGGAAGAGTCGAGAGTGACTTCCTGACATTAGCCTGGTCTTTGAGAAAATGGAGCCTGTCATAGTACCAGAGCGTGGGGACATAGACCTCATCTGCTGCAACTCCAGATGCTTGGGACTTCAGGACCTTATTGCGCTCCCTGAAATAGGTACTCCTCAGGCTGCCAATTTTTAGTCTTAACTTCTCCACGGTTGCTGTGGGGATCGTTGGCTTTACAAATTCCACAAGTTTCTTCATGGCTGCGTACCTCTTTGGTTTGTTGCTGTAATCTCTGTGTTTAGCCTGCCATAATAGGGGCATTTCCCTATACTTATCAATGAAGAGGGGGAGAAAACTCACATGGTTGAAGCCCTCCATAATCTCTGCAAGACACAACACCACACAAAACACTATAAATAATGTCAGGCTAAACTCTCCCAATCTTCTCCATAAATAAGCCTCAAGGTCTAATCAGTCTAGGCTAGTTATGTACCAAGTTCAAATTGTACCTTCGTTCTAGCGATCGTCTCGTGCGTGAGCTTTCTCTCCCCTCGTCTTACAGATCGTGGCTACGACACAGGCATGTGACGTTTTATATACAGTGCGCATGCATCAAATTCCGCCCGCCTCTGACGATCTTTCTCGTCTATTCCCCACCCCTTCTCTTTACGGCGCAGTGGGGACACAGCAGGTGCGCCCCAAATATTACACCAACGAGGAGGAGGACGAGGAAAGGCCGGAGGCAGAAACGTCCCGATCCCGGAGCCTGAAATTCAAGGCCTCCAATATGTCATTTGGAGAAATGTTGGAGATGGTGGACATATTAAAGAGGAGCGACTATGATGGGAAGTATGGGCCTTACCTCAACCCAAATGTCAAAAAGGGCAAGATCATGTCTAAAGTTGTGAGGAGGCTGTACAATCATTTTGGGGTACAACGATCCAAGGAGCAACTGAGGAAACGCTGGTCAGACCTGAAACTGAGGGAGCCCGATCAGTACAGAAAGATCAAGCGAGTTCTTCAAAAAAGTAAGTAGTTGTGTTTGTGTTTGATTTTTTGCTTGCATACTGCTCCATGTGTTTGTATTTTTTCAATGTTGTACATTAGAAAATGGCCACTTTCATGTTTGTCTGTGCATTCGATCGTACTCAACCTCGATCTTTCTGCCAGTGTCATGTTCGTGTGTGTCCATTCGATCGTACTCAACCTCGATCGTTCGGCCACTTATAATACGAGGTTTGGTGAAGTTTTTAGTGAAAGGAAGTTTGTTCTCAATAGAGATGTCATCAAGAATGTCAAGCTAATTTATTCAATGTAAAGGAGAGGTCACTCAGTAGCTGTTTACCCATCTGGACTCTAGAGCACTAGTGCTGGGACACCCAAACCCCCTTTTTATTATGCTTTTCCACACATGTGCTCCAGTGGATACTAGAGGGGTGTCTCCATCAGACAAACTTCTACCAAAAAGCTAGTAAGTTTAGCACCTTTACAAAGTGACTACATTCATGTTGTTGTCATTTGTAACTGGCCAACCAAAAATATTGTCCCTCACTTTCAAGCAATGTTTGACATTTCTTATTTCTGCCCTCAATAGATTGTGGTGCTAAATCTTCCTTTTGTACATTCTCATAGGGGAGCGAAAACTCGGGACAGCTGAGGAAACCAGAAAACCTACACCTCCCAAAGAAGGGGAAAGACCAGAATCAGAGGAGGAGGAGGAGGAAGGAGAGATCATAGAAGTTGGAGAACTTGTCACCACAACAGGTGAGTGTGGGAGAACACAGCTACTGGTAAGCTAATCAATGTATGCCTGCCTCATTTCCAAGAGACATTTTTTTTTTGTTTTTTTTAGGTGACGTGGATGTTGTGGAAGAAGAATCGCACTTTACCACTGAAAGTGCACACGTACTCATCGGGGAGATAATGGTCTGCAATCGAGATATAGATGAGATAAAGCAAAACATCAATGATGTTCAACAAAAATTGAAGAACATCATTGATGTTTTAGGGAAAATCTGAAAACGCACCAAGTGATTAATAACACACATTTGTGGCTGTTTGTGACAACATTTTCAACTTAAGAACTGTGTGAAATTTGGAACATGCACACATTGTGTCCACATGTGCTAGCTCCCATCATGGTGGATGAATGACAACGTTTTTTTGGGGGTGCAACCACTTTACTAACTACTAAAGTGGGTGTGGTGAAGGGGTTGCACCCCCAAAACACGTCCATTGATCCCCATGATGGGAAATGGCACTTTTGAACATTCTACGCATGTGTTTTACCATCTAATGTCCATTTTCAGACCCAAATTGTGTGCATGTTCTAAATTTCCAGTTTCCAGGGGTGACACCCCATGTGATGAAGGCAAGATCAAACACACTTTGAACATATAGTCACGTCTGATCTTGTCTTCACTTTAGAAAGTTGAACTTTGCAAGTTCCTATGTTCTGTTTTGCTCCATGCCTGGTTTTAACAAATGCGGAATGTTATTAAACAATGTTCGAAAGAACCAAGATCTTGTCAGTTTTGCCAAGAAGTTTGGAAACGCACTTGTGAATGTGTTGCAAGTAAACTTTTTTAATTTTCTAAATGTGTGGCTTCCTTATTTAAAAACACCAAAGCATTATGTATGTCAAATGTAAAGGATTTGGGGGGCAATGGGTGTTATTTACTAAAGGCAATTCCAGTTTGCACTGCAAGTGTATTTTCCAGGGCACTTTTGCAGTGCACTTGTAGTGCATAGTGGATTTGACTTATGTAAATGACACCCACAGTGCTTTGTACGAAAACACGTAGCACACCATTTTTGGGAATACACACATGTCTGACATGGTGATGAAAAGGAGTATTTTGGGTGTCAGTTATGCACTACAAACCTTCTCTAGACAAAAGATTAGGTATCAAACACACAACCTGAGAAGAATCTTTTTGGGAAGAAGAGACTGTTACCTCCTTTTGCCCAGAAAGTGCATTCCCACTGTTGAAGCTAAAGGGCAAAAATTTCTAGCTCAAATAAGCAATAATACAGAAATGACAAGAAATCATAGGTTTGTTTAAAAAATATATTTATTTGAGGCGAAGGGGAAGGAAACCCCCAGCCCATGGGCCATAGAAGACTGTAATGTAAGAATAC
Source organism: Lithobates sylvaticus (assembly GCA_028564925.1). Classification (NCBI taxonomy): domain Eukaryota; kingdom Metazoa; phylum Chordata; class Amphibia; order Anura; family Ranidae; genus Lithobates; species Lithobates sylvaticus. The sequence continues at coordinate 144,072,874 of CM053036.1, read as the reverse complement.
CTATCATTGTTCAGTGTGCTTCTTTGTTTTCTATTTTGCCCTGGACCATGTTGCGGGTCCTTTTTCTCTTGCTGTATCTTGGCATACTTTCAATAAAAACTATTTAAAAAAATATATATATATATTTATTTAAAAATGCCTCTCACACATCGTCAGGCAGAGCAATGGCCCCCCTACCCACAAAGTACTCCATATATTGCTTGCGGACCTCGCGGGCATTTAGAGGGGACAAGCCTGGACGTGCCGCTTGAAGGGCTGTGAGGTCGGCATTGGAAGGGCCCTCCACATCTGGGCCAACGGGCACCACATAGTTGCTGTTGTGTCTTTTCAAAAAGTTGTGCAATATGCAACAGGCAAGAACTATGTGGTTCAGTTTGTATTCCGCCAAGTTAATAGCCGTCAAAAACAGGCGGAAGTGGCTGGCCAGGATCCCGAAGGTGTTCTCCACCACTGCGACAAAGACGAAGGGGAGTCCTTCAGCATTCTCCTCTGGAGGTGGCAAGCACAGACTGCCACTTTGGAGACGCCAGTAGAACTCCGTGTGTGCAATGGCACCACCATCCGAGATCCGGCCGTTCATCCCCACGTCCACATACAAAAAATCGTATGTCGCCGACACCACCGCCAACATCACTACACTATTAAACCCCTTATAATTATAATAGTAGGACCCCGAGTTTGGGGGTGGGACGATGCGGACGTGTTTCCCTTTAATTGCACCTCCGCAGTTAGGAAAGTCCCAACGGCTGGCAAAGTGGGAGGCCACAGTCTGCCATTCCTGTGGCGTGGAAGGGAACTGTGGAGTGAAACAAGAAAAAATAATTAGTCACTTTGCACATAAACATTGCAAGCAGATTAGACACTAAACATCTTGGAACAAGATCAGACTTACATTTTAAGATGGAAAGTATTTGCACCGGAAAGTAGAGGGTCCCCCTAGCAGATTACTCACCCCCCATCAATCCCCCCACTTCTGATGGGCCATTGACAATAACTAGGGGTTTGGGGGGGGGGGGTTTGGACAGGTAACCCTCTGCACTTCATTGATTGCCAAATGGCTCAATAATGTGTGCTAGTTTGGCCAGACCCTCCTTACTTAACACTATTGGCAGCCCACAGGAAAGATAAAAGAACATTCCAAATCCCCCCCCAAAAAAAAATGGGGAACAAATGGGGCTCTGCATGAAGTAAAACACACAGCAAACATTTGTGCATGTTTTAGGGGGTGTTTGGGGGGAAAACAATACTATGCAGCAGACAAAATACATTGCTTAAGTGACTAGGCCATAGGTGTCTATTGGGGCAGAAGAGCATGCTGGGGAGGTAAGTGAAGGGAAAAATGCAGGAAGGAAAAAAGGGGCACAGCATATTAGAACATATTGCAAGCATGGTAATTAGGGAAGGAGGTCAAAAATACAAGACATTAGCAAACAGAGCATACATAGAATGGAATAGTAGAAATGTTACCTTAATATAGTCCTCCTGCAGGACCTGGATGATGGCAGAACAGGTCTCTGGAATAATGATTCCCAGGGCCTGGGGAGAGATACCTGAGGAGAACTTCAAATCCTGAAGGCTTCTCCCTGTCGCCAAGTACCTCAACGTAGCAACAAGCCTCTGCTCCGGAGTGATGGCTTGTCTCATGCAGGTATCCTGCCGGCTGATAAAAGGGGTCAGCAAAGCCAAAAGACGGTGAAAAACGGGTTCCGTCATCTGGAGAAAGTTCCTGAAATCATCAGGATTATTCTCCCGGATCTCACGAAGCAAAGGCATGTGCGAGAACTGATCACGCTGAAGCAACCAATTCTTGGTCCACATACTCCTCGTCACTCTGTTCATGGACGGGTCTTGGCTCAAAGCTAAAAGCCCGACACCAATTCCGTGTACAGCACGAACTCGGCGACGAGTACGTACGGGAAACATCGCTCACAAACAGTCGGCTGGTCAGAACGGACAAACAGAAAGCACCGATAAACAGCAAGGCCTGAAAGAACGAAATGAATACCAGAAACGAGCAGACAATAAGCAGTGCAAATCAAAGCGTCCTATATCAAGATATAGGCCGCAATGACCAACAAATGCGAACTGACTACACGCACTAATAAACAGATACGCACGACAAGCACAAACTGAAGAGCAGTAACGATCTGAGTCACAAAACTGAGAAGCGCGAATCGTAAGTCCCCAAACTTCAACTAACTCGCGATAAACACGGGATCAGCAGAAGGAGCCCAACGGGTGCGAGACGTGGTGCTGAACTTCCCTTTTCTAGTCTCGTGGAAGACGACTTACGTCACAACGTTCTTGAAGACCGGAAATTCCGACAACGTTGTCCGACCGTGTGTACGCAACACCAACATCGGACAAAGTACGACGGACATGATCCGACGGAACTGGTCCTCAGAAAATTCGACCGTGTGTATGGGGCATTAGACTGCCTATGCTGATGCTGAGTGACTGTCCTGTTATGTTGACTATAGCGCAACCTTTTCCTTTCACTGCATATTTTTGTTTATCACATGTGGTTTGCTGCTTATATAATTCTTTGGTCCAGCGCAGTCTTTTTGTGTTCACTGTTATGTTGACTGACTATCCTCTTCCTCCTCAATGATCCTGAGCTTGGAAGAACATTTTTGTTTCTGGGTGCCACCACCAATGGCTAAGGCCCAATTTTCCAGCCCCTGTTTAACAGGGGTGTGTAATTACAATTTTTTTATGCAATGCTTTACAGCAGGGCTCATTCCTGCACTCCAACTAGTGTATCTGGGAGAGGTTGCAGTGTTGTGGCACCAGCACCAGTGCCTAAGGCCCAATTTTCAGCCCCTGTTTAACAGGCGTGTGTAATTACAAATCTTGATCGAATAATTCACAGCAGGGCCCATTCCTGCGCCCACCAAGAGTAAATGTGAGGGCTTACAGTGTTGTGGCAACACCGTCCACCACCACCACCACCTAAGGCCCAATTTTTCTGCCCCTGTTCAACAGGGGCATGCAATTACAATTCTTGATCTAATAATTCACAGCAGGGCTCATTCCTTCTCCACCAAGAGTAACTGTGAGGGCTTACAGTGTTGTAGCACCAGCACCACCACCACCACCAAAGGCCCAATTTTTCCTACCACTGTTCAACAATGGCATGTAATTACAATTCCTGATATAATAGTTCACAGCAGGGCGTTCCAGAACCCACCAAGAGTAACTGTGAGGGCTTACAGTGTTGTGGCAACACCAACATCTAAGGGGCAAATTTCTACAGAGTATATACGGCAGGCCCCTACTTTCAAACATCCAACTTACAAATGACTCCTACTTGCAAATGAAAGACAACAGGAAGTGAGAGGAAATATACCCCTAGGAAGGGAAATTCTATCCTGTAAGAGTTAATATGGGAAAAAGGTGTCTCCTCTCTACTGATGCTTTATCACCAATCCTTGTTTCAATAAAAAAAAAAAACACTTTTCCAAAAACATTTGTCATTGGGACGGAAAGTGAGGTGAAATGTTCTGAACAGGTGCACAGACAGCAAAACAAATGTTACAGGGGTGATAAACCTTCCCTATGTTCTCCAAAAATCTTAAAAATAGATTTTTTGGGCTGCAGCTACAATTTACCTGTTCCAAACTACAAACAGATTCTACTTAAGAACAAACCTACAGTCCCTGTCTTGTTTGCACTGCCTGTATACTGCTGTTCAGAGTATATAGGGTTTTAGGTATAGGGTTTTATTTTGGGTGCAGGGTTCCCCTTAATATCCATACAAGACCCAAAGGGGCTGATAATGGGCTGGGATAGGGGGTGTGATGGGGTAGCCATGCCATTTTTCTCAAAGATTTTCATCCATATTGCCAGGACAAGACATTACATTAAAGCCGCAAGCAGTTTTAAATGGCTTTTTTTCCTTTACAAATGTCATTTTGTGCAGGGACAGTTCTACACACGGGGGAAACATGCCACTTCACAGGTATGCACAGGTATGATATTTAAAGGAATATTTCACTTTTTTTTCACTTTATGCATCATTAAAATGACTGCTCCAGAAAAAACTGACGTTTTTAAAATTTCTTTTTGCATTGATGCATGTCCCCTGAGGCAGAACCCGGGTCCCCAAACCCTTTTTAGGACAATAACATGCATATTAGCCGTTATAATTATCACTTTAGATTTCGAACGTTCACGTCCATTGTAATTTATAGGGTTCAAACGTTCCTGCGAACTTTCAGTACGTTCGCAGGTTCTGGTGCGAACCGAACTGGTAGGTGTTTGGCTCATCCCTACCCACCATTATTGACACCTATAAATTAACCAGAGTACCCGAAGAGTGAGCCAAGGCTCCAGGTTAATTGTTTATGGAAAGGGTTCTGGGGAAAGAGTGTAATGTCTGATTCATCCACTCAGTCATCTCCACTATCCCCTCAGCACATTGATGAGGTCTCAGCCACATCACCTGATACCTCCTCTTGTTCCTATTTAAACAGCTGCCACCAATTACTCATCATTCGTGCTAGGAACCTGTTACCAGGCCTAGTGCACCATCCGCACGTTGCTGCTTACTTCTTCAAGTTTGGGCCGGACAGAGCCCCACTTCATCCTCTTCGGTTGGGTCGGATAGAGCCCCACTTCATCCTCCTCATTTGGGGCTGGACAGAGCCCCACTTCATCCTCCTCGTTTGGGCTGGACAGAGCCCCACTTCATCCTCCTAGTTTGGGCCGGATAGAGCCCCACTTCCTCCTCTTTGTTTGGGCCGGACAGAGCCCCACTTCATCCTCTTCAGTCATCTCCACTATCCCCTCAGCACACTGATGAGGTCTCAGCCACATCACCTGATACCTCCTCTTGTTCCTATTTAAACAGCTGCCGCCAATTACTCATCATTCATGCTAGGAACCTGTTACCAGGCCTAGTGCACCATCCGCATGTTGCTGCTTACTTCTCCAAGTTTGGGCCGGACAGAGCCCCACTTCATCCTCTTCATTTGGGTCGGATAGAGCTCCACTTCCTCCTCTTTGTTTGGGCCGGACAGAGCCCCACTTCCTCCTCTTCGTTTGGGCCCCGATAGAGCCCCACTCCCTCCTCTTCGCTTGGGCCGGACAGAGCCCCACTTCATCCTCTTTGTTTGGGCCGGACAGAGCCCCCACTTACTACTCTTCGTTTTGGGCCAATGAATGCTTCACCACCATCTCTCCAGACGTACGGAGTGTCCCCATCAGCATAACACAACTCACTGCAAGTATACCTGAACTGCATAAACGTTGTACTTCTTAACTGCTAATGCCTTGCTGACCCTCCTGATACCTAAGTTATGGCTGTATATAAGCTCTCTAAATAAACCCCAACTAATCCTTCAACATACCTTCGTTCCTTTATCTTTAATTTGCCATAAGGTGTAACCACTTAACTACGTAGTATGTATATAAGTCTGAAGCTGTGATCCTCTACAAAAACTCTACTAGCTCACTGTCTGAGACATTACAAAGAGGAACTGATAAAGAGAACGAGAGGACAGAAAAGGTTAGAGATGATCTGAGAGTACAGATAAGAGGGGAAGATAGGAGTACAACAGATAGAAAGGTAGATGCATACCTGTGCCGAGGGACAGAACTCAGTGCTCATTACAAGCCAAAAAAAGCGCATATATAGAATTTAAAGGGTAACGTTCATATACCAGGGTTTCCAGGTCAGCTCGTATTTCTCAACAGAGTTCTGGAGAATGTTTGTTATCTTCTCTTGTGCCATTATCCGTGAGATTTTTTGCTTTGCCATAGAGAATGAGACAGAAGGGCTCTTCCAGGCCCGAGTGATCATAATTGTAGCCCCTAGCAGAATGAACCTAACTAAGTTTTGAGTATAGTGTAGAGTGAGAAGGAATATAACATATGGTGTAGGAACTAGTATAGATCAGCTATTATTTGAACCGTCAGAGACAACATCTGTTAAGGACTGTGTTGGAACATTTGACATGGGCCGAGATATGACCTGAGTTTTGGATTTGCTGAATTGTATAGGCGTCGAATTATGAAGTATTGCAGGGTACCTTTGGAGTAATGGCAGTGTATGAGGTTGAGGTAGTCATTTGTTTCTTTAAAATGCAACCAGCAGGCCCAGGTTTTCTGAAATTTTGTTGGGTTTTCTTTATAGGTTGATGGATGAGGGCCTCCATTTCTGCTATTTTTTCAATACGTTGGAACCAGTAGGAGATAGTTGGGGGTTGTTCTGTCTCCAAAATCCTGGTATGCTTTGTTTTGCTGTGTTAATGAGGTGGAGGGTAAGGGACTTTTTGTAGCTCAAGTGGGGTAGTGATGTATGGTGAAGCATATATTGAGCAGGGGTGAATTTGGGGGTGTACGTGGGGGTTTGGGCGATGATGCAGTGTACCTCCCTCCAGAAAGGTTGTATGAGTGGGCATTCCTACCATATATGAAGTAGGGATCCTTGTGATAGGTGGCATCTCCAAAAAAGTGGAGAGATGCTAGGTTGGTATTTGTGTATCTTGACCGGGGTCCTGTACCATCTAGAGTATAGCTTGTAGCCGTTTTCTTGTGCAGAAACGTTGGTGGATCCTTTATGTATATGTTCAAAAATCTGTTCCCATTCAGCATCAGATAGATCTAATGAGAGTTCTCTTTCCCATCTCTGGCTAATTGCGTTAGACTTGGGACTGCAGTTTGAGAAAAGGAGTGAATACGTGGTTGAGATTAAATGTCTTTGAGGTTCGAGGGCGGCGCATATAGCTTCAAAGGGTGGGTGGTCCCTATGCAACTTGGTCTGAGGTTCTATGCTTTGGATAAAGTGTCTATTCTGTAGATATTTGAAGAAGTGGATATTGTATTCAGGAAAGCGGGAGGAAAGGGCATCATAAGTTATGAACTTGTTGTTATGAAAGAAGTGTTCTGCTCTGAGAGCGGGGAGCTGTCGTGGGGTGTTCAAGTTGGTGGGGGCAAGTCGGGGGTTTTGGTTGATAGGAGTTATGGGTCCAGGTGAAGATGCCATGTTGTGTTTGGCACACGCCATCCTGAAGTGTATAAGGGTGGGGTGTATGAGTGGGTGGTTGGTACATTCTTTAGGGGTCGCTTGCTGCAAAATCCATGCTAGGTGGGATATCGGCATACCTGCAAACAACTCTTCAAGTTTTACCCAGTCCTTGGTAGCAGTATGGACTTGCCAGTCAATTACTCTGGTCAAAAGACATACCCAATGATATTTGTAGATGTAGATGTAGATTTGTAGATGTCTGGGAGGCCAATTCCCCCTTTGGATTTGGGGAGAGTTAATCTTTTCCAACCTATTCTGGGTGCTTGGAGGACCAAATAAAGTTTCTGCAGAGTCGTTTGTAAGTTGGAAAGAATGACCCAGGAATATGAATTGGGAGGGTTTGGAGTAGGTATAGGATTTTAGGTAGCACATTCATTTTTATAATGGATGCTCTCCCGAACTATAAAAAGGCCCATTTTTCATCTTTGGAGGTCTGTTTGGATAGACTGGAGAATAGGCCAGAGACTCTTTACTTAGATCAGTGTTGCAGTGTGTCAGATTGACACACCACAACAACGATCGCCGCAATGCGTGCCCCCAGGGACGCGCAACGGCTTGATATCCTGGTGACGTCAGATGATGACCGGTCAGGATATTGAAACCACTTTGCTGCCATCATTTTGATATATGGCGGGCGGCAAGTGGTTAAGAAGAGCTGTCCTTGGATCCTGGGGCACCGAAAGTCCAGTAAGCCTGTGGATTAAGTGGAAGATTGAGTTCCAAAACCTTCTGATTCTAGGGCACTGCCAGAAGATATGTAGCAAGGAGCCCATATGCCCACACTCTCTAAAGCATAGAGAAGAGACAGTAGGATACATTTTACGAGAAAAGTGGGTACCAGATACCAGCGGGAAAGGACTTTTGTCATAGCTTCTATCAGAGATATATTATGGATATCCTTAAATTAGCGCTGAAATCAAGAATGCCAAGTGTCAATCTTCCATGCAAAATCAGGGCCGGTAATGCCGAATCCTGTTCCCTTAAAAAGGGTAGAAGGAGTATGTAAGTATCTGTGCATCCTGATAAATTCAGGGCGCAAGCCTGATGTCGCCCAGGGGATCTAAAGAGTTACAACAGGTAGAGGAGCACTAAAACCGCTCCAGCCTTTAAGCCTCGTAAATGTAGAGTAATAATAAACATAGTAACAAGTCGAACATCCGTAATGGATCTTAGGACCCATGGTCGACCCTCACTAAATTAAAGTTGACTATTGCTTAGCAAACCATAACAAGACAAAGTACAAAGTTAATTGTTAAGCCATATGATGTTGGATCATAGGGCTTCCAGGAGGGGAGATACCTGAGGCTCCCCCCTTCAAGATCGTGCATCAAAAAGTGTAAAGTAAAAAAAAAAAATAATAAAAAAAAAGGGGGGGGGCAATTAAAGAAACATTGAACCCATGTATGAATGAATGAATGATTTGTATAGCGCTGCAAATGCGAACTGAATCGCCTCAAGGCGCTTGTCTGCTCTTGTTGTCCTGCGATATTAGAAGAGGTGGGTCTTGAGTTTTTTCCTGAAGGCCTGATGGTTTTCTTCCAAGCGGATGTTGTTCGGTAGAGCATTCCATAGCCGAGGTCCCTGTACTGTGAATCTTCGTTCTCCCTTCGATTTGTATTGAGCTTTGGGGATGAGAAGGCGGTTCTGGTTTGTCGATCGAAGGCTGCGATTTGGTATGTATTTTTCTATTTTCTCACAAAGGTATTGAGGAGCATTTCCTTGTGTACATTTGTGGGTGAGGCAGAGGGTCTTGAATGTGATTCTATCTTTTACCGTCAGCCAATGGAGTGTCCTTAGGGATGGGAGATGGATTCCCAGGGTTTCTTTCCGGTAGTAAGGAGAACAGTCACAACTTAATATCCTGGGAAGGTATACTTCAGAAGTGGACCATAGCTGGTCAGATAAAGATCTGGAGGGATAGTTCACCATCAGAGAGGATTGGAGTTCTTCTTTGTTTCTGCTTCTGCCGGACGGGGGTCAGTGGACTGACTGGAAGGGGTCGCTTGGAAGAGCTCTGCAAATATTTGAACCAGAAGCCCTTGTATGGAAAAGTTATCTGTTATTTCCTCATAACTGTATCTTATACAGTGTAAAAGTGCGGTTTGACCCAAATGTCTCATGGGAGACCATCCTGGCGAGGGGGCTGGAGAACCCTGTGTGCTCTATCCAGCTCTAGTCTGTGTAATGGAATGTCCAGAATGAGATCCTTAATGAAGAATTGAACTGACCCTTGAACGTCTATGATCGATTTTCTCTAGGTTCTCTAGGTCATCGATTTTTGACAATGCTGTGTCTAGTTGTTCTTGCAGTGATTGGATACAGTTGATGTTCTGGTTCGCCTTTAGAACTGTTTGCTCCACGGTCTGTTCAATGGCTTCTATGCGTGTGCTTGGACTCTGTAAAACCAATTTAATAGAGTTGGTTATTTGTGCTTCAGTTTGTGCTAAGCCATTAGCCAGCATTTTAGAAAACTTTGTGAGGATCTGATGTCAGGAATCTGGCCTGGAGGGAGGGAAGCAGTCTGCTGCAGATCATTTATATCTGCATGGCTATGGAGCCTCTGAAATGATCTGCCCAGGAGTGATTCCGTGGATGCAGGAGAGATTGCTGGGAATAGTAAGGCACTTACTGGCATAGATGGAGTGCCATAAGCATCCTGTGGTGCTGGAAGAGGATCTGCAATGGAGTCTGTGTCCCCTGTATCCTCCGAGTCTCCTCCATGAGGTATCTCGGCCACCATCTTGGAATGCCCATGGGCTTGATTTCAAAAGCAGAGCTCTTGGGGGCGACTTCTCTCCTCTGCTGCTCTCCTGACATGCAATGTGGTGCCCGGGTGTGTCCGCTGTGCATGTAGGTCACAGGAGCTGGCGCTAAGGCTGTCACTCGGCAGGAACGGGACTGAGCTCCCGAATCAAGCCGCCATCTCGGAAGCTGCCACGCATGCACCTCCCAAAATTATACTTTAGTGCCACACTCATAGCCCTCAGACCCCCACCACTATCCCTTGGATATGATAAAAGCATATTTAGGGGTGTGGATGGCTATCCCGCAAATTTCAAAAGGCATACCTCTTAACATACTTGCATTACTACCTCTTAAATCAATTGAACTCATACTGACAGTCCTACCTCTACAATCCTGAATAAAGGTTGGTATCTCTAATACTAGGAATTTATATTCCTCCTCTATCATACAAGCCTTTGCGGCTCTCAAGGACTATCTTCCAAAACTTTCTTAATTTATCTCAGAATTCGGCCACTACTCTCCAATATTCAGTAGTACACAAATGACAAGATATTGAACCCTGTATTGAAGTTTTATGAGACACATATCAGATCTATCATGGGAATCTCGTTCATCTACAGACTACTTATAAAACCCTCTCCAGACTTTTCTTACACCCCAATTACATACTGGTCCTCCTACATGAACAATGTACCCCTATGGATCAATCGTACCAAGCCCTTACTTTGCCCTGGCGGTCCTCACACCATATTATGTACTGGGAATAACTACAAAAGCTCTTCTTAAAATTGTATTACGCCTCTAATAGGTTGACCGCGTTCTACCCCAACTTCTCAACCCTATGTTGGAGGAATTGCAGCTTTCTAGGATCTCTGTATCGTATATGGTGGGACTGCCCTTTTATTATGGACTATTGAATACAAAAAGGTTGAATAAAACACTCATTCCAATCCCTCTCCACTAGAACTCCTGATGGGTTTGATACTTCCCACATGAAAACGTTTCCAAACTCTACCCACTAGGGATGAGCCGAACACTCCCGGGTTCGGTTCGCACCAGAACCTGCGAACGGACCAAAAGTTTGCATGAACGTTCGAACCCTATTAATTACAATGGACGAGAACGTTTGAAATCTAAAGTGCTATTTATAATGGCCAATATGCATGTTATTGTCCTAAAAAGGGTTTGGGGACCTGTGTCCTGCCCCTGGGGACATGTATCAATGCAAAAAGAAGTTTTAAAAACTGACAGTTTTTCTGGAGCACTCATTTTAATGATGCATACAGTGAAAAAAAAGTGAAATATTCCTTTAAATATCGTACCTGGGGGGTGTCTAAAGTATGCCTGTGAAGTGGCATGTGTTTCCCATGTTTAGAACTGTCCCTGCACAAAATTACATTTGTAAAGGAAAAAAAGCCATTTAACCACTTAAGCCCAGGACCAATTTGCAGCCAAAGGACCAGGCCCCTTTTTGCGATTCGGCACTGCGTTGCTTTATTTGACAATTGCGCGGTCATGCGACGTGGCTCCCAAACATAATTGGCGTTCTTTTTTTACCACAAATAGAGCGTTTTTATTTTTTGCGCTATAAACAAAAATAGAGCGACAATTTTACTTTTTGCTATAATAAATATCCCCAAAAAATATATTAAAAAAAACGTTTTTTTTTCCTCAGTTTAGGCCGATACGTATTCTTCTACATAGTTTTGGTAAAAAAAAAAAATCGCAATTAGCGATTATTGATTGCTTTGGCGGCCTTATATAGTGTGGGGCGTGTACTAAACCCCCCTGAGCTATAATTGGCCAAGGCATCCTGCCTGTGGCCAATTATGGCTCTCCTCGCTGCCGGCGCTGTGATTGGCCAAGCATGCTGGGTCACAGTACATGCTTGGCCAATCATCAGGCAGCAATGCACTGCGACTGGCGCAGTGCATTGTGGGCCGTTCGTATCACACAAATTTGATGCGAACGGCACACAAAGTTCTGGTTTCGACGAACGGACGAATGGCCGATGTTCGATTCGAACATGGGTTCGAATCGAACACCGGGCTCATCCCTACTAGCCACTCATGGTGAGGCTGCAATGTGGGGCACGGTGAGGCTGCAATGTGGGGCACGGTGAGGCTGCTATTTGGGGCACAGTGAGGCTGATATTCAGGGCACGGTGAGGCTACAATGGGGGCACAGTGAGGCTGCAATGGGGGCACGGTGAGGCTGCAATGTGGGGTGCGGTGAGGGTGCTATTTGGGGCATGGTGAGGCTGCTATTTGGGGCATGGTGAGGCTGCTATTTGGAGCACAGTGAGGCTGCAATTTGGGACACAGTGAGGCTGCAATGGAGGTACAGTAAGGCTGCAATTTGGGGCACAGTGAGGCTGCAATTTGGGGCACAGTGAAGCTGCAATGTGGAGCACGGTGAGGCTGCAATGTGGGGCACGGTGAAGCTGCAATGTGGGGCACGTGAGGCTGCTAACGGGGCACAGTGAGGCTGCAATGTTGGGCTCGGTGAGGCTGCAATGCACGGTGAGGCTGCAATGGTGGGCACGGTGAGGCTGCAATGATGGGCACGGTGAGGCTGCAATGATGGGCACAGGTTATGCTGCAATAATGAGCACAGGTGAGCCTGCATTGATGGGCACTGGTGAGGCACTGCTGAGGGGAACTGATAAAATAGTTGTTAATATTTATTTTTGTAACTTAATTATGCATAAAACATCTAAGTGTCAATTTTTGATGCCGTGATTAGGGGCGGGGCAGGGTAAGGGTTGTGTGGGGCAATTGGTGGCGAGTAACCCTGGAGACCTGGCTAGTAGCTGAGGACTTGAAATTTTGAGCCCTGTTAATTATATAGGTTTATATACCTCCCCTATAATCTCAATATTAGTTACATACATTTACTATGCCTCCCTATAATACAATATTAAATGTATAGGTTTATATGCCTCCCCTATAATCTCAATATTAGTTATATACATTTACTATGCCTCCCCTATAATCTCAATATTAGTTATATACATTTTGTGTACTCCCTTATATAGGTTACCATGCCTCTCATTTTATACCTCAGTATTTTAAATATAGTTTTACTACCCTTTCTTATTTATAATCTCATTATTACTTATACTTATAGTTTCATAAAAATAAAAAAGAGAAGTTGCGCTAATAACAAATGAGTGTTGACCAGGAATGTCACAATCAAGTGAAAACAATATAGAAAATAAATAAACAATTTTTTCAAAAATTGCTTACAAAAAAGTTTTTAGATAAATACAAAATATACAGTGAGTAAATTGTTTACCCAATAGTGAATATATTGGACAATTATTGTGAATAGATTTGAAAAGTCCCAGATTGGAGGTTCGCTATTGGTAGTCCTCAAAAAAGGGGGGGCAAGGTGTATTGGTGTACAGTAGACTAAATCCTTCCAGGAAGATTCGGAGGTGATAAAAGTGTTTTCAGCAAATCAATAACACAGCCTTCCAAGTGATATGCTTACCAGAAATAAGCAACAATTCCGCAGTTGGCTTATACCCAGCCTGGGCCTTTAGATGGTTCAGGAACGCGGAACATAAGATACTCGAGAGTGGCGTATGCCCCCAGTGGTTATTACCCAAAAGAAAAAAGGGGAGCAGACATAGCGTAATATTGTCAAAAATATGAAAAAAAGAGCTATATATAAATATATATATAACACTTTTCTACTCAAAAATAAAAGGACATTAATTTAGAACACCCAGTGTGAAAAAACAAAATTAAAAAAATGAAAGCGTGTTCAAAGTAGGAAACTCCTCCACCATTTGAATATTGCGCTTACCAAAACACAACAGAAAACAAACGACTGGCATTTATCCCAGCAAGAAGAAGTGTCAAACACATACACCAGTGATCCAAAAAGCAAAACGACTGACACGTGTCCCGTCACCACACAGAGGGGCTCCTTACCAGAGACTACCGATAATCAATGCATATAGTTTCCCAGATAAAATAGGCCAGTAGTTGGTAACAAAAGGTCCTGGTCCACTTCAAAGATCGGTACTCAGTCTCCTAAGCTCAGCGGCAGAATTGAAGTGAAAGATCTGTTCTTGGGCAGCCACGGATGACTTTGCTTTGCCTTTCAGAACCTCATTCACATGATATTTTGAATGAGGTTCTGAAAGGCAAAGCAAAGTCATCCGTGGCTGCCCAAGAACAGATCTTTCACTTCAATTCTGCCGCTGAGCTTAGGAGACTGAGTACCGATCTTTGAAGTGGACCAGGACCTTTTGTTACCAACTACTGGCCTATTTTATCTGGGAAACTATATGCATTGATTATCGGTAGTCTCTGGTAAGGAGCCCCTCTGTGTGGTGACGGGACACGTGTCAGTCGTTTTGCTTTTTGGATCACTGGTGTATGTGTTTGACACTTCTTCTTGCTGGGATAAATGCCAGTCGTTTGTTTTCTGTTGTGTTTTGGTAAGCGCAATATTCAAATGGTGGAGGAGTTTCCTACTTTGAACACGCTTTCATTTTTTTAATTTTGTTTTTTCACACTGGGTGTTCTAAATTAATGTCCTTTTATTTTTGAGTAGAAAAGTGTTATATATATATTTATATATAGCTCTTTTTTTCATATTTTTGACAATATTACGCTATGTCTGCTCCCCTTTTTTCTTTTGGGTAATAACCACTGGGGGCATACGCCACTCTCGAGTATCTTATGTTCCGCGTTCCTGAACCATCTAAAGGCCCAGGCTGGGTATAAGCCAACTGCGGAATTGTTGCTTATTTCTGGTAAGCATATCACTTGGAAGGCTGTGTTATTGATTTGCTGAAAACACTTTTATCACCTCCGAATCTTCCTGGAAGGATTTAGTCTACTGTACACCAATACACCTTGCCCCCCCTTTTTTGAGGACTACCAATAGCGAACCTCCAATCTGGGACTTTTCAAATCTATTCACAATAATTGTCCAATATATTCACTATTGGGTAAACAATTTACTCACTGTATATTTTGTATTTATCTAAAAACTTTTTTGTAAGCAATTTTTGAAAAAATTGTTTATTTATTTTCTATATTGTTTTCACTTGATTGTGACATTCCTGGTCAACACTCATTTGTTATTAGCGCAACTTCTCTTTTTTATTTTGTATTTTTGTGTATATCCCACAATAAGTTTGCAGCTTTTTTTGTAATTATCTATACAGGGCACCTATAGGGAACCCATACACTTCCCTCCCCCGTTCCAAGCGCAGTTTTCTCCCCTTTACTTATAGTTTCATATTGCCCCTTTATTCTCAATATTACAGTTATACCATATATAAATATGCCAATACTATATCTTCATAGGAAATGGTTGCTGCTCACAAAGGTATAACTCAGTCTGGTATATGATGCGCAGAGCCATGTCTGTGTATAATGTAGAGCCTGGTATATGATGTGCAGAGTCCTGTCTATGTATAATGTAGAGCCTGGTATATGATGTGCAGAGCCCTGTCTGTGTATAATGTAGAGCCTGGTATATGATGCTCAGAGCCCTGTGTATAATATACAGCCTGGTATATGATGTACGGAGCCCGGTGCATAATTTAGAGCCTGGTATATGATGTGCAGAGCTTTGTGTATAATGTACAGCCTGGTATATGATGTACAGAGCCCTGTGTATAATGTAGAGTCTGGTATATTATGTACAGAGCCCTATGTATAATTAGGGATGAGCCGAACACCCCCCGGGTTCGGTTCGAACCAGAACCTTCGAACGGACCGAAAGTTCGCGCGAATTTTCGAACCCTATACGTTATAATGGACGCGAACGTTCGAAATCAAAAGTGCTAATTACAACGGCCAATATGCATGTTAATGTCATAAAACAGGTTTGGGGACCCGGGTCCTGCCCCAGGGGACATATATCAATGCAAAAAGAACTTTTAAAAACTAACGTTTTTTCGGGAGCAGTCATTTTAATGATGCATAAAGTGAAAAAAAAAAGTGACATTTTCCTTTAAATATGGTACCTGGGGGGTGTCCAAAGTATGCCTGTGAAGTGGCATGTGTTTCCCGTGTTTAGAACTGTCCTTGCACAAAATGACATTTGTAAAGGAAAAAAAGAAGCCATTTAAAACCACTTGCGGCTTTAGGTTTGATCTTAAGTAGAATCTGAACAGGTACATTATGAAGTGTAGCTCCATCCCAAAAAAATCTATTTTTAAGCTTTTTGGAGAACATAGGGAGGGGTTATCACCCCTGTAACATTTGCTGTCTTTGCACATCTGTTCAGAACATGTCACCTCACTTTCCGTCCCAATGACAAATGTTTTTGGAAAAGTGGGGTTTTAATTGAAACAAGGATTGGTGATAAAGTATCAGTAGAGAGGAGATACCTTTTTCCCAAATTAAATCTAACAGGATAGAATTTCCCTTCCTAGGGGTAGATTTCCTCTCACTTCCTGTTTTCTCTTTCCATTTGCAAGTAGGAGTCGTTTGTAAGTTGGATGTTTGAAAGTAGGGGCCTGGCGTATATACTCTGCAGAAATTTGCCCTATTAGATGTTGGTGTAGCCACAAGACTGGTGGGCACAGGAATGGGCCCTGCTGTGAGTTAATAGATCAAGATTTGTAATTGCATGCACCTGTTGAACAGGGCAGAAAAATTGGGGGTGGTGGACGGTTTTGCCACAAGACTGTAAGCTCTCACAGTTACTCTTGGTGGGCGCAGGAATGGGCCCTGCTGTGAGTTATTAGATCAAGATTTGTAATTGCAAGCACCTGATGAACAGGGCAGAAAAATTGGGCCTTTGGCGGTGGTGGTGGACGGTGTTGCCACAAGACTGTAGGCCCTCATAGTTACTCTTGGTGGGCGCAGGAATGGGCCCTGCTGTGAGTTATTAGATCAAGATTTGTAATTGCAAGCACCTGATGAACAGGGCAGAAAAATTGGGCCTTTGGCGGTGGTGGTGGACGGTGTTGCCACAAGACTGCAGGCCCTCATAGTTACTCTTGGTGGGGGCAGGAATGGGCCCTGCTGTGAACTATTAGATCAAGATTTGTAATTACCGGCCCCTGTTAAACAGGGGCTGAAAAATTGTGCCTTAGGCACTGGTGCTGGTGCCACAACACTGCAACCCCTCACAGAGACTGTACTTGGAGCACAGCAGTCACACGTGTTGCGAAGCATTTTTTTAAAAAATTGTAAGTACACGCCCCTGTTAAACAGGGGCTGAAAAATTGTGCCTTAGGCACTGGTGCTGGTGCCACAACACTGCAACCCGGCCCTCACAGATACTGTACTTGGAGCACAGCAGTCACACGTGTTGCGAAGCATTTTTTTTTAAAAAATTGTAAGTACACGCCCCTGTTAAACAGGGGCTGAAAAATTGTGCCTTAGGCACTGGTGCTGGTGCCACAACACTGCAACCCGGCCCTCACAGATACTGTACTTGGAGCACAGCAGTCACACGTGTTGCGAAGCATTTTTTTAAAAAATTGTAAGTACACGCCCCTGTTAAACAGGGGCTGAAAAATTGTGCCTTAGGCACTGGTGCCACAACACTGCAACACGGCCCTCACAGAGACTGTACTTGGAGCACAGCAGTCACACGTGTTGCGAAGCATTTTTTTTAAAAATTGTAAGTACACGCCCCTGTTAAACAGGGGCTGAAAAATTGTGCCTTAGGCACTGGTGCTGGTGCCACAACACTGCAACACGGCCCTCACAGAGACTGTACTTGGAGCACAGCAGTCACACGTGTTGCGAAGCATTTTTTGTAAAAATTGTAAGTACACGCCCCTGTTAAACAGGGGCTGAAAAATTGTGCCTTAGGCACTGGTGTGGTGGCATGGATCATTGAGGAGGAGGAAGAGGATAGTCAGTGAACATAAGAGGACAGTCACTCAGCATCAGCATAGGCAGTCTTGAAGGGATGTGACATTAAAAATTATTCGGTTATATCCGCCTCAGGTGCCTGGTAGCTGGTGGTGATCCAAGACTGATTCATTTTGATGAATGTCAGTCGATCAACCGAGGCGGTGGACAGGCGCACCCTATGATCAGTCACAAATCCTCCAGCAGCACTGAATGTGCGTTCGGAAAGAACGCTGGAGGCAGGACAGGCCAGTAGCTCAATTGCATACTGTGCAAGCTCTGGCCAGTGATCCATCCTCAGGACCCAGTAAGCCAGAGGATTTTCGGTGGGAAAGGTGTCCAAGTCTGACCTTGCCCCAAGGTATTCTGCACCATGTATATCAGACGCTGGCGATGGTTGCTGGAACCGATCATACCTTGGGGCTGCGGACTAAAAAATTGTCTGAACGCATCGGTCAGACGTCCACCTTCCCCACCGCTCCTTCTGCCACTGACCGAAGCCTCAGCAACTCGTCGCCCAGGACCAGGAGTTTGTAGCCTCCCAGTTTCTGGGAACGCGTTGCACAGACCTTTCTGCAAGGCCTCCCTGAGATGTCTCATCCTCTGCTCCCTCTGCGACGGCAAGATAAGGTCCGCAACCTTACCCTTGTACCGCGGATCAAGGAGAGTGGCCAGCCAGTAATGGTCCCTCTCCTTGATCCGAAGAACACGAGGATCCTTCCGCAGGCTTTGCAGGATCAGGGAGGCCATGCAGCGTAGGTTAGCTGAGGCATTCGGTCCGGAGTCTTCTGGGTCACTGAGGATGACATGATCGCCAGCCACCTCCTCCCAGCCACGTACAAGTCCACTGGCTTGTTGGGACTGTACATCATCCCTAAAAGACTGCTGCTGCTGATGCTGAGTGCCAGGCTCCACCTCCATGCTCACACAATCCTCCTCCTCCTCCTCCTCCTCCTCCTCCTCCCTCATCCTCTTCCTGTGTGATGGGTGGGACAGAAGGAACACTGTCCGGATAAAGGGGGCCTTGAGAGGCAAGGAAGTCCTCCTCTTCCTGCCTCTGTTCTGCCTCAAGTGCCCTGTCCATTATCCCACGCAGCGTATGCTCCAACAGGTGGACAAGAGGGACAGTGTCACTGATGCATGCACTGTCACTGCTCACCATCCTCGTGGCCTCCTCAAATGGTGAGAGGACAGTGCATGCATCCCTGATCATGCTCCACTGACGTGGGGAAAAAAAACCAAGCTCCCCTGACCCTGTCCTGGTGCCGTAGTCGCAAAGGTACTCATTGATGGCCCTCTGCTGCGTGTGCAGTCGCTGCAGCATGGCCAACGTTGAGTTCCACCTGGTGGGCATGTCAGATATTAGGCGGTTCTTGGGCAGGTTCAGCTCCTTTTGCAGCTCAGTCAGCCGAGCACTGGCATTATAAGATTGGCGGAAATGCACACAGACTTTCCTGGCCTGCCTCAGGACATCCTGTAAGCCTGGGAACCTGCCCAAGAACCGCTGCACCACCAGGTTGAGGACGTGAGCCATGCAGGGCACATGGGTGAGCTGCCCCTGTCGCAGGGCGGAGAGGAGGTTGGTGCCATTGTCAGAAACGACCATTCCTGGCTTAAGCTGACGTGGCGTCAACCACCTCTCGGCCTGCCCCTGCAGAGCTGCCAGAACCTCTGGCCCAGTGTGGCTCCTGTCCCCCAAACACACCAGCGCAAGCACGGCATGGCATCTTTTTGCCTGCGTACTTGCGTAGCCCCTTGTACGCCTACGGAGCACCGCTGGTTCCAAGGACAGAGCACTGGAGGAAGAAGAAGAGGAGGGGGTGGAGGAGAGAGGTGTGTCACAACCAGTAGCAGTAGTCGCGTTTTGGAGGCGTGGTGGCGGAACAACCTCCAACACTACTGCACCTTGTCCTGCATCCCTCCCAGCTGCCAATAGAGTGACCCAATGGGCCGTGAAAGAAAGGTACCGTCCCTGTCCATGCCTGCTGGACCATGAGTCAGCGGTAATATGCACCTTACCGCTGACCGCCCTGTCCAGCGAGGCATGGACATTGCCCTCCACATGCCGGTAGAGAGACGGAATCGCCTTCCGCGAGAAAAAGTGGCGTTTGGGAACCTGCCACTGAGGAACCGCACATTGAACAAACTCACGGAAGGGGGCCGAGTCTACCAACTGAAAAGGCAGCAGTTGAAGTGCTAGCAATTTAGCAAGGCTAGCATTCAACCGCTGGGCATGTGGATGGCTGGGAGTGTACTTCTTTCTACGGTCCAGCAGCTGGGGCAGGGAAATTTGCCTGCTGCATTCGGACGTCGGTGTACTGCAAGTACTTGGTTGTGACACACCGAATTCTACACCTTCAGTCCTCTCAGAGCAGCTTTCAGAGAGGACTGAAGGTGTAGTGGGGATGGAGATCCCAGCTGAGGAGGAGCAAGGAGAGGTCCGCTTAGTTCTTTGGTGTGGGTCTTTTATGTGTGCCTGCCAACGAGCTGCATGGCAGGTCGCCATATGTCTGGTCATGCTTGTCGTGCCCAAGCGGCTGATGTTTTGGCCACGCGAGATACGCTTGAGACAAATATTGCAAATAGCAGTGGTGCGATCTGCTGCACTCGTCTCAAAAAAGGCCCACACCAAAGAACTTTTCTGATAACGTGCAGAGGCAGCGCCCTGCACAGGCGGAGCTCTGCGGTGTTGTACAGTTGCTGTGCTGGCCTCTACCTGGCCTCCAGGGGGCATCCTGCCTCGTTGGACATGTGACGCCGCATCCTCCTCCTCCTCGTCCTCCTCCTCATCCTCTCTCCCTTGAGGCACCCACGTGGAGTCAGTGACCTCATCATCCCCTCCCTCTTCACCACTAGAGCAAACCTGGCAGTAAGCTGCAGCTGGTGGAACTGTACTGCCAGATTCCTCAAGCTGGGTATCGTCATCCGAGCCTTCGAATCGTTGGGCATCCTCCTGGAGCATGTACCCAACACTGTGCTCAAAGAGTTCGGGGGACTCCTCAGGAGGACATGGTGGGTCTAGGGAAGGGGTGGCTGATGATGCTCTGTCAGTACCCTGAGCCTGGGTGAGAGAGGATGAGGAGGATGAGGAGGGCTTGGTCATCCATTCTACCAAGCCTTCAGCATGATGCGGCTCCACATGTCCAGCTGCCGAAAACAAAGACGCGCGTGTCCCATGGCCACGTGCTGATGACGATGCACGACCACGTCCACGTCCACGGCCACGTCCACTAGAAACAGAGCCTGCCTGCCCTGTGTTCTTGGCTCTGCACGCTCTGCCTCCCCTTGGCGGTCTTCCAGCCATTGTAGTCGGTAGTCCTGTGGGTGCTGCTGAGAAGAAAATATAGGAGCTCTGTGTGATGCCACTAACACACTAGAAGTCCTATGGGTGCTTCTGCAAAGAAAATAGAGGAGCTCTGTGTGATGCCACTAACACACTAGAAGTCCTGTGGGTGCTTATGCAAAGAAAATAGAGGAGCTCTGTGTGATGCCACTAACACACTAGAAGTCCTGTGGGTGCTGCTGAGAAGAATATATAGGAGCTCTGTGTGATGCCACTAACACACTAGAAGTCCTGTGGGTGCTGCTGAGAAGAATATATAGGAGCTCTGTGTGATGCCACTAACACACTAGAAGTCCTATGGGTGCTTCTGCAAAGAAAATAGAGGAGCTCTGTGTGATGCCACTAACACACTAGAAGTCCTGTGGGTGCTTATGCAAAGAAAATAGAGGAGCTCTGTGTGATGCCACTAACACACTAGAAGTCCTGTGGGTGCTTATGCAAAGAAAATAGAGGAGCTCTGTGTGATGCCACTAACACACTAGAAGTCCTGTGGGTGCTGCTGAGAAGAATATATAGGAGCTCTGTGTGATGCCACTAACACACTAGAAGTCCTATGGGTGCTTCTGCAAAGAAAATAGAGGAGCTCTGTGTGATGCCACTAACACACTAGAAGTCCTGTGGGTGCTTATGCAAAGAAAATAGAGGAGCTCTGTGTGATGCCACTAACACACTAGAAGTCCTGTGGGTGCTGCTGCAAAGAATATAGAGGAGCTCTGTGTGATGCCACTAACACACTAGAAGTCCTGTGGGTGCTGCTGAGAAGAATATAGAGGAGCTCTGTGTGATGCCACTAACACACTAGAAGTCCTATGGGTGCTTCTGCAAAGAAAATAGAGGAGCTCTGTGTGATGCCACTAACACACTAGAAGTCCTGTGGGTGCTTATGCAAAGAAAATAGAGGAGCTCTGTGTGATGCCACTAACACACTAGAAGTCCTGTGGGTGCTTATGCAAAGAAAATAGAGGAGCTCTGTGTGATGCCACTAACACACTAGAAGTCCTGTGGGTGCTGCTGAGAAGAATATATAGGAGCTCTGTGTGATGCCACTAACACACTAGAAGTCCTGTGGGTGCTGCTGAGAAGAATATATAGGAGCTCTGTGTGATGCCACTAACACACTAGAAGTCCTATGGGTGCTTCTGCAAAGAAAATAGAGGAGCTCTGTGTGATGCCACTAACACACTAGAAGTCCTGTGGGTGCTTATGCAAAGAAATAGAGGAGCTCTGTGTGATGCCACTAACACACTAGAAGTCCTGTGGGTGCTTATGCAAAGAAAATATAGGAGCTCTGTGTGTGTGATGGGACTAACACACTAGAAGTCCTGTGGGTGCTGCTGAGAAGAATATATAGGAGCTCTGTGTGTGTAATGGGACTAACACACTAGAAGTCCTATGGGTGCTTCTGCAAAAAAAATAGAGGAGCTCTGTGTGCTGCCACTAACACACTAGAAGTCCTGTAGGTGCTTATGGGAAAAAAATAGAGGAGCTCTGTGTGTGTGATGGGACTAACACACTTCAAGTCCTATGGTGCTTCTGGGAAGAAAATATAGCTCTGTGTGTGTAATGGGACTAACACACTTCAAGTCCTATAGGTGCTTCTGGGAAGAAAATATAGCTCTGTGTGTGTGATGGGACTAACACACTTCAAGTCCTATAGGTGCTTCTGGGAAGAAAATATAGCTCTGTGTGTGTGATGGGACTAACACACTTCAAGTCCTATAGGTGCTTCTGGGAACAAAATATAGCTCTGTGTGTGTAATGGGACTAACACACTTCAAGTCCTATAGGTGCTTCTGTGAACAAAATATAGCTCTGTGTGTGTGATGGGACTAACACACTTCAAGTCCTATAGGTGCTTCTGGGAACAAAATATAGCTCTGTGTGTGTGATGGGACTAACACACTTCAAGTCCTATAGGTGCTTCTGGGAAGAAAATATAGCTCTGTGTGTGTAATGGGACTAACACACTTCAAGTCCTATAGGTGCTTCTGGGAAGAAAATATAGCTCTGTGTGTGTAATGGGACTAACACACTTCAAGTCCTATAGGTGCTTCTGGGAACAAAATATAGCTCTGTGTGTGTGATGGGACTAACACACTTCAAGTCCTATAGGTGCTTCTGGGAACAAAATATAGCTCTGTGTGTGTGATGGGACTAACACACTTCAAGTCCTATAGGTGCTTCTGGGAAGAAAATATAGCTCTGTGTGTGTGATGGGACTAACACACTTCAAGTCCTATAGGTGCTTCTGGGAACAAAATATAGCTCTGTGTGTGTGATGGGACTAACACACTTCAAGTCCTATAGGTGCTTCTGGGAACAAAATATAGCTCTGTGTGTGTAATGGGACTAACACACTTCAAGTCCTATAGGTGCTTCTGGGAACAAAATATAGCTCTGTGTGTGTGATGGGACTAACACACTTCAAGTCCTATAGGTGCTTCTGGGAAGAAAATATAGCTCTGTGTGTGTAATGGGACTAACACACTTCAAGTCCTATAGGTGCTTCTGGGAACAAAATATAGCTCTGTGTGTGTGATGGGACTAACACACTTCAAGTCCTATAGGTGCTTCTGGGAAGAAAATATAGCTCTGTGTGTGTGATGGGACTAACACACTTCAAGTCCTATAGGTGCTTCTGGGAACAAAATATAGCTCTGTGTGTGTAATGGGACTAACACACTTCAAGTCCTATAGGTGCTTCTGGGAACAAAATATAGCTCTGTGTGTGTGATGGGACTAACACACTTCAAGTCCTATAGGTGCTTCTGGGAACAAAATATAGCTCTGTGTGTGTGATGGGACTAACACACTTCAAGTCCTATAGGTGCTTCTGGGAAGAAAATATAGCTCTGTGTGTGTGATGGGACTAACACACTTCAAGTCCTATAGGTGCTTCTGGGAACAAAATATAGCTCTGTGTGTGTGATGGGACTAACACACTTCAAGTCCTATAGGTGCTTCTGGGAAGAAAATATAGCTCTGTGTGTGTAATGGGACTAACACACTTCAAGTCCTATAGGTGCTTCTGGGAACAAAATATAGCTCTGTGTGTGTGATGGGACTAACACACTTCAAGTCCTATAGGTGCTTCTGGGAACAAAATATAGCTCTGTGTGTGTAATGGGACTAACACACTTCAAGTCCTATAGGTGCTTCTGGGAAGAAAATATAGCTCTGTGTGTGTAATGGGACTAACACACTTCAAGTCCTATAGGTGCTTCTGGGAACAAAATATAGCTCTGTGTGTGTGATGGGACTAACACACTTCAAGTCCTATAGGTGCTTCTGGGAACAAAATATAGCTCTGAGTGTGTGATGGGACTAACACACTTCAAGTCCTATAGGTGCTTCTGGGAAGAAAATATAGCTCTGTGTGTGTGATGGGACTAACACACTTCAAGTCCTATAGGTGCTTCTGGGAACAAAATATAGCTCTGTGTGTGTGATGGGACTAACACACTTCAAGTCCTATAGGTGCTTCTGGGAAGAAAATATAGCTCTGTGTGTGTGATGGGACTAACACACTTCAAGTCCTATAGGTGCTTCTGGGAAGAAAATATAGCTCTGTGTGTGTGATGGGACTAACACACTTCAAGTCCTATAGGTGCTTCTGGGAAGAAAATATAGCTCTGTGTGTGTGATGGGACTAACACACTTCAAGTCCTATAGGTGCTTCTGGGAACAAAATATAGCTCTGTGTGTGTGATGGGACTAACACACTTCAAGTCCTATAGGTGCTTCTGGGAACAAAATATAGCTCTGTGTGTGTGATGGGACTAACACACTTCAAGTCCTATAGGTGCTTCTGGGAAGAAAATATAGCTCTGTGTGTGTGATGGGACTAACACACTTCAAGTCCTATAGGTGCTTCTGGGAAGAAAATATAGCTCTGTGTGTGTGATGGGACTAACACACTTCAAGTCCTATAGGTGCTTCTGGGAACAAAATATAGCTCTGTGTGTGTGATGGGACTAACACACTTCAAGTCCTATAGGTGCTTCTGGGAACAAAATATAGCTCTGTGTGTGTGATGGGACTAACACACTTCAAGTCCTATAGGTGCTTCTGGGAAGAAAATATAGCTCTGTGTGTGTAATGGGACTAACACACTTCAAGTCCTATAGGTGCTTCTGGGAACAAAATATAGCTCTGTGTGTGTGATGGGACTAACACACTTCAAGTCCTATAGGTGCTTCTGGGAACAAAATATAGCTCTGTGTGTGTAATGGGACTAACACACTTCAAGTCCTATAGGTGCTTCTGGGTAAGAAAATATAGCTCTGTGTGTGTAATGGGACTAACACACTTCAAGTCCTATAGGTGCTTCTGGGAAGAAAATATAGCTCTGTGTGTGTAATGGGACTAACACACTTCAAGTCCTATAGGTGCCTCTGGGAACAAAATATAGGAGCTCTGCCTGCCTGCCACGAACACACTACAAGTCCTATAGGTGCTTCTGGTAACAAAATATAGGAGCTCTGCCTGCCTGCCACTAACACACTACAAGTCCTATAGGTGCTTCTGGTAACAAAATATAGGAGCTCTGCCTGCCTGCCACGAACACACTACAAGTCCTATAGGTGCTTCTGGTAACAAAATATAGGAGCTCTGCCTGCCTGCCACTAACACACTACAAGTCCTATAGGTGCTTCTGGTAACAAAATATAGGAGCTCTGCCTGCCTGCCACGAACACACTACAAGTCCTATAGGTGCTTCTGGTAACAAAATATAGGAGCTCTGCCTGCCTGCCACTAACACACTACAAGTCCTATAGGTGCTTCTGGTAACAAAATATAGGAGCTCTGCCTGCCTGCCACGAACACACTACAAGTCCTATAGGTGCTTCTGGTAACAAAATATAGGAGCTCTGCCTGCCTGCCACGAGCACACTACAAGCCCCTCTTTGTCAATCAATCTTTGTAACTGAATCTATCTAACTCAATCTCTGTAAGTGAATCTCTCTAACTATCTAAATGCAGCAGAGTGTCACAGAAACAGCCTGCTCAATCTGCGCCGGAACAGCATGTGACCGGCGCAGACGGCGTGGCGGCGTTTTATAGGGGGGGGCGTGTACTACAGCCCCTGAGCTGTAATTGGCTACAGGCGTCCTGCCTGTAGCCAATTATGGCTCTTCGAGTTTCCGGGGCTGTGATTGGCCAAGCATGCGGGGTCACAGTGCATGCTTGGCCAATCATCAGCCAGCAATGCACTGCGTCGGCCGCGCCGGCCGCAATGCATTGCGGGGCCGCTCGCATCACACGAACGTGATGCGAGCGGCCAAAATAGTTCTGGGCTCGCCGAGCGAGCGAACGCCCGGTGCTCGATGCGAACGTGGGTTCGCATCGAGCACCGGGCCCATCCTTATGTATAATGTACAGCTGGGTATATGATGTACAGGGCCCTGTGTATAATGTAGAGACTGGTATATGATGTACAGAGCCCTGTGTATAATGTACAGCCTTATATATGATGTACAAAGCCCTGTGTATAATGTAGATCCTGGTATATGATGTACAGAGCACTGTGTATAATGTAGAGCCTGGTATATGATGTACAGAGCCCTGTGTATAATGTACAGCCTGGTATATGATGTACAGAGCCCTGTGTATAATGTAGAGCCTGGTATATGATGTACAGAGCCCTGTGTATAATGTACAGCCTGGCATATGATGTACAGAGCCCTGTGTATAATGTACAGCCTTGTATATGAAATACAGAGCCCTGTGTATAATGTAGAGCCTGGTATATGATGTACAGAGCCCTGTGTATAATGTACAGCCTGGTATATGATGTATTACAGGGGACGGAGTGGGTGGATTACATAAGGGGTTGGGCTTATGAGAAGTGGGAGGGGTCAAAAAGGGTGGATGGGGTCTGGCACCCCACCAGCTTAAAACTTCCCCAGCCGCCACTGTATGCCAAAATTAACAGCAATGCTTGTTTGAGATGGTATTATGAAAAACATTAAGAAATGGAGCATTTTGTGGTAATATAAATATTCATGAAAATGAATACCCAAAGGATTTACACAGTCTTGTCACATTCTAAAGTCTAATATATTGCTAAAGCTGTGTAGTAAAATCTTATTTCTAGCATTTGAACAGATTATAATTTGCATTGTGAATGTACCATCTGATGGAACTTTGATAATAACTAAATTGCTTTTGAATCACATGTATTGTACATATAATTTAGTATTTTGTTTAGAAATCCAATTCCTCCTCATGTGTCATAAGGATTATTCTATTACAGTTATTATCTTCATTTGCCAGTCTTCAGGGCAATTATAGCATACTAGTTCAGCCTGTTCCCCTGCAAAATTGGCAAGACAAATTATGTCTCAGAGATAAACCCTGGGACACAGACAAATTCCATTATGCATGTAGTAGCACAACTATTCAGTGTACTTTTCTTTGTGCTTGAACATTTGCCAAGGTTTGGTAATGTATAACAAATAAACGGGAAAACTGTGGTAATGTTGGTATATGACAAGTATTTGGTTTATGCAAACACGGAATATACACATAACATTTCTTGTAGTAAGATATACTTAAAGGCACTCTCTCCAAACGCATTGGATATATGATTTTAATGTCTGCATGAAACCTGATGTAAGGAATGCCCAACACATATTTTATAAATAGATGGGGAAAGTTTATCACTACTAAAGTATGGATTCGTTTTGGCCAAATCTGGCATTTCAGTTGTGAAGCTAATATATAGTAGAGTGGGGCGAACAGTTCAGCCTGAGCATCAGTTTGGGCCAAACATTGGCTGTTCGCCCCATTTGGGGAACTGCTGAATTTGCAGTGTGTTCGACAGGTGTTTGCCCTGCCGAATGCCCTGCAATGAACTTCATGCTGCACAGTGCATTTTGCACCCAGATTGGGCAGTATAAGCTAGTTGTTAAGGAGCAGGGCCAGGAAGCCAGCCGTGGAATTCCTAACAACCGATGAGTCATTAGCTGTCAGTGGGTTTCCCCACTGACATCTGAGTAAAAAAAAAAAGAGGGAACTCCACGCCAAAAAAACAAACAAAAAGGCATGTGATTCCCCCAAAATTGATACCAGCCCATTATCCAAGCAAGCTGCCTGGCAAGTCAGGAAAGGGGGGAGGAGTGAGCACCCCCCTCCAGAACCATACCAGGCTACATACCCTCAACATGGGGTGTGGGTGCTTTTGGTGCTGGGGAGCTCTGCCCCCCGCCCCAAAGCACCTTGTCCCCATGCCAAGGTTTGGTAATGTATAACAAATAAACGGGAAAACTGTGGTAATGTTGGTATATGACAAGTATTTGGTTTATGCAAACACGGAATATACACATAACATTTCTTGTAGTAAGATATACTTAAAGGCACTCTCTCCAAACGCATTGGATATATGATTTTAATGTCTGCATGAAACCTGATGTAAGGAATGCCCAACACATATTTTATAAATAGATGGGGAAAGTTTATCACTACTAAAGTATGGATTCGTTTTGGCCAAATCTGGCATTTCAGTTGTGAAGCTAATATATAGTAGAGTGGGGCGAACAGTTCAGCCTGAGCATCAGTTTGGGCCAAACATTGGCTGTTCGCCCCATTTGGGGAACTGCTGAATTTGCAGTGTGTTCGACAGGTGTTTGCCCTGCCGAATGCCCTGCAATGAACTTCATGCTGCACAGTGCATTTTGCACCCAGATTGGGCAGTATAAGCTAGTTGTTAAGGAGCAGGGCCAGGAAGCCAGCCGTGGAATTCCTAACAACCGATGAGTCATTAGCTGTCAGTGGGTTTCCCCACTGACATCTGAGTAAAAAAAAAAAGAGGGAACTCCACGCCAAAAAAACAAACAAAAAGGCATGTGATTCCCCCAAAATTGATACCAGCCCATTATCCAAGCAAGCTGCCTGGCAAGTCAGGAAAGGGGGGAGGAGTGAGCACCCCCCTCCAGAACCATACCAGGCTACATACCCTCAACATGGGGTGTGGGTGCTTTTGGTGCTGGGGAGCTCTGCCCCCCGCCCCAAAGCACCTTGTCCCCATGCCAAGGTTTGGTAATGTATAACAAATAAACGGGAAAACTGTGGTAATGTTGGTATATGACAAGTATTTGGTTTATGCAAACACGGAATATACACATAACATTTCTTGTAGTAAGATATACTTAAAGGCACTCTCTCCAAACGCATTGGATATATGATTTTAATGTCTGCATGAAACCTGATGTAAGGAATGCCCAACACATATTTTATAAATAGATGGGGAAAGTTTATCACTACTAAAGTATGGATTCGTTTTGGCCAAATCTGGCATTTCAGTTGTGAAGCTAATATATAGTAGAGTGGGGCGAACAGTTCAGCCTGAGCATCAGTTTGGGCCAAACATTGGCTGTTCGCCCCATTTGGGGAACTGCTGAATTTGCAGTGTGTTCGACAGGTGTTTGCCCTGCCGAATGCCCTGCAATGAACTTCATGCTGCACAGTGCATTTTGCACCCAGATTGGGCAGTATAAGCTAGTTGTTAAGGAGCAGGGCCAGGAAGCCAGCCGTGGAATTCCTAACAACCGATGAGTCATTAGCTGTCAGTGGGTTTCCCCACTGACATCTGAGTAAAAAAAAAAGAGGGAACTCCACGCCAAAAAAACAAACAAAAAGGCATGTGATTCCCCCAAAATTGATACCAGCCCATTATCCAAGCAAGCTGCCTGGCAAGTCAGGAAAGGGGGGAGGAGTGAGCACCCCCCTCCAGAACCATACCAGGCTACATACCCTCAACATGGGGTGTGGGTGCTTTTGGTGCTGGGGAGCTCTGCCCCCCGCCCCAAAGCACCTTGTCCCCATGTTAATGGAGTGAAGGGACTCATCCCCACAACCGTGACTGGAGGTTGTGGGGGTCTGTAGGCAGGGGGCTTATCGGAATCTAGAAGCCCCCTTTAACAAGGGAGCCCCCAGATCTTATCCCCCCATGTGAATGAGTATGAGGTACATAGTACCCATAGCCATTCACCAAAAAAAGTGTCAAAAAGTAAAAAAAAATACAGAGACACAGTTTTTGACAATTCATTTATTGGAAAAAAAAGTATCCCCCGATGTAGATCCATCGTCAATCACACCAGCCTGCCTCACCCGGAAAAAAAAACTTCCATTGTCCATTAAGGCTGGTGGCTTAATGGACTAAACCATTTGACAGTTCTTATATAGGAAAGAGGCGGGCCACCTGGCTACATCAACTGGTGGCACTGCCCCTTCTTTTTTTTTTTTTTTTTTGCCAGCTCAGTTTCATTTTCCAAACGGACCTTGCTCAACATTGTCTGTTCATTTATCCGTTTCAATGTTTACATCATTGTGGCCTTTCCTTGTTTTCATATTAAATCTATAATACGCTGAGGTATAACTGACAAAAAAAATATATATATATTTTTTTTTTTTTTCTATAATTATTCCCCCCCCCCCCCCTGCCCGCTACGCTTGCTGTGCCCATTGACTTAGATTTACAGCTGGCTCTCGGTTTTGAGATCGGGTACTTCAACTTTTTCGCCTATAGGCGTAGAGCTTCTACAAAACTCCACGTCATTTTAAACTTTTTCCATCCATCCCACTTCTCAACTAAACCTCCCAACTCCTCTTCCGGGTTTGTTCTAAGAGATTCCATCACACGTGTATTCTCGACAATATCTATCCATTCCCAAGTTGAGGGACTATCTTGTTTCCTCCAGTTCCTAGCTATCTGGCGCTGTGTTGCTATGGGCATTTGTATAGTGACTTTATTGCAATAATATAGAGTTTTTAGATTTAGTAACAGCATATGTCTACAAAGTTCTCTTCCACCTCCATTGATATGTAAATAAACCAGATAGAAGATGAGCAGAGGAGGTTGGTGTTTACAGGAAGTGGGTGGGGGAGGCATGGAGAGGGTTTGAAAGAGACATGTGTTTTGGGAGAGAGGAACAGTTGGTGTTTGGAGGACAAAGAGAAAACACATGGCTTCCAGGAACTGGAGAACGTTGGAGACGCTTTTGTGAGTTGGACTGAGCAAAGGACCATGGAGGACATCTTGACCCCTAAGTTGAGTAATTGTTTAGTTTACTTAATGTGTACATATTAAACATTCTAATATGTGAAGCTATAAGTTGTATTGTATTGTTCATCCTACAGTTTGTATGTGCAGATTTTTCCCTGTTTAGTAAAGCATTAATACACTTCAGAAGTCTAGTTTTCCTTGGTTTTACCACAAGAACTTAATAGATAAACGCAGGCATAACAGGCGCTTAGCCGCATTTAGTAAATGCGGAACCAGAGAGCTTTGGTAGTTTTTGATAGGTCCTTTGGTACCGTGGAATAGAATCACCCATGGGTCCCTTTCAAGATTGATTCCAGTAATCTCCTTGATGTAACCTATTATTCTCCTCCAGTACGCTTTTATCTCGCAACAGTCCCACCATAGATGTGTCATCGTCCCCTTTTCCCTGCAGCCCCTCCAGCATTCGGCTGTTCCTCCTTGTGTAAATTGACATGTTTTGGAAGGGGTTAAGTACCACCTCGATAGGCACTTGAAGTTTGTTTCATATGCCCTCGAATCTACTGCGGAGCTGTATGTTAACTTGAAAATTTTTCTCAGTGTTAGTGTATCTGTTTTTGTGCCCAATTCCCTCTCCCACTTTTGAATATATGTAGGTATCTCTTCCCCCTCTCCATCCCGCAGGAGCCTGTAGATCTTCGATATTGATCCTTTGGTATTTTTGGCTGTGACAATGCACTCCAATCTGGTCAGATCATCGTTTTCCCTGATTGGTTGGGGCAGACTTCCGACAAAGTGAGATAGTTGGAGATACCTCCATGCATTCATATCAAAAAGGTCTCTCCTACTTTCTAAATCATTTAATGTGCGAATTTTCCCCTTGTGTAAAATATCTTTCAATTGTGCCCTATTGTCTTTAATCCACCCCCCTCCCGCCATTTTATTCCCTGGTGCAAAATATGCGTTGTTCTTTAGTGCTATTAATGGAGAGTTATATTTCTCCTTAAAAATTTTGTGAATTTTGTCCCAAATTTTTAAAGTATTTGTGGTCATCATGTTTGTGTCCTCACTCAGTGTTCTAACTTTGGGGGGTTCCAAATATCAAATCCTAGTTGTGAGTTGCTGAGAGATTTTTCTAAGTTAACCCATCTTTTATTACTACTGCTATTGCTCCATTCGGGGATTCTCGATAGGACTGTTGCGTGATAGTAGCCCACTACATCAGGTACTGCTAGGCCTCCTCTTTTTTTTTCCTTCTTCAGTAAAAAAAGTGAGATTCTATGCTTTTTATTTTTCCAAATGAAGTTCATTAAAATGGATTTTAATTTATTGAGGTACGTCTGTGATAAGGGGATGGGGAGCATTTGAAATTTGTACGTAATTGTGGGTAATAGTGCCATTTTTACTGTGTTTATGCGACCCAACCACGAGAGAGGTCTTGTAGAGTACTCTTTGCTTTTTTTTGCTATCTCGTCTAGCAGCGGAATATAATTGATTCTATAAATTTCCTTATCTGATTTAGCTAGGAAGATTCCGAGGTATTTTATTTGTTTTTTCCAATGGAAAGCAAATTGTCCCTGTAAATTTTCCCTATCTTTTTTGGTAACATTAATATTTAAAATAAAGGATTTTGAGTTGTTTACTTTGAAATTGGAGATCTCTCCGTATTGCTTCAGAGTTTGCATTAGATTAGGAAGGGTCCTTTGCGGGTTGTTTATATAGAATAGAATATCGTCGGCGAACGCGGCCACTTTGTGTTCGTCGCCGTTCACTGTGATACCCTCGACACCTGGATTGTTTCTGACTGTCGCCAGTAGAGGCTCCAGGGAAAGAATAAAAAGGAGGGGAGATAGGGGGCAACCCTGCCTTGTCCCGTTTGTCATGCGGAACCTGGGAGATATTACTCCATTAACTTTAACCCTGGCCTCCGGATCGTCATACAAAACCCTAATTTTTTGTATAATATTTGGTCCGAATCCCATATGGGCTAAGGTTTGAAATATGAGTCCCCAGTCTACCCTGTCGAATGCTTTCTCAGCATCTATTGACAGGAATAGACCTGGGGACTCAGCCTCTCTGGTTCTACGCAGTAGCAACAGCGTTCGGACTGCGTTATCTCGTCCCTCCCTCCCGGCCACAAAGCCCACCTGGTCAGGATGGATCAGCGTGCTCAAGTACGACCTGACCCTTTCCGCTAGGATCTTAGCGTATATCTTAGTGTCGACATTAAGAAGTGAAATCGGTCTGTAACTTGAGCACACCGATCCATCCTTTCCCTCTTTCAAAATTACCGTAATATCGGCCGATAGGGAGTCCTTACTCATCTTATATTGTACCCCCAGCCCATTGAAGTAAGCGCATAATCTAGGGATTAATAACTCCTGAAATGTTTTATAGTATGAAACGGTAAAACCGTCCGGGCCTGGGCTTTTCCCGGATGGCGAGTTTTTTAGTGCCTTTCTGACTTCCTCTTCTGAAAATGGTCTCTCTAGGTCCTCTGAGTCCTCCAGAGGGAGTCTCGGTAGCCCGGCTTTTTCCAAAAATAATTCTGTTTTCTTTGTTCTTTCGTTTTTTCTCGGGATGTTTTGCTCGGCTGCATAGACTCCCTCATAGTATTCTCGAAAGGAGTTTGCTATTTCGCTCGATTGGAATTTGAACTCTCCTGTCTTGTTTTGAATTTTCTCTATATAGTTTCTTGTCTTTTTTTTTTGTAGTGTTTTAGCTAAATGTTTACTTGATTTATCACCCCATAGATATCTTTCTTTTGCTATTCTATTATAAGTTCGCTTTGTTTCCTGCTCGAGTAAGTCCTTTAGCTCCTCTCTCTTTGATGTTAATTTTAGAAATAGCTCTTTATTTTGGCCCATAAGTTGTTTATGTTCTCTTTCGAGAAGGCCTATATCGATTTTTAAGACCTCCATTTTCTTGGAATGTTCTTTTTTTTTCCAGGCTCCTTTTGAAATAAAACTTCCTCTTATGAACGCTTTGTGTGCGTCCCATACATAAGATCCCTGTACCTCTCCATTATCATTATTTGTAAAGTATTGTTCGATTTCTGTCTTGACCTGGGCTACAATTTCTTTATCTCTAAGGAGTTCCTCATTTAGTCTCCAGTTGTTCTGGGGTATCTGTATATCTGTCGCTTTAATCCTCATCGATACCGGTGCGTGGTCAGAAAGGGTAATGATCTCTATTTTTGTGTCTATTACTCTGTCAAGTAGGCCGTGGTCAATAAAAATGTAATCAAGTCGTGAATACGTCCCGTGTACGGGGGAGAAAAACGTGTAATCTTTGGTTTTGGGGTTGAGCATCCTCCAAATATCCACCAGTTGACTAGCATGCAATTTTTGTTTTATCATTTGCTTTACTACGTTACTTGTCCCCCGCACACGGGACGTAGAATCTAGGTCCTGGTCCATATGGAAGTTAAGATCTCCCGTCAGGATCAGATAGCCCTTTTTAAAGTCTCTTAGTTTATTAAGAATCCCCCTCAGATAAAGTGCCGGTCTGGTGTTGGGAGCATAGATGTTTACAAACGTATAATTTGTCTGTCCAATGGTACCTCTAAGAAACAGAAATCTCCCTTCCAGGTCTACAAGCCTGTTCTCTAGGCGAAATGTAATATCTCTAGAGAACCCTATGGCCACTCCCCTTGATCTATTCATTATAGTGTCCCCGTAGAACCAGGTTGGATAGTAGCTTGAGTTGAGTTTTATATTAGATCCGAGGGAGATATGTGTCTCCTGGAGGAAAACAATGCCTGCTCTATAGTTTTTAAGTTCTTCTAATATTTTTGATCGTTTATTAGGCGAGTTGAGTCCCTTGACGTTGTAAGATATTAACTTAATATTAGCCATCGAGGCCCTTCAAATCTAATTTCTTAGCTTGTAGTATTGGAGTCACAGCAAAGCAGGAGCTTACCCGCCCACCCTTCCCTCCCACCCTATTTTCCCTAAACTCTTTAATCCCATCTATGAGTCCCCTTGTACCTCCCCCCCTCCCCGTCCCTCCCCCTCCCTCCCTGACCCCTACTAAGGTCCTAGAGACGTTGAGGGCCATCAAAATACGGCCTCTCTCCGTTCTCTCAAATTTCCAGGTGAGGTGGGGCTCTGTTCAGCAGATATATCTTACCCAAACCCCGAATATTTCGGGGAATCGGGGGTCAGCCGGCGGATTATAGGCTGTTAACTTGCGATCGGGTCGGCGATCTGGCATTGGCCCACATCTCTCCTCCTCTTCCCCTCCCCTCACCCCTCCCCCCCCCGCTCTCCACTGTCGTCTCCCAACCCGGTAAATCCGGGACTTGTAAGTCAAGCTTTTGACAAAATTCCCTCAGCTCTTCTGGAAATTTTAATCTGGCCGAATGGCCATCTTTTGTGGCTATTAAGCAAGCGGGGAATCCCCATGTGTATTTCACATTGCTACGTCTCATCAGATCCAATAATGGTCTTTGCATTCTTCTCCTCTCCAATGTCTGGGAGGCTAAGTCAGAGTAGATTTGGATCTCGGAGTCCTCATATTTGAGGGGGGCTTTCCCATAAAGCTTGGACCAAATTGTCGCCTTGTCCTCGTAATATTGGAATCTGACTATGATGTCACGTATTCTAGGTGCGTCAGTTTCTAGACGTCTGCCGACTCTGTGAACCCGCTCTATTTTGGGGAAGTCATCTTCTTCTTTTCCCAAAAGGGGGTTGAATAGATTCATTATGACTATCCTTAAGTCTTCTCCCCTTTTTTCCGGGACGTTTCTTATTCTGAGGTTTTGTCGCCTGTTCCTGTTCTCAGCATCTTCAATTTTATATTGGGTGTCACGCTGGGATAGCTGTATAGCTCTTAGTTGTTCTTTTAAATTTATGATTTCTTGTTCCTGGTTGTCTGCTCTTTTCTCTGCGGCTTCGACTCTTGACAGTAAATGTCCCAGATCTTCCCTAAAGAGGTAAATGTCCCCTTTAATCGCACTTTCCATTCGTGAGAGCATTTCTTCCATTTCATTTTTTGTGGGGAGATGGGCTCCCCCCCCCTGATCACCGGTCCTGCTGATATCAGCTTCATTTTCCAGGGTTTGGTCCGGTGTTAATTGGGCAGCCTGGCCGTCAGCTTTCTTATCTTTCGGTTTCCTTCTTTCCATCATTGCTTCTGATTGGGTCTCCGTGTGATTTGATTGTGGGCTTACACCAGTTTTTAAATAGTGTTTAATGGTACTCGTGGTTGTTTTGGGTGTTTTGGGAGGGCCCTTCTTAGGAACTTTACTCATGGTTCCTCCTCGGACCTTTCTAATCCTCTTTCCCAGCTTGTTATCGGTTTCGGCCCCAGAAAAAAAAAAAAAAAAAAAAGAAAAAAGACTACAGTTTCTTTTCCCCTCCTTTTCTTTTTCTTTCCTCCTTATTATTTCCTTTTTTCTTCCCTTCCCTGCTTGTCCTTTTTATTTACTGTAATATAATTCTTCTCTTCTGTGGGTATAGTTTTGTGTTGCTTACACGCTGATATTTAGTAATAGTAGTATGATGTTTAGGGCTAGTGCCATGTTCCGGGGCCTGTGGGGTCCCCTTTCTATCCCCTAGGAGAATGTGAGGGTATGAGTCCTCCTTTTTCAATCGGGGGTGTGGACTTAGCTCTCCCACCTTTCCCAGGTATGGGTTCGCTGATTTAACTAGATTGCCTTAATATCCAGGGGAGGGGGGACACCCACAGACATGTAGATGGCAATAGACGGCCCACCTGGTTAAATGGCCTATTTACCTGCCACCACATAGGGCAAGGGGGGCTCCTCTCTATTATGTCCTGCGTCTTGCTCTTATGGACACACAATGAACACACATTGGGTAGCCCACTGTTGCCACCTGACCCTTGGTAGGAGATAGGAGATAGGCCGGTCGTTGGTGATACAGTGTGTTTTGGCCCTATCTAAAATATAGGGGCGAACACAGAGTTTTATTCCGTCCTTCTGTGGGGGCTTGCGCTGCGCGCTTCTCTGCTTTTAACCCATGCTACATCAAGAGCAACAATAAGAGCTATCGATCCAGAAACAATCGGGGTACCCTCGGCCTCTTCGGCCTCGTCTCGAACCCTCCACCCCTTACAATCCCAGGGGGTGAGGGGTAGGTGATGTCCAAGTGGCACAGATTTGATAGAGTTCAAAAAACAAACCGGTGAAAGCAAGACAACAAAAAAAAAAAAAAAAAGAAAGAAAAAGGGGGACAAGAAATCAAATCCAAAAAAAATAGACAGTTCAATCCCTGCGAGACATTGCTATGTGAGCATCTGTTATCTTCTAGTAAGCGTTTTATTAAGGTTATTGATCCCAGCTTACAAAAGTAAAGGCAGTAGTGTATGAGGCTTTAATGTTCAAAGAAGCATGGGTCAAAGATAGAGTTTCAACATTTGCTTACCGTTGTTCTCCGTGGGCAGACAGTTAGTGGGGGTTAGTGGGGGTTTTACTCACGGCTTTGTAGTTTGTCTCAGGCAGCGTCCGAGGTTCAGAGCAGGGGGGAGGGAGTGATCCCGGTCCGGCGGAGGGTCCGAGGAGGAGACGTTGATATGTGGGGTGGGGGACTAACACATGGCTAGTATGTCCGTCCCTCCTTGATGCTCAGACCTGGTGCAGGTCCCGGAGCCGGGTTTGCGGGGTTCCGGGAGGTGGCACGGACGGTCCAGGAGTCTCTCACTCTCCACGGAGCCTCAGCGTTCCCCTCCCTCGCTGTCTGTACTGCGGGCATCCGACCGGGGGTTAGCGGTGTTCCGGGGGGTGGCGCCGACGGTCCGGGAGTCTCTCACTCTCCACGGAGCCTCAGTGTTCCCCTCACCTCGCTGTCTGTGCTGTACTCATCCGCCCGCTGTATCAGGCCCCTCCCTCCGTACTACGGGCTACGTAGGTACGTCCTGCTCCATCCCCCAGGCTAATGGCACTGCCCCTTCTGACATCACTGACTCAGCATGCACCAGTAGGTGATGTCAGAAGGGGTGGTGCCATCAGGTGGCATAGCCAGGTGGCCCCACCCCTTACCTATATAAGAACTGTCAAATGGCTTAGCCTGCAGTAGGCAGCCATCCTTCAT
This sequence comes from Lithobates sylvaticus, assembly GCA_028564925.1. Classification (NCBI taxonomy): domain Eukaryota; kingdom Metazoa; phylum Chordata; class Amphibia; order Anura; family Ranidae; genus Lithobates; species Lithobates sylvaticus. The sequence continues at coordinate 144,034,857 of CM053036.1, read as the reverse complement.
GGACAGCGGGAGAATTTGTTTTTCGTGGTGCGGTGGACGGAGTGATTGATGATGGATTTACATCGGGGGATTTTGATCACATATCATAAAACAGTGCTGCACTAAGATAACGGTATACAATGATCAAAATAGATTGCATTGAAAAAAATGTGTAGGACAATATTGCAAATATTGCTTGTCTATGCAGAAAAAACAGGTAGGTATTACTTCAGTATTACAGCATCAAATCAATGTAAAATATGGTCCACAAGCTGTATACACTTGTGAAGCTAAAGATGAAGAAAAAATATTTAACCAGTTCCCACGTAGCCTATAGACATATGACATGCTACCAGAACGCTTAACTTGGGCACCCCATGGGCCACAATGAAGCACAATCTGTGACCTGCTAAGTCCACTGGAGACAGCAGATGACTGATCAGTGTACCGGCCACTGCCGGTTCCATGTGATTGCTGTGACCAATCACAGGAGATCACATGACAGTTGTACACCATGAATGGTTTTGATTCATGCCATTCATGGTGTACAATTGTGTTGATCTTTTTGCTTGGTCACAATGAGCACATGGTACAGACAGGGCCAATCACAGCTAACCACAATAGTAAACACTGAATTAATCAATTTCATTCAGTAGAAATGGTTGCTTATAACAGTGAAATGTACTGGTCTTTTGACTCGCTGGTCCATCAAGCTGTGTCACTCATGAGCCCTTAGGGATCCGTCCACTGGCTCCGTGTGCTCTGTGTATGGTGGTAAAGCAGAGAGGAGGGCTGAGGCGCTTATGGCACTCAGCCCTCCTCTCTGTCACCAGTCAGTGTCCCTGACCACTATACCAGTTATATGATGAAGCTGTACTGCACTGCTGACAGTATGTAATAAATAAATAAATAAAAATGTAAAAAAAAAAATGTAAAGTTTCTTAATTTTTTTTCAAAAAAATTGTGACAAAAAAACACAATAACTTAGACTGTCTACTTTCCAAAAAAATGGGTCATTTGGGGGGTATTTATACTGTCCTGACATTTTCGGGCTTCATGATATATACCATAGTTTGTGGACTCTATTCTTTCCTACAGACTAAATAATAAACACTGAGTTGAGTTATTTTCACCAAAGAATTGTAGCATAATACATTTTGGTCTAAGTTTATAAAGAAAGATTATTTATTTGCAAAATTTTATAAAAAAAATAAAAAAACACTTTCTTTCAAAATGTTCTGTCTTTTTTTTTTTTTTTTTTAGCAAACATAAAAAGAAAAACAGTGGGGATTAAATACCACCAAAAGAAATCTCTATTATAAAATTTCATTTGGGTACAGTGTGCAATTGTCATTCAAAATGTGAAAGCTGAAAACTGGCCTGGGCAAAAAGGGGGTTGAAGTGTATAACCGCTTCCCGACCGGCTCATGTACATATACGTGAGCAGAATGGCTCGGGCAGGCAAAATCCCGTACCTGTACGGGATTTTTTAAATGCCTGCCCGTGGGTCGCGTGCGCGCCGCCAGCGGCGCTTTTGCGACCCGGCCGGGAGCTCCGTGACCCCGGCCGCGGGACCAGCGGACCCGATCGCCGCTGGTGTCCCGCGATCGGGTCACGGAGCTGAAGAACGGGGAGAGGTATGTGTAAACAAACCTCTCCCCACGCTTCCTACTCTGCCTGTCATTGATTGGCTGTTCCCGGTCATCGGGAAAGCCGATCAATGACGTCAGACGTCACCCCCGCCCCCTAATGTAAAAAAAAAACACACACGTCACAGCCCATAACCCCTCCCCCTAGTGGTTAACCCCTTCACTACAACTGTCATTATTACAGAAATCAATGCATTTAAATAGCATTGATTGCTGTATAAATGACAATGGTCCCAAAAATGTGTCAAAAATGTCCGATGTGTCCGCCATAATGTCGCAGTCACAATAAAAATCGCTGATCGCCGCCATTACTAGTAAAAAAAAAAATATTAATAAAAATGCTATAAAACTATCCCCTATTTTGTAAACGCTATAACTTTTGCGCAAACCAATCAATAATCGCTAATTGTGATTTTTTTTACCCAAAATATGTAGAAGAATACGTATCGGCCGAAACTGAGGAAAAAAAAATTATTTTTATATATTTTTGGGGAATATTTATTATAGCAAAAAGCAAAAAATATTGCATTTTTTTCAAAATTGTCGCTCTATTTTTGTTTATAGCGCAAAAAATAAAAACCGCAGGGGCGATCAAATACCACCAAAAGAAAGCTCTATTTGTGGGAAAAAAAGGACGCAAATTTTGTTTTGAAGCCACGTCGCACGACCGCGCAATTGTCAGTTAAAGCAACGCAGTGCCGAATCGCAAAAAGGGGCCTGGTCCTTTGGCTGCCAATTGGTCTGGGGCTGAAGTGGTTAATATATACAAATTAAAGGTGGCCTTTGCAACCGTGGCAGTATGTCGTTTGTCCAAACTTCGAAATCCACTTACAGAATACTATCATCAGATTTATAAACTATTTACAGTTATTAGACTACAATATTTTTCTTGAACATTTTCCCTTAATTGTAAATTATGCCTTTCAGTATGATCTGGTCTTGTATTTTCATTAGTAAGTCACGTCTGAGCTGTAAGCTATGCATGTAAAAAGGTTAATTGAATTAAATTACAGTATTAGGAGATGAAAAAATAGAGGTTTTAGCTTCTAGAAAATAAAAGCTATTTAATAAAAAGTCAATGTACCTTAGTTGTGTGCTGTTTTTCTCTGTACATAGTGTATCATTGCAAAACTGGGCTAAAGACAAAAAATGTAAACCCTTTTATAAGGCAATTTTTTTTTCCATTTCAACTATGTTCATCTGTTAGCCCTGTTTTCAACTTTAAAAGGCCGTCTGGCAAAACAAATCAGAGCAGCTAATTGAATTCAGGATTAAAGGCAACAAATTTAACAATACAATCAGGGTATCAGTTTAAACTGAAAAATGCATAAAGTGGAATTCCTGTGAACATATTTCAATGGCTTATGGAGTTCATGGCCTACAGATCTGAAGCAACTCAGAGGGATGAAGATGGTCCTATCAATATTTTGGAATGATTTCTAGAACTATTTTCTTGCCAAGTCTGTGAGCTTGTCAGACTTAGTCCTCTTTTAGCCACTGAACATGGAATATCAAACTATGGCATGTCTAGCACATTGAAACATGAATACTTGCATATTATAATCCTTAACCACTTACCCACTGGGCACTTAAACCCCCTTCCTAACCAGACCAATTTTCAGCTTTCGGTGCTCTCACACTTTGAATGACAATTACTCAGTCATGCAACACTGTACCCAAATGAATTTTGTGTCCTTTTTTTCACACAAATAGAGCTTTCTTTTGGTGGTATTTAATCACCTCTGGGTTTTTAAATTTTTGCGCTATAAATCAAAATATACTGAAAATTCGGTAAAAAAAAGAAATAAAAATTCTTTGTTTCTATTAAAATTTATTGCAGAGTATTGGCAGAGTATTGGCGAGTATTGGCGAGTATTGGCGAGTATTGGCAGAGTATTGGCGAGTATTGGCAGAGTATTGGCAGAGTATTGGCGAGTATTGGCAGAGTATTGCAGTGTTGCACAGTGGTGGCAGAGCATTGCAGTGGTGGCAGAGCGTTGCACAGTGGTGGCAGAGCGTTGCACAGTGGTTGCAGAGAGTTGCACAGTGGTTGCAGAGCGTTGCACAGTGGTTGCAGAGCATTGCACAGTGGGGGCAGAGCGTTGCACAGTGGTTGCAGAGAATTGCACAGTGGTTGCAGAGTATTGCACAGTGGTTGCAGAGTATTGCACAGTGGTGGCAGAGCATTGCACAGTGGTTGGTGACAGAGCATTGCACAGTGGTGGCAGAGCATTGCACAATGGTGGCAGAGCATTGCACAGTGGTGGCAGTGTATTGACCAGCGCTGTGGGCACTACACATCCATCCCACAGCGCTGGTCCCACCTCTCCCCCTCTCCGCTTCTCTCCTCTCTGTACCGATCGGTACAGAGAGGAGAGGGAGGAACCGGCGTCATGACGTGACGCCGGTTTGTGTACATGTGATCGCTCCGTCATTTGACGGAGCGATCACGTGGTAAACGCCCGCTATCATCGATCCGTGATGCGCCGGGTCCTCGGGACCCGGCGGTCACGGATGTTCCCGAGTGCGCGCCCCAGGGGGCGCGTGAGAGCAAGTTTCTGGGAGGACGTCCGTATTATTCTAATTATAATACAAGAGAACATGTTTTGTTATTCCCTGCAACTCTTGGGACTATCCATGGCAGTTTCAAAGAATTGAAAATTATGGTGTAAGGCAGTGGTCATCAGCCCTGTCCTCAGGGCCCACTAACAGGCCAGGTTTTATGTATTACCTTGGGGAGATGAAGACTAGAATACTGCAATCATGGAGCAGCAAATTATATCACCTGTGATGTATTTCAGTTATCTTGCAAACCTGCCTGTTAGTGGGCCCTGAGGACGGGGTTGATGACCACTGGTGTAAAGCAATGTTAGCCAGATGTGTATATTTGTGTACGCAGTGCTAAAACAAGTATAACTATGATCTAGGGCTGTGGAAATGAAAGATTAATTCCTGGATTAATCTTTAATTTTTGTGATCGATCAAAATTCTTTTGATAGGTACTCGCCTCCCCGCCGGCTTCCGGACCCTTAGGGAGTTCCGTCAAAGATCCGGTGACGTCACGGACATTGACGTCACTGGACTCCTCCACCTTCCCCAAGTGCCTCCGTCTGCTAATGAAGGGAAGGGGGAGGAGTCCAGTGACATTGAAGTTCTGATTGAACGTAACACGTATGGGGGAGGAGCTATGCATGACATCACCTGCTGCTGCCCTACAGAACTAACACGATTGTCGGCTTTACATGCTTTTTATCATCTTTATGTGAGTAGTTTCTGTTTGAACACAAAAATTAAATCTTATACTTAAGCGGTGAGCACTTAGATCTTTTCTTTCTACCCATGACCTGGTGTCTTTTCTGAGATCTAAGGAGATGTGAGAGAAGTTTATGGTCCGTGTTAACCCTTGTGATACCCGCTTGCATGACCACCTGTTTGCACAGGGGTCCATGCCATAAGGTGAGAGTGGTTAGTTAGACCGGAGATACTTAAGTCAGTGCTACAGTTTGAATTTAAAACATTTGTGTGAACTGTGAAGTTAAGTCATGGATTGTGGGAACTAACTAGTGTCGGGTGATTGTATATAGTGTATACCACATTTACCACTGACTAATGCAGAGTTGCAATGCAAGGAGATCAGCTAAAAGTAGTTGGATCTGTATGTGCATTATAATTAATCGAAATTAGTCGATTAATCAATTAAAAAAAAAAATTGAGTTATCGAACATGACAATTTTAATCAGTAACAGCCCTACTATGATCCCTTCTTATGCCGCGTACACACGAAGGGATTATCCCGCGGGATTGCCCGCTGGACTCAAGTCCACCGGACAATCCCCTCGTGTGTGGGTGCCGGCGGACTTTTTGGTGCCAAAAGTCCAGCGGACTAGGTTTTAAGTTTTGTTTTAAAACCTAGTCCGCTGGACTTGGCAGTCCGGCGAACAATCTGGCAGTCCCGCCGTTAGTAGGCTAGTCCGCCGGACTTTTGAAATGAACGGACTTGCCGCTCATCGGAAAGTCCGTTCATTTAGCACGTGACTTCAGGTATACGTAGCTAGCGTAGGCAGTGAATGCCGCCGCGCTAGCTCCGTCACCTGGCATGGATTTAAAGGGACGTGGGGGTCCCTTAAGTGGTTCAACATTTTTTATTATAACACCAATAACTCAAATGTCAAATTACATTTGTAAAATATTTTCTTCCATACGTATGTAGTAATTCAGGACATTTTCATAATAAGAGAAATGCTAGAAATGCTTGTTTGGGGAGGCACCATCAAAAATTGAAAGACATAACCAATTATGTGTTACACTATTCATATAGCTATCATGGAAATAAATAATACTGAAGAGTTTTCCAGTTCTGTCCTCATAAAACATGTTCAGCAGTCAAACAGATTACTGAAGCAGTGGGGTAATATCTCATTACTAGCAACTGAAGAGAATATAATTGTACCTGTGTTGTAAATGTACTATATGATGGTACTTTGATATTAGCTAAATTGTTTTTAAATCACGTGTATTGTACATTTTACATATAATTTAGTATTTTGTTTAGAACTCCAGTTCACCCCCATGTGCCATAAGGATTATTCTATTACAGATATTATCCTCATTTGGCAGTCTTCATGGCAATTATAGCATGCTAATTCAGCCTGCACCATTGAAAAATTGGCAGGACAAATTATGTCTCAACGATACACTCTGGGAAGCAGACAAATCCCGTTATGCATGTATTAGCACAAATACTCATGAACTTTTCTTGAGATGTTTGGAAATTTGCAAAGGGTAGATCATGCATAAAAAATAAACAGATGCAAGTATTTGTTTGATTTAATGTGAACACAATACATTCAAACAGGATTGCAATAATGTGTATTTATAAATAGTTGGGGAAAGTTTGTCATTAATAACTGGTCAGTTTAGCCAAATCTGATATTTCAATTTTTTAGAAAATAGAGAGTTAAAGTAACAGACAGCTGCTTATTCTGAGTAATCTTTTGGTGAGAGATCTGTTCCTTTTTGGGTCTAATACCGCGTACACATGATCTGAATTCTCGTCGGAAAAAGCTCTGATGGTTTTCCCGACTCGGAATTCCGCTCAAGCTGTCTTGCCTACACACGGTCACACCAAATTCCAACTGCCAAGAACGCAGTGACGTCCACCACGTATGACGAGACTAGAAAAGGAAAGTTCAGCACCACGTACAGCATCCTTTGGGCTCCTTCTGCTGATCTCGTGTTTATCGCGTGTTAGTAGAAGTTTGGTTAGAGACGATTCACGCTTTTTAGACTTGTGCTTCAGATCGTTCCTGCTCTACAGTTTGTGCTTGTCGGTGCGTATCTGCTTATCAGTGCATGTAGTCAATTCGCATTTGTTTGTCTTTGCAGCCTATATATTTATATATAGTACGCTTTGATCCCCAGTGATTATTGTCCGCTCGTTGCTGATTTGCATTTCGTTCTTTCAGGCCTTGCTGTTTATCAGTGCTTTCTGTTAGTCCGTTCTGACCAGCCGTTTTGAAGCCATGTTGCGTGTACGTACTTGTCGTAGAGTTTTTGCTGTGCAGGGGCTTGGTGTTGGGGTTCTTACTTTGATGTTACTTTAATGGGCCAAGAATTGGTTGCTCCAGCGTGACCAATTCTCGCACATGCCTTTGCTTCGTGAGATCCGTGAGAATAATCCTGATTATTTCCGGAATTATCTCAGGATGACGGACCCTGTTTTTCACCATCTGTTGGCTTTGCTGTCCCCTTATATTAGCAGGCAGGATACCTGCATGCGGCAAGCCATCACTGCGGAGAAGAGGTTAGTTGCCACATTGAGGTACTTGGCGACGGGGAGAAGCCTTCAGGACCTCAAGTTCTCAACAGGCATCTCCCCCCAGGCTCTGGGGATCATTATCCCAGAGACCTGTTCTGCCATCATCCAAGTCCTGCAGAAGGACTATATGAGGGTAAGTTTTTTACCCTAAACACCCCCTAAAATGTGTACAAATATTATAGTTGTCCTTAAATTCATGCAGAGAGCCTGAGGCTTTTTTTTGAGGGGCCCAAAATCTTTTGGAACCCCCCTCCCCCAAATGCTCAGTCAACTGATACCAATCCTCTATCTGCTGACTTTGCCAAACCCATACACACTATAACTACCTCTTTAGTGGTCAGATTTATGGATGAATTTTTCAAAGCATATAGTGCAAGGGCCTGCCTGAATACTTTCAAATGCTACTGTTCTTCTCCTATTATTATAGTGATAGGTAATTGCAGAATCTAAAAATATGCTTCTATTTTTTTTGGTTGGATGCCACTGCTTATTACCTGTCCAGTGGGCTGCCAATAGTGTAATTAAGGAGGGGCTGGCCAAAGTAACACACATTACTTTGTTACCCCATTACGTAGTGGAGAGGGTTACCTGTCCAAAACATACCTCCCCCTAAAAGTTTTACAAGGGGCCATCAGAGGTGGTGAGGAATCTGATAAGTGGACCTTATATTTTAGCCTTTAAATCCTACAAGAAATGTTATACTGATGGTGGCTAACAATGTTTGTGTATAATCTGCTTGTAATGTTTATTTGCAAAATTAGTTTGACTCCACAGTTTCCCTTAACGCCACAGGAATGGCAGACTGTGGCCTCCCAGTTTGCCCAGCGGTGGGATTTTCCTAACTGCGGAGGGGCAATCAATGGGAAGCACGTCCACATCGTCCCACCACCCCATTCGGGTCATACTATTTTAACTATAAGAGGTTTCATAGTATCATGTTGATGGCGGTGGTGTTGGCGACATATGAGTTTCTATATGTGGACGTGGGGAGGAATGGCCGGATGGAGGAGTCTTTGTGGTGGCTTGGGATTGCCACCCCCAGAGGAGAATGTTGAAGGACTGCCATTTGTCTTCGTTGCCGATGAGGCTTTCGGTTTGGGAAACCATCTCAAGAGGCCATTCCCCCAGAGGACCCTCATCCCGGAGAACGCGTTTGGGATTATGGCCAGCCAGTTCCGCCTGTTTCAAACGGCCATTAATATGGCGGAATACAAACTTAATAACATTGTCTTATCTTGTGGCAACTTTTTAAAAAGAAACAACCCAAATTATGTGGTCACAGTTGGGCCTGATGCCGGACTTCAGCAATCAATGACATCCCTGGAAGCGGCCCATCCTGACTTGCCCCCCCCCCAAAAGTGCCCATGAAGTGCGACAAAATTATTTGCAATTTTTTTCGGGGGGGGGGGGGGCCATTGCTTTGCCAGCACTTTTTAAATAAACTTTATATTTAATCTGGTAAAATTTAGATTTTTTTTTCCTGCTTTTCTTTTTTGTGTCTCCTAGTGCACTTGTAGTGCCAAGTGGTTTGTACATTATTAAATAACACCCATTGTCACTGTAAACACCAATTTTAACACAAAAAAATGGTATTGATCATTGAAAGAAGAAGCCACACATTGTTGAGTAAAAATCCTTTTACTCCGTACACATTCACATGTGCGTTGTTTGTTTTTTTTTTGTAAAAAAATTAAAAAATTTGAGTTATCTACATATTTTTTTTGGTTACGTTACATAAACAGCCATGTTTCGAAACACAACATACACAACTCTAAAACTTAACTTAAAACTTAAGACAAGATCACACATTATTTTTTCCAAAATGTGTGGATCTTGCCTTCAACAGATGGGGTGAAGTCACCCCTGTAAAAGCCTAATTTTGAAGATGCACACAAATTGGGAGTCAAACTGGGGATTTTCCTCCTGATCCCATGCCTAATGTCAACATGTGCTATCTCTCATCATGAGTTTGAGGAAGGGGTTGCAGGCACAAAACGCGTACATTGATATCCCCTGATGGCAGATAGCACATGTTGACATACTGTGTGCATCTTCAAAATTAGTCTTTTTAAAATTGAAAAAAAAAATAATGGTTGCAATTTTTGCGAAAATTATATTCTTCCAAGGACATCAATCATGTTCTTAAGTTTATCTTCAATATCCATAGTTTTTTTTTAAATAATGTTTTAAATAATGTTTAAATCCTGACTACACCACTTGATTTCCTGGATTAGCCTTTGGGCACTGTCACTGGTGAAATGATCTGATTGTTCTTCCACAACCTGTACATCACCTAAAAATCAAAACAAAACACACCATGTATTATAAATATGCAGGCATACCTCTCTTATTACCTGAATCTGGGGTGTCAGACACTCAACTGTTGTGGTCTCAATCTCGATCACTTCTCCTTCCTCTACATCCTCATCTTGTGGTGACCTCTGTTCCCCTTCTTCAGGAGGTGGGGGGGTCCCTGGTGATGTCATATTTCCTGATTCTTTGCTCCCCTATGAGAATGAAACGAAAGGTATACTTAGCACACAGATATTTGAGGCAACAAATATGAATGATAAACATAGCTTGGAAGTGGGGGACAATTGTCTGTTTGGGCAGAATTCCAAGCTGAAGACATGATTTATTCCCTTACTAAAGCTGGAATACTTACCTTTTTTGGACAAGTTTCCACTGCAGTACCTGTGTTTGACACCTGTGAACTTTGGGGACAATAGCTCCACGGGATTAAGTGCATAAACCGTCAGTTTTATAATAAAAGACATTTATTTGTAAAAATCAAAAATAAGGCTTTCTTCAGCGCACAGGAAAAATACAAAAACAAAGTCCGCTTATCTTCAGCATAACAGAAAATCAGCTTATCTTCAGCACAAAAATAAAGTTAAGGAAAACACATACAGTTTTGCAGCAGGTTCTTTTAGCAGCCTCCAGACATCCACACAGCTCAACCAACAGGTGTAATCACCTACTCCTCCTCACCAACTCTTCCCTACTTCCTGTCTTATGAGCTGTCTTCCTGGAGGCCCTTAACCCCCTGTGCGCTGAATCATTGTGGTCAGGGAGGGAGGCTCTTTTCCCACCCGAATATCTCTTCAGAGCCTCCCAAATTCCGGGTCCCAAATAACTTATTATTAACCTAGAGAGGACTGCGAGTCAGTCCTCTCCTGCTCGGCTACTCCCGGAACCCCTCACCCATTTTGGGTGACCCCCTGAGCAACGCTGCGACTCCTTTAAAGGGACCACAGCCCAAATACTGGTGCTATATAGCACCCGTCCAGGACCCAACCTTGGCGTCCTGTACATATCCCCCCCCTCTGCCTCAACGCGGAGGTGTTGGAGGCACCACTCGACATCATACAATGGACCCGGGAGAGGGCATCGGCGTTCTGATGCTGTCTCCCTGGTCTGTGCTCTACCACAAAATTGAACTCCTGGAGAGAAAAGAACCACCTTGTCACCCTGGCATTGGTGTTTTTGTTTTGTCTCATCCAGGTCAGTGGGGCATGGTCGGACACTAGGCGGAACCTTCTACCTAGGAGGAAATACCGTAAAGAGTCTAAAGCCCACTTGATGGCAAGACACTCTCGCTCCACCACCGCATAGTTTTTCTCCGCTGCCGTCAGCTTCCTACTTAGAAAAACTATGGGGTGCTCTTCCCCATTGATCACTTGAGACAGGACTGCTCCTAGCCCTTCACTTGAAGCATCTGTCTGTACTACAAAATCCTTAGAAAAATCTGGAGCCACAAGCACTGGATCCCGGCACAATGCCGTCTTAAGCTTCTGGAAAGCTTTTTCGGCATCGTCATTCCACTGTACCATCACTGACTTTCTGCCTTTGGTCAAGTCCGTCAATGGTGCAGCAATGGTGGCAAAGTTGGGGACAAACCTCCGGTAGTAGCCAACTATGCCCAAAAACGCTCTGACCTGCTTCTTGGTTAGGGGGCGGGGCCAGTTCTGTATGGCTTCTACCTTACTCATTTGGGGCTTCACCAGCCCTCTACCCACAATGTACCCTAGGTACTTGGCTTCCTCTACCCCAATCGCGCACTTCTCCGGATTGATGGTGAACCCTGCTCTTCTCAAGGAGTCTACGACTGCCTGAACTCAGGGAAGATGGGACTCCCAATCAGTGCTGAAAATGACTATGTCATCTAGGTAAACTGAAGCATACCGTTGATGTGGACGCAAAGTTTGGTCCATGGCCCTTTGGAATGTAGCGGGGGCAGAGTGTAGACCAAATGGCATTCTTTTGTACTGGAAGTGGCCTTCCGGGGTAGAGAAAGCTGTTTTCTCCCTGGCTTTCTTGGTCAGGGGAATCTGCCAATACCCTTTTGTGAGGTCTAGCGTGGTTATATACCTGGCCGGACCTAACCTCTCAATTAGCTCATCTACCCGTGGCATTGGATAAGCATCAAACTTGGAGATTTCATTAAGTTTTCTAAAGTCGTTGCAGAAGCGGAGGGTGCCGTTGGGTTTGGGTACCAACACGATTGGACTCGACCACTCGCTCTGCGACTCTTCAATGACTCCAAGCTCGAGCATTCTCTTGACCTCTTCAGACACTGCCACTCTATGAGCTTCTGGGATACAGTAAGGCTTTAACCGGATTTTTTATACAGGGTTCCGTCACAATGTCATGCTCGATGACGTTGGTGAGACCCGGCAACCCTGAAAACATGTCCCTATTTCTTTGCAGAAACTCTTTTGCTTGCTGGGTTTGGGGCCTAGTTAGGGTAGCAGCCACCTGCACCAGGTCGATTCCTGCATGGTCCCCTGACTGTACCGCTACCACAGCGGATACCTGTTCTCTGTCTCTCCAGGGTTTCAACAGATTTACGTGATAGATCTGGTATGGTTTTCTTTTCCCTGGCTGGTGTACCTTGTAGTTCACCTCACCCACTTTTTCTATTACCTCAAACGGGCCTTGCCACCTGGCCAAGAACTTGCTCTCCACTGTGGGTATTAGGACAGCCACCCGGTCTCCTACTTGAAACTGTCTAATTTTAGCCGATCTGTTATACACCCTTCTTTGGGCATCCTGAGCCTTCTGCATGTGCTCCCTCACCAGCGGCATCACCTTAGCCACCCTCTCTCGCTTTTGAGAGATATGCTCTACCACGGTCTTGTGTGGTGAGGATTCACTTTCCCATGTTTCTTTGACTAGGTCAAGCAACCCCCGGGGCCTTCGTCCATACACTAACTCAAACGGTGAGAAGCCCGTGGACGCTTGTGGAACCTCCCGGATGGCAAACAAGAGGGCAGGGAGTAACATATCACAATCCTTCCCGCCTTTCTGGACCACTCTTTTTAACATGGACTTTAGAGTTTTATTAAACCTCTCAACTAGGCCATCGGTCTGCGGGTGATAGAGGGACGTCCGCAACTGCTTGATCTGAAATAGTCTGCACAAGTCCGCCATCACCTTTGACATAAAAGGGGTGCCCTGGTCCGTAAGTATCTCCCTGGGGAATCCAGTTCGTGAAAACATTTGGAATAACTCCTTGGCAATGGCCTTAGAGGAAGCTTTCCTCAAAGGAACTGCTTCTGGATACCTGGTTGCGTAGTCTAGGATGACTAATATATATTGGTGCCCCCTTGCCGACTTTACCAGGGGTCCCACGAGATCCATGGCGATCCGCTCAAATGGAACCTCAATAATCGGCAAGGGTACCAGAGGGCTTCTATAGTGTGGCCCTGGGGCAGTTAACTGGCAAATGGGACAAGATGCACAATATCTTTTAACCTCGGCCTTCACCCCTGGCCAGTAAAACCGGTCGGTTATCCTGGCCTCCGTTTTCTCTGCCCCCAAGTGTCCTCCCAGTGCGTCATTGTGGGCTAGGTCAAGTAGCATCCGCCTATATGGTTGGGGAACCAGTAACTGCTCTACAGTTTCCTCTCGGCTTTCAGCCACTCGATAAACCAAATCCCCCTTTAATGCAAAATGAGGAAACCTTTGATCTGCCCCTGGTATTTGTGGGACCCCATCAACAACAGAAACCTGCTCTCGAGCATTGACCAAGGTAGGATCCTGCAACTGGGCGGTGCCAAACGCACCCCTGGGTACGTCCAGGTCTGGATGCACTGACCTTGAGGATGTTTCCCCTTCACCCTCCTCAACTGGGAACTGCAATGGGGAGAGCTCCTCATCATCCTCCCCCAGCATAACCTGTAATGGGAAGGCTTCCCCCCCCTCAGAAGTCAACTCGGTATTGAGGCCTGAAACAGAAACATTGTCATTCAAATTAACATTCTCTGCAATATCCTTATTAGTGACAGGTATCTCTGTTTTAGAGGGGTGTGTTGTGGGGGTTTCAGGCCTAGACCCCTCAGACTCCATCTCTTCCAGGCCCAGTGTCCCCAGTTCTCCTGGCAGCCCCATCTGTGCCTGGTTCCACAGTTCGAGAAATAGCGGACAGTCCTGCCCCACTATAATATCATGTATTAAACTGTTTACTACCCCAACCTCTTGTGTCACTGAGGTACGTCCATAAGAAACCGTCACAGGAACCAGGGGGTACTCCCTGGTATCCCCATGGATACACACTACGCGCAGAGTTTTATTTACGGGGCCAAGTCTCCCAATCACCCTGGCATGTACCAGTGTTACCATGCTCCCGGAGTCTAGTAGGGCCCTGGCAGGAAGGTGGTTCACCCACACTTCACACTCGAACCGTCCTTCAGCCAGATCAAGATGAGCGGTACACGCTCTTTGCACATAGAAGGAGCTTCTCCGACCAGTCCCGCAATCCATCGGCTCCTCCTGAAGTGGGCATTGTGCCCGGGTATGCCCCCAGGACCGACATCGCCAACACTGTAGGCCTCCCATCCTAGGGACAGGAACCAACCTTCGAGGTTCTGCAGAAGATGGTGCAGGGTTGCGGGTTCCAATGTCTAGCAGGGCTTCTCTCCTAGGTGCTGTGGCCGGTCTTGTTGCCCTTGGTGTGGGTTCCCGACGTTTGGCAGGCCCAAGCAGGTCCTCCACCACGGTGTACCTTTCAACCAACTCAACCAGCTGGTCAGCGGTTGCAGGGTCTCCATGGCTTACCCAGCGCTGTAGGTCATCTGGCAGGGACCGCAGGTACCAGTCCATCACCACCCGTTCCACCATTTGTGGGCCTGACAGTTTTTCTGGCTGCAGCCATTTTTTAACCAGCTGTATCAGTTCATGCATTTGGGACCTGGGTGGTCGGTCAGGTTTGTACCGCCAGCGATGCACCCTCTGAGCCCGGACAGCCATGGTCACTCCTAGGCGGGCCAGGATCTCTGCCTTCAGATGCTCATAGTTGCTGATATGTTCAGTTGGGAGGTCAAAGTAGGCCTTTTGCGGGTCACCGGTGAGAAAAGGAGAGATAATGCCGGCCCATTGGTCACGGGGCCACCCCTCTCTCTCTGCTATCCTCTCAAAGGTGGTGAGAAAGGCCTCTACGTCATCGCTGGGTGTCAGTTTTTGTAAGAAATGGCTGGCTCTCACAGACACTTGGTTGCCAACGGCAACGACCGATTGTTCTCGTCCCTGAGCCAGCCGCTGCACTGCCTCCTGTAAGGCAGTCACCTGTGCTTGAGTGGACTCCTGCTGAGCAGTAAACTGGGCGGCTAGCAACCGTGTGTTTTCCTGCTGTGCAGCTATAGCCTGTGCCAGGGCCTGCTGCTGCTGAGCCATCGCTTCCTCATGGCGACGGTTTGCGTCTGCTGAAGCTTGCTGCTGGGTCACGGTGGCTTGCACCAAAGCCCTGATGACCTCCTCCATGCCTTTACCTGCTGTTTGCAGCGTCTGAGCTGACTTCACCCACGACATGCCATTTGTACACTGTCTCTTTAAATGTCAGTTTAGTTTTAAACGGTTTTTGCGGCTGCAAATGCACTTTTGCCAGCATCCAAGACACCAGTTGTGAACTTTAGCTCCACGGGATTAAGTGCATAAACCGTCAGTTTTATAATAAAAGACATTTATTTGTAAAAATCAAAAATAAGGCTTTCTTCAGCGCACAGGAAAAATACAAAAACAAAGTCCGCTTATCTTCAGCATAACAGAAAATCAGCTTATCTTCAGCACAAAAATAAAGTTAAGGAAAACACATACAGTTTTGCAGCAGGTTCTTTTAGCAGCCTCCAGACATCCACACAGCTCAACCAACAGGTGTAATCACCTACTCCTCCTCACCAACTCTTCCCTACTTCCTGTCTTATGAGCTGTCTTCCTGGAGGCCCTTAACCCCCTGTGCGCTGAATCATTGTGGTCAGGGAGGGAGGCTCTTTTCCCACCCGAATATCTCTTCAGAGCCTCCCAAATTCCGGGTCCCAAATAACTTATTATTAACCTAGAGAGGACTGCGAGTCAGTCCTCTCCTGCTCGGCTACTCCCGGAACCCCTCACCCATTTTGGGTGACCCCCTGAGCAACGCTGCGACTCCTTTAAAGGGACCACAGCCCAAATACTGGTGCTATATAGCACCCGTCCAGGACCCAACCTTGGCGTCCTGTACACACCCTAAAAAGTTTGTTCTGGTGTCCCACACTAGTGCACCTGAGTCCAGATGTGTGAACAGCTGCAGAGTGTCCTCTACATACATTACACTGAATATAGTTTGCTATTCCTTATAGGTTCAAACACACCTAGACAGCAATGTCCTAAACCTTGGATTAACTTAAAAATTTGCATGAACAAATGTATTTAATCAGGTATCTGGGAAAACATTGTATTTTTGTTTATAAACGAACGAGGTTTCCTACGACCGATTACTGTGTGTATGACCATGAAAGTAGCCATTTTTGAATGTACAACACCTTATTAACCACTTGACATCCACACTATGGCCGAATGACGGCCACGGTGCAGATCTCAATTCCCATGAGGCCATCATATGACATCCTCCCCTGTGCACGCTCCCTGCGTGCGCCCTACGAGATCACCTGAGACTTGGATGATCAGCGATCCGAGTAAGGGGCAGGGCCCGGCCCCTTACCATGTGATCAGCTGTCAGCCAATGACAGCTGATCACATGATCAAAACAAAAGCTCGGTGATCGTTTTTTTTCTCCTCACGCTGACAGGGGAGGAGAAAAAAGAAAGCTGATCACCGGCTCATCTTAAAGGGACATCGGTCCCGAAAAGTCAGAGGCAATTATGCCTCATGTATGCCACCTGTCAATGCCCACAAGTGCCACCTGTCAATGCCCACAAGTGCCACCTATCAATGCCCACAAGTGCCACCTATCAATGCCCACAAGTGCCACCTATCAATGCCCACCAGTGCTGCCAATCAGTGCCACCTAAAAGTGCTGCCGATCAGTGTAACCCATCAGTGCCCATCACTGCCGCCTATCTGTGCCCGTCAATGACGGACAAAAATTTAATAAATTAATAAAATTAATTAATAAATTTAATTAATATATATATTTTTTAATTTGGTCTTTTTACATTTTTTTAACAAGAAATAAAAATCGCAGAGGTGATCAAATACCACCAAAAGAAAGCTCTATTTGGGGGAAAAAAGAGAGAGGCAGACATTTCCTTGGCACTTTAAGGTGGTCTGCAACAAATGTGTCCACAGGCAAAGGTGGTCACTCCTCAGACAGGGCCTCATTTCCTCTGTTTAGTGAGTTTTCCCATGATATGCTATCCAGCCACAGCATGCAGAGGAGGTGGTAGACTGGCTTACTAAACCTCCCTCCTCCTCCTCATATTCTGTCACGCAAGCAGAGACAAGTCCCCTGCAGTTGCCAGAGTGGATAAACCTGCCTCTTTGTCCACATCTATTCCTGCCATAGCCCCAACATCAGCCGTTGAGGAGTTGGCTGAGTTATTTAACCACAGCATCAGCCACTTGCTCCTTCAGATTCAGATGTTGGTTCTGAGGTTGAGGATAAAAAGAACATGATCCTAGAGAGAGGGAGGAACACTGGTAGACAAATTGGCATTCATGTTCCCCAAGCCAAAGCGTATTGCCAAGTTGTCTCCAGTGGTAATGATGGAGAAGATGGAAATGTTGATGATGAGGTCACTGATACGACTTGGGTGCCATATAGAGCAGAGGAGGAAACTGAAGGTGAGGCGGCACAACCCCAAGGAGGCCAACATCAAGAAAGAGTAGAGAGCAGCCACCCTATTCCATCACATTCTGCAGCTGTTATCCCCTGGCCCACTCCTCAAAGCTCAGCTGTCTGGGCCTTTTTCAGCACATCTGCAGCAGATCGCACTGTTGCTATGTGCAAACCGTGTCTCAGGCACATCAAGCGTGGCAAAAACACCAACCATTTGGGTACCACATGCCTAAAAAGCATTTACTGGCCAACCACTCAGTCCGTTGGCAAGAGCACCTAAAAGCCACACAAAAGCTGCACAAATATGTCCCTCCTCCTCCTTACCCACGTCAGTCTGCCCCTGCTATACCGAGTCATTACCGCTCAGCAGCCTCCACTGACAGGGATGGCATAGCACAGGGTGTCCCAGGTCTGTCAGGGAAATACCGTACTTCGTCGCCGGGTTCCAAGAATGCGCACGCACGGTAGAACGGCTCAGCAAACAGTACAGGAACGCCGGGTAGCGGGTGCGCATGCGCAGGTCCACGGCGCTCGGGTATCTGATGCAGCTCAGCCAGTGCGGCTCACCGCTGTGCGCGGCGCTGACAGAAGTATCCCACCTGACCACTTACCTGGCCTATAAAAGGCCTTCCCTTTCCCTTCACAAATCGCTGGTTTGTTGTCTCTACTTCCTGAGTCTTGGCTCCAGTCCCTGTATCCAGTATCCTGTATCCAGTACCTTGTATCCAGTATCTTGTATCCTGTATCTGCCTGTCTACCTGTGCCTGACCTGGAACCCGCTTGACCACCGCTGCTGTTACCTGTGTTTGACCCCTGGCCTGTCTCCTGGATACCTCTTCTGCCTGATTACCTGTGCTTGACCCTCGGCCTGCTTGCTGGACATTCTCTGAGTTACTTACCTGTGTTTGACCCCTGACCTGTCTCCTGGATACCTCTTCTGCCTGATTACCTGTGCTTGACCCTCGGCCTGCTTGCTGGACATTCTCTGAGTTACTTACCTGTGTTTGACCCCTGACCTGTCTCCTGGATACCTCTTCTGCCTGATTACCTGTGCTTGACCCTCGGCCTGCTTGCTGGACATTCTCTGAGTTACTTACCTGTATTTGACCCCTGGCCTGCTTCCTGGATACCTCTTCTGCCTGATTACCCGTGCTTGAGCCTCGGCCTGCTTGCTGGACATTCTCTGAGTTACTTACCTGTGTTTGATCCCTGGCCTGCTTCCTGGATACCTCTTCTGCCTGATTACCTGTGCTTGACCCTCGGCCTGCTTGCTGGACATTCTCTGAGTTACTTACCTGTGTTTGACTCCTGGCCTGCCTCCTGGATCCCTCTTCTGCCTGATTACCTGTGCTTGACCCTCGGCTTGCCTACTGGACATTCTCTGAGTTACCTACCTGTGTTTGACCCTCGGCCGGTGGTCTGGACTTCCAGTTCTCACATGCACCTAAGGGTTCTCCTCCAGTACACGTTCTGGTACCTACATAGCCTCTGCCTCATCACGGTCCTGCCAGGTGTCTACTTCCAGTGCAGCATCAGCCTCTCCTGGTCAACGTCGCTACTGCACACCACCTGCAACACACCTGCTGGCAACCCGTGCATCTTTGTGCCCGGTGACCTCTGTACCCACTCCAGAGGCATTGTGCACCTAGTCGCAAGGGGAGCAGCTCTCAGCATTTCGGCCCTGGTGAGTACCTCTGACAGTACAAACCAGCCAATGTCAGAGGCCGACAGAGCTGGTCCCTTGAGGCCCTATGCCAGCAGATGACAGCCCTTACTCAGGCTGTACAACGCCTCCAGGATGGGTACGTCCAGATCGAGGGACATCTCCAGCACTTGACCTTCTCTCCTAATCAAGCGGACCTGTCACCTCCTGCAGCCAGCACCTCCACTTCCTCTCACGCACCTGGAGGTGCTCTTCCTGCTTACGTCATGTCTCACCCTGATCCCAGGGTCCCCACACCAGAACGTTTCTCCGGGGACCGAAAGAAATTTCGCGAGATACTCTTTTCTCCGCCATGTCAGCACTTTATGAGGACTCCTAACGCACAAGTACAGCGGAATCCACTCTGCACACCCTATCCCAGGGTAAAAGGCCCGTAGAGGACTATATAGTGGATTTTCGTATATGGGCCGCAGACACAGAATGGAATGAGTCTGCCCTGAAGTACCAATTTCGTTTGGGACTCTCTGAGATGTTAAAAGACGAACTGGCCCGGGGAGAGGTCCCAACCACGTTGTCAGACCTCTGCCAACTTGTCACTAAACTAGATCGTCGGTTGCGGAAACGACGGGCAGAGAAGCTCCAAAGTCCCCGGCCCACCTGGATGATGCCCCGGGTTCCCTTGGCACCTGCTCCTTCTTTGAACTCTCGCTCTTCCCCCCATGGGGAACCCATGCAGTTGGGCCTGGCACGGTCCCCCTTGTCTTCTGAAGAAAAACTTTGTCGCCGGCAAGCTAACCTCTGTCTATACTGCGGTGGTGCCGGACATTATCTACTGAAGTGCCCAGTGAGACCCAGTAAGTGCCCTCCTCGGTCCCTTCTGAGCTCCCATACTACCGGGGTCCCCCGTTCTTATCTTATTGTTCCGCTCTCCCTACAGGTGGAGGGAGAAGCTTTCCAGCTGGGAGCCATCCTTGATTCAGGGGCATGCAGTTGCTTCATGGACTTGACCCTGGCACGGCACCTGAACCTCCCTTTGGAAACCAAGAGGCAACCTCTCCAAGTCCAGTTGGCTGATGGCTCTCCACCCTGCTCAGGACCTGTGACCCAGGAGACCGGCCCCATCCTGACCTACACCAATTCAGGGCACCATGAACTCTTACGTTTTGATATGATTCATTCTCCAATGTTCCCTATCATCCTGGGGTATCCTTGGTTGCAGGCCCACAACCCTCGGATTGACTGGAACAGCAGGGAAGTAGTGTTTTCTTCCCCCTACTGTTTGCAGCACTACTTCCCGGACGTTACCTCAAAACCTCCCACCTGTCTTGCTATGCAACCCAGTCTCAAGGACCTGCAACATGTTCCAGCACCCTATCAGGACTTTATGGACATATTCGACGAGAAGAAGGCTGAAGTTCTTCCTCCTCATCGCTCATATGACTGCCCAATCGATCTCCTGCCAGGGGCTGAGATCCCCTTTGGAAGAATCTTTCCCTTATCAGAAACCGAACTAGAAGCCCTGCGGGTTTATATCGATGAGAACCTCGCTAGGGGGTTCATTCAGCCATCCTCTTCTCCAGCAGGGGCTGGGATCTTCTTTGTGGAGAAAAAAGACGGTTCTCTCAGACCCTGTGTGGACTACAGGGAACTAAACAAAATCACCGTCAAGAACAGGTACCCACTTCCACTCATCCCCGAACTTTTCCAGCGGCTCAGAACTGCCAAGATCTTCACCAAGCTTGATCTACGTGGGGCCTACAACTTGGTAAGAATACGTCCGGGGGATGAGTGGAAAACGGCTTTCCGATCAAGATTCGGTCATTTTGAGTACCTGGTCATGCCCTTCGGGCTCTGCAACGCCCCAGCTACCTTCCAGCATTTAGTTAACGACATTTTCCGTGAGTATCTGGATAACTTCCTCATTGTTTACCTTGACGATATTTTGATTTTCTCTGATTCACTAGAAACCCACCGTCAACATGTCCGGAAGGTCCTTCTCATCCTACGTAAGCATGGACTCTATGTCAAAGGGGAGAAATGCGAGTTCGAGACAGACACCATACAGTTCCTGGGCTTCATCATCACCACCGGAGGAGTTCTGATGGATCCAAAAAAGGTGAAAGCCATCCAGGAATGGCCTGCCCCCACGGACAAAAGGTCAGTTCAACGCTTCATTGGGTTTGCAAACTTCTATAGACGGTTCATTCAGGGGTTTTCTGCAATTGTGTCCCCGATTACCCAACTTACTCGCCAGCAAACCAAATTTCAATGGACTCCCCAAGCGCAAGGCGCATTTGAAAGACTCAAGGAACTTTTTTCCTCTGCGCCCATCCTTAAGCATCCTGACCCAGAACTCCCCTATGTGCTAGAAGTAGACGCCTCCGATTCTGCTACAGGAGCAATCCTGTCACAGAGAAGTGGCCCAAAGGCCTTGCTCCACCCGGTCGCCTTCGCCTCCCGAAAATTGAGTCCCCCAGAAAAGAATTATGACGTAGGCGACCGGGAATTACTTGCGATCAAGTTCGCCCTAGAAGAATGGAGATATCTGCTGGAGGGAGCCTCTCAACCCATTCTCATCTTCACGGATCATCGCAATTTGGACTACCTTAGGGCAGCTAAACGCCTAAGACCTCGACAGGCCCGTTGGGCCTTGTTCTTTTCCTGATTTAACTTCCACATCACTTACCGTCCCGGCTCCAAGAATGGCAAGGCTGACGCCCTATCCCGCATGTTTCTGAACACAGAGTCCTCAAAGGAACCTGCCACCATTCTGTCTGCACATAACTTCCTCCATGCCATCCAACCTGACCTAACCGCAGCCCTTAAACAAGCCTCCAATCAATTCTCTGTTCCCTCCTTACCTTTCCTTGAAAAGAAACAGGAATTACTTTGGGCCCATGGCCGAATATTTGTTCCCCCTCCGGTCAAGCTCCAAGTTCTGCAGGCCCTCCATGACCACAAGATGTCTGGCCACTTTGGGATGCAGAAGACGGCCGACTTGGTGAGTCGGTCCTACTGGTGGCCAGGCAGGAGAAAGGACTGCCAAAATTATGTACTTTCCTGTAACACCTGCCAGAGAAACAAGGGGTCCAACACCAAGTCCTGGGGTCTGTTGAGACCCCTTCCCATTCCCGAACGTCCATGGAAAGAGATTTCTATGGATTTTATTGTTGACTTGCCTCCCTCAGACTCCTTTACCACTATCCTGGTTGTGATAGACCGCCTCTCAAAGATGGCCCACTTTTTGCCCATGAAGGGTACCCCTTCTGCCGCCTCCACCTCAGACATTTTCATCAAGGAGATTGTAAGGCTACATGGGGTACCAGCCAATATCACTTCAGATCGGGGGGTACAGTTCACCTCTAAGTTTTGGAGAGACCTCTGTAGGGCTCTAGAGATTAAATCCTCCATGTCCTCAGCGTACCACCCGCAAACCAACGGCCAAACTGAGCGGACTAATCAGACCCTTGAGCAATATTTGAGATGTTTCTGTTCCTATTCCCAAGATGACTGGTCTGGCCTGTTACCCTAGGCAGAGTTCGCTTACAATAACTCCCTACATTCTGCCATTAACCAAACGCCCTTTTGGGCAAACTACGGATATCACCCCTCTTTTCTTCCAGATTCTATTCCAGACATCTCTACCCCAGCAGCACAGGAACTGGTCAAGCATATTCAGGACAACTTCCTCCAAATCCAACAGGCCATGAAGGAGGCACAAAGAGGGTATGAGGTACAGTACAACCGGGGTAGGAAGGAGTGTCCAACGTTCAAGGTTGGTGAAAAAGTTTGGTTATCGACTGCTAATTTGAAACTTCCCTGTCCATCCCGGAAACTCTGCCCCAGGTTCATCGGTCCTTTTGAGGTCAAGAGGGTGATCAACCCAGTCGCCTTTGAACTAGATTTACCCAGCTCCTATAAGATCCATCCAGTATTCCATGCTTCTTTACTGAAACCTGTAATTGCCAATTCTTTCCCTGACAGACAGATGGCACTTCCTCCACCCATCAACATCCAAGGAGAGGAAGAATTCGAGGTCGAGAAGATCCTGGATTTCCGTAAAAGAAGAGGGCAGGCTCAGTACCTAGTCAAATGGAAGGGTTATCCCCCTGAAGACAGCTCCTGGGAACCATCTGAAAATATCCATGCCCCCCGATTAATACGAGAATACCACCAAAGACACCCTGGATTGGGCATCCGGAGGCTGCCCTTAGGGGGGGGGGGGGCACTGTCAGGGAAATACTCTACTTCGTTGCCGGGTTCCAAGAATGCGCACGCGCAGTAGAACGGCTCAGCAAACAGTACAGGTACGCCGGGTAGCGGGTGCGCATGCGCGGGTCCACGGCGCTCGGGTATCTGATGCAGCTCAGCCAGTGCGGCTCACCGCTGTGCGCGGTGCTGACAGAAGACGAGTGCGCATGCGCACTTGTCCGGGTATCCCACCTGACCACTTACCTGGCCTATAAAAGGCCTTCCCTTTCCCTTCACAAATCGCTGGTTTGTTGTCTCTACTTCCTGAGTCTTGGCTCCAGTCCCTGTATCCAGTATCCTGTATCCAGTGCCTGTCTACTTGTGCCTGACCTGGAACCCGCTTGACCACCGCTGTTGTTACCTGTGTTTGACCCCTGGCCTGTCTCCTGGATACCTCTTCTGCCTGATTACCTGTGCTTGACCCTCGGCCTGCTTGCTGGACATTCTCTGAGTTACTTACCTGTGTTTGACCCCTGGCCTGTCTCCTGGATACCTCTTCTGCCTGATTACCTGTGCTTGACCCTCGGCCTGCTTGCTGGACATTCTCTGAGTTACTTACCTGTGTTTGACCCCTGGCCTGCTTCCTGGATACCTCTTCTGCCTGATTACCCGTGCTTGAGCCTCGGCCTGCTTGCTGGACATTCTCTGAGTTACTTACCTGTGTTTGATCCCTGGTCTGCTTCCTGGATACCTCTTCTGCCTGATTACCTGTGCTTGACCCTCGGCTTGCCTACTGGACATTCTCTGAGTTACCTACCTGTGTTTGACCCTCGGCCCGGTGTTCTGGACTTCCAGTTCTCACATGCACCTAAGGGTTCTCCTCCAGTACACGTTCTGGTACCTACATAGCCTCTGCCTCATCACGGTCCTGCCAGGTGTCTACTTCCAGTGCAGCATCAGCCTCTCCTGGTCAACGTCGCTACTGCACACCACCTGCAACACACCTGCTGGCAACCCGTGCATCTTTGAGCCTGGTGACCTCTGTACCCACTCCAGAGGCATTGTGCACCTAGTCGCAAGGGGAGCAGCTCTCAGCATTTCGGCCCGGCTGAGTACCTCTGACAAGGTCCTAGCAGCACATCTGCCAGCAGCACACCACCAGCTGTAGACTGTAGCCAGCAAATTTCTCTACCCCATCTGCTGCAGCAGAAATGCAAGCTTGTCAAAGCTGTTGGCTCTCCAACTTTGCCTTTCAGTCTGGTGCATTCTGCCCCTTCCATGTATTCGCACAATGTGCTGTACCACAATGGCAGGTTCCTAGTAACTACTACTTTTCACGTAAGGCCGTTCCATCTCTCTATCATCACGTGGAAGGAAATGTTCTGGTATCTTTGGGCAAGGCAGTCAGCCATAAAATCCACCTTACTGCTGACAAGTGGTCCAGCAAGCATGGGCTGGGATGATATATTTCGTTCACAGCACACTGGGTAACACTGCTTGAAAGGATGCAAGACAGGGCTCAGTGCTGCAGCTTTTTTAGTCCTCGCCACCCAGGGCTGTCAGCTTCCACATCCCATCGGCAGTGTCTACATCACATGTTGGATGATTACCTCAGGCCAAAACAGAGAAGGAGAGCTTTCCAGCTGACGATCCACTGACTTACTGGGTCATGAGAATAGACCACTGGCCAGAACTTGCCCAGTATGCTATTGAGTTGTTGGGCTGTCCTGCATCCAGCGGGCTTTCAGAACAGGCATTCAGTGCTTCAGGAGGTTCCGTTACTGATCATAGAACATGTCTGTCCACAGACTCCATGGACCGTTTGACTTTTATAAAAATAAATCAGTCCTGGATTACCAGCTATAAAGCCCCTGATACCGATGTCACTGATTAAGTCTTTTTGGGATGTGGAATCTCTGCAGAACTTCGAGGCTGTCTAGCTTTGAGGGTGTTCAATCATTTCATCTGGAAGAATGTTTTTGGTATAGGTTTCATGGGCACAATTAACACCCAATGAACAATTTTTCTGCACCTGTTTGACAGGTGCATATCATTTTTTACAGCAATGTCAATTCTTGCATTCATCAAGATTACCTCTATAGAGATATGGTGGGAAGGCACCACTGACACCCAAAGACCAATTTTTACGCACCCGTTACTGCTATCCAAAGTCAACGTGACACCAGAATGTATCCAAAAAATCTCTAATGTTGTTCTCAGTGCACTACATTGTGGCCTCATCATTCACATTGTCTCCCCAGCTGTTGATGAGCAAAATAAAGGCAGCTTGCAGGGAAAATATAATATTTTAAAATGTTATATTTTTGGGCTTTATAAATGAAATTATTGCTGCAGAAGATTCTAGAGATGGTACAGATGTTCCACGTTACAGGTAGATTAAAGAGACCTCCCAGGCATTATATTGGAAGGATTTTTTTATTGTTATGCTTTCACTTTAAAAATAAAATAAACACTACTAATTTAAAAGTCAAGTTTTTTACAAACTTTTTTTTTATTGATACATGTCCCCCAGGGCATGATACTGGCCCTTATAACCATTGTATGCCCAATTACTTGCATATAAGCCTTCAAAATGGGCACTTTGATTTTTGACATTCAAGTCCCATTGACTTTAATGGGGTTTGTTATTCGGGTCCGAACTTTCACAGTGTTCGGAAGTTCTGGTGTGAGCCAAACAGGGGTCTGTTCTGCCCATTCCTACTCAGCTGTCTATTTCACTGATTCCACCAATAGTGTTTTCCCAAAAGTAACCACTAGTAATGCATTTAAAAAAATATATATTTAGGCAAGATCATAAAAAGTGACATCCTTAGAATGCCAACGTGCCACAGAATGACAAATGTCAGTGTAGGCTATAGATGTATGTACCTGTTGGAAGCACATACATGAATCTGGGGCAAGCAATGCATTCAGAGGTGCTCTGAGACCAGAGTTTACATATATATACTATATCCTCAGTGCAGCTGAGCTCCCTCCCAGTGCTGCAGCTGTCACACAGACAGTGCAGCAGCCAGGGATTTTGGAAGCTGAGTGGATGGAGTCTGATGGGTATTCAGAGACACTGGTTCCCATTCAGCTCTGCTCCCCTTCTGATTGACAGCAGTCAGTGGGGGGGGGGGGGGGATTCAATGCCAATAGTGACCGGATAATGGCTATTTAATCCTTCCACGTTCTGCTGTCAATCACAAGGCGAAAGTAACTCTGATGGGGAACTCCGCTTCCCCATCAGTCTTTGTTCACTGTCGGCATCACTGTTTACTAAGAGTCTGTCAGTTGTGAAGCCGACAGTGCCCTTAAAAAACAGTGACAGCTGGGGAGAAGAGGCAAACATGCCTGTCTGTATAGTTCATAGAAAGAAGTTAATATTTTTGAATTTGGTGCAGTAAAAGCATAATTTTGTAAAAATGGCACTATTAAGAACTACTTAAATTTGCTACATGTGCCAGGTCAAGCTGCCAAAAAGAGCAGCACAGATTTTTTAATCTGTTATAGGCCATTATAAAGAATCATACCAGTGTCATATGGGCTATGTTGAATTTCCCAAACAAGCAAAAGATTTCCCAGCATACTTACCAGGTAGCCTGCCAAAAAACCAAATTGACCCTGTCTAACATTCATGGTAAAAACCGAGGGTTTTGTTTGCACACATTTGCAAATATATGCATAAGATGCAGTTCCCACGTCAAGGCTCCTCCTACAGAGGGCGTTGGCACTGCGGCTTAAGCATATATTTGCAAATGTGTGCAAACAAAAATCTCTGTTTTTAACATAATTGTTAGACAAGGTAAGTGTGCCAGGAAATCTTTTGTTTGTGATGTGCATTGTCCTTCCATCTGCAACTTAGTGCACAGGCTAGTTAAAGGTTGGGGTGGTTTACAAACTTTTTTGTACACTATATTGAATTTCCCCCCATTTTGTTTAAACATACCAGGCTTAACTCTGGGATCCTACTAAAATTGCTGTTATCCACAAGGAGTATAAAATAATATTTAATCCTTGTATATAATGGCAACCCTGGCAGTATTGTATTTTGTCCCAAGACATGAAATAAAATAAAAAATAAATCAGTTTTAGAATACTATCATTATGTGTATTAACCATTTACAGTTATCAGGTTACAATATTTTTAGATTTTTTTAGGAGTGCTCCCTTTATTGTAGATTGTGCTATTCAGTGTGATCTGGGCTTGTATTTGAAGCCACATCTGCGCTGTAACCTATGAAATTGTTTTGTTTTTATTCTTAATATAAAGGAATTACAGTATTAATAAAACAAAATTACAAGTTTTAGCTATTAGAAAATAAAGCTCATCTAAAAAAAAAATTGTATGGCAATTGCTCTTTGAATTCCAATTAGGATTTTGTGGAAATCCATTCTAAATCAGTTTTTCGGAACTGCCTTCTTCAATCTGAAAACCATATACAATTGACAAAGTAATTTAGATAGAACCTAAATTAGTAACAAGCTGTACATCAGATAAATGTGATAAACTAATAAGAGAAAATCTGAACCGGTTTCCTATTTATAAGAAAAAAGTCTGCATTAAATCTAAGCTAGTAAAGTAATGCCACTGAATATTTATAGTTATTGCATCAATTTATTGTACTGGGATTATTTGTACTATGATTTACTAAATGTTTTGTATGTGGAAGATTAGCCATTTACAAATGATATTCTCAACTAAAAGAATTTAGAACAGGAAAGCTACTTAAGACCCTTTCACACTGAGGCAGTTTTCAGGCGCCTGAAACCTGCCTCCGATGCCGCCCAAATGTGTAAGCCCGAGTGCTTTCACACCCGGGTGGTGCGCTTGCGGGACGTTAGAAAAAACCCTGCAAGCAACATCTTTGGGGCAGTTTGGGAGCGCTATATACTGTATACAGCGCTCCAAAAATGCCCCTGCCCATTGCAATGAATGGGCAGCCCTTCCGAAGCACCTGAAAAGTGAATTGGAATTGACACAATACGGGCATTTTTAACCCCTTCTTCGACTAGTGGAGGTTAAAAGCACCCTGCTAGCATCCCAAAAGTGCTTTACCGCAGCCCCAGTGTGAAAGGTGTCTAAACCAAAAACTAAACTAAAAATGATAGAGCATGGTACTGAAATAGATAATTCAAAATATTAACTTAAAGTGAAAGTCCAGACTAAACTTTTTTTGTTTTTTTGGTCCATAAATTGAAGAAAAACAAGGAAAATTTAACAAATTTGTCCAAGCAAGACAATAGTTACCTGTACTCAATGGTTTAACGAGATACACAGACTTTACATCTTTCATCAAGTAAACAAGTACGTCAACTGTGGCGACATAGTATCATATGGCAGCGTTTAGATGAGGGTGTTGGGTTATGGAACCTATTGTAATCCGGGTGGTAAGTTGGCTTTCCCGTGGAATAGGTTTGTCGGATTTCTGAGGGGGTGTGTTCATGTTGAGTATTATTGTCTCGGTCTTTTCGATGGTTTGATAGAATATGCTGTATAAGTCTCTGGTGCTTCTGTGGGGTGGTAGGTTTGGTATTTATCTGACCTAAACTAGGTCAGTTCATGTGTGTATCTTGTGTTTTGTGTATGAGTGGAGACCACCAGTCCCACTGGTTGTCTTGGTTGAATCCGTTGGTTGTGTGTTGAAAGGTAAGGAGGGAGGTGAGGGGTGTGCTTGGATAAGGGTATGTGTAAGGGCTGGAATTGGAATTATGGGGGCGATGGATTTTTTTGGGGGAAGAAGAGGTTGTAGAGATGGCTGTGGGGTATGTACGGCTGGGGTATGAGAGGATGGGGTAGGTCGACTCGAGGGGCAGGCGCCTCCTATCTGACCCTGAGCCTCGGCCCAGCCCTCCTCAGTTCCTCCGTGCGTTTTGTATTGAATAGAGTGTTATGGGTTTGTTGAAAGGGTGAGATCTGGGGTCGTTTTAGGTAACCTGTGTTGCATGGTGTGGATTCTGGGGTAGTCTTGAAATGGGACCAGCAGGCCCAACGGGTATTATGTTTGGTGATGTTTTCATGTGAAATGGCTATGAGCTCTTCCATTTTGGCAATTTTGTTGATTCTCAGGAACCAGTCTTTGGTTGAGGGGGCCCTGGATTTGCCCCATAGGACCGGTATGCATAGCTTGGCTGGTTCAGCCTGTGCATTGTCAGAGATTTAAAGTATGCCCGTCTGGGTAGTGTGGTATGGTGTACTAGTAGCTGCGCGGGGGAGAAGTCTAGGGTAAGAGTAGTTATCTTTGACGTTATGCTGTGGACTTCCCTCCAGAATTTTTGGATGATGGGGCAAGACCACCAAATGTGGATGTGGGAACCAGGTTCGGATTTGCATCTCCAGCATAAGTTTGATGTTGTGGGCGTGTATTTGTTGATGAGAGTTGGAACTCTGTACCAGCGGTTAAGGATCCTGTATCCATTTTCTTGGGTTGATACATTTATCGAGCCCTTGAGAGTGTTTTTGAAAATCTGCTCCCATTGGTCATCTGTGATAGTGATTGAGAGTTCTTTCTCCCAGTAATGGCAGTTTTTGTGTTTCCTGGGGTGGTTAGCAAAAAGTAGCGAGTAGATGGTGGAGATTAGATGTCTTTGTGGTGTGAGTTCAGAACATAATGCTTCTATGGGGGTAAGAGGTCTGGACCAGAGTGACTTGTGTTTTGGGTCAGAGAGAAAATGTTGTATTTGCGAGTACGTCCATAAAGGGAATTTCTGGTCTATCATTTGTGATGCTAGTTTTTCACAGGTTAGGAGAGTGCTTCCTTGGAAGAAATTTTTAGCGGCCAAATGGTGGAGAGGACGTGCTTGGACATCCCGGGGGAAAGTCGGGATTGGCTTGGAGTGGGGTCATGGGGCCTGGTATTGTTGAGAGCTGTGGTTTGAGGCATGTTTTATGGAAGCAGCGTAAGGTGGATCCTACAAGTATATGTTTGGACGCTGTGTTTGGAATGTGTTTGGGGGATAGCCAGGGTGTCGTGGCTAGAGGGGTATCTGCCAGATGATATTCTAATTCTACCCACTGTTTTGTGGATGCGTGAATATTCAAGTCTACTATTCTGGTAAGTAGACAGGCTCTGTAATAATTATATAGGTTGGGGAGCCCTATGCCCCCTTTAGATTTGGGTGCGACTAAGAGCTCAAATTTTATACGCGGGCGTTTATTGTGCCAAAGGAATTTTGAGCATGGGGTTTTGAATATGTTGAAGAAAGTGGGAGGTAAATGGATTGGTATGGCCTGCATTACATATAGTAGTCTTGTTAAGATGTTCATTTTTAAGATTGCAGCTCTTCCGAACCATGAGAATGAGGGGTTATCCCATTTTTGTAAGTCTTGTTTGATGGCGTGCAGGATTGGGGGAAAATGTAAGGCTTATAGGTCAGTGAGGTGAGTTGGGAGTTGAATTCCTAGATACGTTATCGCTTTGTTTTTCCCAAAGGGGAAATTGTTTTGGCATAGGGTCACTGTTTCTGTGGGTAGAGAAACATTTAGAGCATATGATTTATCAAAATTTATTTTGAGGTTGGAGATGGTCTGAAAGTCTCTAAAGTCTTTCAGAAGGTTTGGAAGTGTGATATGGGGTTCTGAGAGGGAGAGAAGTTTGTCGTCAGCAAAAGCTGTGACTTTGAATTCATGTTTCGGGGTTGATATTTCTTTGATATTGGGGTTACTTCAGAGGCGGTTGAGAAGTGGTTCCAGTGTGAGTACATAGATGAGTTTGCAGAGAGAGACCTCCCTTGCGTCTCCCACTCCTGGTTCCTTGGTAGGGTGACAGGAGACCCAGGAGTGAGGAGGAGCACGGGTGCCTGGCAGGATCAACAGACCGGTGGAGCGACACAGGGTCGACTCAGCGGACAAGGTGGGTGAACTGGATAGCAGGGTAGACTGGATAGCAGAGCAGGCTGGATCTGGACAGGTAAGCTGGTTCAGCAAGCAGACAGGATAGCAGAGCAGGACTTCAGAACAGACTGGATCAACACAGGTAATCTGGTTCAGCACAGGAAACAGGACTTCAGAACAGACTGGATCAACACAGGTAAACTGGTTCAGCACAGGAAACAGGACTTCAGAACAGACTGGATCAATACAGGTGATCTGGTTCAGCACAGGAAACAGGACTTCAGAACAGACTGGTTCAACACAGGTAATCTGGTTCAGCACAGGAAACAGGATTTCAGAACAGACTGGATCAATACAGGTGATCTGATTCAGCACAGGAAACAGGACTTCAGAACAGACTGGATCAATACAGGTAATCTGGGTCATCAGAACAGGCCGGGTCAGGAATCAGGCTGACAGCAAAGTCCAAGGGGATAAAGCAGAAGAGTGGTCACAAGCAAGCCAAGGTCGGGTGCAGGCAGGTAGCTGGAGAGTCATAGGCAGGCCGGGTCAAACAGGACGGAGATATCAGGAACAGGTTACAGTCACCACAACGCTGTAGAGCAGACAGCAGGGACCGTCTGCTCAGGCCGGGTTTAAATAGGCTACCTGGCGCCAACAAGAGCGCGCACCTGTCTCCCTGTGCGCGCGCCCGTGCGCGGCCGCACGCGTACACGCGCACCGGCGCGCATGCGCAGTGGCGCCTGTGGGCCAGGACGGCCGGGATTCAGGTTTCTGGCAGGATCTTCATGACAAAGCCCTTCTGTTTCGATGAGTTTAGATAAGAATGAATGTTGATGGCCTTAATGGTATTATCTCTGGCTTCTCGGCCAGGGATGAAGCCAACTTGATCTGTCAAGATAAGCTGTGGAATGAGTGGGAGGAGGCGATTGGATAGGATTTTGGCAAGGATTTTGGTGTCTATGTTGAGGGAGATTGGGCGGTAGTTGGATATCAAGGTGTGGTCCTTCCCTTCTTTTGGTAGTACAGTTATGTGGGCTTCTAAGAGGCGATGTGAGGGGGGGGGGGGTTTGAGGTGATGGAGTTGAAGGCAGTTAAAAGAGGGGTGTTGAGAGTGTTTTGGAATGTTTTATAGTATACTGCAGTGAAGCCATCTGGGCAGACAAAACATTTTTTTCCCTTAGTTTTTAATATAGTTCTCCTTTAGAGAGTTTCCCTGACTTCCTGTTTTGCTAATATTTTAAAACCATCCACAAATACACCCTGAAATGGGCTCACCAAACAACTTGTATATTTTGTGACACAGACATTTCTCTCCCCATTTTCTGTATTTAAATTGTTCTTGCAATTAGGGTGGTTTGTTGTGAGCCCAAATTTCAGGGTATATTGTGGATGGTTTGATTATGTGTAGCCGGGGGTGCCATACCATCAGTTTTAAAAAAAATTTAGAGCCTAGAGAAAAATAATTTTTTCCTGGTAAAATAGAACTAATTGGCTCCAAAAATCAGCCCAAAAAAAACTATAGCCCAAAAAAATGTAACTACTGAAATGGGTGCTAAAAAACTAAGATGCCAAACTGCTAAAATGGGACTAAATGACTACTGAAATAAATACAAAAACACCAAAATGATGAAAAAGACTGATTAACTACAGAAAAAAAAGTGCAAAGAAAACTAAGCAGCCAAATTTCTGTAATACGACTAGCAAAATAAGTAATTGCAAAGCATTAAAAATCCTAGCTGTTGAAATATAACAAATTAACTATTAACATAAATATAAAAAAAAACACTAAGAACAAAGCCGCTGAGCTAAGACTAATTGGCTTTTGAAATAGGTGCTAAAAACATTTGGAAACTATGCTGCTGAAACAAGATTTCATGGTGTTATTTTCATAGGTGTTATGGTGAGAAACAAGGATTTATTGAATTGATCAAAGCACTTTGGATTTAACTCCATTCAATGTTTTTTTCTTTTTAAGTTTGCAGTTGGGTAGAGTTGAGATTTGTGTAAGGTTTTGATTTATGTCTCCCATTAGAGATATTTTACTTCAATTTCTGTCAATATGATTGTCTGTGATTGTCATTGGGAAGGAATGCTAATTTTTTTTAAATACAGTAACTTTTTTATTGTTTTTTATATATATATACAAATAAACAATAAACTACATTTGTACAACCCAGATACAGATACTAACAGATATATATATATATCGATAAAAAAAATGCAAGAGAGCTTGCTATTCCACATATAAAAAGATACTTTGGGGCGTGGCTTGGTGCCGAAGAGGAATGGACGCTTGATCTCCCCGCTCTGTCCCACGGAGGTCCTGCTAGCTGTATAGCGGAGCCAGCGATACACCAGCATGGTGAAGCTGAAGGACAAACCGCCCCAGTCTCGGTCCCGATCCCCGAGGGGACCCGATCCGCACTCCGGACGCAGCATTCCGGAGCTGTTTAGGACCCAGGTACGCGCCTCCAGCCGCAGCCCGACTGCCAGGAGAAGCTCTCAGAACATGGAGAGCTCTCCCTCCCCATCACCACAACCCTTAAACATCAGCGACCTCCAAGCAATGGCAGCAGATATTAAAAGCTCCTTTACTAATGCCATTACTGACCTAAGGAGAGATCTGCAGAGGATGAGCACACGGATGGATGAGCTGGAGGACACAGCAACCCGCCATGACACCTCTATCCAGCAGCTGCAGCACACCTCCCAGGCCTACAACTCCCAGCTTAGAGACCTTAACAGTTACATGGAGGATTTGGATAACCACGGACGCAGACATAACCTACGGGTAAGAGGTGTACCTGAATCCGTAGATCAGAGCCAAATAATGTCAGCCACAATCCAGATTTTCAATGATGTCCTTGGCAGACCCCCTGAGACCCCAATAGAGTGTGAACGGCTGCACAGGGCTCTCAAACCCCGAGGTAGAGATACAGACCCTCCTAGGGACATCGTGTGCTGCCTAGTGAACTTCAGACTTAAGGAGGATATTTTGCGGAAAGCTAGAGACCGACGCAGCCTGCTATTTCAAGGTACAGAGATCAAAATATTTCAAGATTTGTCTCCGATAACCCTGCAAAATAGGAGAGACCTTCGCCCCATGCTTGACATACTACGTCGCAAAGGAATCCAGTATCGCTGGAAGTTCCCATTTTGCCTCTCAGCCTCAGTAGCAGGACGCACGGCTAATCTCAGAGTACCGGAAGACCTCAGGGGGTTCTGCAACACGCTACAAATACCACTCGTTGAGCTGCCGGACTGGTACAGAGCATATCGCACCCCTCATCTCCAGAGAACCAACTCCATGGACGCTATTCCGGTAAGAGATGAATTCCAAATTAGGAGACGCAGGTCGTCGTCCCCGAGACCAATTCCACAGAGGGATCAGAGGGACAGAGACCGCCAGAGCCCAACAGCCTCTCCAGCCCACAGGCGGAGCAGGCCTGACGAACCCTAAGTCTAATCCACACAGGATACACTGAGGGCATCTTCTTATTTTGAAGCCGCCACTTGTCTTACTCCCCATACTTCCAAATGCTGCACTGTAACCGATGGGATCAGGTGCCCCACTTCAGGAATGCTCTAACATGCCTTGCCAGATATAATACCTGACCCCCCTGCCCATGACACAAGCTGTCACAACGCCTTTCTCTGTGTCGAGGACATGGTTGAGTGATATCCAGATACACCCTCAGCCACCCTAACCCAGCAACGGAGCTAAGGACTGATGGTCTGAGGACCCACCTACACAGACAACTGCAACCCTGCACACCATATGCATACGGCACACCTTCGCACGCAAGGTACGAAGCAAGCAGAAGAGGACAACAGCATGGACTCAGGGTCTTTTCTGAACTCCAGCTTTACCCCTATTGCCCCTTCGCTCCAGACCCTGCCTACAGAAGCCGAACTACAGCAGACTCTTGACAAATCGGCCTAGACGCTTTCCAGATGTGCTTGATTTTTCCTATACCCTTCAGATTCCTTCTTCCCCCATAACCCTACCCCACTCCCGTCCCCCCCCTCCCCTTCTCTCCCCCCCTCTCTCTTCTCTTCCCCCTCTTCCCCTTCCCCTAACCAGGTTCTATTTATAGGTAACTGAAGTAACGCCGCTGCCAAGGACTGGGGGCACGCGCTGGGTGTATATGGATATATGATCTCCAGATATGTAGAATGCTTTTTTTTTTTTTTTATCTATGCTCATCCTCTTCTGTACCCATGTAATCCCATCCCAAAAACTCCCCCTACTTGTTTTACATGGACACAGAAGGGCTAGCTATACATGGTGTGGGATCCCCCACATTAACACCCTCTACAACGTATGAGGGGTAGGTGCCTAAACCCCCTCAGTATGCAAACCTCACGTAGCATAGAACTGTGCTAACAATTGCTCCTCCCCAGGACCATATCAGGGAATCATGTCCTTAGAGGGTAATGCACGCAATTCTCCCTAGTGAACTTTACCCCCTTTACATTGGCATCTGCAGATAGGCGGTATTTTCCACAGTACCACACTGTCCTACCACCTAAGCCCCCCCACAAAGGCAAACCCACAGGTACTCGCCTTTTCGGCTCCCTATCCCACTCCCTCAAAAAGCAAACGCCTTCATAACCCACAATAGACAAAGCTATATAGAGGCAATCTCTCTTTATTCACACAGACATTGTCAACACCTGGGGTGAAATAACAATAACAATAGCCTTGCTAATGCAGGATTGAATATAACACTTTAGCAACTGTGACCTGTAATTGCATGCTTCTCTATTGTTGTTGGCTTAATCGTTTCTCTTTTGTTGTTCATCCAGTTTGTTCATGCACCTGTAAGATAGGGTCTCCCATCCTATTCAAGCATAGTTCAGATTTTGTTATTCTGAAAGTTCTATTAACTGTTAAAGCTGTCAAGATACAAAGAGGTCTTATAACCACCCATCAACCAGACTTGACGCTTACTGTTGTTTTTCTCCCCTTCTTTCACCTACAAGCAGGTACCCTCTCCATTTACACAACGACATCTGACGACCTCCAGAAGGACTAGACTTCCACAGACAAAGACTCGGACACCTTCCACCTCCTCGCCCAACGGGATATTGACTACCGCCGTTGACCCTCACCGGACCTCACTCCCCATAACAGGGTAAGGTAGCGGGGCTACTCATACCTCCGGTACACTCACCCTTTCTCCAACAACCTCTCCCCCCACCTCTCGTATTCCCCTCCCAACCAGTCCCCCACCCTCTCGTCCTCCCGACCCGCTCCTCCCCTCTACCCCCCTCTACCCCCCCTCCCCTGATCTCCACCGCAGCTCTCAATTAAACGACCGGACCTACCCCAAATCCCGCACTCTCCAAAGGATCTCTCTCTCTTACGACAACCAGAGGCACACCGCAGAACACGCTTACCATGACACCTGTACAGCTCCCCACAACCATGACCACCCCAAGCTCTACCTCGCACCCCACTACTCTGAAGGTAGTTTCCCAAAACGTAAAGGGACTTAATATCCCAGAGAAGCGAAGCCAAATTCTCAGTATGATGTCCACCCTTAAAGCAGAAGTGGTGTTCCTGCAAGAAACCCACTTCTGTTCAAATAATATACCCAAACTCACGAACCACAAATACCCTACCTTCTTCCACGCCACTAACCCGCTAGCAAAGACAAAGGGGGTCTCGATCTTGCTCTCTAAAAATCTTAACTGGCAACTGATAGACTCCATAACAGACCCAGAAGGCCGCTACATATTATTGAAAGGCACCATTCACAACCATTTAGTTACCCTGGCCAATATTTATAGCCCCAACACTGCTCAGGTCGGCTTTTTCCGATCAATCGCATCCACACTCGCAGGCTTCCAATCGGGAATCACTATACTTGGAGGAGACTTCAACGTGACACTACAACCCCTTTTAGACTCCTCATCTGGGACATCAACTCTGCCCTACAGGGCTCTAAAGCAAATTAACACACAGCTACATGACCTCCTCCTCCATGATACATGGCGCACCCTCCACCCCGACGTAAAGGACTACACGTTCTTCTCCATACCCCATACCAAATATTCCAGACTTGACTACCTCTTTCTTACCCAAAAGGATCTCCCCCTCTTGAAATCCGCAACAATTGAACCACTAATACACTCTGACATCACCCCATTACTCTCACATTGACCTTCCCTGAAAGAAAATCGCACACAAAAATCTGGCGCCTAGACGCATCGCTTCTTACATCTGAATGTGACACTAACATTATTCATTCCAGCCTACGCAACTATTTCCAGGAAAATAATAACCCTGAGACGTCTCCGATAACCATTTGGGAAGCTCACAAATGTGTTATCCGGGGGAAATTCTTAACACTCTCAGCCAATAGGAAAAAAATTCAGCAGGCAACACTTACGGAACTGACTACCAAAATAAAGACACTTGAACTAGCCCACAAACACTCGCAAGCGCAAGACACCTTCCAGGAACTCACACATACCAGGAAAATGCTCCAAGACATACTTGACCGCAAAACACGACGCAAATTCATACTAAGCCAAAAGCTATTTTATGAGCATGGAAATAAGTGTAGCAGATTGCTAGCCAGAGCCATTCAAACTAAGAAAGCTACTACAAATATCCACACAATCAAAGACTCCTCAGGCAAATCTAACACGGCCCCGGCAGAAATAGCTTCGCAGTTCGAACAATTCTACTTAAACTTGTACAACTTGCCACACCAAGCAGAAACACCCGAAGGCCAAAACAAAAGAAAAACTCTTATCACAGACTTTCTTAAGAAATAAAGCCCCAAATCTATCACACCTGACGAAGCCCGGGAACCCTATATCTGAGAATGAGTTTAAGAGGGCGATCAAACAACTAAAAACGGGCAAAAGCCCTGGCCCTGATGGCTTCTCCGCACCTTATTTTAAGACTTTTTCTGATACCCTCTCAACCCCATTCTTAAAGGCTTTCAACTCCCTCACCTCAACATCTATACCCTTCCATAGGCTATTGGAAGCCCATATTACGGTCATTCCCAAAGAAGGGAAAGATCCCACTTCAGTCGCAAATTACAGACCGATATCTCTACTCAATGTAGACCTGAAATTATTTGCCAAAATCCTAGCCAACCATCTCCTTCCCCTCATCCCCTCATTAATAGGGAAAGATCAAGTAGGTTTTGTTCCTGGCAGAGAAGCCAGGGACAACACTATAAAAGCAATTAATGTACATCATTGGTTAACCACTTAGCAACAAAAAGGCTTTTTCCTGTCGTTGGACGCGGAGAAGGCGTTTGACAGGTTGGCA
This sequence comes from Lithobates sylvaticus, assembly GCA_028564925.1. Lineage (NCBI taxonomy): Eukaryota > Metazoa > Chordata > Amphibia > Anura > Ranidae > Lithobates > Lithobates sylvaticus. The sequence goes on along the minus strand of CM053036.1, from coordinate 143,996,369 downwards.
TGGGATTACCTAGGGGCCGTTCTACGCCACATAGGACTCAATAACCAAATGTTCAATTTCATTATGTCCTTATACACCACACCAACAGCTAAAGTCAGAGTAAACGGCCACCTGTCAGACGCCTTCTCCATCCGCAACGGCACGAGACAGGGATGCCCCCTGTCTCCAATCCTCTTCGTCCTAACGCTAGAACCCCTCCTCCGTAGTCTACGTTCTAACGAAAACATAAAAGGCATACCCATAGCTGGACATACTTACAAATTGGCAGCCTTTGCCGACAACATACTATTATTTCTAAGAGACCCCATAACCACAATCCCAAACCTCCTTAGGGAATTTGACCATTTCCAACATCTGTCTAACTTAAAAATAAACTTCTCTAAATCTCATGCTCTTAACATATCACTCCCGGCTGACCTAGTCACCCACTGCCAAAACAACTTCCCATTTGTATGGAAACAAGATACTATTACCTACCTGGGAATTCAGCTTCCTGCCCACCTGCCAGACCTATATACAAAAAACTTTCTACCAACGATTCGCACCATCACAGAAGACCTGAGTAAATGGAATAAACCCCAATTCTCTTGGTTCGGACGTGCGGCCATTTTAAAAATGAACGTACTCCCCCGTATTTTGTACCTGCTCCAAACTATACCCATTAAACTACCTGCAGCGTTTTTCCAGTCTATCACACAACTGACACTAAAATTCCTATGGAAACATAATCGCCCAAGGATAAGCTTTGCCCAACTTACAAAACCCAAATCTAAAGGGGGAATTGGCCTCCCAGACATCCGAAACTATTCACGGGCCTGCCATTTGGGGAGAATTGTAGATTGGTCGGTCCACATGGAGACGAAAGACTGGGTGGGATTAGAAGACTCCCTCTCACCCATACCGATTAAATCAACCCCTTGGATCCTCCCCTCCCACATTCCTAGACCCTTTAAAGCGCACCCCCTTATTAATGCCACGCTGACTACCTTCAGAGAAATAGGTAAATACTGCCCGCTTTCCTCAAATCCGGGCCCCCTCACACCCATTCAACATTACCCTGCATTTCCCCCAGGGATGTCCACCCAATTTCTGACGGACTCCTGGGCACACAAAGTCATGCAAGCACGCCACTTCTTCCGAAATGGGAACTTCATTGACCGTACCTCACTCCCAATCCTGCCGGATTCCGATCCGGTTCCACACTGGACGTACTTCCAGATCCGCCACTACCTCAGATCAATAAACCAGAACGTCTCTGTTTCTCGTGCATTGACCCCATTCGAAAAACCTTTGCTCCCAATCCACACCTCAACAACACATAATTTCTACCACCCATTCTATGCTTTTTGACGCAATCTCCCCTAAAGATGGGAAGGCCTGCCAGGCGTGGGAAAGGGAACTGCAAATAGACCTCTCCGACGAAGAATGGGAACGCATTTTCACAATAGCACACAAAGGCTCACTAAATGTTATGACACAAGAAAACAATTACAAGACGTTATCAAGGTGGTACCGAACACCCGACCTACTGCACAGATTTAACACAGAAACATCAGACAAATGTTGGAGGTGCTCGAACGAAAAAGGAACCCTCCTACACATATGGTGGACATGCCCGACAATACAAACCTTCTGGACACAAGTGCACGATATCACTTCCCAGGTGACGACTTACTCTATAGAGCTTTCGCCAGCTCGGCTCATTCTCCATCACTCCCCTGTCCCAGCTAGCACATATAAGAAATCTCTAGGAATACACATGATCAATGCAGCCAAAATGTGCATTCCAGCTCACTGGGGTTCACCCCACGCTCCCACTATATCTGAGTGGCTTACAAGAGTGGGGAGAGTAGCCGAGCTGGAGGAGCTTATCCACATAGCCCGAGACACCCCAGGCAAATTCTACCATATGTGGGCTTGCTGGAGCCACTTCTGTACTACAGAAAAATATAAGTCCCTCATGCACCCGATCCGACCTGATCCTCCTAACAGGACACAAAATGCCTCTAACACACCACCCTAGAAGACTACATCATTGATTTGATACATACAATGCCATACCCCCTCCAGAGAGAGACCCAGAAAGGGAACCTCATCACAAACAGGGACGATTTTTTTTATTTATTTATTTATTTATTTTTTTCAAGTCCCTCACTACCCTCAGAGCTCGGTGGAGATCAGGGAGGAGACTCTCTCGGACTATCCTCCCCCCTCACCCTTCAATGCTTTCCTTCCCAAACCTCCCCCCCTCACCCCCACCTCCCGAGATTACATGACCCCCTCAACCCCCTCCCTCACCCACCCCCAAGACTAACTCGACTCAGGTGTTTGCCTATCCCCCCCTTGCTCCACGCACCCTACAGGACAGATGACAACACAGTACACTGGGCCTCACCCTTTTACAAAGATGCAGCGTATCACGACGAGACTTGACGGAAGACACGGGTTATTAAGCAAGATCCTCTAACTAAAGCTACAGGCAGAAAATATACCCTAGTCAGCTATGCAACATTATGATGTTACTAGTATAGTTCACTGCTGAGGCCACAGGCCATTTGTCATTTATATCTGTCAAACTGATCGCATAGGAGTAAGGCGATGCCATTGCATCACGGTTCACACTGTTGTAACACCTATTGTATATGTTAAACTTTGTTTAAACATGCTGTTCTCAATAAAAAATTTCATGGAAAAAAAATAAAAAGATACTTTTTAGCCTTTTTTGGCTGGATGGAAATATCGGAGTCTGACCCTATACAGGGCCTGTTGTTGCCGTTATGTAGAGAATATTCCCTTGTCTCCTTATTGGAGACAGGACATTTGTGAATAGCAAAAGGGTTCTTAAAGGGTAAATTATTTGATAAAGTATGGCAAGAAATGAAAAACATCACCAATATAAAGGCTATCACATGCCCTACTTCAATATGGGAAAACACAAATTATGAGGAATTGGGAAAACTGGAAGGATTCGATCTATGGCAAAAACAAGGGTTAAGGTACCTGATGCAAATATTTCAGAAGGATAGTTTAAAATCCTTCACTCAAATAATGGAAGAATATGAAATCCCAACGGATAGTTTTTTTCAATACCTTCAGCTCAGACATGCTATAAAAGCACAGGCCCGCTCTTGTGAATTAAAATTAAATAAGTCAACAATAATCTCGTTACTAGATTCTAAGGTACATAAACGAGGACTTATATCATGACTATATGGGGTATTGTATAATAAATTTCAAGATTCAGTAGTTATACCATCAAGGGCTCAATGGGCATGTGACTTGGGACCAATATCAGATGATCAATGGCCAATGCCCTTATCTACAGTTCTTAACTTATCACAATTATTAATTTTACATAGGGTGTATCACACTCCTGAGAAATGATTTAAATGGAAATTAAGGGATTCTTCCATCTGTCCTCGATGTAAGGGTGGACCCGCAAATCTTATTCATATGTTATAGAAATGTCCCAAACTCCACCAGTACTGGTGGGGGGTAATTGAGACTATTAATAGCTTGTTAGGAAAAAAAAAGGCCATTAGATCCGGGTTTATGCTTGTTAAACATGATAGAAGAATTTTGGATCCCGGATGGTGTTTATATCACAATATTAAAAAGTCTGTTTCAGGCACGTAAGTTAATAGCTCAAAAATGGATCTCAATATACCCCCCCCCCCCCCCCAACAGTGGAGGAGTGGAGAACACAAACTAGGGAAAGCCTGTTAAAAGAGAAATATTTTTTTTGCATCAAGGTTGTTCATGGAAGTTTAAGGCTATTTGGAGAAGTTGGTTGGTCGATTTTTCCCCAAATGTATCAGTCACCTTTTCCAACATGTCTTCCGTTGGTTCGAGCATCAGGCATTGTAATTCCTCCCAGAGGGCCAAACAGGTTTCCTGGGTCACTTTTACCACCGTGCTCAGACTCATCAGAAAGTAATGGTGTAGGGATGTAAATGTTTGTGGCCTAAAAAAACTGACCATAAAAAAATTACCATGAGAAAATATTAAAAAAGGTAATTTAAACAAATATTTAAATAATTGTTATGGGGAAAAACAGTATAATTTCTGTAAAAAAATAAAATAAAAATTGTGAGATAACACAAAAAACAAAACAAAAAAAAGGATAACAAAATTATTGAAAAAATATTGAAATAAACTTAAAAAAATTAAAATAAATACATGTGACTTTCACATAATTATATACAGTACTTGAGTGTCACCAGAAGACATTCCAAAGGTGACACATTTATTCTCATCTGGGTGTCAATGCAAGTTAGACAGGGTCACAGACTCTCCAGAAGATCATCAAAGGTGCCTACAGAAAAAAGTTGAAGAAGTTGTCAGGATAATTCAACAACTTAACATATAAATTAGCAAAATATCTCAAAGATATGTGCTGAGCCATCAACAGATGAGTCCAGTGCCAACAAGCTCTGGTTCTCTCGTGCAATCCTCTCCATCTTCTGATCCTCCACAATAGCATCAGCAGGAGTATTTCCTCAATCATAATCATAACGTAATCCATAGTGAAAACAGCCAGGAAAGACAGCTCCTTGATAAAGACAATGCTCTTTCTGCTCTCACGAAACACTCCGAAAATTAATTAACTCTTTTAACAATGCATTGTGGGAATTTGGGAATGTAGATTTTGTTACTTGACAAAAACGCCTATGTATGCTGTAGGGATGAGTCGAACACCCCCGGGTTCGGTTCGCACCAGAACCCGCGAACGGACCTAAAGTCCGTGCGAACATAAGAACCCTATTAGTTACAATGGATGCGAACGTTCAAAATCAAAAGTGCTAATTTTAAAGGCTAATATGCATGTTATTGTCATAAAAAGTGTTTGGGGACCTGGGTCCTGCCCCAGGGGACATGTATCAATGCAATTTTTTTTTTTTTTAAAACGGCCGTTTTTTCAGGAGCAGTGATTTTAATAATGCTTAAAGTGAAACAATAAAAGTGTAATATTCCTTTAAATTTCGTACCTGGGGGGTGTCTATAGTATGCCTGTGAAGGGGCGCATGTTTCCTGTGCTTAGAACTGTCCCTGCACAAAGTGTCATTTTTGCAGGAAAAAAAGCTATTTAAAATCACTCGCGGCTAATGAATTGTCGGCTCCCGTAATACAGAGAACAGTCATTCATTAAAAGTCATTGATAAAAAAAAGTAATTGATGCCCTCAACATTGGGAGGGTGCTTTGGGGTCCCCCCAAAGCACCTTGTCCCCATGTTGATGAGGACAAGGGCCTCATCCCCACAACCCTGGCCATTGGTTGTGGGGGTCTGCGGGCGGGGGGCTTATCAGAATCTGGAAGCCCTCTTTAACAAGGGGACCCCCAGATCCTGCCCCCCCCCCCATGTGTGAAATGGTAAGGTGGTACAAAAGTACCCCTACCATTTCACCAAAAAAGTGTAAAAAATGGTAAAAATGACAGGAGACGGTCTTTGACAATTCCTTTATTAAAATCTTCTTTCTTCTGGTCTTCCTTCTTCCTTTCTTCATCCTTCGGTTTCTTCATCTTCTCCTTCCGGCATCTTCTTCTTCCATCATCTTCTTCCTCCGATCCGCTTCTTCTTGCTCTGGTCTTCTCGTCCGGCATCTTCTTCCATGGCGTTGGTGTCTCTTCTGGGCCGCTCCGCGCAATGGGAGGCTCCCGCTGTGTGAGGCTTCTCTGCGTCATAGGGAAAGCCATAGGGAATTCCCCATGACGTCCTCGTGCGTCAAAGGGGGCAGGGTTACCAGGTGGCCCCGCCCTCTGTTATAAAAGACCTGTCAGGCGCAGCGAAGCCTCACACAGCGGGAGCCTCCCATTGCGCGGAGCGGCCCAGAAGAGACACCGACGCCGTGGAAGAAGATGCCGGACGAGAAGACTAGAGCAAGAAGAAGCGGATCGGAGGAAGAAGAAGATGGAAGAAGATGCCGGAAGGAGAAGATGAAGAAACCGAAGGATGAAGAAAGGAAGAAGGAAGACCAGAAGAAAGAAGATTTTAATAAAGGAATTGTCAAAGACAGTCTCCTGTCTTTTTTACAATTTTTGACACTTTTTTGGTGAAATGGTAGGGGTACCCCCTTACCATTTCACACAGGGGGGTGCCGGGATCTGGGGGTCCCCTTGTTAAAGGGGGCTTCCAGATTCCGATAAGCCCCCCGCCCGCAGACCCCCACAACCAATGGCCAGGGTTGTGGGGAAGAGGCCCTTGTCCTCATCTTTTCCTGCGGCCTGCCAGGTTGCGTGCTCGGATAAGGGTCTGGTATGGATTTTGAGGGGGACCCCACGCCATTTTTTTTTTTTGGCCGGGGTTCCCCTTAAAATCCATCCCAGACCTCAAGGGCCTGGTATGGATTATGAGGGGGACCCCACGCCATTTTTTTATTTTATTTTTTTGGCCGGGGTTCCCCTTAAAATCCATAGCAGACCTGAAGGGCCTGGTAATTGAATTTGGGGGGACGCATTTTTTTTTTTTTTATCAATGACTAGGGTTGAGCGAACCCGAACTGTAAAGTTCGGGTCCGTACCGGACTTTTGGGTGTTCGGGACCCGGACCCGAACCCGAACTATTGGCTGTAAGTTCAGGTTCGGGTAAGGTGTTCGGCGATGTATTGGCCCCCCTTTTTAACAGCTGCAGGGCAGCCAATCGACGCTAGTTTCACTAGTGTGCCCTTAGAAGCCATCACAACCATGCCTACTAATGGCATGGCTGTGATTGGGCAGTGCAGCATGTGACCCAGCCTCTATATATAGTCCAGACACACAGCACACAGCGTCATTCTGCTATAGACAGGTTCCTGTGCTGCTGAGAGAGAGAGGATTTTAGGAGTTAGTGTGATAAAGTTAGTCAGTCAGTCAGTCCACATTCCTTTAATTTTCTTCTAATTAGTTAGATCAGTGAGCGATCTAGATAGCTAGAGTAGAGTAGGGAGTTTCTTTATTAAGCAAAAGAAAGAGGCAGAGAGAATTATTGAAGAGATTCCTAAATCAATTGTACCCTGGCTGGGGTGCAGTGCACAGTCTTTTAACAGTGCCATGAGGCCAGTGCCAGACAAAATATAAAAGTTTTACCTGCAAGCTCAGTGCACCATTAGGACCAACACTGCATATAGTAAGAGATACTGTGTGTATTCTGATATTGGAAAAACATTGCAAAAATTTTAAATTTTGCTGTGTTTTTTTTTTTTTTTCCAATAGCATTTTCTGCGTGTTCATACATACACGCTGTAGACACTATCCGTGTATTCTGATATTGGAAAAACATTGCAAAAAAATTGAATTTTGCTGTGTTTTTTTTTTCCCAATAGCATTTTCTGCGTGTTCATACATACAGCGTGTAGACACTATCCGTGTATTCTTATATTGGAAAAACATTGCAAAAAAATTAAATTTTGCAGTGTTTTTTTTTTCCCCAATAGCATTTTCTGCGTTTTCATAAATGCTTTAGATACTGTCCGTGTATTCTGATATTGGAAAAACATTGCAAAAATGTTTTATTTTGCTGTGTTTTTTTTTCCCAATAGCATTTTCTGCGTTTTCATACATACACGCTGTGGACACTATCCGTGTATTCTGATATTGGAAAAACATTGCAAAAAAATTTAATTTTGCTGTGTTTTTTTTTTCCCAATAGCATTTTCTGCGTTTTCATAAACGCTTTAGATACTGTCCGTGTATTCTGATATTGGAAAAACATTGCAAAAAAATTAAATTTTGCTGTGTTTTTTTTTCCCAATAGCATTTTCTGCTTTTCATAAACGCTTTAGATACTGTCCGTGTATTCTGATATTGGAAAAACATTGCAAAAAAAATTAATTTTGCAGTGCTTTTTTTCTTCCCAATAGCATTTTCTGCGTTTTCATAAACGCTTTAGACACTATCCGTGTATTCTGATATTGGAAAAACATTGCAAAAAAATGGAATTTTGCTGTGTTTTTTTTTTCCCAATAGCATTTTCTGTGTGTTCATACATACACGCTGTAGACACTATCCGTGTATTCTGATATTGGAAAAACATTGCAAAAAAATTTAATTTTGCTGTGTTTTCTTTTCCCCAATAGCATTTTCTGCGTTTTCATAAACGCTTTAGACACTATCCGTGTATTCTGATATTGGAAAAACATTGCAAAAAACTTTAATTTTGCAGTGTTTTTTTTCTTCCCAATAGCATTTTCTGCGTTTTCATAAACGCTTTAGACACTATCCGTGTATTCTGATATTGGAAAAACATTGCAAAAAAATTTAATTTTGCAGTGTTTTTTTTTTTTTTTTTCCCCAATAGCATTTTCTGCGTGTTCATAAACGCTTTAGACACTGTACGTGTATTCTGCTATAGACAAAAACACCCATTTAGGGCGAGATCATAAATTTTGAAAATATGAGGAGATCATGAAAAAGGGGATGTGGCCCGGGTCGTGGTGCTGCTGGTGGCGCTCCTGTTGCAGGGAGAGGACGTGGTCGATCTGTGTCAGCTACACGCACTAGTGAAACACCTTCCTCAGGTGAGAGTAGGCGACAGAGCCTGCAGCGGTATTTTGGCGCGCCTAATGAGGCTGTACGAATGTTGAGGCCAGAACAAGTACAGGCTATAGTAGATTGGGTTGCTGACAGTGCCTCCGGTTCCTTCACATTGTCTCCCACCCAGTCTCCTGATGAAAGTTCAGAGTTGGCACCATCAGTCTTTCACCTCACCCCCTTGCAAATCAGCCAAGCAGTCTGAGCCCCAAATCATGCAGCAGTCTCTTCTGCTTTTTGATGACTCTGTTAGCAGGGTTTCCCAGGGCCATCCACCTAGCCCTGCCCCAGAAGTGGAAGAGATTGTGTGCACCGATGCCCAACCGCTTGTGTTTCATGATGAGTACATGGGAGGACCATCGCAGCACGTCTTGGATGATGACGAAACACAGGTGCCAACTGCTGCAGCTTTCGCCATTGTGCAGACCGACAAGGAGGGCAGGGGTGAAGACTGGATGGAAGATGATGTGGAGGACGATGAGGTCCTTGACCTCACACGGAATCAACGTCATGCAGGTGACCAGTGTAGTTAGGAGGAAGAGGCGGTGGTCGCACAGAGCCACCAGCACAGCAGAAGAGGGAGCAGGGTGCAAAAGCGGAGCGTCTGTCCCCTAGACAGTACGTCTGCTACTGCCCAACGCAGCAAGGGACCGAGCACACCAAAGCCAGGTCCAAGGAGTTCCCTAGCATGGCAGTTCTTCAGACAATGTGCTGATGACAAGACACGAGTGGTTTGCACGCTGTGCATTCAGAGCCTGCGAGGCATAAACGTTCTCAACCTGAGCACAACCTGCATGACCAGGCATCTAAGTGCAAAGCACGAGATGCAGTGGAATAGACACCTCAAAAACCAAGAAAGGTCTCTGGCTCTTCCTGCTTCCTCTTCTGCTGCAGTCTCGGCCTCTTCATCCACCTCTGTAGTGACAGTGGCACCTGCCAACCCGCAAACAGAGGATCTGCCAGCAACACTACCACCTGGGTCATCAACCATCTCCACAATGTCCCATGGAAGCGTTCAGCTCTCTATTTCCCAAACACTGGAGCGGAAGAGGAAGTACCCCCCTAGCCACCCGCGATCCCTGGCCCTGAATGCCAGCATTTCAAAATTCCTCTCCTTTGAAATGCTTTCATTCCGTCTGGTGGAGACGCAGAGTTTTAAAAGGCTGATGTCTTTGGCTGTCCCACAGTACGTCGTGCCCAGCCACCACTACTTTTCCAGACGAGCTATCCCTTCCCTGCACAACCAAGTGGGGGACAAAATCAGGTGTGCACTGCGCAACGCCATCTGTGGCAAGGTCCACCTAACTACGGATGCGTGGACCAGTAAGCACGGTCAGGGAAGTTATATCTCCCTAACAGCACACTGGGTAAATGTAGTGGCGGCTGGGCCTGAGGCGGATAGCACATATGTCCTTCCACCACCGAGGATTGCAGGGCACTTCAGTTTGCCTCCTGTTGCTAACTCCTCCTACTCCGCCTCCTCATCCTCTACCGCCTCCTCATCCGGTCAGCGTAACACCTTCACCACCAACTTCAGCACAGCCAGGGCTAAATGACAGCAGGCAGTTTTAAAACTTTCCTGTTTGGGGGAAAAACCCCACACCGCGCAGGAGTTGTGGAGGGACATGGAACAACAGACCGATGAGTGGTTGGTTGTAGTGAGCCTCAAGCCCGGCCTGGTGGTGTGCGATAATGGGCGAAATCTCGTAGCAGCTCTGGGCCTTGCCGGTTTGACGCATATCCCTTGCCTGGCGCATGTGCTGAACTTGGTGGTCCAGAGGTTCCTTAAGAATTACCCCGATATGCCAGAGCTGTTGCAGAAAGTGCGGGCCGTCTGTGCGCACTTTCGGCGTTCTCACCCTGCTGCTGCTCACCTGTCAGCGCTGCAGTGTAACTTCGGCCTTCCCGCTCACCGTCTCATATGTGACGTGCACACAAGGTGGAACTCCCCCTTGCACATGCTTCCCAGACTGTGCGAGCAGCAGCAGGTGATAGTGGAGTGTCAGCTGCAGCATGCACGCGTGAGTCGCTCTGCGGAACAGCACCACTTCACCGCCAATAACTGGGCCTCCATGTGAGATCTGTGTGCCTTGTTGCGCTTTTTCGAGTACTCCACCAACATGGCCAGTGCCGATGACGCCGTTCTCAGTGTTACTATCCCAGTTCTATGCCTCCTTGAAAAAACTCTTCAGGCGATGATTGAAGAGGATGTGGCACAGGATGAGGAGGAGGAGGAGGAAGAGGGTTCATTTCCAAGGCTTTCAGGGCAGTCATTTACAAGTGGCTACGAGGGTGGGTTCCTGCACCAACAAGCGCCAGGTACACAATTTTCTGGCAGCAAGGGCACAGTTCTGGAGGATGACGAGGTGGAGGATGAGGAGGAGATGGAGGAGGAGGAACCATGTTCACAGCAGGGTGGCACCCAGACCAGCTCATGTCCATCACTGGTGCGTGGCTGGGGGGATACAGAGGACACAGACGATACGCCTCCCACAGAGGACAGCTTTTCCTTGCCTCTGGGCAGCCTGGCACACATGAGCGATTACATGCTGCAGTGTCTCCGCAACGACCGCCGAGTTGCCCACATTTTAACTGGTGCTGATTATTGGGTGGCCACCCTGCTGGATCCCCGTTACAAGGACAACGTGCCGTCCTTAATTACCTCACTGGAGCGTGATCGTAAGATGCGGGAGTACAAGCGCACGCTGGTAGACGCGCTGCTGGTGGCATTCCCACTTGGAAGCGGGGGTACGGTGGAAGCACAAGGCGAAGGCAGAGGAGGAGGAAGAGGTCGCCAACACAGCCGGGGAACCGCCAGCACCTCGGAAAGCAGGGTTAGCATGGCCGGAATGTGGAAAAGCTTTGTCAGCACGCCACAACAACCAGCACCACCAGCTGAGATGGAACGTCTTAGCAGGAGGCAGCATTTCACCAACATGGTGGAGCAGTATGTGTGCACACGCCTACACGTACTGCATGACGGGTCTGCCCCCTTCAACTTCTGGGTCTCCAAATTGGGCACATGGCCTGGGCTTGCCCTTTACGCCTTGGAGGTGCTGGCCTGCCCTGCCGCCAGTGTATTATCTGAACGTGTATTTAGCACGGCAGGGGGTGTTATCACAGACAAGCGCAGCCGCCTGTCCAGAGCCAATGTGGACAAGCTCACGTTCATTAAAATGAACCAGGCATGGATCCCACAGGACTTGGCCATACCTTGTGCAGAATAGACACATATACCGGTGTTCTGACGAAAACTGTCTTACTATCGGATAGTGTCCGGCCACTTACTGCGCAGGTGCAGTGCTTGCGCAGTACGGAGGACAAGGAGATTCACAAAATCTCCAAAGATGAACGTCGCCTGCGCAGTGAGTGCAGGTTCAAGCCCGACCATCCAAGTGGACATACGGTAGCACATAGTAACAGGGCCCCTCACGGGCTCGCTTGGCTAGGCTTCAACCTCGGATGATGTGGCTTGAACCTGGAGTCACCGCGCATCGTCTTTGGAGAGTTTCAAAATCCCCTTGTCCTACGTACTGAGCAAGCGCAGTACAGGGCGGACACTATGCGACGGGGGACAGAATTCGACACATCATTCACCACTAGCCTTACCCAGCCATTGTTGTATTTTTGAACCAGTGTTGGCTACCTCGTCCTCCTCCACCGCCGTTTCCACCTACACCGCCACATCCACCGCCACCTCAACCTCCTACTCCATTTGAATTTCGTCCTCCTAGGTCAAGATTATAATTTTTTCATTTTTTTTAATTTCCAAGTATTTTATTTTCCCACTATCTTATCCATTAAATTGAATAATTTTTTCCAGAAAGTGCGTATTCTGGGGTATTCCCACCATATGTGCGGCATCGTGCCGTTGAGTTTCTGAGGTTCTTAATCACTTCCTGTACCTCTTCTGCTGAGAAGGGGGCCTCCAGCATTTTATTTTTATTTTTTTATGTTATTTTAAGTTATTTCCCTTTGTTTGCAGATCACTTGCCATGCTCTTAACATCATTTTGTTGCCATTTGCAGCCCTCTAGCCCTTTCCATGACCTTTTTACAGCCATTTTAGTGTTCAAAAGTCCGGGTCCCATTGACTTCAATGGGGTTCGGAGTTCGGGGTCAAGTTTGGGTCAAGTTCGGTCCCGAACCCGGACTTTTTTCCGAAGTTTGGCCGAACCCGCCGAACCCGAACATCCAGGTGTCCGCTCAACTCTATCAATGACTTTTTTTTTATCAATGACTTTCAATGAATGACTGTTCTCTGTGTTACCGGAGCCGTCAATTCATTAGCCGCAAGAGATTTTAAATAGCTTTTTTTCCTGCAAAAATTACACTTTGTGCAGGGACAGTTCTAAGCACAGGAAACATGCGCCCCTTCACAGGCATACTATAGACACCCCCCAGATGTGATACTGCAATGCTGTACTAACAGCACGCATACACTAATCCCCAGAATCACAGCACATAATGTCAGCAGTCAGCAGACTGACACTGGAACACAATATACGAGGCCGCCGGCACGGCGGCCTTTTATAATGTGGGGCGTGTACTAAACCCCCTGAGCTATAATTGGCCACAGGCATCCTGCCTGTGGCCAATTATTGCTCTCCTTGCTGCTGGCTCTATGATTGGCCAAGCATGCGGGTCACAGTGCATGCTTGGCCAATCATCAGCCAGCAATGCACTGCGACTGGCGCAGTGCATTGCGGGCCGCTCTCATCACACAAATTTGATGCGAGCAGCCCAAATAGTTCTGGGCTCGCCGAGCGGGCGAACGCCCGATGTTCGATTCGAACATGGGTTAGAATCGAACACCGGGCCCATACCTAGTATGCTGATGCAGCTAAATACGCATAATTGGTATTTTGCTATGACACTTTATGTGCCAGGTTTCAAGGTATATGGATGCAACTGATAAGGGATAACTTAAAGATAGTAAACATTATTATGCATGCAGTAGCTTTCTTGAAATTACTGATCCAATGCCTGTTCATCTGGCAGTGAAAAATTATAGCTAAACGTATTTGCATTGCAACTGCCCCACTGTTGTGGGCCACTTTTTAAGTTTAATGCACTTTAGTAAGTCTAATGTGTCATAAGATATAACCAATGGTGCCCTCAGAAACTGCAGTCAATTCAGGAGTCCTAACTATGTCAGATGACAGTATTAGAACTCTTTGTTTGGCAGCAGTTTCTGAGTGCATATTTGGTTATACATTATAACAATTGAAATGGAAGTGTTACCCCACTGCTAAGAGATCCAGATACAACTTTATTCCAATAAAAGTGAGGGGGCAATCTACAAAGTAGCTAACATGTTTCAGAGGTCCAAGGGTGTCCCCTTCGTCAGGGCTTGAGTGACGAGAATGTGAATAAACTAGAAGTTAACTGGACCTTTTAATGTTATTTTTTCCAATGTAATTACAAGCACATGGCTTGTCAGCAGCTGATTTGACATCTAGTTTGACAGCTTGTGTTTATTCAACCTGGAAAAAAATAGCATTAAAGGTACAGTTAACTTCTAGTTTATTCACATTGTTGTCAATCAAGCCCTGGTGAAGGGAGCACTCTTGGGCCCTTGAAATGCATTGGCTACTTATTGGATTGTCCCCCTGAAATTTATATGAATAAAGTTGTATCTAAACCTCTTAGCAGTGGTGTAATTTAATTTTTTATTACATTACACTACAAGCCAAGGAGACCATGGAGATCCTCTGGGATATAGCAACCCCGGCAACCAGATCATTTACATCAACTTCAATACTTTACAATAGCAATACCAGTGAGATAACTCTACAGGTCCAGTGCTTTTTTCCTCTTTCCCCATCAGTACAATGCAGGATTGTGGCAATGCAAATACATTTTTCTGCCATTGTTTACCACTGACTGAACATGCATAGGATCATTTGAATTGAAGTTTTTGTTTTGTGTTTGTCAGGAGCTGGCCCTAGGTTTGGTTGCTTTGGGAGACTATACTTTGCAAAGTGTTTTTTTTTTTTTTACCTTGTCCTTGTTACTATATAAGATCAAGTATATTAGGCCACTCATCTCTAACTGGCAAAGGAATATTTTAGTCCTATGTTACAGATTTGTGCATATCTACCTAAAATTATTTTATATGGATGGATACATTGAATTTATTTGATTTTGTGGGCTTCTTATAATACAATTATGTGAACTAGATTTAGCAATTTTAACATTTAAAATAGCTTGAACTATTACAGTATCACTATTTCCAGTATGCTCAACCATCTCTGGGCAGAAGTAGTCCTTAACTCATATGGTGATAGTCACAGGGCTCAAGGCTTTCAAACCTTCTGCACCCTGGCCTCCTTCTCCCCAGGGGTTTATAGAACAACTCCCAAAAGGCTTATCTTGCAGAGGCACCTAGTTATTACTGAGCCATTTGAAACTCCTCTTCTACACTTCATAGTATGCAATCTGTATTCTGGAAAACCATGGTCTGTATAAGTTTTATGTTACAAAATGGCCTAAATGGTAACCAAAATATGTGCTTGGTATGATTTTTGACTTGACTTTAAAAACCAATTTCTTGTTCTAGTATTTTTTAGGGTGTCCAACAGAATAACAACAAACAGTTCAAGTGACTGTAGCAGCAAAGAAACATGTAAGTAACATTTCTTGCTATATAATTATTCCAGAAACGTGCAAGACATTTGTGCCATTAACATAAAACCAGACCATATATTTACCTTGAATCTCAAAGAACAAAACTCCTGTTATTTTATCTGTGAATTACCAGATGCAGAACAGAAGTCACCATCTCAAAATGTGATATTTTATCTTGCCCATCTTTTGGAGCTAAGTACTCATATTTTGTATAATGTTACCATGGTAACTCAACTTGGAAGCAAGCTATGCTCCATATGAAAGTAAAGAAAAAAAAATAGCTATTGAAAGACTTTTGACAGCTAAGGTCATGGTTGGAGCATAGAATGTTACTCAGAGACTTACCTGATCAACATGAATATTTATTAATCAAAGGGATGAGAATTATTATTCTAAGACTGAACTGGATGTCTTTTTATCTAGATGGTTTTCTTATGCATTTTGAGTTTTATGAAAATTTTCATTCTGAATGAGTTACATAACTAACAGTACATGATATATTATTATTAAGAGACATGCAAGCGTGTTGCTGTATAAATGTATACAGTTCCCAGCCCACTTGCTCTACATTCTACTGATGTCGTGATTATAAGGAAAAACCTCTGTGGTATAAGTGGCCCATTCTTTATAATCAATACTGGTTCTTGAACATCCTAAATTCCAAAGCTTGGAGAGGATACCTGTTGCAGAGGACTACAGCCATCCGTTTAAACTAAACCTGTAAGGATAGAAATATGGGAGCTGTCATGTCTAACTTGCTTTCTAAGCTTTAAAGTGTGGTGTCTGCTCACGCAGCAATTTAAAGTGGTTGCAAAGGCTCACGTTTTTTTTTTTACCTTCATGCATTCTGTGTATGTAAAAAAAACTTTTGTGTAAAGAAGCCCCCCCCAATACTTACCTGAGCACCATCTCGATCCAGTGATGTTCACGAGAGCAATGGCTCTCCTGGGTCTTTCCCTCCTCATCAGCTGAGACACAGAGCAGTGGCTTGTGATCAAGCCTGCTCAGGTGCCCCCATAGCAAGCTGCTTGCTATGGGGGTATTTGGCAGGAGTGAGAAGCCAGTAGCACTGGCAGGGGACATGAGAAGAGGAGGGTCAGAGCTGCTCTGTGCAAAACCACTGCACAGAGCAGGTAAGTATAACATGTTTGTTATTTAAAAAAATTGCCTTTAACCTCTTCCTGCCCGGCCTTTTGTAATATGCTAGCTGGGTAGAAGCCCTGTTATTCTGGGAGGAGGTCATATGACATTCTCCCAGGATAGTGCATTCCCCACGGGCTGTGCTTCGGCACAATCTGACACCCACTGTGTTTACTGGACACAGCTGATGACAGATCACTGTACTGGCCCTCTGCCTGTACCAGATGATCACTGTGGCCAATCACAGCAGATCACATGACAATTGTACAGAATGATTGCTTTGATTCATGCCATTTATTGTGTACTATTGTGATAAGCGCTGTGATTGGTCACAATAACCACATGGTAAAGACAGAGCAAATCCCAGCCCATCTGTACCACATGATTAGCTTTGGCCAATCACAACTAATCATGATAGTAAACATTGAATGAATAATTTTCATTCATAAAAAAATGGTTGTTTATAATTGTAAAATTCACAGTTATAAGCAATCATAGTGCATAAAAAAATAGAAATCCTGATCACCTCCCCAGACTAGTACAATGTTACTATAGTAATATTGGGGGTTATTTACTAAAGGCAAATCCACTTTGCACTACAAGTGCACTTGGAAGTGCAGTCGCTGTAGATCCGAAGGGGACATGTAAGGAAAATAAAAAACAGTATATTAGCTTGCACATGATTGGATGATAAAATCAGCAGAGCTTCCCCTCATTTCAGATTTACTCCTCAGATTTAAAGCGACTGCACTTTCAAGTGCACTTTCAAGTGCACTTTCAAATGCACTTGCAGTGCACTTGTAGTGCAAAGTGAATTTGCCTTTCGTAAATAACCCCCATTGCATTGCTCTGGCCACTGTATGTAATAAAATAAAATAAAATTATAACAAAATTGAAAAGAAAATATTATTATTACAAGTACAAGTTAATCCAGATCAAACAGATGATCAAACATTAAAAGACATCAGGTGTCTAATATTGTATGATGTGACCAACATAACAGAAAAGAAAATACAACAGTACATATACATATAAAATGACACTAGTACTCTCCAGTGGATGGTAATCCCTGGTACCCGACGTGTTTCCCGTTTAACACCTTTGTCAGGGGTAGAGAGTAGAGATAAGTACGATCAAAAATAATTTAGCTCTAAAACGATAATAAAAATACATATCAGAAAGAACAGCAAATAAAACATGGCATATGTGCAATAATCAGCAGATTTACTTATACCAACGGGCTGATCTACAGATTACATACCAATCAGAGTGGCTCCATGTCGAGAGCAAGTGAGGCAACTATAAGGATGGGGATGCAGATAAACGCCAGCTTATGGTCAATGTAAGTATAGAACACTAAATTCCCAGATCTGTTAAATACCAGATGAGCAGCAACAGCTGAGTTCCAGCGGTCAGGTACGGACTGGCAATAATGAGGGACAAGATGTCAGTGCAACATAAAGACCCGGGGCCAAGGGCTAAAATATCTATATAGGCAGGCAAGCAGGGGAAGAGACACGGAACACGTGGAGAAAAAACTCGTTAATACCTTGGGCTGTCTACTTTCCAAAAATGTGCTATTTAAGGGATATTTGTACTGTGCTGGCATTTCCGGGCCTCAAGAAATAAGATCGAGAATGAGGATTGATCGATTTTCACATATACTGTATATACCGTGGACTCTATAACTATCATACAGACTAAATAATATACACAAATTTGGGTTATTTTCATCAAATAAATGTAGCAGGTTACATTTTGCCCTAAATTTATAAAGAAAGATTATTTATTTGCAGAATGTTATAACAGAAATAAAGAAAACTATTTTTTTTTCAAAAATGTTTTCATTTATTTAGCAAAATATAAGAAAATTGGCCTGGGCAGAAAGGGCGTAAAAGTGCTTGCTTTGCTTAGAGGTGAGGAGTAAGTAGCAATACTTTTATTTCTTGTTTCTCTGGCAGCAGATGCTCTCTTCCACTGCCCTCCACTCTTGGTAAATGGATGGGCCCTTGACATTCCTACATCCCATACAGGATCACTGGCCAGGCATTATATGTGATGACATTGTACAGGCTGCTACAGATGAAAAGGACTGATTTGATGGGACTGGTCAATAGGGGAGGGAGCTTGTTTGAGTAAGGGAAAGGATAATTATTCCTTATTATTCCTTGTCCCTAGCCAAAATAAACAATTCATTCTTGCTGTGTGTGTATTGGGGGAAGGGGGGGAGGGCACTGTCTTGTAAATTTTTATAGCAAACTGGAGTTCAGTAACAAAAGTGCATGCTACTAAAGCCTAGTACACATGAGCCGATTGTCAGCCGACATCAGCATGAAAATCCAAACTGTCTGGCTATCTAGATTTTCGTTTGAAAATTTTTATTAAAGTTTTACAAACTTAACAAAAAGATATTCATTACAACCTCCTAACAATGTGAAGTAAACAGGCATGTCATTGAACAGATAAGTACAATAATCACATTCGCTCGGCAACGCAGCCTTGGATGTCGAACCAGACAACCTGTACCCGTCCCGTGTGGCCAGGGAACAACATGCCCCGGTACCCCAGCTGTTCTTCAGAAGGAAACCGAACTGGGGACACTCCACGACTCCCAAACTCCCAGGAGCCCCAAATGGGATCCTGCTGCACCCCAGGAGCTGGGAGTACAGAGACGCCCCAATGTTTATATGGTTAGGCCCAGGATCAGAACTGGAGAGGCGGGGTGAAGCTCTTCATATATTGAAATACAAAATTCAGATGCAACATATTATACCGGTCAGGTGATGCGCAGGAAATAGCGGTTCGCCAAGAGAGGCGATAGAAAAGGATAGAGAAGGACAATGGGGAGGGAAGAAACGTGTGAGGGGACAGGAAAGACGAGAGGAAGGTGGTGCTCTGTCTGTGAACTTGAACAGTGCGTGATCTAACAGCCCGGAGGTACTCCCGGTATAAGAGAGATATTGCAGAGGGTTGCCCAGGGTTCCCAGATGATTCTAAACTTCTCGGTAGTGTCATGGAGCTTGGCAACAATTTGTTCCTGTACCATGACCCAGGTAACCTTACGTTTAAACAACCTAAAAGAGATGGTATCTGTCTTCCAGGCTTTGGCTATTGTCATTTTGGCTCCTAGGCATAGAAACAGTGCCAGAGCCTGGGCGGCTTTGGACAACTCTGGAATAGGGAAATTAAGCAACGCCCACCTAGGGTGAGGCATAACAGTGGTACCTGTAAGCGAGCTTATGGAACGGAATACTTTCTTCCAGAACGAACGTATGCGAGGACACGTCCACCATACATGGACCATAGAGCCCTCCAGACCACAGCCTCGGAAGCACGCTGATGATGTACCTGGAAAGAGTATTGCCAGCCTGGAAGGGACATAATACCACCTCAGTAATACCTTCAAACTGGCTTCAACAAGGGAGACATTGAGGATACCTTTGTATGCTCTTGTAGAAGCCCGATACCAATTCGCAGTGTCCCAGGATTCATCCAGGTCGTCCTCCCAGGCCCTTGCATAAGAGGGTTTAGACTGTTTAGTCATAAGTGCCGTATAGATCAGTGAAATGCCTCCCCTCTGGTCTGCCGTGTTGATACACCAGTGTTCAAATGGGGTAATGTTAGGTGGCAGCGGTTTGGTGGTCCAGATGGAGTTCTATCTAGATTTTCATGCTGATGAGAGATACCGACATCCTTGGAATATGTGAGTGAACTAATTTGTATTTTAATAAAGCAGTTTCTCTTAACATACTACACTATGTGGAATGTGTGTGCTTCATTTTTATCTCTTTTTGACTGTGTTTACATGGGACAGGAGGCAGAACATATTTTAACATATATTAAATTATATAAAAGATATAACTCTGGACACAGTTGTTATTGTGGACTCAATTGGCCGCGGCCCTTTATTATAGGTATTCAAATTTTATTAACAGCATAAAACGTACTACTGATCTTTAAAATTAAACCAACAGCATATTTAGCTTAGCTATTACAAGCTCAAGTTATTAAACATTACAACTTCAATGTCCCATTTCGCAAGAAATGTACAAAACCTCATGACTTGAGCCGCGACATGGGAGGGAGGGCGTTACGTGCCTTCTTCTTCAATACCCACCAACTGCTTCTAGTACTGATGCATTTTCTTTCCTTTTATAGGTACTGACTCATGCCAGGACCATTGGAAACCACCTTTAACCACCAATCACAGGTAAGTACAACTGACGTCTAAATAAAGTGTATATATTTCTTTTTTTTTATTTAAAACAGTTTTGTTTGCACCTGTCCCATATGTGGATGGTGGGGACATTTGGCCCACCTTCCACTTTCATGGGACAGTAGGCAGAACATATTTTAACATATTAACTTATATAAAAGATATAACTCTGGACACAGTTGTTATTGTGGATTTAATTGGCTGTGGCCCTTTATTATAGGTATTCAAGTTTTATAAACAGCATAAAAACGACTACTGATCTTTAACATTAAAGCAACAACATATTTAGCTTAGCTATTACAAGCTCAAGCTATTAAACCAGGGGTCTCAAACTGGTGGCCCTCCAGCTGTTGTAAAACTACTAATCCCATGAGGCATTGCAAGGCTGACAGTTGCAAGCGTGACTCCCACAGGCAGAGGAATGATGGGACTTGTAGTTTCACAACAGCTGGAGGGCTGCCAGTTTGAGACCCCTGTATTAAACATTACAACTTCAATGTCCCAAACGTCATGATAATGCACAAGGAGCATAGCACCCCACCCGACCCATGGCCAACTCCACACAGGATTGCAAATTAGGGTTGAAGATGTCCAAAGCAATATCAGACAGGTGAACTTGGTCATGTCGGTAAAAACCTTTAACACCTCCTTCCAAATCAACATCAACATAGGCATAAACTTAGCCAATCACATAATTTTTTTCACAATGCTTAAACACTGGGCCAAGCCAAAGCAATCAAGGCACGATTTCCGAAAAAACTATGACACAATCTGGAAGGATTGCATGAAGGCAAGTTAAATCATACTTAAAACTTGAAATTATGTCCAAAGTTTTTTGCAGACCAATATCGTTACCAACTAAATGAAAAACAATAACATTCGAAACAGGCCATTGTAAATACAACATAGACAAAGATTTACGGAGATCAGTCCACTTCATGCCCCGTAGTCCGTACCAATAGATACTAAATCGAGATAGAGGCAACCCAAAGAAGGACCATAACATCTGTATTCTGCTCTTCTGTGTGCCCAAAACACACATGAATGTCCGATGATCCTCCGGGACTGTGACATCATATGTGGGCTGGGTCACCATGTGACATGAGCATGTGACCCTGCCCCCTTGTCCCTATATAAGTCCCAAAACAGCGCGGCTCTGCCATTCCGGCCAGAGAGAGCGACGAGTCAACATCGGAAGAAGAAGGCGGCGGCGCAGAAGGCGACGACATCGGCAAGAACAGAAGAGACCCCGGAAGACCCCCGAAGGCAGATCGAGACCCCCAGACGACGGCGGCGACGAAGAAGAAGAAAGCCGGGCTTCTCCGCTCGGTAAAAGAGCTAGGTAAAATAGTGGAGGAGTCCGGCGAGAAGACCCCCCAAGACGGAAGAAGACCCCCGGAGCAGTGCAATAAAATATTTTTTACAAATTGTGTGTTTTTTTTTATTTACACTTTACACCTTAGGTGAATGGGTAGGGGTACAACGTACCCCATACTCATTCACATAGGGTGGGGGGCCAGGATCTGGGGGCCCCCTTATTAAAGGGGGCTCAGGATTCCGATAAGCCCCCCGCCCACAGACCCCGACAACCAACGGCCAGGGTTGTCGGGAAGAGACCCTTGTCCTCATCAACATGGGGACAAGGTGC
The DNA here is from genome assembly GCA_028564925.1 of Lithobates sylvaticus. Classification (NCBI taxonomy): domain Eukaryota; kingdom Metazoa; phylum Chordata; class Amphibia; order Anura; family Ranidae; genus Lithobates; species Lithobates sylvaticus. The sequence continues at coordinate 143,974,230 of CM053036.1, read as the reverse complement.
TTTGGGGTGGGGGGCCGCAGGGCGTCCCCTTCCCCAAAGCACCCACCCCCCCATGTTGAGGGCATGCGGCCTGGTACGGTTCAGAAGGGGGCGCTCGCTCGTCCCCACCCCCTTTCCTGACCTGCCAGGCTGCGTGTTCGGATAAGGGTCTGGTGTGGATTTTGGGGGGACCCCCACGCCGTTTTTTTTTTTTGAAAAAAAAAAAAAAAGAAAGAGACGAAAAAAAGGAAAAAAAGAAGAAAGAAAAAGAAAGAGAGAAACGAAAGAAAAAGAAAAAAAAGAAAGAAAAAGATAAGAGAAGAAAGAAAGAAAGAAGGAAAAGAAAAAAGAAGAGAAAATGAAAAGAAAAAAGATAGTTAAGAAAGAAGAGAAGAGAAGAAGAGAGAAAAAGAAAAGAGAAGAGAAAAGAGACAGAGGAAGAAAGTAGAAAGAAAAAAAGTAAAAAAGAGATAAGAAAGGAAAGAAAAGAAGAAAAAAAAAGAGAAAGTAAAAAAAGAGAAAGAAAAACGAGACAGAAAGAGAAAAAAAGAAGTGAGAGACACGAAAGAAAAAGAAAAGAAAAGAAAAAAAAGAAAAAAAAAAAAAAAAAAAGGAAGAAAAAGAAAGGGAAAAAGAAAAGAAGAAAAAGAAAGAGAAAAAGAAAAAAGAAAAAAAGAAGAAAAAGACAAAGAAAAAGAGAAAGAAAAGAGAAAAAAAAAGAAGAAAGAAAAAGAAAGAAAAAGACAGAAGAGAAGAAAAAACAAAGAACAAAAAAAGAAAAAAGAAAGACAACGATAAGAAAAAGAAAAGAAAAGGAGATAGAAGAAAAGAAAAGGAGAAAAATAAAAAAGGGAAAAATAATGAAAGATTGGAAAAAAAAAAGAATAAAAAAGTAAAAAGAGAAAAGAGAAAAGAAAAAAAAAAGAAAGAAGAAAATAAAGAAAAAAAAAAAAAGAAAAAGAAGAAAAAAAAGAAAAAAAAAAGAAAAAATAAAAAAAGAAAAAAGAAAAAAAGAAAATAAGAAAGAGAAAGAAAAAAGAAAGAGAGATAAGAAAAAAAAAAGAAACGAAGAATAAGAGGAGAGAATAACGGAAAAGAAGAAAAAAAAAAAAGAAGAAAAACGTAAAGAAAAAGAAAAACAAAAAGAAAGAAAGAATAGATTCGAAAAAAGAAGAGAAAAAAAAATGAGAAAGAGAAAGGAAAATTTTGGGGGGACCCCCACGCCGTTTTTTCGGCGTAGGGGGTACCCTTAAAATCCATACCAGACCTAAGGGCCTGGTATGCCTTTGGAGGGGTAACCCATTCCGTTTTTTTTATAACAAATTTGTCGTGGATTTCCCCCTCAGAAGTAGTAAAATGAGTTGCGAATTCAGCTAGCAGCTGATTCGCACCTAAAACGCGGACAATCCGCAGAACAGCCGGCGTTTCACTGCGCAGTCACGCAGGGCCTTGAATTCGCACCGCACTAGTCTGAACCCAGGCTAAAGCAAGATAAGAATCAGGGGGGTCTCGCAGGGGGGTTTTACAAAAATATTACCAGGCGATAGTACTGTCAAGAATACCCGAGTGGGTCAAAGGAACAAGCGACAAAAGATGGGTGAATCTGGAAAAGGCACTTAGTAATACACAGTTAGGAAAAATTATTTGGAACCCACCCGCTTATAGGGCATTAGGAGAAAACACACATATGCTGACTTTAAAAACGTTAAAAAATTGGGATAAAATATACAAACAGACAAAAGGAACCTATAACTCACCACTGATTGCACTAAAAGAAAATGAATATTTTGCACCGGGAAAAAAAGCACTTGGGGGGGGGATGGATTAAAAAAGAAAATGCACAATTGAAGGACATATTACAGAAGGGAAAAATTTTAACACTTCACGAATTACAAAGGAAAAAGGATTTGTTAACGATAGATGGGTGGCGATACCTCCAGCTGTGTCATTTCGTCAGCAGCTTACCCCAACCGATTAGAATAGAGGACGAACTGACTCAATTGGAAAAAATCTTTAAAGTAGATAACCCTAAAAATATGATTTCTAAAATATATAAGCTGTTGGTGGAAGTGGACGGGCGGGAGGTAGACATGGGAACTGTCAAAAAATTTGTTTTGTTTCGTTTCGTTCCGTTTCGTATATAAAAAAAATCGTAATTTGTAATTCGTGTACGAAATTGCGTTCAAATTCGTACGAAATACGAATTTCATACGAATCATAAATTTTTTTTCGAATCGTTACGAATCGTTAGTAAAGTTATCATTACGAATCGTTACAAATCGTTAACGCGGCTAATGAATTGTCGGTTCCCGTAACACAGAGAACAATTCGAATCCAACTACAAATATCGAATTTCAAATAATACGAAAGAAATTATTATAGCGGATATAACGAATGCTTTGAATGATTCGAATGAATTCGAGATTCAGTATATGTAATATCGAGAACTGTTCCTGCACAAAGTGTCATTTTTGCAGGAAAAAAAGCTATTTAAAACCACTCGCGGCTAATGAATTGTCATTCATTCATTGATAAAAAAAAAGCGTGGGGGTCCCCCCAAATTCAATAACCAGGCCCTTCAGGTCTGGTATGGATATTAAGGGGAACCCCAGCCAAAAAAAAATAAAAATGGCGTGGGGTCCCCCCTAAATATCCATCCCAGACCCTTCAGGTCTGGGATGGATTTTAAGGGGAACCCCGGCCAAAAAAAGAAAAAAAAATGGCGTGGGGTCCCCCTCAAAATCCATACCAGACCCTTTATCCAAGCACGCAACCTGGCAGGCCACAGGAAAAGAGGGGGGACGAGAGCGCCCCCCCTCCTGAACTGTACCAGGCCACATGCCCTCAACATTGGGAGGGTGCTTTGGGGTCCCCCCCAAAGCACCTTGTCCCCATGTTGATGAGGACGAGGGCCTCATCCCCACAACCCTGGCCATTGGTTGTGGGGGTCTGCGGGCGGGGGGCTTATCGGAATCTGGAAGCCCCCTTTAACAAAGGGGACCCCCAGATCCCGCCCCCCCCTGTGTGAAATGGTAAGGGGGTACCTACCATTTCACCAAAAAAGGTGAAAAAAATGGTAAAAATGATAGGAGACGGTCTTTGACAATTCCTTTATTAAAACCTTCTTTCTTCTGCTCTTCCTTCTTCATCCTTCGGTTTCTTCATCTTCTCCTTCCAGCATCTTCTTCCATCTTCTTCTTCCATCTTCTTCTTCCTCCAATCCGCTTCTTCTTGCTCTGATCTTCTCGTCCTTCTCGTCCGGCATCTTCTTGCATGGCGTCGGCGTCTCTTCTGGAGCGAAGCCTCACACAACGGGAGCCTCCCATTGCAAGGAGCGGCCCGACAGAAGAACAGACGCCGACTCCATGGAAGAAGATGCCAGACAAGAAGGACGAGAAGACCGGAGGAAGAAGAAGCGGATCTGAGGAAGAAGAAGATAGAAGAAGATGCCGGAAGGAGAAGATGAAGAAACAGTTAACATTAAATAGTAGAGATGGGCTGAACACCTCCCTGTTTGGTTCGCACCAGAACTTTCAAACATCGCAAAAGTTCAGAGCTGAACAACAAACCCTATTAAAGTCTATGGGATCCTAATTTTAAAAATCAAAAGTGACCATTTTGATGGCTTATTATCAAGTTATTGGGCATACAAAGGGTATGGGGGTCCGAGTACTGCAATGGAAGACATGGTAATCTCAAACCATGCAGATTGTATTACTAATGTTCAGATAAAGGAACACCTGGGTAGCAGTGACCATAACATGATTTAATTTGATGTTAGCTGTAAGCAAAAATCACATACGGGAAAGAAAAACACTTAATTTCAAGAGAGCAAATTTTCCAAGGATGAGGGCTGCTCTCCAGGACTGGAAGAGAATATTGGCATCAATGGGCACAGAACAGAAATGGAAATTCTTCAAAAAGACTGTTTGTGAACTAACTGCAAAGTATATTCCCATGGGAATACTTATTTCCCATGGGAAATAAGTTTAAAAGGCTAAAAATAAAACATATGTGGCTCACGGCCAAAGTTAAAAAAGCTATAAACTATAAGAAACAACTTTTTTAAAAATATAAAAATGAAGGAACACTAGTGTAATGTAAATGTTACAAAGAATATAACAGAATATGTAAAAAGGAAATTAAGGATGCAAAAATTAAAAACGAAAGACAGATTGTAAAAGATAGTAGGACAAACCCCAAAAAATTCTTCAAACATATTAATAGTAAAAAGGTCAAGTCTGAGCATGTAGGCCCTTTACAAAATAATCTAGAGTGGGTGACTGGAGACAAAGAGAAGGCTAATTTATTAAATACTTTCTTCAGCTCTGTGTATACAAAGGAGCATGGGGGAGCTCATGTCCATAATGGGGGTGGTAGGGACACAGCCCCAAATCCACAATGGCTCAAAAGTGATATGGTCCAGAAATATTTAGACAGAATAAAGGTGGATAAAGCACCTGGACCTGATAGCATCTACCCACGGATCCTAAAAGAATTGAGCTCTGTAATTTCAAAGCCATTGTATCTAATTTTTAGCGACTCATTAATGACAAGAATAGTACCACTGGATTGGCGCAGGGCCAATGTGATGCCTATATTTAAAAAGGGAACAAAGTCTTTACCAAGTAACTATAGACCTGTTAGTTTACCTTCTATAGTTGGGAAGATACTGGAGAGATTAATAAAAGACCACATAGACGAATTCTTGCAGGAAAAAAATATTTTAAGCAACAGACAGCATGGATTCATGAAAGACAGAAGTTGTCAGACAAACCTGATTTCTTTTTATGAGGAGGTAAGTAAAACCTGGACAGAGGGGTGATGGTGGACGTGGTATACTTGTATTTTGCAAAAGCGTTCGATACAGTTCCCCACACACAGCTCATGTGTAAGGTAAAGTCTACAGGCTTGGAAATATCAGTTTGTAAATGGATAGAAAACTGGCTAAAAGACAGAATTCAGAGAGTAGTGGTTAATGATTCTTACTCTGAATGGTCTAAGGTTATCAGTGGTGTATCCCAAGGTTCAGTGCTGGGACCCTTACTTTTTAATATCTTTATAAATGATATTGGGTCTGGGATCAAAACTAACATTTCCGTCTTTGCAGATGACACCAAGCTATGCAGTGGAATAACGTTCTTACAGGATGTCTCCAATTTATTTATTGGGCGACTATGTGGCAGATGAGGTTTAATGTTGATAAATGTAAAGTTATGCACTTGGGGGATAAGAATATGCATGCATCATACATACTAGGGGGAGTACAACTGGGGGGATCCATAGTGGAGAAGGATCTGGGGGTTTTTTGGTAGATCATAAACTCAATAATAGCATGCAATGCCAAGCTGCGGTTCCCAAAGCGAGCAAAGTCTTTTCTTGTATTAAAGCGGAAGTAAACCCATCAATTTAACGGCTTCAAAAAAAGTTACGTTCCCGGCATGCCGTAGAATGCTAGCCGTCACATTGGTTGTGCTCTCAACCAAACTGTCAAACCATCCAATGGCTGGAGTCATAATTGATCACATGTGCAGCATCATGGCAGTTGAAGATTAGACAGAGACCAAGATGGCAGCTTCCTTGGCTGAAAATGATAGGAGGGTTTACTTCCGCTTTAAGAGAGGTATGGACTCCAGAGAGAGAGATATAATTTTGCACCTGTTCAAATCATTAGTAAGACCTCATCTGGAATATGCAGTTCAATTTTGGGCACCAGTTCTCAAAAAGGATATTGGGGAACTGAAGAAAGTGCAGAGAAGGGCAACCAAACTGATAAGAGGCATGGAGGAGTTCAGCTATGAGAAAAGATTAGAGGAACTGAATTTATTCACTCTTGATAAGAGGAGATTAAGGGGGGTATGATCAACATGTACAAATATATAAGGGGCCCATATAGTGAACTTGGTGTTGAGTTATTCACTTTACCTTCAACACAGAGGACAAGGGGACACTCTTTACGTCTAGAGGAAAAGAGATTTCATCTCCAAATACGGAAAGGTTTCTTTTTTTTTCGAACAATAGATTTTTATTGAAGTTTTACAGGTAATACAGAATAATACAGAAAAATTTAAACAACAGAATAAAATAATAAGAAAAAAAAAAAAACGCCAGATTTTGGCCAAACATTGAAACAGCAAGTAGCTACTATGGCAAATATTAGTTCAGGATTTTGATGCAACTTCACATAAACAGGAGAGGGTAAACTGAGCACCATTCAAGTGTGAAGACCTTTTCAAATGTGAAAACTTGTACTGTCTTTGAAGAGAAAGGATGAGTGGACCCCCAACCCGACCACCCCTGCCGGGATCATACTGTGGCCGGGGTGGGAGTCCATCCCACCAGTGGGTCAAAATTAGATTATTATATCCAGTAACTAGTATCTATAGAACCATATATGTAAGTAACGACGGTACTTTATTTTCTATACTCTGGTCAGTGAGGTGCATATGCCGTCTTGGTAAGTATTGTATTGTGTAGCGGAGCTACTCAGTCAATGGTATTTGTGTATTATTCTTGATCCACGTGGACCATGGGAGCCATGATTGAGCAATGCGGTCCCTATTACCATTCCTGAGTGCTATGTTTTGTTCATATATGTAGTGTAGATGGGTCGTTCTCACCACCTCTCCTAGAGTGGGTGGTTCGGGGTTCTTCCACCTTCTTGTTATGGACAGTCTTGTGGAGAGCAGAACATGAGATATAACATGTCTCATCTGTGTCGGGTATGCGTCTATGTCTAGTGATAAAAGTGCCAGGTCAGGTCGTGGCGTAATATTGTGGTGTGAAATGTCTGATAGAAGTTGAAATGTGGATGTCCATAGGGGTATTAGTGCAGGGCAGTTCCAGAATGTATGGAGCATATCCCCTGTTTGTCCACATAAACGCCAGCATTGGGCGTCGACGGAGTCAGAGAATTTGGATGTTCTCGATGGGGTCAAATACCAACGTTGGGCTATTTTTATGGCTAGTTCCCACAGGTTAGAGCATCTAGTGACTTTGTAAACTGATTTGCATGCCGTGGTCCATTGGTCAACGGAATACGCTCGTCCTAGGTCTAATTCCCATTTTAGTAAGTGATTAGATTTGGTGAATATGTTTTTCTGTTGGAGTAAATTGTAAAAGAGAGATATGCCCTTATGTTTGCAAATTGGGTTGTGCAGGAATTGCCAAGCTGGTTGGGGGATTTTGCATGACCAAGAGGTAGATGTAAGTAAGTAGTGCTTGACTCTGACGTATAGGTAGTAGTCAGAGTCAGACAGGAGAAACTCGGTTTGCAGGTCGTGAAAGGATTTGAGATGAGTGTCAATGAAGAGGTCGTTGATGTAAGAGATGCCTTTCTTGCACCAATGATTAAAGGATACTTGGTCCATTTTATGATGTAGCGTCAGAAGTGGGATTTTCAGGGGGGTTTTTGTGGGATGGGCCATAGTGAGGTTAGTGAATTGTTTCCAGGATTGTATTGAGGCCACCATTGTGGGAGGGAATTGGGATGTAGAAGTGGTAATACGTGGGTTAGATAACAGCCAAGGGAGTAGGTTTCTTCCTGGGATCAGAGAGGATTCTAGTTGTCCCCATATGGTGCATTGAACGGGAGAGAACCATTCTTTTATCTGGGTAAGGATTGCCGCTAGGTAGTAATCACGGAAGTCAACATAACCTGATCCCCCTGCTAAACGTGTTTTAATTAGTTGTGTATGTGCACTCCTGGCCTTTTTACCTTGCCAGATATAGGAGGATAGAATAGTTTGGAGGGATCTGAAGTAGGCACTTGGTATAGGGATTGGTAGGGTCCTAAATAGATACAGGATTTGGGGGAGGTGAAGCATTTTGAATGCCGCTAGGCGGCCCATCCAGGACAGCTCAAAAGACGCCAGTTTTCGTAGACTATCTTGGAGTTTGTTGCGGAAGGGGATATAGTTATGATAGAAAAGGTCAGCAGTGGTTTTAGTTAATTGAACTCCAAGGTAGGTTACACTTTTGTCCGCCCAGGTAAACGGATATTGTTGTTGTAACAATAAGCTGGTTGTAGTATCTACTCCTAGGTTCAGGATGTTGGATTTGCTGTCATTAACTTTGTAATAAGATATCTTGCTGAAACGGGCTAGCGTCTCTTGAACTGCCGGGAGGGAGGAGGTGGGATTGGATAACATAAGTATGACATCATCTGCGAACAGGCTTATTTTATGTTCTTGTTTCTCTACGTTTATACCTGTGATTTGGTTGTTTGTGCGGATGGATTGAGCAAGGGGTTCCATAATTAAATTAAATATTAAAGGAGAGAGGGGGCAACCTTGCCTAGTGCCATTTGTTATGTTGAATGGGCTAGATAGTGATTCCGCTGAATACACACGGGCTGAGGGAGAAGAGTACAGGGCCATGATTGCGCTATAAATTTGTCCTATGAGTCCGAATTTCTTTAAGACTGACGAAAGGTACCCCCAATGCACTCTATCGAATGCTTTTTCAGCGTCTAAGGAGAGGAGTACAGAGGGGGTACCTGTGAGTTTTGCCTGGTGTATAATGTCTATCATCCTTCTGGTAGCGTCTGAAGATTGTCTGCCCTTTGTGAATCCTGATTGGTCTTTATGGATAAGTTCTGGGAGGATGTCAGTTAACCTATTGGCAATTAGTTTCGCGTAGATTTTAGCATCTACATTGAGTAGAGATATGGGCCGAAAGTTTTGGGGAGAGGTTGGTTCTTTACCTGGCTTGGGGAGCGTGACTACTATGGCACTTAGCATATCTGAGGAGAAGGAGGATGAGGAGGTCGCAGCATTGTAGACTGCGCTAAGCTTGGGGGCTAGAATCTGATGGAATGTTTTATAATATTCCCCGGTGAACCCGTCGGGTCCAGGGGACTTAGCTGTCGGGAGTTTAGAGATAGCGTACTCTATCTCTGGGATCGTAAAAGGGTCATTGAGCTTGGCTAGTTGAGCTGAGGAGATGGAGGGGAGGTCAATGTTATCTAAAAATTTGTTGATATCGTCTTGGGAGGGCTGAATGGTGGCTGTGTCGTCTTTTAAGTTGTAAAGGTCTTTGTAATATGTACTGAATGCGTTCGCTATTTCATGAGGTTTGAGCAGTTTTTCCTTAGTGTGTGGGTGCAGAATGTATGGTATTTTAGATTTGGCTTTATGTCCTTTAAGTCTTAACGCCATCAATTTGCCTGCTTTATTGCCTGTGGAGTATGTGTTGGCTCTCAATTTGGTGCATGTTTTTTCAAACGCCTGGAGGAGTAAGGATCTCAGGTCATGCCTTAGTTTAAAGAGTTTGGTTTGGAGTGTAGGAGATGGGTCGGTTTTGTTTTGGGCGTCAGTGAGTTCTATGTCAGCTGTCAGTTGGTCAAGTTTTTGCGATCTTAGTCTTTTATTCCTGGCACTTAGTTGTATGATGAGACCCCTAAGTACAGCTTTGTGGGCGCTCCACACCACCTCCGGGTCAGATACCGAGTGGGAATTTATAGAGAAATACTCCTCAAGATGGTGTTGTATTTCCTGCCTTATGGGCTTGCTATGTAGAAGGTAGTTATCGAGTCTCCATAGGTAGGAGTTAGGCTGATGGGGTTTAGTGTTAATGGTGATACTAATGGGGGCATGATCTGACCAGGTGGTAGTGTGGATCACTGATGCTGAGATTTTTTGTAACAGACATTTGTCAGAGAGAAATAAGTCTATGCGTGAGTAGGTGTTGTGACGCGGTGATAAGAAAGTATAGTCGCGTTCACTGGCGTGACAACACCTCCACACGTCAAAGAAATCATTGGAGTTGATAAAACCTTTCAGAGGGGAAGCGTGTCTTTTGTTACCCGCTGTGGAGTCCATATGGACATCAGGTACCAAGTTAAAGTCACCACACCATAATACCTGTCCTTTCTGGAACTTGTGGACCTTTTTTATGAGCTTGTTGAGGAAGGACATCTGACGTTGGTTCGGTGCATATAAGGACACTAAGGTGTAGATAACGTTGTTAATCTTGCAGATGAGGATAATGTACCGTCCCTCAGTATCCGTAATGCAGTGTAGAGATTCAAACGAGACTGTGTTGCGTATGGCAATTAGGACGCCTCTTTGTTTCTTACTGTAGGATGATTGAAAGATGTGAGGGTATAGCCTATGCTGGCACACGGGGGCCGAGTCGCGGGTGAAATGAGTTTCTTGGACACAGAGTACATCGCATTTGAGCGATATGGCTGTCTTCCATAGGGAAGAGCGCTTAGCAGGGTGGTTTAGTCCCTTCGCATTTAAGGACACAACTGTCACGGACATTTTACTGTTCTGTATATTGGTGGTGTGTGCACACAACTTACAGTTGAGATGGGTGGAACTTGTTCTTTTCTATTTGTATGTCAGGAGATGTTGCGGAGGCGACTGTAGAAGATGCTCGATGGGTAGATACGTCGCGGGAGGCACCAGATGGCGGAGGTCGGCTGTGAGGTCTTCTCTGTCTTGACGTTGGAGTTTGCCGCAGTTGGTTATCAAAATCCTGGATCAGCCAGATGGATCTGAAATAAAAAAAAAGGGACAAGCGGAGAAGGGAAAGGAGGATAGGGGGAGAACAGATGCTGGTTCAGTGGGTAGTAGTCGATGGTATTCGTTCTGAAACAGGACAGCAGTTATCAACCAAACGTGGATGCCGACAATACTAGGGGGGGGGGAGTTCAGAGTAGTAGACTGAGACAGCGGTTGGCCGGACCGGATTCAGTGTGTTAGCTTTAAAGAGAGTACGGGCAGAAGCAGTCAGTTCATATTCGGGTGGTGGTTTCTACGCTGGGTGTTCTGAGGAGGGGAGTTGAATTTTCGTGGCGGTGCAGAGGGATTTTCTGGTGGATCAGGTATGATACCCCACGCATGCAGCAATTTCTTTTTTGTTTTCAAAACGTTTTTATTAAAGAAGATTAACAAACAAAGATATTAAACACGTTCGTCTGTGTCATAATCATATCATATAGTACAATTAAGTAGTGTAACAACAACAATGCCGAGGTGACTTATCCAAAGACATTAAGGGACAAATAAATCTGAGATTACCTCTAAACCGTATCTCTGAAATGCTAATCATCCCGTAGGCATGATCATGAAGGGAAAATTGTACATAAATAAAAAATAGAAAGAGAAGAATGAGAAAGAGGGGTAAAAAAAAACAAAAACAAATTAAAAAAGGGAGAGATGCATATTGTATAATTAACAGGACAGTTCGGTCATTCTAGGAGTCTGTGAACAATCCAAGGGTTCCATTTAGCATCAAATACAGGAATCGTATCATGCAGGGTATGAAATATCTTTTCAGCTAGCATCGTGTGGTCTATACGTGCTAAAACCTGGGCCCAGGGGACTACCGGGGATTTCCAATGGAGAGCCACCGTCCAGAGAACTGCTGTGCACATTGAGTGGATCAATCTTACCAAGGGCTTTGCAGTGTCTGGGGGGGATTGAAACAGGATACAGTGGTAAAGGGACAGGTGGACTTGACTCCCTGCCAGTACATCGATCAGTTTGAGTAGCTCAGACCATGTCTTTTGGGCGATGGGGCAGTCCCAGAACAGGTGTCTAAATGTCCCCAGGGTGTTGCACCCTCTGAAGCAGTTGGGCGATGTAAGAGGGTAGATCTTGTGCAGGCGTGATGGAGTATAGTACCATCTAGTGATGAGTTTGATGGCCGTTTCTCTGATCGTGAGAGATTTGGTGCATTTTCTTAGATTAGTCCAACCTTTCTCCCAGTCTATTGTATCATCCCCTGGATTTAGTTCAAGTTCCCAATCTGCCCTATATTTCAAGGGGAATATTTAATGGGCAAGTGAGTGGTGGCAGATAGGTCTATCGCTTCTCACATAGAAAAATAGCAAATTTGTGAGGCCTAGTGTGCATTAACACGGCCTATACCCCAAAGAGAAGCTTAAACAGATAGACATAAGAAGTATATGCATGTAAACAAAAAATAAATTTTATTTAGGGCAACAGGCCCAGAAATAGATCAATGGATAGGTAGGTAAGCATACGGTTTTACAAGACAGTATGTATACATGGAATCATATGTAACCATAAACATGTACAGAAATGCAAAAATTGCACAACAACTTGCGATAATATCAGGGTCTTTCAGGAAAATGCCGACATGTTTCGGACGGTCGTCCTTTTTTTTTTTTTTTTTTTTAAACAATAGTTTTTTATTGAAGGGTTTTTGAACAGTACAGCGAAAAAGAAAAAGAAGAATATTACACATCAAACTTCAAGTAATTGCAGTTTACAAACCATGTGCTAGAAATACACAACATTAATCATGTATAGGCCAATAATAACCAACATTTATATCGTTAGTCAGAATATGCATGTTCAGTACTACCGTCATATTAAATGTGAACAGTAGGTAGGTACTCTGGACCGTCCGCCCCCAAGGGTGCCCCACGCGGGATCATGCTGCACCCCAAGGGGCACCAACCCAGAGCCCCTCCGTGTCATTCTATAGCCTTGTGTTGAAGCATGAAGCTTTCTAGTAGTAGATTGAGATATCGAAAGGTTTCCTGAGAATAATCATCACTAACTGGGAAATCGATATGTAATAAGGGAAGAAAACTGAATTTTAACTGGGGAGGATAAGAGGGGGGAAAGGAGGGGAGAGAGCCTATAATAGGGCTCGAATTGGCAGGAAGATTGTCAATAAGGAGGAGATGAGCTCCTATATATATTGGTTCTCATTCGTGAAGTTGTTTTTTTTTTTTTTTTTTTTTTTAGCTATTTCCTATAGGATTTGTACCAGTCTATCCATGGTTGCCAGTTATTCAGAAATACAGTGTGTTTCCCTGCTATGGATGCTAGTATGGATTCATAAGTGTAATGAGTGGAAAGGGTTTGTATAACATTGTGTACTTCTGGGGCATCAGGCGATTTCCAGATTCTGAGTATGACTAATTTCGCTGCTAAAAATAGGTGGGTGGTAAATTGACGTAGTGTTGGAGGAATATCTTCTATGCCTATATTTAGTAGAGCAATGGAAGGGGAAATTGAAATTTTTAAACCTGTCGCTTGTCGATAGATTGCAAATATTGTTGACCAAAATTTTGCAAGCTTACTACAAGACCACAGTATGTGGAAGATATTACCTACTTGGGAGCATTGCCTCCAGCAAAGGGGAGAGGCTGCAGAACTAAATTTAGCGATTTTGAATGGTGTTAAGTACCATCTCTGTGTGACTTTGTGGGATAGTTCCCAGAGGGAAGTACTTTTTGTGGCTGAGTAATTGTGATGAATTGCTTTACTCCATTGTTCTATCGAGAAGCTAGTTTCTAAGTCCCTTTCCCAGGCTAACATAGATTGAGATTTAACCAGTACTGATTTGTTATGTAAAATGTTGTAGAATAGGGAAATTCCGCCTCTACGACATTCGTTGGAGGTTAGATATTTTTTAATTTGCCAATGTACTTCATACGGTGGGATATAGGTACATGTGGTGTAGGATTTTAGACGAGCATAAGTGAAGTATTCTAGGTGTGGTAAGTTGTATTCCTTTTGAAGAGACACAAAAGGTTTGAGCTTAGGACCATTATATAAATCTTGTAACCAGGAGATGCCTTTTTTGGTCCATTCATCTAAAGATAGCTCAGGAATTAATAATGGTAAAATGGATAAAGGTATTGGGATTTGAATAGTTGGACAACTAGAATCATGATGTGCAGATAGGGTTTTCCAGGATTGTAGTGTTGCTAGGACTGGAAGAGGTAAATGTTTGGGGATCTGTTTAAGGTATGGAAATGCTAAGGTATATAAATATAAATTACCTCCTGGAATGACAGATTGTTCTATTTCTTTCCATAGTGAAGTGGGTTGGCCGGAAAACCATCCTTTAAGTTGTGCTAAAATAGCAGAGCTATGGTAGTCTGCCAGTATGGGTAGACCTAAGCCCCCGGCTTTCCTAGTTTTGCTCAATTTAGCGAAGGCGCTTCTAGCTTTTCTACCTTCCCATAAAAATTTGGAAATCATTGATTGCGATGTTTTAAAGAATTGTTTGCTCACCGGTATAGGGACAGAGCGATATATGTACAACAGTTGGGGCAGTACTTGCATTTTAAAAGCCGCCAGGCGACCTGACCATGATAGAATGTGTCTGCTTAAGGCTAAAAGATTTGTTCGTAATTTGGATTCTAGTGGGAGATAGTTGGCTTTAAACAGTTGTTCTGGGTGGGAAGTAAGTGTAATCCCTAAGTATGTGATACCAGAATCTTGCCATGTGAATGGGAATTTATTTTTAAGACATGTCTTTTCCCGCAGTGGAAGCCCTAGGTCAAGGACATAGGATTTAGTGTTGTTCACTTTGTAATAAGAGATTGCGCTATATTGTTCCAATAAATCTGTTGCATGTGTTAATGATATTGACGGTTTTGTAAGCATTAGTATTACATCATCAGCGAAAAGACTGATAACATGTTTGCGGTTATTTATGACAAAGCCGTGAATATCAGGGTTATTTCTGAAGCTTGAGGCTAGGGGTTCCATTAGCATGTTAAATATTAGTGGCGATAATGGGCACCCCTGCCGAGTACCATTCGTGATACTAAAAGGTTTAGATAACATACCTGAGGTGAGTACCCTAGCAGATGGGGAGGTATAAAGGGCTAAGATAGCTGAAAGTATGTGGCCAGTAAAGCCGAATTTCGTGAGCACCCTGGAAAGATAGATCCAGTGCACTCGGTCGAACGCCTTCTCTGCATCCAAAGCTAGGAGCAGAGAAGGCGTTCGAGATTTCCTTGCTATAGTTATAATATTAATAACTCGTCTCGTTGCGTCCGAGGTCTGCCTACCTTTTGTGAATCCCGATTGGTCAGGATTGATTATCATTGGTAGTATGTCTACCAGTCTTAGTGCTAAGATTTTCGCATACAATTTTAAGTCATTGTTCAATAACGATATAGGCCTGAAGTTCTGGGGCACATCAGGGCTCTTTCCAGGTTTCGGGAGAGTTACAATAGTGGCCTCCAGCATTTCAGGCGGGAAAGAGGCAGAAGCAACTGCAGCATTAAACACCCAAGGAGGTGAGGACTCAGTACTGTCTTGAAGGCTTTGTAATATTCTCCTGTTAGTCCGTCAGGGCCAGGGGATTTGTTATTAGGTAAGACATCTATAGCTTTAAGTATTTCAAGAATTGTAAAGGGTTTATTTAAGTCATTAAGTTGATCGGCATTTAGTTTAGGGATGTCAATTCTAGATAAAAATTCATCTATACTGGTCATTGTGGGTTGTGGAGTTGAAATATCGTTTTTGAGGTTGTACAGGGATTCGTAATAGTCGCTGAAAGAATCAGCGATTTTTTGTGGGTCCATTTCTTTTTTGTTGGTTTTGGAGTTTATCATGTATGGGATTTTGGTTTTGAAACGTTGTCCTTGTATTTTACGCGCCAGGGCTTTTCCTGCTTTATTGCTGGTAGAATAAAAGGACAGTTTCATTTTTCTTTCTATTTGTTCGAATTTGTGTAATAAAATGAGTCTGAGTTCATGTCTCAGGTTTGCTAGTTTCGTGTGAAGGGACGGAGTTGTTTGGCTTTTGTTTTGGTCTTCTAATGATCTAATTTCTGTCAGTATCGTGTCAATCTGCAGCTGCCTCTGCCTCTTCAACCTTGCTCCTTGTTGGATAAACATGCCACGGATAAATGCTTTATGAGCTTTCCATACAGAAAATGAGGAAATATCAGGGGTAGAGTTGATCTGGAAATACTCAGAAAGATGGTCCTCCAATTTAGTTTTGGTAGTTGGGTTATAGATTAGTTGAGCGTTGGAACGCCACATATACGCGTTGTTAACTGGGTTATCATCTGCGATAGTGAGAAGGACAGAGGCATGGTCAGACCATGTGATCAAATTGATTTTAGTATGCAATATTTTTTGGAGGAGCCATTTATCCGACAGATACAGATCAATTCTACTGTATGAGCGATGCCTGTGGGAATAAAAGGAATAATCCCTTTCGTTAGAGTGCCTACATCTCCACACATCATAGATGTCATGGTGTCGGAGAAAGTTGCTCAGGGACAAGGGTTTCCTAGCTGGGGTAGCAGTAGAGTCTAATGTTGGGTCAGAGATGATATTGAAGTCGCCGCATAGTAGCAGCAGTCCTTGTTGAACTTTTCTGATCTTTTTCATTAGATTGTTTAGGAAGTTAATCTGTCGTCTGTTTGGGACATACACATTGACCAATGTATAACGGGTATTGTTAATGTCGCAGATTAAGATAATGTAGCGACCGTTGTCATCAGGGATTTCTTGCCGTAGTTTAAAGGAAATGGAGTCTTTGATCGCAATCATAACTCCTTTCTTTTTTTCTTGCGCATTAGAGGTAAAGTAGTGCTGGAATCCTTTAAATGTGCATTTAGGAGGAGCATCTTTATGGAAATGTGTCTCCTGGACGCACAATATATCACAGTGGGAATTTTGAGCCTCTTTTCCCAGAGAAAATCTCTTAGCCGGATGGTTAAGTCCGTGAGCATTTATTGTTAATATATTAATTGGCATTGTCCTTACGTGGTGGTGTGCTTATATTAGATGTTGGAATGTACTCACTGGTATGGGCTTCCTGGAGTGAGTTCTTGGCGAAGTGATGCTGACGAGCAGTGTTGAGGAGTTCAATTTTAGTGAGAGTCCTTGGTAGCTGGAACGATAGCTGGTATCGTGAGATGAAGCGGAGTTCATCTGAAAGAGAAGGCGGTGAAGACATTTCCTGCGGGGAAGATAAATGGGGAGATAAAGAAGAAACAAAACAATCAACATTTAAAAGGAGGGTCGTTATAACCCGTGTGCAGATCATGTCTGCTCAGGTAGTAGGGGCTGGATGCCCGTGGTGAGACTCCTGTGGACGGGGCCTGTGTGTCAGGCTATTGTGTTAGGAGGCTTGGGATCCAATAGTAGTTTAAGAAATGGACGTAAGTGTCAATCAGTAGAGAATCAGGTGTGGCGGCCCTGCTGCCATTCTGGTGGAAGTCTGTGTGGGCTTCCATTAGCTGGTGACGGATACGGTTCGTCAGGGAGGATCTTCCATGTTTTTAGAAGCTGAAAACCTTTGTTAGGAGATGAAATCACATGGTTAGTACCTCCTTTGGTCACAATCAGTTTGGTTGGAAACCCCCACTTGTAGCTGATGCTGTGGTTTCTCAGTACTTTGGTTATGTTATTAAGATTTTTGCGCAGTTGTAAGGTGTGTTGTGACAAGTCCGCGTAGAACTGCAGCTCGGAATATTCTGTACCATGATGCTCCCCCTTTCTGGTGATTTGCATTAGTCGTTCTTTAGTCTGATAGAAATGCATGCGAAAGAGCACATCTCTGGGGACATGATCTGGTATGAAGCTGGGCTTTGGTATGCGATGTATCCTGTCTATGGAAATCTCCATAGGGAGGAGATCCGGCATGAGTGTAGAGAGCATTTTTGTGGCATAGGAACGCAGGTCTGCTGGGCTTACTGCTTCAGGAACACCTCTCAGCTTCACGTTGTTCCTCCTGGCCCTGTCTTCTAAGTCTGCCAGCTTTGCTTTCATCCAGGCCTGTTCTTCCTCTACGGTGTCATGGGCGTCGATTAAATCATTAATCGTGGTGGCATATTCCCCCATTTTGACTTCCACATGATCTACTCTATCACCCACTGCAGCTAGTTCGGAGCCAAATTTCCTCATACATGTCATCATATCTGAGTGAATAGTGCTGCGTAGAGATATAAGCATGTCTTTAAGAGTAGTATCAAGAACAGGCTGATTTGTTGTGGGGAATGTGTTAATGGAGTCATGCAGCTCCCTAGTGTCATCTTGTGAATCGTCATACGATCTCACCTCATGCTGTTGCGAGCTTCCTTCCTCCAGTCTGCTCTTTGCCTTTGCAGGGCTTCTTCCCAGGGGGGTTGATGCTTGTGAGTGTCCTGGAGAGTGCTGGGCATTGTTGTTCTGCCGCTCTGTGTACCGCTCCGGAGACCTGGAGATGGATAGAGGTGTGGAGGAAGAAGCGCCGGCACCACTTTTGCCATGCTGCGATAGAGGGGGTTTGAAATATGCTGTCAGTCTTTTGGGTCCTTGGTCGGCCCTTTTCCTCCTGGACATGTTGGCAGAGTTCTTAGGGGATAGATCGCCGGTTTACAGGGTGTTATGAGCGCCGCTATGCTCCGTGAGCCGCTTTGTTTTCCCGTCCTATGCAGGAGCTCCGGGCCTAAGCCTCCATTTTAGTTGAGGTCAAGCCATGCCCCCGTCCTGCAGGTTTTTGAGGGTTGAGGTCCTGTGGGTGGTAGGGGTGTGTAGCAGTGGGGGGAACAGGCTCCTGTGGCTAGATATTGTGGGGATTAGCACGGGAGGCCTGAATTGTGGTTGTATTCCTCGGCCGGGTGTAGCAAGATGGCCGCCGCTTCAAAGGCTAGGCCGGAGCCGCGGCCTATCCTCCAGGCGGCCGCGTGTGTGGTGTCCGCACCGCCCGGGCTCCTCCCGGGGCTAATCTGCTTTGGTGTGGGTGGGCAGGTGGGTAGTTAGTTGGCTCCGGTTGCGAGACTCAAGCCCGAGGATTCCGGCTGTCTTACAGGCCGCAAGATGGCGGCGGCCCTCTGCTCTATGGCCGGAGCCGCGGCCTATCCACCAGGCGGCCGCGTGTGTGGTGTCCGCACCTCCCGGGCTCCTCCCGGGGCTAATCTGCCTCTGTATGAGTGGGTAGGTGGGTGGGTTAGCTAGTTCCCGTTCCGCCGATTGCGGAACTCAAGCCCGGGGATTCCGGAGGTTTTATAGGCCGCAAGATGGCGGCGGCCCTCTGCTATGTGAGGCAGGCCGCTCTCCAGAATAAGGCCTAATCGGCCGATCGGGCTGTTCAATTACCCCTGGGGCTGAAGGTGTAGGGGTCTAGCAGCAGCTGGGGTGAGTTTTGAGGCTCACCTTAGTCTCTTTTTCTTAGGATGGAGATGGATATTCTAAAGGACGGCGGAGCTCTTCAGTAGCACGTCCGTTCCCCTCAACTTCCGGGCACGCCCCCGGTCGTCCTTTTTCAAGGCAATATCTGTTCCTGTATTTGCTCACTAATACTGTATAAGACAGAGTAGGGTCATTAGTATACAACATATTGTGTTGGTAAGTATAAACCTGTAATTGAACCACTCGATGGTAATGGTACTCACTTGCAAAGTATTTGAGGGGCTGAAATGGGCCCAATGGTCTTGGGGTACAGAGGTATGGTCTCAGTATGTCCACAAAGTATACAGTGGGTCTTGTGCTATTAAAAGCAAACGGCTGCTAGACATTTGAAAGGCTGCAAGATCTCCAAGCCATGCACTAGGAGGTTGCAATGGCTGTATATACCTGGGCCAGAGGTGGTATATGGCTGGGGGATAAAAGGGAGTAGATAGGGTAGTATTAATGTCACTTAGAAGTGAAAAAGAGTGTATTAATGCAGAATAAATTGCATGGAGTAAGAAAGTAACATTACTTTCTTACTCCATGCAATTTATTCTGCATTAATACACTCTTTTTCACTTCTAAGTGACATTAATACTACCCTATCTACTCCCTTTTATCCCCCAGCCATATACCACCTCTGGCCCAGGTATATACAGCCATTGCAACCTCCTAGTGCATGGCTTGGAGATCTTGCAGCCTTTCAAATGTCTAGCAGCCGTTTGCTTTTAATAGCACAAGACCCACTGTATACTTTGTGGACATACTGAGACCATACCTCTGTACCCCAAGACCATTGGGCCCATTTCAGCCCCTCAAATACTTTGCAAGTGAGTACCATTACCATCGAGTGGTTCAATTACAGGTTTATACTTACCAACACAATATGTTGTATACTAATGACCCTACTCTGTCTTATACAGTATTAGTGAGCAAATACAGGAACAGATATTGCCTTGAAAAAGGACGACCGTCCGAAACATGTCGGCATTTTCCTGAAAGACCCTGATATTATCGCAAGTTGTTGTGCAATTTTTGCATTTCTGTACATGTTTATGGTTACATATGATTCCATGTATACATACTGTCTTGTAAAACCGTATGCTTACCTACCTATCCATTGATCTATTTCTGGGCCTGTTGCCCTAAATAAGGCAATGCTGTAGGTACACTCGATATGCACAACTGCAGCAAACAAAGCCTTATGGACATATGCATAAAAAAACAGCTCAAAGCTGCAAATGGGGAACAATTGCTGTTTAAAAAGGTCCCGCACTGTAGCAATGTAGAGAGATTGCGGAACGAAGCCGCTGGAGATAATGATAGACAGCGAGTGACTGATAAACTTCTCCCCCGTACGTACGTTACGTCCTCCTGGACTTCGTCAGCGGTGGGTGGAGTCATCTGTCACTACGCCTCTCCTTTAATAGCAGCCAGCATGGTCTATGGGTGGAGACTATTAATCAGATAGAACTCATACAGCTGGCAAAGTCTAGCAGCATGGTGTCTCCTCTCCTGCTATTTAGACAACACTTCCCTCCTGGGGACATAGAGCTGACTCTGCTTTTAATACTAAATAGGATTAAAAATTAAAAAATTAAAAAATTATGACCACATAAAGATGCACTTATGCGTGTCATACAGTCAATTAACCGTATAGATATTTTAAACATGTACAGGCACCAGTATGATGCTAGTTGAATTATTTTTGTTGTGTTAAAAGCAACAAATTAAAATAAATCAATGTCACTCGCTCCTATCATCATCTCCGAATGTATACATTACATACATATAACCAATTGAAAAATATATAAATAAACTTGAACAAAATTAATTATTTAGTAATAAAAACATGAAAGAATTAATTATTACTATGAAGAGTATGTGTTGGATATTCATAGTAAAAAACAACATATAATGAAATCGACAAATCAGTATTGCTCACTTATCTGATATGAAGCAATTCAAGTCAAATTCTACGTTTAACCCCCTTGGCACCGAAACCTGCATCTCGTGAATCCAAAAAGATTCACGGCGACTTAATTGCCTCAAAAAATTCCCCCCTCTCCAATGAGGGGTGACTCGCTCAAGTCCCCAGAATTTTAAACATTTAGGATCCCTATTATGGTAGAGCCTAAAGTGTTTTGACACATTGTGGGTTACTAGCCCTTTCTTAACCACTTCAGCCCCGGACCAATTGTCAGCTTAAGGACCAGAGGTCTTTTTTCAATTTCGCACTGCACTACTTTAACTGGTAATTGTGCGGTCATGCAATTTTGTAACGAAACGAAATTTGCGTCCTTTTCTTCCCACAAATAGAGCTTTCTTTTGATGGTATTTGATTGCCTCTGTGATTTTTATTTTTTGCGATATAAACGGAAAAAGAGCGAAAATTTTGAAAAAAAAAGAGATTTTCTACTTTTTGTTATAAAAAAAATCTAATAAACTCAATTTTAGTCAAACATTTGGGCCAAAATGTATTCAGCCACATGTCTTTAGTAAAAAAAATGCCAATAAGCGTATATTTATTGGTTTGCGCAAAAGTTATAGCGTCTACAAACTAGAGTACATTTTCTGGAATTTACACCGCTTTTAATTTATGACTGCCTATTTCATTTCTTGAGGTGCTAAAATGGCAGAGAAGTACAAAACCCCCCCAAATGACCCCATTTTGGAAAGTAGACACCCCAAGCTATTTGCTGAGAGGCATGTTGAGCCCATTGAATATTTTTTTTTTTAGTCCCAAGTGATTGAATAAAGACAAAAATAAAAAATAATTTTTTTTTCTTCAAAAAGTTGTCACTAAATGATATATTGCTCACACATGCCATAGTTATATGTGGAATTGCACCCCAAAATACATTTTGCTGCTTCTCCTGAGTATGGGGATACCACATGTGTGGGACTTTTTGGGAGCCTAGCCGCGTACGGGGCCCCGAAACCCAAGCACCGCCTTCAGGATTTCTAAGGGTGCAAATTTTTGATTTCACTCCTCACTACCTATCACAGTTTCGAAGGCCATAAAATGCCAAAATAGCACAAAACCCCCCCAAATGACCCCATTTTGGAAAGTAGACACCCCAAGCTATTTGTTGAGAGGCATGGTGAGTATTTTACAGCTCTCATTTGTTTTTGAAAATGAAGAAAGTAAAGAAAAAAAATTTTTTTTTTTTTTTTTTCAATTTTCAAAACTTTGTGACAAAAAGCGACATCTGCAAAATACTCACAATACCTCTCAGCAAATAGCTTGGGGTGTCTACTTTCCAAAATGGGGTCATTTTGGGGGGTTTTATGCCATCTGGGCATTCCATGGCCTCCGAAACTGTGATTGGCAGTGAGAAGTGAAATAAAAAAATTACTCCCTTAGAAAGCCTGAAGGCGGTGCTTGGTTTTTGGGGTTCCGTACGCAGCTAGGCTCCCAAAAAGTCCCACACATGTGGTATCCCCGTACTCAGGAGAAGCAACAGAATGTATTTTGGGGTGTATTTCCACATATGCCCATGACATGTTTGAGCAATATATCATTTAGTGACAACTTTTTGTAAAAAAAATATATATATATATTTTTTTTTTTCATTATTCAATCTCTTGGGACAAAAAAAAAAAATATTTAATGGGCTCAACATTGCTCTCAGCAAATAGCTTGGGGTGTCTACTTTCCAAAATGGGGTCATTTGGGGGGGGTTTGAACTGTCCTGGCATTTTATGCACAACATTTAGAAGCCTATGTCACACGTCACCCACTCTTCTAACCACTTGAAGACAAAGCCCTTTCTGACACTTTTTGTTTACATGAAAACATATTTTTTTTTTGCAAGAAAATTACGTTGAACCCCCAAACACTATATATATTGTTAAAGCAAAGGCCCTACAGATTAAAATGGTGGGTGTTGCATTTTTTTTTTCCACACAGTATTTGCGCAGCGATTTTTCAAACGCATTTTTTGTGGAAAAAATACACTTTTTTTTATTTTAATGCACTAAAACACACTATATTGCTCAAATTTTTTGATGAAATAAAAAATATGATCTTAGGCCGAGTACATGGATACCAAACACGACATGCTTTAAAATTGCGCACAAACACGCAGTGGCGACAAACTACATACATTTTTAAAAGCCTTTAAAAGCCTTTACATGATACCACATTAGATTCACGGAGGAGGTCTACTGCTAAAATTACTGCCCTCGATCTGACCTTCGCGGTGATACCTCACATGCATGCTGCAATTGCTGTTTACATATGACGCCAGACCAACGCTTGTGTACGCCTTTGCGCAAGAGAAGGGGGGGCAGGGGTGCTTTTTTTTTTTTTTTTTTTTTTTATAGTTTTTTTTTTATTTTTTTAGCTTTTTTATTCTATTTTTAAACTGTTCCTTCCATTTTTTTTCTTTGTTATGATTTTTATTGTTATCTCAGGGAATGTAAATATCCCCTATGATAGCAATAGGCAGTGACAGGTACTCTTTTTTTGAAAAAATTGGGGTCTATTAGACCCTAGATCTTTCCTCTGCCCTCAAAGCATCTGACCACACCAAGATTGGTGTGATAAAATGCTTTCCCAATTTCCCAATGGCGCGGTTTATATCCGGGAGGGGGGACATTCCCTCCTACTGCTTGTAAAAGCAGTCTAGAGGCTAATTACCCGCTAGAATTGCTTTTACATGAAAGCCGATCACTGGCTGAAAAGAATGATACCAAGATGATACCTAAACCTGCAGGCATCATTCTGGTATAACCATTCAAAGTCCAGCAACATACTGGACATATATTGTAATCTTTTTTTTTTTCATGCAGCCTCTTGGCTGAACGAAAAAAAGAGATTGATTGGTGGGTATGCCCACCATTAGAATACCTCCCTTCATCCACCCACTTCTAATGATGGGCATACATGCACCATTTATATATGCCGATGCATGGGGGCATCCTCCCGCAAAAGTTATGCCGTGTACACACGGTCGGAATTTCGACCGTATGTACGTGGCATTAGGAGCCAATCGCTCCTCCGCCCCCCCTGCTGCCCCCATGCTTCGGCACATATGCTCTTTTTTTTAACTGTGGTGGTGAAATCACCTCCTACAGCGTTGGAGTCGCGGCTTTATGTATCGTGGGAGCAAACGCTGTTGCTGTCAAGATAAATAAATCCGCGCTGCAACTGAATGGCGCACCTGAAAACAAAAAAATGCTTAACACTAAAACACAGTAAACAAAATTACATACCTGAAAAGCAAGCATGATAAAACATGATAAAACATAATAAAACATTGCAGAATAGAATGGAGTAAAAAAAGAGCAACAATAGAGAGAGAGAGAGAACAATAAAACGACAACTATTTTAGTTTTTTTTATTTTTTTGAGATTCACAGGTAAAAAAGCTCCTGACTGTTAGCGACTGAATCAAAACGCTACCACAAAAAAAAATGTTAGCGATCGCAGGGATCAGGCCTGACTCTGCGAACACTGCAGTTATGTGTGCTTAGTGTTTTGTAAGTGACAGTGATCGATCGATACTGCACTTGGGTGGGCTGGGCTGGGCTGGGCGGAGGGGGAAAACGCAGGTGCTAGCAGGTATCTGGGCTGATCCCGCTAACAATGCGTTTTTTTTTGAACCCTAAACTGCTGGGACGCTAGTATAGATCTGATCAGATCAGATATTGATCTGTTCAGATACTATACCACTAAGGGAGGTGTATGCTTTGCGCGTGGGTGTTTGCGGTACTGGCACTAACCTGGGGCGACGCAGACCTTATTTGACCCTAAAACCTAATTGATATCACCCGCCGGGCGATCAGGGGGTTAAACCGTTATTGGGTAATAAATGGCGGGTGCCCTGACAGTATAAAAAACAAGCTAACTAACCAGCGTCACCCGTAACAGTAATACAAAAAAAAAACTGGTTACCTAGCGACACTAATGCAGGGATCAGAAAAACGATCGCTTAGTGACACTGGCAAAAGGGGGTGAAAGGGTTAACTAGGGGCAATCAGGGGGTTAAACCTTTATTAGGTAATATATGGGGGTACCTGACGCTATATAAAAACCTGACGGGGAACCTAAATAACGAAATAACTAACTGGCTAACCAGCGTCACCAGTGACATTTTATACGGTGATCACTGGTGAAAGGGTTAACTCTAGGGGCAATCAGGGGGTTAAAACCTTTATTTAGGTTGTAATATGGGGGTACCTGACCTATAAACCTATTTATGAACCTATATAAACATGGCGGTTAACCTAAAAAAAAAACTGGTTACCTAGCGACACTAATGCAGCGATCAGAAAAACGATCGCTTAGTGACACTGGCAAAAGGGGGTGAAAGGGTTAACTAGGGGCAATCAGGGGGTTAAACCTTTATTAGGTAATATATGGGGGTACCTGACGCTATATAAAAACCTGACGGGGAACCTAAATAACGAAATAACTAACTGGCTAACCAGCGTCACCAGTGACAGTTATACTGTGATCACTGGTGAAAGGGTTAACTCTAGGGGCAATCAGGGGGTTAAAACCTTTATTTAGGTTGTAATATGGGGGTACCTGACCTATAAAACTATTTATGAACCTATATAAAACATGGCGGTTAAAATAAAAAAAAAATGGTTACCTAGCGACACAATGCAGCGATCAGAAAAACGATCGCTTAGTGACACTGGCAAAAGGGGGTGAAGGGGTTAACTAGGGGCAATCAGGGGGTTAAACCTTTATTAGGGGGGGGTAGGGGGCTACCTAGGACCTAAAACTAACTGCCCTGACAGTTATTACAGTCACACTGACACTAAATGCAGTGATCAGTAAATAAATGATCACTGCAATTAGTGACACTGTGACTGGGGGGGGAGGGGGTGATCTGGGGGGTGATCAGGGGGTGACAGGGGGGTGTTTTGTGTGCCTAACTGTACTGGTGTCAGTGTAGTGTTGTGCACTAACCTTAACATGTTCGCCGCTCGGCGTCTCCGGTCACATAGACCGGCGCACCGAGCGTGACATCACTTCCGCCTTCCTGTCTATACAATAGACAGGAAGGGGAAGCTTTTCATTCGCCAGGAGCGATCGCGAGGGGGTGGCCAGAAACCACTGGCCGTCCCCTCGTCCCGGATCGCTCCTGAAGCGATGCCGACCGTCCCCGCCGGCGGAGGGGGGTCCGATCGGACCCCCCAACCGCCTAAAGAATGGCACGTACAGGTACGTGGTTCTGCCTGTACGTGCCATTCTGCCGACGTATATCTACATGGGGCGGTCGGCAAGTGGTTAATATTATTCACGTGCTCGCCTATGCGCATAGGCGAGCACGTGAATAATATTAAGAAAGGGCTAGTAACCCACAATGTGTCAAAACACTTTAGGCTCTACCATAATAGGGATCCTAAATGTTTAAAATTCTGTGGACTTGAGCGAGTCACCCCTCATTGGAGAGGGGGGAATTTTTTGAGGCAATTAAGTCGCCGTGAATCTTTTTGGATTCACGAGATGCAGGTTTCGGTGCCAAGGGGGTTAAACGTAGAATTTGACTTGAATTGCTTCATATCAGATAAGTGAGCAATACTGATTTGTCGATTTCATTATATGTTGTTTTTTACTATGAATATCCAACACATACTCTTCATAGTAATAATTAATTCTTTCATGTTTTTATTACTAAATAATTAATTTTGTTCAAGTTTATTTATATATTTTTCAATTGGTTATATGTATGTAATGTATACATTCGGAGATGATGATAGGAGCGAGTGACATTGATTTATTTTAATTTGTTGCTTTTAACACAACAAAAATAATTCAACTAGCATCATACTGGTGCCTGTACATGTTTAAAATATCTATACGGTTAATTGACTGTATGACACGCATAAGTGCATCTTTATGTGGTCATAATTTTTTAATTTTTAATCCTATTTAGTATTAAAAGCGGAGTCAGCTCTATGTCCCCAGGAGGGAAGTGTTGTCTAAATAGCAGGAGAGGAGACACCATGCTGCTAGACTTTGCCAGCTGTATGAGTTCTATCTGATTAATAGTCTCCACCCATAGACCATGCTGGCTGCTATTAAAGGAGAGGCGTAGTGACAGATGACTCCACCCACCGCTGACGAAGTCCAGGAGGACGTAACGTACGTACGGGGGAGAAGTTTATCAGTCACTCGCTGTCTATCATTATCTCCAGCGGCTTCGTTCCGCAATCTCTCTACATTGCTACAGTGCGGGACCTTTTTAAACAGCAATTGTTCCCCATTTGCAGCTTTGAGCTGTTTTTTTATGCATATGTCCATAAGGCTTTGTTTGCTGCAGTTGTGCATATCGAGTGTACCTACAGCATTGCCTTAACTTTTTGTCAACTGCATAACTTATGTTATTTGCAGACACAACCATTTACCTTTTTCATCAAGGTTGTATTTTAAACTTCAATTTTAAATAAACCGTTTACCAACAGTCTACACTTAGAGTGTCCCCCCCCTTCTTTTCTATTATTATATGCTGGGAGATCTTTTTTGCCTGGATCCACATTGCTTAGCATTGGGCTGTCCATTATATGAGGAGATCATCTGCCGGAGATCCGTCCAGTTGATTGGTCGTTTGCCCTGATTGGAGTCAGCTTCCCTTGGAATCAGACACTTTACCCTCCACTGAGTCTATGCGTATGTGCATAGCACATTTGGTAAGAGTCTCCATTTACCTTCGGTTGAGGATATCACCTTAAGAACATATTCTGTTTATTTACAGTCACCAGGGTGTTTTATCTACAATCAGTTATTCACTCTCTGTTTTATTTTGGACTCACAAGACATGAACTTTTGTCACTGTTTTTGATTATTTTTCATTATGTGTATTGTGTTTCATATACATATCATAATTTTATGATATCTTATTATTATTGTATTATTTTTGATTATTTTTTAGATGCGCTGCACTTATTTTTATTTTTCACACTGTATGAGTAAGTGCCTGAGCTATTTGTCTCCATACAACAGAGTTACTTGTGCTCCTGTATCCAACAGAGCTCAGGTGTAAATACCTTTTACTTGGACTGGTATTATGGGTGAAGGACCTACCAACTTGTTAGGAAACTTGCTGGGTGTCGATTCAGCTGTCTGTATTTGTACTTTCCTTCTGACCTTCTTCTTGGGTGCCAATGACTTGATTTTCTAAAAGAACGTTGTGCATTTTATGTGCATTGTGTGACCATCTGCCTGAGGTCAGGGAGAATAAATTAGATGTTTGTTCTGGAATGGCAAGGGGACCCTCTGTGAGGTTTTGGATCACCCCTGTTGTTTCCTCACGTCTTCAAATTTGAAGTGAGCTGTTGTAGGTGGGTAGCCAGTTGTCTCCTTCACCGGGACCCTCTGAAGTTTTCTGCCAGCTTTCCAGATAACAGCTTCTGTAACACAGGACTTCTTCTACAATTTTGGGAATTGTGCTTTAAAGTGCGCAGCTCTCCGATCTGATCTGCCTAGATGGAGGGAAACGGATCCTCTTCTGTTTTTGTTTGGAGGTAGGTGGTTGTAAATGGACACAAGTCTGTTTACACCCACTGGTCTATAGGAATACATAGACTATCCAAACACGGCCGTCTGAAAAAACTGACAGGCAGACCTGATTGGATAACCCTTGTGAAAGGGGCCTGAGGAACACAGAGTATTTTACGAGATTCAACATAAGTTAAGAGATTATGCATTCGACTAGTGTTGGCTGGAGCCTGCCAACCTTTAACGAACCCCACCTGTTCAAATTTAATAAGTGAAAGGAAGAAATGTTGGCCAACATTTTTGAAGGCAATTTGATTCCTTCCCAGGCTTAGATAATGTCACAATTAGTGCATTACTTTTGTTAAAGAACTGGAGGATACAGCCTTGTTAAATAGATCCTGTAAATGAGGAGCTAGTACATCCTGAAACACTTTGCAAGATTCTGACGAAACACCATCTACCTCTGGGGATTTATTGTTTTGGATAGAGGCTGTCACATTCTTTATATCTGCCAAAGAAAAAGGGGCATTAAGGGACTTCAGTGCTTGTTTGTGGGTAGATGGGAGGTTCAGAGAACTCAGAAAGTCAGAAATCATAGTATCAGTAGGTTGCAGAATACTCTGATCTGCTCCCAAATTATAGACGGTCTCTAGTATTTTATAAAGACGTTTGCTATATCTTTAAGATGATACATTTTCGAGGAGTTACAGGCTTAATAGATAAGGAATTGGAGAAGAATGTGTTCACATTAAGTGCCCATTATTAACTCCCAGCCAGAAAAGCAGAAGCTAACCTCTCTGAAGTTAGAGTGAGCGTGGAAACTGACTCTTGAGTTTTTCGGTCTCCTTTAACTCAGCAGACATTCATCTTGAGACAGGAAGCCAAACTGACCACTATTAAATTTAGGCTTGACCTTCTACGATCAAGAAAAATGCAGTGATAGAGTTTATCCTTGAAGGCCACAACATCTTCTGATGGTAAGGACATTTATATGGCCAATCCCACAAGGGACGCACACTGACCAGAGGGGTGATCCCAACCCCTGGACATCTTTCAGTTCAAAAGGGCATAACTTTCATATCCTGCTGTGACAACATACTCCAATCTTGTAGAACGAGCACTTGATCCATCCAACATAAGGGAATTGTCAAGCTGTCCTCTGGAGGTACTTCAAATACTTCACTTCTATTTAAGGGCATTTTACCAACCTTACCAATCTGGACAAATGTCATCCTCATCTTCCTGTTCAGAAGAGACTGAAGAGGATTGATTGGCTTGAATAGAAGACTGGACATTGACAGACTAGATGGCCCTTGCAGAAGATGAATTCAGCAATTCCTTTAGAGTGTCTTGACCATATGCTTACTTGTAACAACTTGGTCATCATCATCTTAATCACAGCCTGCCTGAGCAAAGTAAGAATCACATGTTCATTCACCTCTACGTGGGAATAAGCTGACAAGGGTTAATCTGCCTGAGGAGGTTGTAGGACTACTCATTGACACCATATATGACCCCGTCACAGAGTAAGGTGTCATCATCTTTATTCTTGGTTGCTTGAACAAAGCTGAATTATGCAGTCATGTTCATCCAGAAATTCGGAAAATGGGCTGTTTCACCTGGTATGGCTAGGCAGCTTCTCATTGCCAGAGCAGATAACCCTTTCAAAGGGTGAGTAGAACCCACTCCTTTAGAGGGTATTGACAATGTGTTTATTGAATGTGACATCCTATTAGGTGTCATCCTTAGCTCTGGCTGCTTGAGCCAGTGGGATACATACTGTCATGCCCATCCGAGTATTCCTCTGAATAGGGTCTGAATAGGGATGTTTTGCTTGGAAAAGCTGTGTTTCAGACTTCCACTTACCTGACCGGTGAGTCCGCTTGGGCAGAGGGTGGTCTCCCGTACGTGTCCGACTCACGGCCCCTGGTAGAGTAGACAGGAGGCTCGGGAGTGCGGAGTGGTATGAGAGCCTGGTAAAGAGGATCCAGGAGCTGGAAGTAGGATGATCTCCAAGCAGCAGGTGAGTAGGCTGGAACACAGGCAGTCAGGTGCAGAGCAGGAGCTGAGCAGACAGGTCAAGGTACAGGCAGGGTTCAGCAACAGGCAGGCAACAACGGTCAAACAGGCCGTGGTCGGGTGCAGGCAGAAGTCTGGGATATCCGAGAGGCAAGCCGGGTCGTCAGGAGATCAGGAACACAGGAACGCAGATACAGGCAACGGGAGCAGGGGCCGGGGAGCTGATGATCAGGCAGCACTTGAGCAGAGTACACGGCAGACCTAAATAGGCCGGTTGGCGCCAAATGCCGCGCTTGTGCACACGCCGACGCGCACAGGCACGCGCATTAGCGCACATACACCCGCACGCGCTCGCTCCCGGGCGCCAGCGCGCACCCCAGTGCCACCAGAAAGTGCACCGGCGCCAACAGGAGCATGCACAGGCACACATCCGCGCGCACTAGCCAACATGGGCACAAACCGCAGCACGCACAGGAACACATGCGTCAGCACGCACCGACGCACACCAGTACGGCCAGCACCGCGACCAACCAGGTAACCTCTCTGACACTGTAAAACTGGAAATGGAGCGAGTACAAAGAAGGGCAACAAAGCTAATAAATGGTCTGTAGGATATTAGTTATGCGGAAAGGTTGTGAGCACTGAACGCATTCTCTCTGGAGAAGAGACGCTTGAGAGGGGATATGATTTCAAAATACAAATACCATACTGGTGACCCCACAATAGGGATAAAACTTTTTTGCAGAAGGGAGTTTAACAAGACTCGTGGCCACTCATTAAAATTAGAAGAAAAGAGGTTTAACCTTAAACTATGTGGAGGGTTCTTTACTGTAAGAGCGGCAAGGATGTGAAATTCCCTTCCACAGGCGGTGGTCTCAGCGGGAAGCATCGATAGTTTCAAGAAACTATTAGATAAGCACCTGAACGACCGCAACATACAAGGATATACAATGTAATACTGACATATAATCACACACATGGGTTGGACTAGATGGACTTGTGTTTTTTTTCAACCTCACCTACTATGTAACTATGTAACTATGACTGCTCCTTGCCAGAGAATTCAACCCCTTCACAGGGTAAGTGAGAATAACACTTTTCAGTGTATTGGCCACTTGTTTAATAAATAAGACAACCTGTTATGTATCATCATCCTCATCTCTGGATGCTTAATCAAAGTACGATTCACAGTCATGTTCCTCCACATCTTCCCCTTTGGAGTGTCTGAAGAGGCTGATTTGCCTGGGAAGGCTTTTAGACTGGTCATTGCCAAAACATATAACCATATAAAAGCAAGACTCATACAGCAATGTTCATCCACGTCTTCTTTATTGAAGAGCCTGCAGAGGGCTGTTTTGCTCTGAGACTGGTAATTACCAATAGGGATGAGCTGGGTATTCGAGTCGAACGCATGTTTGACTCGAACGTCGGCTGTTCGCCCGTTCGGCGAAGCCAGAACTTTGTGGGCCCTTTTGCGCCATAATCGTGTAACGTGAATGGCCCACAATGCACTGCGCCATCGCAGTGCATTGCTGGCTGATGATTGGCCAAGCATGCACTGTGACCCGCATGCTTGGCCAATCACAGCGCCGGCAGCCCCACATAGGCAGGGACACTGTCTTCATTTCTTGTGATTGAACACCTGAAGCTACCCCCAATTGGTGTAGTTGATCTGTTGTTATACCACAGGCAGTTACAGTGGGTGTATTGTGCCCCCTACACAGTATACACCTGAAGCTACCCCTATTGCTGGAGTTGTTCTGTTGCTATACCACAGGCAGTTACAGTGGGTGTATTGTGCCCCCTGCACAGTATACACCCGAAGCTACCCCCAATTGCTGGAGTTGTTCTGTTGCTATACCACAGGCAGCTGCAGCAGTTACAGTGGGTGTATTGTGCCCCCTGCACAGTATACACCTGAAGCTTCCCCCAATTGCTGGAGTTGTTCTGTTGCTGTACCACAGGCAGCTGCAGCAGTTACAGTGGGTGTATTTTGTCCCCTGCACAGTATACACCTGAAGCTACCCCCAATTGATGGTGTTCTCATCTCCCTGCAGACCATTAGTATGTATGGAAGGCCAACAAGGAGAGGTAGACAGTCACAAGGCAATAAAAGAGGGCAAGGCTCTGTGTCTAGAGGCAACAGTGCTGGTTGTGGACGTTGTGCAACATCATCAGCCTGTGGCCATGGGACATGCTTGTCCTTATTTTCGGCAGCTGAGCCGCAACATGCCAAAGACTTGGTAGAGTGGATGACCAAGCCCTCCTCCTCCTCCTCCTCATCCTCCTCATCCTCTCTCACCCAGGCTCAGGGTACTGGCAAAGCAGCTGCCAACGCGTCCTCTTCCCTCATCTCAATGGCATCAGTCATTCCTTCCCTAGACCCACCATGTCCTCCTGAGGAGTCCCCTGAACTGTTTGACCACAGTGTTGGGTACATGCTCCAGGAGGATTCCCAGCGTTTTGAAGGCTCTGATGATATCCAGCTAGAGGAAGGCAGTAGTGTGAGCCCAGAGAGAGGGGATGCTCAAGAAGGACAGCAATCTGGCAGTCATGTTCCACCAGCTGCAGCATACTGCCAGGTTTGCTCCAGTGATGAAAAGGGAGGGGATGATGAGGTCACTGACTCCATGTGGGTGCCTGATAGGAGAGAGGAGGAGGAGGAGGCATATCTCCAACGAGGCAGGATGCCCTCCGGGGGCCAGCTTAAGGGCAGCACACCGACTGAATCACACCGTGGAGCTCCGCCTGTGCAGGGCTCTGCCTCTGCGCGTTATTCCAAAAGTTCTTTGGTGTGGGCCTTTTTTCAGATGAGTGCATCAGATCGCACCGCTGCTATTTGCAACATATGTCTCAAGAGTATCTCGTGTGGCCAAAACATCAGCCGCTTGGGCACCACATGGTTGACCAGACATATGTTGACCTGCCATGCAGCTCGTTGGCAAGCGTACCTTAAAGACCCACACCAAAGCGGACCTCTCCTTGCTCCTCATCAGTTGGGATCTCCAACCCCACTATACCTTCAGTCCTCTCTAAAAGCTGCACTGAGAGGAATGAAGGTGCAGAATTAGGTGTCACAGCCAAGTACTTGCGGGCACTCTACTAGCAGTACACCGACGTCCAATTTTACCAGGTAAATTTCCCTGCCCCAGCTGCTGGACCGTCAAAAGAAGTTCACTCCCAGCCATCCACATGCCCAGCGGTTGAATGCTAGCTTGTCTAAATTGCTAGCACTTCAACTGCTGCCTTTTCAGTTGGTAGACTCGGCCCCCTTCCGTGAGTTTGTGCAATGTGCGCTTCCTCAGTGGCAGGTTCCCAAACGCCACTTTTTCTCATGGAAGGTGATTCCGGCTCTCTACCGGCATGTGGAAGGCAATGTCCCTGCCTGGCTGGACAGGGCGGTCAGCGGTAAGGTGCATCTTACCGCTGGCTCATGGTCCAGCAGGCATGGACAGGGATGTTACCTATCTTTCACGGCGCATTGGGTGACTCTTCTGGCAACTGGGAAGGATGCAGGACAAGGTGCAGTAGTGTTGGAGGTTGTTCCGCCACCCCGCCTCCAAAATGCTACTACTGTTTGTGACACACCTC
This sequence comes from Lithobates sylvaticus, assembly GCA_028564925.1. Lineage (NCBI taxonomy): Eukaryota > Metazoa > Chordata > Amphibia > Anura > Ranidae > Lithobates > Lithobates sylvaticus. The sequence continues at coordinate 143,940,290 of CM053036.1, read as the reverse complement.
TCTCCTCCACCCCCTCCTCTTCTTCTTCCTCCACAGGAAGACAATGGCACCAACCTCCTCTCCGAACTCTGACAGGGACAACTGACCCGTGTGCCCTGTGTGGCTCACATCCTTAACTTGGTGGTGCAGTGGTTCTTGGGCAGGTACCCAGGCTTACAGGATGTCCTGAGGCAGTCCAGGAAAGTTTGTGTGCATTTCCACCGATCATATAATGCCAGTGCTCGGCTGGCTGAGCTCCAAAAGGAGTTGAACCTGTCCAAGAACTGCCTTATCTGTGACATGCCCACCAGGTGGAACTCAACGTTGGCCATGCTGCAGTGGCTGCACACGCAGCAGAGGACCATCAATGAGTAACTGTGCGACTACGGCACCAGGACAGGGTCAGGGGAGCTCATTTTTTTCCCCACGCCAGTGGGCCATGATCAGGGATACATGCACTGTCCTGTCACCATTTGAGGAGGCCACAAGGATGGTGAGCAGTGACCGTGCATGCATCAGTGACACTGTACCTCTTGTCCACCTGTTGGAGCCCACGCTGTGTGGAATAATGGACAGGGCACTTGAGGAAGAACAGAGGCAAGAAGAGGAGGACTTCCTTGCCTCTCAAGGCCCCCTTTATCCAGACAGTGTTCCTGCTGTCCCGCCGATCACACAGGAAGAGGAGGAGGAGGAGGCTTGTGTCAGCATGGAGGTGGAGCCTGGCACTCAGCATCAGCAGCAGCAGTTTTTTAGGGATGATTTACAGTCTGCGGCTGCGGATCATGTCGTCCTTAGTGACCCAGAGGACTCCGGACCGAATGCGTCAGCTAACCTACGCTGCATGGCCTCCCTGATCCTGCAAAGCCTTGGTATTCTTTGGATCAAGGAGAGGGATCATTACTGGCTGGCAACTCTCCTTGATCCACGGTACAAGGGTAAGGTTGCGGACCTTATCTTGCTGTCGGAGAGGATGAGACATCTTCGGGAGGCCTTGCAGAAATGTCTGTGCAACGCATTCCCAGAGACTGGGAGGTTACAAACTCCTGGTCCTGAACAACGTGTTGCTGAGGCTTCGGTCAGTCACAGAAGGAGCGGTGGAGAAGGTGGCCGTCTGACCGATGTGTTCAGACAATATTTTAGTCCGCAGCCCCAAGGTATGATCGGTTCCAGCAACCATTGCCAGCGTCTGATTTACATGGTGCAGGAATACCTAGGGGCAAGGTCAGACTTGGACACCTTTCCCACGGAAAAACCTCTGGGTTACTGGGTCTTGAGGATGGATCACTGGCCAGAGCTTGCACAGTATGCAATTGAGCTACTGGCCTGTCCTGCATACAGCGTTCTTTGCTGCTGGAGACTTTGTAACCGATTACAGGGTGCGCCTGTCCACCGACTCGGTTGATCGACTGACCTTTATAAAGATGAATCAGTCTTGGATCACCACCAGCTACCAAGCACCTGAAGCTGATGTAACCGAATATATTTTTTTTTGAAATGTCACATCCCTTCAAGACTGCCTATGCTGATGCTGAGTGACTATCTTGTTAGGTTGACTGACTATCCTCTTCAATGATCCTGCTGATAGCTTGGAAGAACATTTTTGGTTCTGGGCTCCGCCACCAGTGGCTAAGGCTCAATTTTTCAGCCCTGTTTAAAAGGGGCATGTAATTACAATTTTTGATGCAATGCTTTGCAGCAGGGCTCATTCCTGCACTCCAACTAGAGTATCTGGGAGAGGTTGCAGTGTCGTGACACCAGCACCAGTGCCTAAGGCACCATTTTTCAGCCCCTGTTTAACAGGTGCATGTAATTACAATTTTTGATGCAATGCTTTGCAGCAGGGCTCATTCCAGCACTCCAACTAGAGTTTCTGGGAGAGGTTGTAGTGTCGTGGCGCCAGCACCAGTGCCTAAGGCCCATTTTTTCAGCCCCTGTTTAACAAGGGCGTGTAATTACAATTTTTGATGCAATGCTTTACAGCAGGGCTCATTCTTGCACTCCAACTAGAGTATCGGGGAGAGATTGCAGTGTCGTGGCACCAGAACCAGTGCCTAAGGCCCAATTTTTCAGCCCCTGTTTAACAAGGGCGTGTATCTACAATTTTTGATGCAATATTTTGCAGCAGGGCTCATTCCTGCTCTCCAACTAGAGTTTCTGTGAGGTGTTGCAGTGTTGTGGCACCAGTTCCTAAGGCCCAATTTTTCAGCCCCTGTTTAACAGGTGATAATTACAATTCTTGATATAATATTTTACAGCAGGGCCCGTTCCAGCACCCACCGAGTGTAACTGTGAGGACTTACAGTGTTGTGGCACCAGCACCACCACCACCACCACCACCAAAGGCCCAATTTTTCTACCACTGTTCAACAATGGCATGTAATTACAATTCTTGATATAATAGTTCACAGCAGGGTGCTCCAGCGCCCACCAAGAGTCACTTTGAGGGCTTACAGGGGTAACTTGTGGCAACACCAACACCTTAGGGCCAAATTTCTGCAGAGTATATAGGGCAGGCCCCTACTTTCAAACATCCAACTTACAAACGTCTCCTACTTGCAAACGGAAGGAGACAACAGGAAGTGAGAGGAAAAAAGATGGACGGCCAAAAAAATTATACAGGGGTGATAACCCTTCCCTATGTTTTCCAAAAAGCTTAAAAGCCTACAGTTTAAAAATGTACCAGTTCAAAATTACGATCAGATTCTACTCAACACAACAAACCTACACAGTCCCTGTCTTGTTTGCACCGCCTGTATACTTCTGTTCTGAGTATATATAGGGCCCGGGGGCCCCACGCCTTTCCTTTTTTTTATTTGGGTACGGGGTTCCCCTCCTAATATCCGTACAAGACCCAAAGTGGCTGGTAATGGGCAGGGGGGCTACCCATGCCATTTTTCTCAATGATTTTCATCCATATTACCGGAACCAGACATTACATTAAAACCGCAAGCAGTTTTAAATGACTTTTTGTCTGTTAAATGTCATTTTGTGCAGGGACTGTTCTAAACACGGGAAACACATGCCACTTCACAGGCATACTATAGACACCCCCCAGGCATGATATTTAAAAGAATATTTCACTTTAAGCGTCATTAAAATCAGTGCTCGTACAAATTTTCGGTCCGTTCGAAGGTTCTGGTGCGAACCGAACCGGGGGGCGTTCGGCTCATCCCTAATTACCAATAGATAACCTTTCCACAGGGTGTGCCATTTAACAAACCAGCCCATAAAAATAATTAAATGCAGTAAAATAGTTTGCTTAGTAAAAAACCCTAAAGGGTTAACCACTGCTAGAGGGAGACTGAAGCCTCCATCGACAGCCCTGATTCGCCACCTGGTTAATGAGCTAAACCTTGCCCTGCCAGGAATCAGGACATAATGAAAAAGTTTGTTCAGAACAGTAACAAAAAGGTAGGAATTTTCAACAGAATTACAATAATATTCTGCAATGTATACAAACCAAGGGAATTGTAGACATCACAAACACGCTTCTCCCCCCTTTTCTTTGGGTGAAAAACTGGAGAGCACATAGAAATATAAAAGGATATCCCATATCTCAACAGGCCATAGCTGGTTTCAGTAGTCATCCACAGGAGAATCCTCTACCTTCTCTGGAAATGCTGGTCTTTTGAGGGGGTTGGCACAATGGCACAATAGTAAAGCAAACATGAGAAGCCACCAACAGGTTATTGCCATGTGTAAACAGACAAAGTATTACTTTGTGTACCTGTTATGCAGAGTACTCCCTGTGGAGGAGCTCAGGCTATGCATAGAGGCTGAAGAGGGAGCAAGGCACCACGATAAAAAGCATTTTTCAAATTGAGCTCACCCAACCATAAACACTGGCACAGTGCGGGTGCACGTGCATAGGGGGGACTCTGCCAACACCGCTGCCCATTTTACATGGACCCATAAGACCTCAGACAAGGCTGTTAGCCCTGATAAAAGCAGCCCTGAGGACCAGCAGCGAGGCTTCCTGGATTATGGGTCATTTAGCCGAGACACCAGGGACTGCATCCAGTCTAATCCACACATGGACAGTATCAGAGACGTACTCACCAAGACCAAGATGCCGAGAGCGGTTCACCCTTACGACGCGGCGCAATCTGCCCCCTGGTGATGGGACAGGGAGCAAACGGCACCAGGAGGCACAGGTCACCTCCGTCAGGTAGGCAGGACCGGTGAGGAACTTGGAGGAGATGCGAACCTGGCCCGGGCAGACCGGCAGATGGCAGAAAGAAGAGGCAGGAGCCCAAACACCCGGCTGAGGGTCTAGCACCAGTCACTGAGCAGCCAGATGCTAAGTAAGTCCAGGATGCAGGCCGGGGGTCAAACACAGGAGAGGTTAACACAGTCCGTTGAGCAGGCCAGGGGTCAAACACAGGAGAGGTTAGCAAAGTCCGTTGAGCAAGCCGGGGGTCAAACACAGGAGAGGTAACAAGTCCGTTGATCAAGCCAGGGGTCAAATACAGGAGAAGTAGCGGAGTCTGTTAGCAAGCCAGGGGGTCAAACACAGGAGAAGCAGATCAAGCAGAGTCCGTTGGCAAGCCAGGGGGTCAAACACAGGAGATGCAGATCAGGTTAGTTTTACACAGGGGCACAGGGACACACAGGCACTAAGCTGGAAAGACAGACCAGCAAGGTGCCTGTGCGTCAGACCTCCTTTATAGGCACCCAGGGGACGCTAATTGTGCGCCGCTGACCTGACAGACAGCCAGCCCATTAGACCAACCAGGTAGAGGAGCACACCTAGGTCCTGCGCATAGGAGGGAAAAAGAAGAATGCAGGTGGTTGGTGGGCTCAAATTTATATGAGTTAAGTCCTGGAGGCATGGGGGGCGGGGGCCTATACCCAGCTGTGCTGACATGGAGCCGTCAGGAAAGCAAGGGGTTTGACAGACACTGTGTGAGGGAACACAGGTTAGGGAGGGAAAAAAGAAAAGCAAGAGAGGTGACAGCACAAACTTTGCTGCCAGTGTGGCACAAAAGAGGTTAACTTACAAAGATAGTGTCTTACCTCCCTGATATTCTCTTTTTTTTCCCTCATCATCTGCAGCCTGTGAACGTCACTGCAAAGCTTCTGTTAGCCTTTCCCTCTAAAGCCAAGATATGCAATCAAGCCTGGAAATGTACATATTTTATTTGAAGAATGTGACCTATAGTTTTTGAGACCAAAGAGGAAGAAGGACGTTTTCAATAAGGAAGTGACTGGTCTGGGCTTCAACAAAATGGCGGCCTCCAGAAATTAAAAACAGGAGCAGGAAACAGGAAGCAATTTACAGTCCACACTAATTTTGGTAGCATAATTTTGAATATGGAATGTATGTTCTTTTGATAAAGAACATTAATTGTTATCAAACTCTAATGGCTAAAGTTCTGCTTTAATGTGGCCTCTTAGAAGATGGCTGCTATGCAGATCTAGGAAACATATAGAGCGGTGCTGTAGGGGAAAGATCCCTTGAAAATATTAAAGTGGTTGTTTATAAAAAGCTCCCATTCCCTCTGTAATATAACAATAAGTGCCCCTGTGTTATATAAAAAATATGCTTATCTGTACCTATAACCCAGCAGCTCCCAGCGATCAGGGGACTCCTCGGCTCTCTCCTCGGCTCCCACTGCTCCTGATGGGGAGGAGAAGAAGAGAGGAGAGAGAGAGAGCTAAGGAGTCACGTGATCAACGGGAACAGCTGTGTTTATAGGTACAGATAAGCATATTTTTTATATAACACAGGCACAGGGGCACTTATTGTTATATTACAGAGGGAATGGAAGCATTTTTTATTAATTATGAGAGCAGCAAGAGGAGAGGGGGCGGGTGCAGACACGAGCAGACAGGCAGGGAGGGGACGGGGAGAGGATGGAGGGGAGGACGGAGGAGAGGACAGAGGAGGACAGAGGAAGACAGAGCATGGCTGTGGATGATGGAGGCATGTACGCTAACCACGGTGTCAGGGCTCAGCAGCCATGATACACCATGGTTAGCTTACATGATGAGCCATAGCCAGGCAGAATCAGCCAGGTTTTTTAGGTGTTACAGGGGGCCAAATGACACAGCGCAAGCACTGTTCTGTATAAAGGGAACAGGATCATTTTTTTGTTTTTTTGGGGGGGTTAACAAACGCCCATTGAAATTGATGGACAGCGCCGGCAAATCCTTCGCTAGCGGGCGAAAAGGGTTGCAAAGACTACACTAAAGCGCCGCTAAAAATATCGGTGCTTTACCACCGATGCCCCAGGTCTTTGAGTGTGAAAGTGCCCTTAGTAAGCCTCCCTTTTTACTTTTGGGTGGAGGAAGAACAACAAGGTGCTTCTGGTGTTTTTTTCCTAATTTCTTGTCTGCTAATTGAGTGAACAATATGATCTAATAATGGTGGGCACTATTTATTTTATTTCAATTTTTTTCACTTTATCACATTTTCTTTTTACAATGATGTGCATGCTTGCTCTTTAGTTCTCTAACAAGTGGCCTTTTTATATAAATGTGGATTTCATATTTTAATTTTGAATTTTGATTACCATTTTTTATAATTATTTGGACACTATTTTGAATTAGCAAAACGGGAGCTGCATATTGGTTTATGCACTGGCAGTAATGCTTACTGCCCTGATCTGAAGGGATTGCTTTTCAGATTGCAGTATAGCAGTGGATGGTAAGTGTTCATATGTCTGTATTTTGTTTTTATTTTTTTTACTTTTTTTAAATTTGATAACAGCAATTTAAATTGTAGTATGGTGCTGCATCTACAAGCCAAGGGTTATGACTGCAGTATGACCCCATTCATCTCTGATCTCTGGGCAACTTTGACAGATAATGGCACCTGTCAAACTCTGCAGTCCATAAAAAAATTCTGGAGGGTAGTCAAGGGGGCTCTAAAACCATACTTAGTTGTCTTCTATTTACTGCCCCCCAGATGCCAGTGTGAAAGACATCACCTAATCCCTCCTGCTGTCTGATGTAGGACCAGTCTCTACCTAGTTTGGCTATCGCCCACTATATTTAAGCTATGTCAGATCAGCTTTCTATGCCCAATCAACGTTTGTCCTAGCATTGCTGTGCCTTGTACTTTGTGACTCCTTAGCATATATTGGTGCTTCATATTTAAAATATATTTATTTTATCTTTATTCCTTGAATGTGTGCCTCTTGTTCCAGAAATAACAGGTTTAAAGCTGTGTTAAAAATGCAAAATGAATAATTTTGTTGGGGTGGCTACAAATCAAATGTGTATGGATTTAAAAGTAAGAATAATCAGTGGGGTGCCACCAGATTTAATTTAGAAAATCTGGCAGCAGAATATATATATATATATATATATATATATATATATATATATATATATATATATATATATATATATATATATATATATATATATATATATATATATATATATATACACTTCAAATACACAATCATGCAGAAAAGAAAAGGGGATCTTCAGTTCTTTGTTTTAAAAGTGTGAGTTTGTATGGGGTCTTAGTGAATACATGCTTTTGAAAATGTTTAAAATCCTGTGTAGAAAAATAATTTTCAGAACGTACAACATTTATCTTCTAATTTTTTGTTTCTAAGTATCTCTCCAACTTATTTTCTTTTAAGCTAAAACATAAATCATGCTCTTCTGGAAAAAAGCTTTTCCCTAACTTTGGTTATTTATTTTTATTTATCATTTTTATAGCTGCTTGGTGGAATATTTCACAAGGATAAGGGAGAAATTTGCTGTGTAAGAATACAAGGTGTTTGTCTCTTACCTTGTGGCTTTGTGGCAGAATTACAACTCATAAGCATGAAGTAGAACAAGATAAATTTTACTGTCTAAGATTTATTTTCCTTACTAAACTTCAAAAGAGATGTGCAAAATACTAAAGTCAACCTTGGGAGTTCTCCTCTCATGTTATCTCCTCTTGGCAGATGCACCCTCTAGAAATCATGGTTATTCTCTTTTTTCACCTACAGGTAATTTTACTAAACTCATTTCTCTCTTGATGACACGCTTTCCACTCCTACAGCTTTAAACGCTTGTATGAGCCTCCACCTATGTCCATAAAATAAATAATTTGCTGATGGCTTTTCTTAGAATCTGAAATGTGTTTTTTCCTATTACAACCACAAATCTAATTTTGAAAGGAAAGCAAAAGTTAAGTTTGCATATTTAGATCAGGAATATAGAAAAGAACTTCTAAGTTTTATAATTGCATTACTGTTTTACTGTTGAATAGCATTACTAGTTCCATGTTTCAATTGTATTACAAAGTTTAGAACGGTAGAAAAGAGAAATGTAGGTACTTACAGTAAGTGGAATCTGTCAACTGGTAAAATTCTTTTACCAGTGCTTAATAATTTTCCCAACAGATTATACACAGTGGGACCTGTACAGAGGATGAAACATGTGTTTCTTATAGAAAAGTATTGGCTACTCTGAGATTATTTTTGGGCACAGTGCTCCTCTTGGTTTGGGAACAAGGAGTTTTTTTGGGTGATTGAATGACAATATTTTGCTTTTGGTACAGTTACCTTGTCACTGATGGCTGAATGTAGGAGGTAGAAGTCTTCCCATTTAGCCAAAGAGAGCTGAGAGATTCATGCAAGATGTTGTAATGGAAATTTGTAAGTTCTGTATATAATTGTATTCTATTTTTTATGTATTGCACACTACCCTCTCTGTGCACACAGCACTAATAATGTTTTCAGTACATGTTTGCATTCTTTCGAGTCCTGATTTAAATTAGCCTGCCTATGTAATGCCCCTTGTTACCATAAACGTACAATTGTAATATTAATGTGATACCTACGTAATCATGTGTATAAAAACATTCAATTGCGTTACAATAAAGCAGTAGAGTTAATTGGAAAGATGCTGAGCATATCCTTTGTGTCTGTTCCCTACAGCAGTAGTTATTATTAATTTGGAACCACTAATCAATATGAGGATAGGAGATGCCTATCTACAAAATGTCCAACTCAGGTGGTGAGCTGGTGGCATTGAACAATAGGCCTTATGCCCCAGTAGAAGAACTATCATTCAAAACATGTCGGGTTTTTAGCCTATTGTGCTTCTTAAACCACGCAATTTCTTTTATTATATGTGATCACTTCATGTACCCATCATGATCGATGGTCTGTACATTTTTTATCTTTGATTTTTTTAAATAAATACTTTTTTACCTGGATTTATCTGCACCATGTGGAGGCCCTTTTTTTATCTTTCTTCCCTCATGACCTGATTTGCTGATTGGATGTCATTTGGAGGATTATATACATTTGCCAGCCAGTGATTGATCTGAGGATTAGGCACGTCTGCCAGTCGGAGTCCCTGGTGTGAAATATTCACCATCTATCTTCTCTGATGCGGATGTTGGTATTTACTACCATACCACAAAGGTCCCAGATCGAGAGCCTGCTGGATTTGATTGTCTGACACCTGTTTGACCCACCGCTATATGGCGTGTGTGTCCACGCTCTGGGGTAAGAGTATCCATTTTCTCTGTTGTTCTATATGCACACCTGTGATTGCTGCATGGAGAAGTCTGCTTACCCATATTCATCACTATCTGAAGAAACATCATTATAAGTTCTTCTTAATAGACTATACAGTATCATATAGATGAGCTCTTAGTTTTGCTCTTTGTTCATTACGGACTTGTCACTATTTTCAGCCTATGTATCATTTTCACAGGCATTTTTTTGTATTTGTTTATATCATACAGGAAGTTTTCCTTTTCACTTATCATTATTACCTTTATTGTGTATTTGCATAATGTTTGTTTTCACTATTTAGGAGTCATTAGTTGAATACCCACCCCTGGGGGCCACTCTGGGGAGTCTGAGTTTCTCAAGTGCTGCATTTTATATTTTTATATTTACCATACACAATCTACTACATTGTTGATGCTGGCTGCTGATTTGCACTTTTCTTTTAGATTCACTAGTAGCGCAACATTTCTCACATATATTACCTATTTTACTCCCCTTAATTGAACTGTAATGATTGGGGGTTATATGTTATGTTGTCACTGTCTACTGTCCATCGGAGTGTTATAGATAAGAAAGGGAAGAATAGTGCTGTTCACAGGTATATGTAGTACATCTGCTAGATAGAGTAGTTTAGAGGCAAGAGGGTATAGGCACACGTAAAGAAGACTGGCCAGTCATTATGGGCATTAAAGTAAGTAAGGGAATGTATGATATTGAAATTATCATTTGAGTATTAACTTATAATATGAGTTTAACAATTTTATTAATAATATAGATATATTGAAGCTGGTTTAGACAACCTTTGGTCGGAAATGAAATCCAGGGTAATGTGGCAATTTGTAATGGATGGAATTAGTTTAGATTAACCACTTTAAGACCAGCCTCGTTTTGGATTTTAGGTGTTTACATGTTTAAAACAGTTTTTTTTGCTAGAAAAAAACTTAGAACCCCCAAACATTATATATTGTTTTTTTTTCAAACACCCTAGAGAATAAAATGGCGGTCGTTGCAATACTTTTTTTCACACCGTATTTGCGCAGCGGTCTTGCAAGCGCACTTTTTTGGGAAAAAATTCACTTTTTTGAATAAAAAAATAAGACAACAGTAAAGTTAGTCCAATTTTTTTATATATTGTGAAAGATAATGTTACGCCGAGTAAATTGATACCTAACATGTCACGCTTCAAAATTGCGCCCGCTCGTGGAATGGCATCAAACTTTTACCCTCAAAAATCTCCATAGGCGACGTTTAAAAAATTCTACAGGTTGCATATTTTGCGTTACAGAGGAGGTCTACGGCTCTAATTATTGCGCTCGCTCTACCGATCGCGGCAATACCTCACATGTGTGGTTTGACCACCGTTTTCATATGCAGGCGCTACTCACGTATGCGTTCGCTTCTGCGCACGAGCTCGTCGGGACGGGGCACTTTAAAAAAAAAATTTTTTGTTTTTCTTATTTATTTTTCTTGATTTTATTTATTTTTACACTGTTTTTTTAAAAAAAATTAATTGGCTCACTTTTATTCCTATTACAAGAAATGTAAACATTCCTTGTAATAGAAAAAAGCATGACAGGTCCTCTTAAATATGAGATCTGGGGTCAAAAAGTCCTCAGATCTCATATTTGGACTTCAATGAAAAAAAAAAAGAAAAAAAAAAAAAAATGTCATTTAAAAAAAATGACATTTGAAAATTCCTCTTTAAGAGGTATGGGCGGAAGTGACGTTTTTGACGTCGCTTCCGCCCTCCTATGGTATAGAGATGAGTGGCGGCCATCTTATCGTCACTCATCTCTAGACACAGGAGGACAACGGACCCGATCGCCTCCGCCGCTGCCGACGGTTCCGGTAAGCGGCGGAAGGCGCGGGAGAGCGGCGGGAGGGGGGGGGCACCTCTCCCGCCGCCGATAACGGTGATCTCGCGGCAAATCCGCCGCGATGACCACCATTATCGGACAGCCGACCGGCGCCTGAAGAGATGGATACCTCGGTTGTGGCAGCAGCTGCTGCCGTTACCGAGATATCCCTCTTCAAAAAATGGACGTATATAGTCGTGCGCCGGTCGGAAAGTGGTTAAGATAACAATTTTGTAATTTTTTTTTTAACAGAAAAGTTTATTAGACAAATCAGCATTACAGTACAAAACGATATAGTAAGTGCTACAAAACGATATAGTAAGTGCACAATTTTGTAATTTTACATTTATACAATAAGCCCTTATTGAGAGAAAAAAAAAAAGATTAAGATGAGGTTGTTAATTGGAATACAGCTGCCATAATATTTAACAAAGCCAAGATGGATGGGATACATAAGAAGTTTTTCTACAAAAATAAAATCTAAAGGGCTGATAATAACTTGATGTACGGTCCATGATGTGAGAGTAATAATAAATAAAACTTACATATAACAGACCCATAACATCAAGTCCACACACCCTGTTAGTATAGATGCCACCTGCAGCCAGTCCTCTATTTAAAAATAAAAAAATAATAATGTCCCGCAATGTAGTTTCCTCTCCACCCACTGTTGAGCAGTGACTAGATTGAGTGGTTGACATACAGTTAATGGAGCAATTACCAGCTGACCTAAAAAAACAATCAGAAAAATATTTCAAATTTTAGACCTTCTGGTTCCTATATTGGGATTTTAAGAATGATGCAGTCAGTTCTCAGTCGGTGCTTCGAGGTAGTGAGCTGGGGGGACCACCCCCCTTTTTTTCCCCTCTTTCCACCCACCACCATTTCCCTTGATCACTGTATTTTTTTGCCTGTCATGGTAAATCGAGCAGTGGTTACTCCTATGAGTTCAATTTATAGTTTACTGATTATAGTTTTAACTGTGGACCTTTGGAGAGATTAAACGGACGTGTAATGCTTGTAATCACAAACCACATATCTGTTGGCGCTTTAAATTAAAAAAAATATATATAAAAAGTGGTCTCTTAATTCTTTATGAGAGCTTGATAAAAATTTACCAGTCTTAGGACAGGTTTGTATCAATGAGAAAAAAGACAGCCACAGGAAACCAGGCCAATTTGTGTCGACCAGTAAGAGCAGGTCTATTACTGTTTAATGAAAAAAACATGTGTCACTGATAAAGCTATCTGAAAAATCTTTTTTTTTTCAAAGTGAAATTAATCAGATTAGGATGCTGCTGCTGTATTTTATCTAAGCTAGTTGTAAAAGAAAAAAAAAATGTTCACAACCAAATATGTGCTGCCAAGGTACACTGTCACTTGTACTGCCTCCCAAAATTGCATTGTTCTTTAATACTGTGCAGCTTCAAAGCATCCCTCAAATGTTATTTGAAGGATTTACTATATGTATTTTTAATGCTGCACTTGAGCCCCCGTTCACACCTATGCAAATTAGATGAGGCTTACACCGCATCCAATTCGCAGGACATTTCAAAATACATTAATATTAATGAGGCTGGTTCACATATCTGCTGTGTATTCGCACTCCGCATTGTACAAAAAACGTGTGCGTTTTCTAGGTAGTGCGGTCCGGCTCATGTGCGAATTCAGGCCCATTATCTTCTATGGGCACGCATCTGATTCGCAGATGTGTGAAAAGGATAAAATACTGATGCAATCCTGAGCTGATACTGTGGCAATCCTGAGCTGATACTGAGCAAAAACTGACATGAAACGCTGAACAACTGAGTTTTCTCTTCGCAGGGAAACCTGAGCTTCAATTCGCACCGCACATGTGTGAACCCAGGCTTAAGATGCATGAAAAGAACTTCTTCCTTTATGGCATTTTTTACAAGTTTTCTACATGTTCTCCATGGCAGTGCACCGTTTTCTATGCTTTTTTTTGACAGCAGTTTGCCCATTAGCCCTAAAAATGGCCAGAATTTAATACCAAGATTTATCCTCTATAGACTTCAATGGGATTCATATTTAGGTTCACTGACTAGGTGCTTTTATTGTTGTAATTATTAGTGGTGTTCAAAAGAGACATCCATAAAAGCAACAATGCTTTGTGGAATCCCCCAGTTGCTTACAATAGTACAGCAAGAGTGCATGTTCTGGCCACAGCCAGTAGATATCATTATTTCTCCAGTTGTGGGTACTTTAATGATGAATGTGCTGGGCTATTTTATGCTACACATATTTGGTGTGTGATCCTAATCCCATTTTTTTTGTTAAATATTATATACTTGTGAATTATTAAAAACATTCTGAAAACTACATCTTGGGACCACGTAAAGCCAATCAAAATCATGCTTCCTTCTGAGGTATGTACATAATTTATCATTAAATTGTTCCTCTGTGCAAGAGTTACCTGTAATAAAGAAAGATCATTCAGTGCAGCCTTCCTTCCTTGTGCAGGGTGACTGGTCTTGTATCCACCCCTTTTACAGTTATCTGCAGGCATCCTTTAGTGGATGAGCCTGCTGGTAGAGTTGGGCGAAGGTTCGGCATGAGCATAAGTTTGGGCCGAACATTGGCTGTTTGCCCATTCGACGAACACCCGTATTATCGAGGCATTCAATCATTTGTTTGGCCAGCTGAATGACCACAATGCACTGTGCCACCACACAGGGCATTGGAAGCCCTGATTGGCTGAAGCAATGAAAGATTTGCCCAATCAGGGCACAGAGCACTGTCAGAGCCATGATTGAAGAAAGTAATGATGACTCTATCCAATCATGGCTCATTGCCCAACCCCACACTATAAAAATATTCTCCCCATAGCGGCAGAGGCATTGCTAGGTGGCAAAAAGACCAAGGGCTTCAGCCTGAAGTCCAAGGCCCGGCAACGGGGGAGGGGGTGTGGTAGTGGCACAGTTTTTTTTGGCTGAGCGGTGGGTAAGCTCACTTGCTGCCTGACCTACCTGACATACACACACACTGACAAACCTACCTGACACGTACACTGACTCCTGACATATACACTGACCTACCTACCTGACATACACTGAGCTACCTGACACATACACTGACCTACCTACCTTCCTGGCATGCACTGACCTACCTGACATACACTGACCTAGCTGACACATACAATGACCTTCATACCTGACATACACTGACCTACCTTACACTGATTTACCTACCTGACATGCACTGACCTACCTGACACATACACTGGCCTACCTACCTGACATGCACTGACCTACCTACCTGACATGCACTGACCTACCTGACACATAAACTGACCTACCTACCTGACACATAAACTGACCTACCTGACATACACTGACCTACCTACCTGGCATGCACTGACCCACCTGACATACACTGACATGCACTGACCTACCTACCTGACATGCACTGACCTACCTACCTGACATGCACTGACCTACCTACCTGACATACACACACTGACCTACCTGACCAGGAGACAAACTTCAGGTGTCCTGAAGCAGATCAGCTGAGCCGTGGTGTGCGAGGCAGCAGGATGAGAGCTGCCCCCCCCCCCCCCGAGCGGCGAGTGAGGACCAATGTGGCGCGGTGGCCGCATTGTAATTCCCGCCTTCTGGAGCCTGCGGCGCCTATGATGGATGTCACACATCCCAAAGTCCCGCCATTGGACCAGTAGGATGTCCATCATAGGTGGTGCAGGCTCCAGAAGGCGGAACCTGCTATGTGATTCGGCGGGCACTGGTGCTCGGGATCAGATAGATCCCTGCTCGGCGGCGGTGCTCAGGGCTAACAATAGAACAGTGCCTACCCGAGGTCCAGGGCTTTTTGGGGTCCCACTCGGGGCTTCAGCCACTGTCAGCCCCCCCCTGTCAATGCCACTGCATAGCCATCATTTACAGTGTGATATTGGCGTGGAGAGAGATAGAACAGGGCTCTGTTTCATGCTGCTAGCGAGTTAGTGTGCTATAGTGTGCTATTGTGCTTCTATTGTCAGTGTAGAATATCAGTTTAGTGTGAATGTAGTAATAGTTCAGTGTGACTGTAGTGTGACCATTCATTTTTACTTTAGTGTCAGTTTTTGTGAGTGTAGTGTGACCATAAATTTTTACTTTAGCGTCAGTTTAATTTGTCAGGGCAGGATTCCTGCAGTATATATCAGTCCATTATTGCACATTTAATGTGGTATATATCCATGCATTACTGCATGTTTAACCACTTGCTGCCCGTCATATAGCAGAATGACAGCGGCAAAGTGGTTTCAATATGTTGACTGGACGTCATATGACGTGATCAGGATATTAAGCCTCTGCGCGCCCCCAGTCTGACACACCGCAACTACGATCTCTGTAAAGAGTCTCCGACGGAGACTCTTTACCATGTGATCAGCCGTATCCAATCATGGCTGATCACAGTGTAAATAGGAAAAGCCGTTGATCGGCTTTTCCTCACTCGTGTCTGTCAGACGCCAGTAGAGGAGAGACGATCGGCTGCTGCTCTGACAGGGGGGGTCTGTGCTGATCGATTATCAGCGCAGCCCCCGAGGATGCCCACACTGGACTACCAGGGACACCACCAGACCACCAGGGATGCCAGTCAGTGCCCACAATAGATGCCAATCAGTGCCCACAATGGCCATCACTGATTGGCATGCATTATTGTTTGGCACTGATTGGCATCCATCAGTACAATACATTACACTACAATGCTGCCTATCAGTACCCATCCGTGCTGCCTATCAGTGCCCATCTGTGCCACCTATCAGTGTCCATCCATGCCGCCTATCAGTGCCGATCCATGCTAATCTGTGCCACCTATCCATGCCCATCCGTGCCTCCTATCCATGCCCATCCATGCCGCCTATCCATGTCAATCCGTGCCATCTAGCAGTGCCAATTTGTGCCACCTATCAGTGCCCATCCATGTCACCCATCAGTGCCACCTATCAGTGCCCATCAGTGCCGCCTATTAGTGACACATATCAGTGCCCATCAAAGCCACCTCATCAGTGCCACTTCATTGGTGCCACCTTATCGGTGCCCATCAGTGCTGCCTTATCAGTGCAGCCCCATCAGTGCCCATCAGTGAAGGAAAAAACGTACTTATTTACAAAGTTTTGAAACTGAAACAAAAAAAAAACATATATTTTTTTTTTAAATTTTCGGTCTTTTTTATTTGTTTAGCAGAAAAAAAAAATCCCAGTGGTGATCAAATATCACCAAAAGAAAGCTCTATTTGTGGGAAAAAAAATGATAAAAATTTAGTTTGGGTACAGTGTTGTATGACCGCGCAATTGTCATTCAAAATGTGACAGTGCTGAAAGCTGATAATTGGTCTGGGCAGGAAGGTGTTTAAGTGCCCTGTATTGAAGTGGTTAACTTAGTATATATCCGTACGTTACTGTACATTCAATGCTGTATATACAGTGGGGAGAACAAGTATTTGATACACTGACGATTTTGCAGGTTTTCCTACTTACAAAGCATGTAGAGGTCTGTAATTTTTTATCACAGGTACTCTGTGAGAGACGGAATCTAAAACAAAAATCCAGAAAATTACATTGTATGATTTTTAAGTAATTAATTTGCATTTTATTGCATGACATACAGTATCTCACAAAAGTGAGTACACATCTCACATTTTTGTATATGTTTTATTATATCTTTTCATGTGACAACACTGAAGAAATTACACTTTGCTACAATGTAAAGTAGTGAGTGTACATCCTGTATAACAGTGTCAATTTGCTGTCCCCTTAAAATAACTCATCACACAGCCATTATTGTTTAAACCTCTGGCAACAAAAGTGAGTATACCTCTAAGTGAAAACGTCCAAATTGGGCCCTGGGTGTCAATATTTTGTGTTGCCACCATTATTTTCCAGCACTGCCTTAACCCTCTTGGTCATGGAGTTCACCAGAGATTCACAGGTTGCCACTGGAATCCTCTTCCACTCCTCCATGACGACATCACGGAGCTGGTGGATGTTAGAGACTTTGCGCTCCTCCACCTTCCATTTGAGGATGCCCCACATATGCTCAATAGGGTTTACGTCTGGAGACATGCCTGGCCAGTCCATCACCTTTACCCTCAGCTTCTTTAGCAAGGCAGTAGTCGTCTTGGAGGTGTGTTTGGGGTTGTTATCATGTTGGAATACTGCCATGCGGCCCAGTCTCTGAAGGGAGGGGATCATGCTCTGCTTCATTATGTCACAGTACATGTTGGCATTCATGGTTCCCTCAATGAACTGTAGCTCTCCAGTGCCAGCAGCACTCATGCAGCCCCCAGACCATGACACTCTCACCACCATGCTTGACTGTAGACAAGGCACATTTGTTTTTGTACTCATAACCTGGTTGTCGCCACACACGCTTGACATCATCTGAACCAAATGAGTTTATCTTGGTCTCATCAGACCAAAGGACATGGCTGCAGTAATCCATGTCATTAGCCTGTTGGTCTTCAGCAAACTGTTTGCAGGCTTTTTTGTGCATCATCTTTAGAAGATTTGATGCAGTGTGCAGCGTAGGGTCTGAGCACTGACAGGCTGACCCCCTTCAACCTCTGCAGAAATGCTGGCAGCACTCATATGTCTATTTCCCAAAGACAGCCTCTGGATATGACGCTAAGCGTGTGCACTCAACTTCTTTGGTCGATCATGGCAAGGCCGGTTCTGAGTGGAACCTGTCCAGTTAAACTGCTGTATGGTCTTTCGACCACCGTGCTGCAGCTCACTTTCAGCATCTTGGCAATCTTCTTATGGCCTAGGCAATCTTTATGTAGAACAACAATTCTTTTTTTCAGATCCTCAGAGAGTTCTTTGCCATGAGGTGCCATGTTGAACTTCCAGTGACCAGTATGAGAGTGAGCACGATAACACCAAATTTAACACACCTGCTCCCCATTTATACCTGAGACCTTGTAACACTGGGGAGGGAAAAGTGGGCCCAATTGGATATTTTCAATTAGGGGTGTACTCACTTTTGTTGCCAGTGGTTTAGACATTAATGGCTGTGTGTTGCGGTATTTTGAGGGGACAGCAAATTTATACTGTTATACAAGCTGTACACTCACTACTCTACATTGTAGCAAGGTGTGCTTTCTTCAGTGTTGTCACATGAAAAAATATAATAAAATATTTACAAAAATGTGAGGGGTGTACTCACTTTTGTGAGATTCTGTATGTATTTATACATCAGAAAAGCAGAACTTAATATTTGGTACAGAAATCTTTGTTTGAAATTACAGAGATCATATGTTTCCTGTAGTTCTTGGCCAGGTTTGCACACACTGCAGCAGGGATTTTGGCCCACTCCTCCATATAGACCTTCTCCAGATCCTTCAAGTTTCGGGGCTGTCTCTGGGCAATACGTACTTTCAGCTCCCTCCAAAGATTTTCTATTGGGTTCAGGTCGGGAGACTGGCTAGGCTACTCCAGGACCTTGAGATGCTTCTTACGGAGTTACTCCTTACTGCCCTGGCTGTGCTTCGAGTCGTTGTCATGTTGGAAGACCCAACAACAACCCATCTTCAATGCTCTTACTGAGGGAAGGAGGTTGTTGACCAAGATTTCATCTCAAAGAATGATATTTCCACCTCCATGCTTCACGGTTTGGATGGTGTTCTTGGGGTTGTGCTCATCCATCATCTTCCTCCAAACACGGCGAGTGGAATTTAGACCAAAAAGCTTTTATTTTTGTTTCATCAGACCACATGACCTTCTCCCATTCCTCCTCTGAATCATCCAGATAGTCATTTGCAAACTTCAGACAGGCCTGGACATGCGCTGGCTTGAGCAGGGGGACCTTGCGTGTGCTGCAGGATTTTAATCCGTGACGGCGTAGTGTGTTACTAATGGTTTTCTTTGAGACTGTGGTCCCAGCTCTCTTCAGGTCAGATAATTTAACGCAGTATATATCAGTGCATCACTGCACATTTAATGTAGTATATTTGAATGCATTACTGCACATTTAAGGCAGTATATATCAGTGTATTAAAGCTTTATTTTTGTTTCATCAGACCACATGACCTTCTCCCATTCCTCCTCTGAATCATCCAGATAGTCATTTGCAAACTTCAGACAGGCCTGGACATGCGCTGGCTTGAGCAGGGGGACCTTGCGTGTGCTGCAGGATTTTAATCCGTGACGGCGTAGTGTGTTACTAATGGTTTTCTTTGAGACTGTGGTCCCAGCTCTCTTCAGGTCATTGACCAGGTCCTGCCGTGTAGTTCTGGGCTTATCCCTCACCTTCCTCATGATCATTGATGCCCCACAAAGTGAGATCTTGCATGAAGCCCCAGACAGAGGGGGATTGACCGTCATCTTGAACTTCTTCCATTTTCTAATAATAGCGCCAACAGTTGTTGCCTTCTCACCAAGCTGCTTGCCTATTGTCCTGTAGCTTATCCCAGCCTTGTGCAGGTCTACAATTTTATATCTAATGTCCTTACACAGCTCTCTGGTCTTGGCTATTGTGGAGAGGTTAGGGTCTGTTTGATTGAGTGTGTGGACAGGTGTCTTTTATACAGGTAACACGTTCAAACAGGTGCAGTTAATACAGGTAATGAGTGGAGAACAGAAGGGCTTCTTAAACAAAATATAACAGGTCTGTGAGAGCTGAAATTCTTACTGGTTGGTAGGTGATCAAATACTTATGCCATGCAATAAAATGCAAATATTTTTTTTTTTTAAATTATACAATTAGATTTTCTGGATTTCTGTTTTGATTCTGTCTTTCACAGTTGAAGAGTACCTATGATAAAAATAAAATTGCATGTTTAATGCAGTACATATCAGTGCGTTACTGCACGTTTCATGCAGTATACATCAGTGCAATACTGCATGTTTAACACAATATATATCTGTGCGTTACTGTATGTTTAACGCAGTATATATCAGTGTGTTACTGTACGTTTAATGCATTATATATCAGTGACTTACTGCACGTTTAACACAGTAATTATCAGTGTGTCACTGTACATTTAACGCAGTATATTTGGCTGGGTTACTGTACATTTAACGCATTATATATCAGTGTATTACGGCATGATTAAGGCAGTATATTTGAGTACGTTACTTCATATTTAGTGCAGTATATTTTAGTGTGTTACTGCAAGTTTAATTCAGTATACATCAGTGCATTACTGCACATTTAATTCAGTACACATCAGTGTGTTACTGTGCGTTTAATACAGTATAAATCAGTGCCTCACTGCACGTTTAACGCAGTATATTTGATTTGAGTGCATTACTGCACATTTAACGCAGTATATACTGTATCAGTGTATTACTGCACATTTAGCGCAGTATATTTGAGTGCATTAACGCACATTTAGTGCAGTATATATCAGTGCATTACTGCACGTTTAACACAGTATATATCAGTGCGTTACTGCACGTTTAACGCAGTATATATCAGTGCGTTACTGTACATTTAACGCATTACATATCAGTGAGTTACTGCAAGTTTAATGCAGTATATTTAAGTGCGTTACTGTAAGTTTAATGCAGTATATATCAGTTCGTTACTGTACATTTAACAAAAGTATATATCAGTGCGTTACTGTTAATTTAACACAGTATATATCAGTGCATCACTGCACATTTAATGTAGTATATTTGAATGCATTACTGCACATTTAAGGCAGTATATATCAGTGCATTACTGCACGTTTAACACAGTATATATCAGTGCATTACTGCACGTTTAGCGCAATATATTTGAGTGTGTTAGTGTATATTTAATGCAGTATATATCAGTGCGTTACTGCATGTTTAACGCAGTATATATAGGTGCATTACTGCACGTTTAACACAGTACATTTAAGTGCATTACTGTCTGTTTAGTGGAGAATATTTGAGTGTTTTACTGCACGTTTAACACAGTATATATCAGTGCATTACTGCACATTTAACGTAGTATACTTGATTGCGTTACTGCACGTTTGATGCTGTATATTTTAGTGCGTTAGCAGTATAAATCAGTGCATTACTGCACGTTTAACGCAGTATATATCAGTGCATTACTGCACATTTAATGCAGTATATTTAAATGCGTTATTGCATATTTAAAGCAGTATATTTCAGTGTGTTAGTGCATGTTTACCCACAGTATATTGCAGTGCGTCAGTGCAGTTTTACTGCAGTATATTGTAGTGTGTCCGTGGAGTGTGTCTGTGTAGTGAGTACTCAAGTTAAAGTGCACCAAACACTACTTTCCATTAATTAAAGTGCATCCATGTACACATTTCATTATCTTTAATACATTTTGTTTATAAGCGCCCCCCCATCATGTCTGGGAGGCCAACAAGGAGAGGCAGAGATTACATAGTTACATAGTAGGTGAGGTTGAAAAAAGACACAAGTCCATCAAGTCCAACCTATGTGTGTGATTATATGTCAGTATTACATTGTATATCCCTGTATGTTGCGGTCGTTCAGGTGCTTATCTAATCATTTTTTTAAACTATAGAAGCCCCCCGCTGAAACCACCGCCTGTGGAAGGAAATTCCACATCCTTGCCCCTCTTATGCCATGTACACATGATCGGACAATCCACCGGACTTTCCAGCGGAGGTCCGCCGGACTTTCCGAACGAACGGACTTGCACACACATGAGGACCCACGAATGGACTTTCCGGTGGACTAAGTCCGATGGACAATCCGCCGGACTTTCGAAATGAACGGCTTGCCCACATACGGTGTAAAGTCCATTCATTTTGAACGTGAATTGAGGTACGACAGGACTAGAGAAAGAAGTCAATCTCGCCGCTTTGATCGGCGAGATTGACACTTTGCAAGCCCCGTCGCCTGGTATGGATTTTGAGGGTAACCCCCTATGCCAAAAAATGGCGTGGGGGTCACCCAAAGTCCACACCAGACCCTTATCCGAGCACGCTGCCTGGCCGGTCAGGAAAGGGGGTGGGGATGTGAAAGCGCCCCCCCCCCTCCTGAGCCGTACCAGGCCGCATGCCCTCAACATGGGGGGGTGGGTGCTTTGGAGGAGGGGGCGCACTGCGGCCCCCCCACCCCAAAGCACCTTGTCCCCATGTTGATGAGGACAAGGGCCTCTTCCCAACAACCCTGGCCGTTGGTTGTTGGGGTCTGCGGGAGGGGGGCTTATCGGAATCCGGGAGCCCCCTTTAATAACAATTGACATGACGCTCTCTCCCGCTGTAATGCGTTGGACACGCTGCGTATCGACTTTTATAGGCATAAGGGGCGGGGTCATAATGTCACCCGACGGCCCCGTCCCTTATGGCGTCACAGTCCCGGGGCATGCTGGGAATGTGACGCCATAATCGCCGGGGTCGCCGGGTGACATCACTCGGTGACCCCGCCTCTTATGCCTATAAAAGTCGATACGCAGTGTGTCCAGCACATTACAGCGGGAGAGAGCATTGTGTCAACATTGGAAGAAGAGAAGAAGGAAGAAGAAGACGGCGGTGGTGGTGACGGCGAACCAGAAGCCCGGGTCAGCGCTAGTAAAAGAGCTGCAAGAAGATAGCGGAGGAGCCCGGCAGAACAACCGGAGGGTGGGAGAAGAGGCCGGAAAGCACGGAGAGTCCCCCAAAGTCAGGAGAAGACCCCCGGGGGTGCCTAATAAACTACTTTAAAAACTTGTCTAGTGTGATTTTTTATTGACTTTTTTTCCCTAGGTGAATGGGTAGGGGTAAAACGTATAAAAGTGTAAGAGGTAATCTTGCGCCAGCACAAAGAGTGGTACCTAATAAAATGCTGCGCACACTTAGGGGAAATGTCTAAACCCAAAATAAACAGATAAAAAAGAAGGTAGTGGCGCGTAATTAATTAAACTAAAATTAAACAGAAGAAGATATAAGATCAGGTAATAGCAATAAAATCCAGGCTAAAAGCACATAGCAAACATCAGAGTAAGTAAAAAAAACATCTAATAGTTATTCACAGTAAATCCAGTGGTGAATAAAATAATGAGCGGTGTTCTAATAAATTAAATGAGATCCTAAATTCCAGTTAACAGTGATGGGTATATCAAAAAGTGATATAAAAGAACCGTGCACAAATATAAAAACAATAAGTGGATAGGTATATAAATGGTCTCAAATGAGTGCCATATAGCGGTGATATATAACTGGAGTGAATGCAAAATAAATAAATAAATAAATGTGACAAGTGTATTTAGTGAATGAAATCGCAAAATATAGGATCCAATATCCATCATAAGTGCAATAAATAATTTCTTACAGCTGTAAGGTTAGAGCAAAAGTGTATATGTCTTTGTGGTCCTTGGTGACCGTCCTCCTAGTGTTCTTAGCTGGGTGTCCCAGGTCCTATTGGGCGAATCCTATTGGTTGTGTCCTTGCGGGAGGGTGAAGGTATATCCAGGCGGGGGGGGGGGGAATCACCTCAGTAAATGTAGGAAGAGGAAACAGGCCTCATAGTGTGATATGTTTTTCCAAAAGGTTTATTACAATATTTAAACAGTAAAATTGGGTACTCACATTCAAGCAATACAAAACAGACAGGGTAAAAACGAGCAACGAGCTTGATGGCGTCACTTCCGGGCAGGTGTTTGGCTCAGTCCCGACGCGTGACGAACACAATCTCATTTAATTTATTAGAACACCGCTCATTATTTTATTCACCACTGGATTTACTGTGAATAACTATTAGATGTTTTTTTTACTTACTCTGATGTTTGCTATGTGCTTTTAGCCAGGATTTTATTGCTATTACCTGATCTTATATCTTCTTCTGTTTAATTTTAGTTTCATTTATTGCGCGCCACTACCTTCTTTTTTATAGGGGTAAAACGTACCCCATACTCATTCACATAGGGTGGGGGGCAGGGATCTGGGGGCCCCCTTATTAAAGGGGGCTCCTGGATTCCGAAAACCCCCCCGCCCGAAGACCCCGACAACCAACGGCCAGGGTTGTCGGGAAGAGGCCCTTGTCCTTATCAACATGGGGACAAGGTGCTTTGGGGTGGGGGATTGCTCATCCCCACTCCCTGCTTGCTGCGTGCTCGGATAAGGGTCTGGTATGGACTTTGGGGGGACCGCATGCCATTTTTTCAGCGTAGGGGTTTCCCCTTTAAAATCCATACTAGGCGACGGGGCTCGCAAGGTGTCAATCTCACCGATCAAAGCGGCGAGATTGACTTCCTTTTGTAGTCCCATCGTACCTCGAGTCACGTTCAAAATGAACGGACTTTACTCCGCGTGGGCAAGTCCGTTCATTTCGAAAGACCATCGGACCTGCATACCGAAGGGCGGAATTCCCAACAGGAACTGGTTCCGGCGGACTTTCGGCGGGAAGATTTAAAACATGTTTTAAATCTAGGACCGGCGGACTTTTTGAAAGAAAAAGTCTGCTGGAGCCCACACACAATCGGAATGTCCGCCGGGCTATTGTCCGCCGGACCAAGTCTGCCGGAAAGTACGATTGTGTGTACGCAGCATTACAGTAATGAACCCTCTACTCAGTTTAAGTTTAAATCTCTTTTCTTCTCATTTTAGTGAGTGGCCACGTGCCTTATTAAACTCCCTTCCCTGAAAAAGTTTTATCCCTATTGTGCGGTCACCATGGCACTGTGAGTGGGCCAGCAATGTATGTGTCCACAGGCAAAAGTGGATGTAGTCAGTCCTCAGGCAGGGCAGCA
This sequence comes from Lithobates sylvaticus, assembly GCA_028564925.1. NCBI lineage: Eukaryota > Metazoa > Chordata > Amphibia > Anura > Ranidae > Lithobates > Lithobates sylvaticus. Next base: position 143,915,328 of record CM053036.1, on the reverse strand, counting down.
TTTCCTCTGTTTAGTAATGTTGCCTGTGCTATCCAGCCACAGCATGCAGAGGAGTTGTCAGGAAGATCCTGCCAGTAACAGGTGTTCCAGACTTGTTGGTACGCGATTGCAGGCGCCAATGCGCATGCGCGGGAATGTGTGCGCCCATTAACACCGGGCGGGCTATTTAAACCACACTGAAACACTGGGACTTTGCTTTCTGCTCTACAGCGTTCTGTGTGTTCCTGATACCTGAAATCTGTTTCTGTGCTTTACACGGCTTGCCCTTTGACCATCCCTGCCATCTTCCTGCACCTGACTCCAGCCTGTCTGACACTTATGCCTGCTCCTTTTGTCCCGCTGCTGTCCACCTGATATCCGACCTGGCTTGCCTGACCTTCCTGAGTTTCAGAAGGAATCTTCGTGCAGTCTGCTGCAGCTATCTGCTGATCCAGCCTGTTCCAGTCTGTTGTCCAGCTCCAAGCCAGCTATTCCAGTTCCAGCCTGCTGCACCTGTCTGCTGATCGAGCCTGTTCCAAGTCTAGTCCTCTTCTCCAGTTCCAGTCTGCTGTCCTCCTGTGCAGAGCTTCCTGACATCCGGACTTACCTTTTGCTGTTGATCCTGCTTGTGCCCCTCCTTACACCTGCACCTCCTGTTTACTCTACCAGGGGCCTCGAGGCGGAGGCGCAAGGGAGGCCTTCCACTGCAGTTTGGGTTTGTCTACTAGTATGTGACAGGAGGTGGAGGACAGGTTTACTAAACCATCATCATCCTCCTCATCCTCCATCACCCAAGCAGAGACTAGTGCGCAGTCCACTACAGATGCCAGAGTGGCTTATTCTGCCTTCTTGTCCACAGCAACTTCTGCCGTAGCACCAGCATCAGGCATGGAAGAGCCAGCTGAGTTGTTTGAACACAGCTTTAGCGACCTGCTCCTTGACAATGCACAGCTATTACTTGATTCAAATCTTGATTCTGAGGTTGAGGAAGGTAGGAAAGTGAGCCTACAGAGAGGGGAGAACACTAGTAAACAACAATATGGCAGTTATGTTCCCCCAGCCACAGCGTATTGCCGAGTTGTCTCCAGTGGTAATGGGTTGAGGGAATGATGATGATGATGAGGTTACTGATGCAACTTTGGTGCCAAGGAGAGCAGAGGAGGAAAGTGAGAGTGAAGCACAACCCCAAAGATGCAGCCATCATGGAAAAGTGGCGAGCAACCACCCTATTCCACCCGATTGTGGAGCTGTTATCTCCCGACCCACTTCCAACAGCTCACTTATTTGGGGGTTCTTTTAGCATATGTGCTGCATTTTTTAAATAGGTATGCAGGGTTGGGAGATCTGCTGAAACAGGCCAGAAGAGTCTGTAGCCATTTCAGGTGGTCATACACAGCCAGTTCTTGGTTGGATGACATTCAGCAGGAATTCCACCTGCCCATAAACCTCCTGGTGGAAGGACTTTGGCAATGCTGCAGCTGCTGCACATGCAGCAGAGGGCCATCAATGAGTACCTGAGTGAATATGGCACAATGATGGACTTAGGCTGGCTTTGCTTTTTTCCCATGCCAATGTCTGCTGATAAAGGATGCATGCATTGTAAATTCATTATTTGAGGAGACCACAAAAATGGTGAGCCGTGACAATGCATGTATCAGTGACACAATCTCTGTTGTGTTCCTGCTGGAGCAGACTCTGCGTGGCATTATGGACAGGGCACTCGAGGCAGAGCAGCGGGAGGAAGAGGAGGTGTTCCTTTCCTCTCAAGGACCACTTCATGCAGACACCATTCTTCCTACGCCATCGAACAAACAAGAGGAGAGGGAGGAGGTGGATTCTGGCAGCTTTGGAGGCATTGAAGCAGAGCAAGACATATGTCAACCCTTAACAGATGGATTTCCATCCCCAGAACCCACGGGAGTAGTACGTGGCTGGGAGGAGGCCGTTCCAGATACTGTAGTCCTCAGTGACCCAGAGGAGTCTGCTTCTCGAGAGTTCACAAACTTGCGGTACATGGGCTCCCTCATTCTTCAAAGCCTGAGAAAGTACACAAGAATACGTGGCATCTAGGAGATGGATCACTATTGGTTGGCAACCCTCCTTGACCACTGTTATAAGGGGAAAGTCTTGGAAATCATCCCGTCCACACAGAAGGAGCAAAATATGAAATCTCTTGAGGATACCTTAAAGAGGAGCTTCTGTAACACCTTTCCCGACTCTAGCAGGTTACAATCTGGTGGAAAACATCATTTTGAGGCTTCTGTTGGTCAAAAGAGAAGCATGGAGAAGGAGGGCGCCTCAGTGATGCCTTTCAAAAAAATGTTAGTCTAATGCCGCGTACACACGTGCGGACTTTTGCCGGCGGACCTAGTCCAGCGGACAATCCCGCGGGACTTTCCAGCTGGGTCCGCTGGACTTTCCGAGCGTGTGGACTTGCCCACACACGCACGGACTTCTCCAGCGGATAATCCGCCGGCCAAAAGTCCGCGGGACTTTTGAAAATGAACGGACTTGCCCACACACTGAGCAGTCCGTTCATTTCGAACGTAACTTCAGGTTACGTAGCTAGCGTAGGCAGTAAATGCCGCCGCGCTAGCTCCGCAAGCTGGCATGGATTTAAAGGGAATCCCCACGCCGAAAAAACGGCGTGGGGGTTCCCCCCAAATCCATGTCAGACCCTCATCCGAGCACGCAGCCTGGCAGGCCAGGAAAGGGGTGGGGACGAACGAGCGCCCCCCCCCTCCTGAGCCGTACCAGGCCGCGTGCCCTCAACATGGGGGGTGCCCTGGGGAAAGGGGGGCCGTGCGGCCCCCCCCCACCCCAAAGCACCTTGTCCCCATGTTGATGAGGACAAGGGCCTCTTCCCGACAACCCTGGCCGTTGGTTGTCGGGGTCTGCGGGCGGGGGCTTATCGGAATCTGGGAGCCCCCTTTAATAAGGGGACCCCCAGATACCGGCCCCCCACCCTATGTGAATGAGTATGGGGTACGATGTACCCCTACCCATTCACCTAAGGTGTAAAATGTAAAGTAAAAAAAAAACACCCACACTTTTGAAAAAAATAGTTTATTGCACTGCTCCGGGGGTCTTCTTCCGTCTTGGGGGTCTTCTCGCCGGACTCCCCCGCCATTTACCAAGCTCTTTTACCGAGCGGGGGAAGTCCGGCTACCTTCTTCGTCGTCGTCGCCGTCGTCTGGGGTTCTCGATCCGCCTTCGGGGGTCTTCCGGGGGTCTCTTCTGTTCTTGCGGCGGTCGTCGTCTTCCGCGCCGCCGGCGCCTTGTCCTTCTTCTTGTCCTTCTTCTTCTTCTTCCGATGTTGACCCGTCGCTGTCTCTGCCCGGAATGCCTGTGCCGCTCTGCGCTCGGACTTATATAGGGACATGGGGGACAGGGTCACATGTTCATGTCACATGGTGACCCCGCCCCCTTGCGATATCACAGTCCCAGCATCCTCCGGGACTGTGACAACACAAGGGGGCGGGGTCACCATGTGACATGTGCATGTGACCCTGTCCCCCATGCCCCTATATAAGTCCAAGCGCAGAGCGGCACAAGCATTCCGGGCAGAGAGAGCGTCGGGTCAACATCGGAAGAAGAAGAAGAACAAGAAGGACAAGAAGAAGGACAAGAAGAAGGACAAGGCGCCGGCGGCGCGGAAGACGACGACCGCCGCAAGAACAGAAGAGACCCCCGGAAGACCCCCGAAGGCGGATCGAGAACCCCAGACGACGACGGCGACGAAGAAGGTAGCCGGACTTCCCCCGCTCGGTAAAAGAGCTTGGTAAATGGCGGGGGGTCCGGCGAGAAGACCCCCAAGACGGAAGAAGACCCCCGAAGGCGGATCGAGACCCCCAGACGACGACGGCGACGAAGAAGGTAGCCGGACTTCCCCCGCTCGGTAAAAGAGCTTGGTAAATGGCGGGGGAGTCCGGCGAGAAGACCCCCAAGACGGAAGAAGACCCCCGGAGCAGTGCAATAAACTATTTTTTTCAAAAGTGTGGGTGTTTTTTTTTTACTTTACATTTTACACCTTAGGTGAATGGGTAGGGGTACATCGTACCCCATACTCATTCACATAGGGTGGGGGGCCGGTATCTGGGGGTCCCCTTATTAAAGGGGGCTCCCAGATTCCGATAAGCCCCCGCCCGCAGACCCCGACAACCAACGGCCAGGGTTGTCGGGAAGAGGCCCTTGTCCTCATCAACATGGGGACAAGGTGCTTTGGGGTGGGGGGGGCCGCACGGCCCCCCTTTCCCCAGGGCACCCCCCATGTTGAGGGCACGCGGCCTGGTACGGCTCAGGAGGGGGGGGCGCTCGTTCGTCCCCACCCCTTTCCTGGCCTGCCAGGCTGCGTGCTCGGATGAGGGTCTGACATGGATTTGGGGGGAACCCCCACGCCGTTTTTCGGCGTGGGGATTCCCTTTAAATCCATGCCAGGTCACGGAGCTAGCGCGGCGGCAGTAACTGCCTACGCTAGCTACGTAACCTGAAGTCACGTGCTAAATGAACGGACTTTCCGATGAGCGGCAAGTCCGTTCATTTCAAAAGTCCCGCGGACTTGCCCACTAACGGCGGGATTGTCCGCTGGACTGCCGAGTCCAGCGGATAATTTTAAAACCAAACTTAAAACTTTGGTCCGCCGGACTTTGGCGCCAAAAAGTCCGCCGGCGCCCACACACGAGGGGATTATCCGCTGGACTTCAGTCCAGAGGATAATCCCGCGGGATTGTCCCTTCGTGTGTACGCGGCATTAGTCTCAGCTTCCACTTTCCCATCAGCAGCGTCTTCATCATATGGTGGGAGATTATCTAGGGGCAAAATATATGGAGATATGGAGAGCTTTCCAGTTGACAATCCACTGGGTTACTGGGTCATAAGAATAGACCACAGACCAGAATATGCCCAGTATGCAATAGAGCTGCTGGGCTGCCCTGCATCAAGCGTGGTTTCCAAATTTGAATTCAGGCTTTGTGATGAAGAGAGCGTGTCTGTCCACAGACTCCATGGACCAGCTGACATTTATCAAAATGAATCAGTCCTGGATTAGCAACAACTATCAAGCCCCTGATGCCGATGTCTCTGATCAAGTGCTTTCTGAATCTCAAATCTATGAAAGACTGTATAGGCTGCCTAGCTTTGTGGGTGTTGATTTTATCTGGAATAATTTTTTTAGCATAGGTTTTGTGGGCATAATTAACACCCAGGAACCAAATTTTCAACACCTGTTTGACAGATGCATTTCATTGCAATTTTTGACAGCAAGGCCAATTCTTGCTTTTATCAGGAGTACCTATATATGGTTATGGTGTAAAAGGCACCACCGACACTCAAAGTCCAATTTTTCCGCACCTATATGACAGATGCATATCAATGCAATTTTTGACAGCAAGACCAATTCTTGCTTTCATCAAGAGTACCTCGACAACCAAAGACCAATTTTTCTGCAACTGTTTAGGTGGGGCATCAAATTTAAATTTTTGACAGCAAGGCCAATTCTTACTTTCATCAGGAGTACCCACATAGGGTTACAGTGTGAATGCACCACCGACACACAAAGAGCAATTTTTCTGCACCTGGTTGACAGGTGCATATCATTGTAATTTTTTACAGCAAGGCTGATTGTTGCTTTCATCAACAGTACGTTCATAGGGTTACAGTGTGAAGGCCCCACTGACACCCAAAACCCAATTTTTCCGTACCTGTTACTTCTATCCAAAGTCTGCAAAAGAGACACCAAAATTTTACAAAAAAATCTCCACTCTTATTCTGTGTGCACTAAATTTTGGCCTCATCATACAAACTGGCTCTCCAAACCATTGTTTATAAAATAAAGAAAGCTTGAATGGAAAATTACATTTTTTGGCTTTATAAATGTCATTATTGCTGCAGAAGGCTCTATATACTGTACCGATTTGCCATATTACAGGCAGACTAAAGCGACCCTCCAGGTGCTATATTTAAAGGAATTTTTCTTTTGTTATTGTTATTTCTCATTTTGATGGTTTCATTTCAAGTATCAGTAAATCACTGCTAATTTAAAAATTATCTTTTTTACAAACTTTTTTTTCATTGAAACGTGTCCCCCAAGGCAGTATCCAGACCCCCATAACCATTGTATGCCCAATTACTTGCATATAAGCCTTCAAAATAGTCACTTTTGATTTTTTTCAGTTTGGGTCTCATAGACTTCAATAAAGTTTTGTTATTTGGTTCCGAACTTTTGCATTGTTCGAAAGTTCTGCCATAAACCGAACAGGAGGTCATTGGGCCCATCTCTACCTGATGGGTCCCACATACAACTCTGCTCTTTGCTCAGGCAAAGAGCAGCACCATGCCAGTTTCACTGTTATTTTGTTCAAGGTAATAACTGTGTTTGAAAAAGGCATTTGGTGGATTTATATTATTGGTGCTATTGAGGAATATATTACATTTTTTTTGTGCCAGGAGTTCAGCCTTAATTATTGTGTCACCAATGTCCTTAGATACTGTATCAATTAAATCACAAGAGGGCTGATTCATTAAAGAATGGAGAAAATGAGCACAAAACCGGATTTGTTACCAGCACTGGCAAATCACAATTATTTAGCCCCTCCAGATTCGTGCTTGGTTTCTTACTTTCAGTTTTAGTGAATCAAGGCAGAGCTCGGGGAGAGAGAAGGTTTCTCTTCCTAGCTCTCTGTCATTGCTTGATCTTTGAATCACTGCTCTAATTCCTCTCCATTATTTTTTTTCATTTCTTCTATAAACGGATGGTGTGTTTGTTCCATGGTACAAGCAAAGTCATCATGCAAATGATAGCCAGTAAGCTTCTGTTCTCCAAAACAATTTTAGAGACATGATTATGTACTTTATGGAAATGACAACATGACTAGCCTTAATATTTTATTTAATAGTAAAGAAAGTTAAAATGAATGTTTATGACTAGCTTAGGATTCTTTTTATAGATTGTATGCTGATGTAGTCATGTTTGTGCTAAACTAGCAAATTATTCACAGCTTTTATTTTTATGGTTCAATGTTTTTATTTGGTTTTATCAAACAGAAAAATACAACAGTGGAAAACAGTATCGGTCATATATCTTTACATAGTAAAGGTATATAGTCATATGGTTACAGATGACAGAGTAAAAAATAACAAGCATATTTGAACATCAGAGGTATATTTAATAGCTTAATGGGAGGTGAAGGGCATTATTTTCCCCCCAAGACAACCCATCTGGGAACACACTGTGTTCTGAGGGTGGAGACAACACAGTCAACCCTTATGTTACATCTTTCGTCACTGAAGCTTTACATATATGAGGTGGTAATGGGATAAGAGAAGGGAAAGCATGTACCTAATCGGCCCAGTGGGAGGAAGTGGAAAGGTGAAAAATAGTACAGCACTTAGAAAACACACTTAGTCAGGTACATACATTGTGCATTTTATTGACTCAAACCTTATACTATTTGGAACAGCTGGTCAGGTGGTATAATAGAACTATATAAGTGTTATATCTTTGGTAAGAAGAATACACAAATATTGGGGAGATTCGTATTCATGCCATAGAAGAGTGTGGATGTGCTAGCCAAGAGTCCCACTTTGAATTAAACTTTGCCAGGGAGTCATTTTTCATAGCAAACATCCGTTCTAGAGAACAGCATCTATTGACCTCCCGGATGACATCTGATATACTAGGGGCGTTTAGGGAGCCAAAGTGTCTTATTATATTGAGTTTAGCAAACAAAAAGATGTAAACTAAAATAGCTCTGGATTTGTAGGGAATATTATTAATTTTGAGATGTAGAAGGGCTTGTTCAACCGAAGGAGAAGTAGGGTGTGGAGTGAATTCGGACATTATTTAAAAAGATCTGATTCCAGTATGATCTTATAGCTTTGCAGTACCATATTATATATATGAGGGAGCCTGTGGAGTCGCAATTTCTCCAACATTTACTGGAGTTGCTGGGTGATATTTTTGATAATTTATATGGGGTGTAGCACCACCTATGTATTATTTTCTGGAAATGTTCCCAATGGTCTGTGCAAAAAGTAGATTTATATGTCCAGAGTAAAGCTGATTTCCATGAGTGTGCAGAATATTGTTGACCTAGTTCTTGTTCCCACTTTAGCATTGTAGATGTTTTGGTAAAATTATGTGAATTACACATAGGGGGTTATTTACGAAAGGCAAATCCACTTTGCACTACAGGTGCAAACTACAAGTGCAAAGTGCACTTGAAATTACACTGAAAGTGCACTTGGAAGTGCAGTCTCTGTAGATCCGAGGGGGACATGCAAGGAAAAAAAAAAACAGCATTTTAGCTTGCCCATGATTGGATAATAAAATCAGCAGAGCTTCCCCTCATTTCAGATCTACCCCTCAGATTTACAGCGACTGCACTTCCAAGTGCACTTTCAGTGCAATTTCAAGCGCACTTTGCACTAGTGCAAAGTGGATTTGCCTTTTGTAAATAACCAACCACCATTTTCTTATAGATATATCTCTTCCTCTACTTTGAACGTTATAGGGATCTTACCTTTATTAAATATTTGCGATATTTGAATAAAGCGATAATATTCAGAATTTGGTAGATGGTATTTTGTTTGGAGATCTGCAAAGGATAGAAGCTTCCCTTCCACCACGAGTTGTTGAGTGTTTTGAATGCCACAAGTAGAGAGCTGAAGGCCAGGGGTTTGGAATTCAAGGTATTTTATATGAACAAGGATTTTCTGTTGTGTAGAATTGAAGTAATTGTGCTTAGATAATATGTTCATCGCTTGGATAGTCATCTGAATAGAAGGGTAGGGTGATTTGTTTGTTTGTGTGTGTAGGAGACAAGCTGTTATGAGTTCTGGATTGTCTAGATGGCAAAAAAGCATTTTCCATAAGGGACCAGATCTTTTGCGGGTCTGGGGTCCACCATTATCGTGTTTGGTCTAAGGCTAGGTAATAGTGGTAGATAACAGAGTAGGGATGGGCCCGGTGTTCGATTCGAACCCATGTTTGAATCAAACATCGGGCGTTCGCCCGCTCGGCGAGCCCAGAACTATTTGGGCCGTTTGCATCACGTTTGTGTAATGCGAGCGGCCCGCAATGCACTGCGCCAGTTGCAGTGCATTGCTGGCTGATGATTGGCCAAGCATGCACTGTGACCCCGCATGCTTGGCCAATCACAGCCCTGGCAGCGAGGAGAGCCATAATTGGCTACAGGCAGGATGCCTGTAGGCAATTATACCTCAGGGGGTTTAGTACACGCCCCACACTATAAAAGGCTGCCGCTGTGGCGGCCTAGTGTACTGTGTTCCAGTGACTGTGTCAGATAAAGACTGTGATCATTCTACATTGCTGATGCTGAATGCTGATCATTTGATTTTAAATTCATTCTGCTGATTGCACTGCTGCTGACAGTATCTGCAGTGCTGTGCTGTGTTATACATTCTGCTGTGCTGAGTGGTGACTAAGGATGGGCCCGGTGTTCGATTCGAACCCATGTTCGAATCGAGCACCGGGCGTTCGCTCGCTCGGCGAGCCCAGAACTATTGGGGCCGCTCGCATCAAATTCGTGTGATGCGAGCGGCCCCGCAATGCATTGCGGCCCTCGCAGTGCAATGCTGGCTGATGATTGGCCAAGCATGCAGTGTGACCCCGCATGCTTGGCCAATCACAGCGCCGGCAGCGAGGAGAGCCATAATTGGCTACAGGCAGGATCGGAGGAAGAAGAAAATGGAAGAAGAAGATGGAAGAAGAAGATGGAAGAAGATGACGGAAGGAGAAGATGAAGAAACCGAAGGATGAAGAAAGAAGATTTTAATAAAGGAATTGTCAAAGACCGTCTCCTGTAATTTTTACCATTTTTGACACTTTTTTGGTGAAATGGTAGGGGTACAAAACCATTTCACACAGGGGGGGGGGCCGGGATCTGGGGGTCCCCTTGTTAAAGGGGGCTTCCAGATTCCGATAAGCCCCCCGCCCGCAGACCCCCACAACCACCGGGCACGGTTGTGGGGAAGAGGCCCTTGTCCTCATCAACATGGGGACAAGGTGCTTTGGGGGTCTTAGACCCCCAAAGCATCCTCCCAATGTTGAGGGCATGTGGCCTGGTACGGTTTAGGCGGGAGGGGGGGGGCGCTCTCGTCCCCCCCTCTTTTCCTGCGGCCTGCCAGGTTGCGTGCTCGGATAAGGGTCTGGTATGGATTTTGAGGGGGACCCTACGCCCTTTTTTTGGGCTAGGGTTCCCCTTAAAATCCATACCAGACCTCAAGGGTCTGGTATGGATTTTGAGGGGGACCCTACGCCATTTTTTTTTTTTTTTGGCTGGAGTTCCCTTTTAATATCCATCCCAGACCTGAAGGGTCTGGTTATTGAATTTGGGGGGACCCCTACGCTTTTTTTTTTTTCATTTTTTTTATTTTTTATCAATGACTTTTTTTTTATGAATGAGTTTCAATGAATGACTGTTCTCTGTATTACGGGAGCCGTCAATACACATTAGCCGCGAGTGATTTTAAATAGCTTTTTTACTTTCAAAAATGACACTTTGCGCAGAGACAGTTCTAAACACGGGAAACATGCGCCCCTTCACAGGCATACTATAGACACCCCCCAGGTACGAAATTTAAAGGAATATTACACTTTTATTGTTTCAATTTAAGCATTATTATGAATTATAAATCTCTGCTCCTGAAAAAACGGACGTTTTTAAAACGTCTTTTTGCATTGATACATGTCCCCTGGGGCAGGACCCAGGTCCCCAAACACTTTTTATGACATTTTATGACATTAACATGCATATTAGCCTTTAAAATTAGCACTTTTAATTTCGAGCGTTCGCATCTATTATAAATAATAGGGTTCTAAAGCTTGCACGGACTTTAGGTCCGTTCGCGGGTTCTGGTGCGAGCCTAACGGGGGGGTGTTCGGCTCATCCCTAGTGGTGACATTATCTGCTGAGTGCTGCTGAGTCTAACTTTATCTGCTGTGATTCTGGGGATTAGTCTAGTGTGTGCGTGCTGTTAGTACAGCATTGCAGTATCACATTACCTTTATCCTTCTGGCCTGTTGTGATCTAAGGCAGCCAGCCAGGCATTTGCAGGAGCTAGCGTGTGTGTGTGTGCTGTGTGAGTACAGCACAGCACACACAATAAACCAACTCAGCCTCTATCTGCCGTAAGGCCCTGTTGTTGTCATCTAAGGCAGCCAGGCATTTCCAGGAGCTAGCGTGTGTGTGCTGTGTTAGTACAGCACACAATAAACCACCTCAGCCTCTATCTGTCATAAGGCCATGTTGTCATCTATAGGCAGCCACCGACTCAGCCTCTATCTGCCGTAAGGCCCTGTTGTTGTCATCTAAGGCAGCCAGGCATTTGCAGGAGCTAGCGTGTGTGTGTGTGTGCGTTTGCTGTGTTAGTACAGCACACAATAAACCACCTCAGCCTCTATCTGTCATAAGGCCCTGTTGTCATCTAAGGCAGCCACCACCTCAGCCTCTATCTGCCGTAAGGCCCTGTTGTTGTCATCTAAGGCAGCCAGGCATTTGCAGGAGCTAGAGTGTGTGTGCTGTGTTAGTACAGCACACAATAAACCACCTCAGCCTCTATCTGTCATTAGGCCCTGTTGTTGTCATCTAAGGCAACCACCACCTCAGCCTCTATCTGCCGTAAGGCCCTGTTGTTGTCATCTAAGGCAGCCACCACCTCAGCCTCTATCTGCCGTAAGGCCCTGTTGTTGTCATCTAAGGCAGCCACCACCTCAGCCTCTATCTGCCGTAAGGCCCTGTTGTTGTCATCTAAGGCAGCCACCACCTCAGCCTCTATCTGCCGTAAGGCCCTGTTGTTGTCATCTAAGGCAGCCATCTGCAGGAGTTAGTGTGTGTGCTGTGTGATTCCAGCACAATATACACTACCCACTACAATGCCTGGAAGACCGACAAGGAGAGGCAGACAGTCCTGAGGCAAGAACACAGGGCAAGCAGGCTCTGTGTCTAGAGACAACAGTGCTGGTCAGCGACGTGGACGTGGTGCATCGTCATCAGCACGTGGCCATGGGACACGCTTGTCCTTCTTTTCGGCAGCAGGACATGTTAAGCCGCATCATGCCGAAGGCTTCGTAGAGTGGATGACCAAGCCCTCCTCATCCTCCTCATCCTCTCTCACCCAGGCTCAGGGTACTGGCAAAGCAGCTGCCAAAGCGTACTCAATGGCATCATCAGGCACCCCTTCCCTAGATCCACCATGTCTTCCTGAGGAGTCCCCCGAACTGTTTGAGCACAGTGTTGGGTACATGCTCCAGGAGGATGCCCAGCGTTTTGAAGGCTCGGATGATGATACCCAGATAGAGGAAGGCAGTAGCGTGAGCACAGACAGAGGGGATGCTCAAGGACAGCAATCTGGCAGTCATGTTCTACCAGCTGCAGCTTACTGCCAGGTTTGCTCCAGTGGTGAAGAGGGAGGGGATGATGAGGTCACTGACTCCACGTGGGTGCCTGAAGGGAGAGAGGAGGAGGAGGAGGAGGAGGCGGCACATGTCCAACGAGGCAGGATGCCCTCCGGGGGCCAGCTTGAGGCCAGCACACCAACGGAATCACACCGCAGAGCTCCGCCTGTGCAGGGTGCTGCCTCTGCACGTTATTCCAAAAGTTCTTTGGTGTGGGCCTTTTTTGAGACGAGTGCATCAGATCGCACCACTGCTATTTGCAACATATGTCTCAAGCATATCTCGCGTGGCCAAAACATCAGCCGCTTGGGCACCACCAGCATGACCAGACATATGTCGACCAGCCATGCAGCTCGTTGGCAAGCGCACATTAAAGACCCACACCGAAGAACAAAGCGGACCTCTCCTTGCTCCTCATCAGCTGGGATCTCCAACCCCACTATACCTTCAGTCCTCTCTGAAAGCTGTACTGAGAGGAATGAAGGTGTAGAATTAGGCGTGTCACAGCCAAGTACTTGCGGGCACTCTGTTAGCAGTACACCGACGTCCGATTGTACCAGGCAAATTTCCCTGCCCCAGCTGCTGGACCGTCAAAAGAAGTTTAATCCCAGCCATCCACATGCCCAGCGGTTGAATGCTAGCTTGGATAAATTGCTAGCACTTCAACTGCTGCCTTTTCAGTTGGTAGACTCGGCCCCCTTCCGTGAGTTTGTTCAATGTGCGGTTCCTAAGTGGCAGGTTCCCAAACGCCACTTTTTCTCACGGAATGCAATTCTGGCTCTCTACTGGCATGTGGAAGGCAATGTCCATGCCTCGCTGGACAGGGAACTCAGTGGTAAGGTGCATATTACCGCTGACTCATGGTCCAGCAGGCATGGACAGGGACGTTACCTGTCTTTCGCGGCCCATTGGGTCACTCTTTTGGCAGCTGGGAAGGATGCAGGACAAGGTGCAGTAGTGTTGGAGGTTGTTCCGCCACCACGCCTCCAAAATGCTACTACTGGTTGTGACACACCTCTCTCCTCCACCCCCTCCTCTTCTTCTTCCTCCATGGCCTCTTCGGCTGCTCTGTCCTCGGAACCAGCGGTGCTCCGTAGGCGTCCAAGGGGCTACGCAAGTACGCAGGCAAAAAGATGCCATGCCGTGCTTGTGCTGGTGTGGTTGGGGGACAGGAGCCACACTGGGGCAGAGGTTCTGTCAGCTCTGCAGGGGCAGGCCGGGAGGTGGTTCACGCCACGCCAGCTTAAGCCAGGAATGTTGGTTTGTGACAATGGCACCAACCTCCTCTCGGCCCTGCGACAGGGACAGCTGACCCATGTGCCCTGTATGGCTCACATCCTTAACCTGGTGGTGCAGCGGTTCTTGGGCAGGTACCCAGGCTTACAGGATGTCCTGAGGCAGGCCAGGAAAGTCTGTGTGCATTTCCGCCGATCATATAATGCCAGTGCTCGGCTGGCTGAGCTGCAAAAGGAGTTGAACCTGCCCAAGAACCACCTTATATGTGACATGCCCACCAGGTGGAACTCAACGTTGGCCATGCTGCAGTGACTGCACATGCAGCAGAGGGCCATCACGGAGTACCTGTGCGACTACGGCACCAGGACAGGGTCAGGGGAGCTTGGATTTTTTCCCCACGCCAGTGGAGCATGATCAGGGATGCATGCACTGTCCTGTCACCATTTGAGGAGGCCACGAGGATGGTGAGCAGTGACAGTGCATGCATCATTGACACTGTACCTCTTGTCCACCTGTTGGAGCATAGGGATAATGGACAGGGCACTTGAGGCAGAACAGAGGCAGGAAGAGGAGGACTTTCTTTCCTCTCAAGGCCCCCTTTATCCAGACAGTGTTCCTTCTCTCCCACCTATCACACAGGAAGATGATGAGGAGGAGGAGGAGGATTGTGTCAGCATGGAGGTGGAGCCTGGCACTCAGCATCAGCAGCAGCAGTCTTTAAGGGATGATTTACAGTCCCAACAAACCAGTGGACTTGTACGTGGCTGGGAGGAGGTGGTTGCGGATCATGTCATCCTCAGTGACCTAGAAGACTCCGGACCGAATGCCTTAGCTAACCTACGTTGCATGGCCTCCCTGATCCTACAAAGCCTGCGGAAGGATCCTCGTATTCTTCGGATCAAGGAGAGGGACCATTACTGGCTGGCCACTCTCCTTGATCCACGGTACAAGGGTAAGGTTGCGGACCTTATCTTGCCATCGCAGAGGGAGCAGAGGATGAGACATCTCAGGGAGGCCTTGCAGAAAGGTCTGTGCAACACGTTCCCAGAGACTGGGAGGTTACAAACTCCTGGTCCTGGACGACGAGTTGCTGAGGCCAGTAGCAGAAGGAGCGGTGGGGAAGGTGGATGTCTGACCGATGCGTTCAGACAATTTTTTAGTCCGCAGCCCCAAGGTATGATCGGTTCCAGCAACTATCGCCAGCGTCTGATATACATGGTGCAGGAATACCTAGGGGCAAGGTCAGACTTGGACACCTTTCCCACGGAAAATTCTCTGGCTTACTGGGTCTTGAGGATGGATCACTGGCCAGAGCTTGCACAGTATGCAATTGAGCTACTGGCCTGTCCTGCATCCAGCGTTATTTCCGCACGCACATTCAGTGCTGCTGGAGGCTTTGTCACCGATCACAGGGTGCGCCTGTCCACCGACTCGGTTGATCGACTGACCTTCATAAAGATGAATCAGTCTTGGATCACCACCAGCTACCAGGCACCTGAAGCTGATATAACTGAATAATTTATAATGTCACATCCCTTCAAGACTGCCTATGCTGATGCTGAGTGACTGTCCTGTTATGTTGACTGACTATCCTCTTCCTCCTCAATGATCCTGATGATATCTTGGAATTACAATTTTTAGGCAATGCTTTGCAACAGGTCTCATTGCTTTGTTCAGAGTACAGTATCTGTGAGGGGTTGCAGTGTTGTGGCACCAGTGCCTAAGGCCCAAATATTCAGCCCCTGTTTAACAGGGGCGTGTAATTACAATTTTTTAAGCAATGCTTCGCAACAGGTCTGACTGCTGTGCTCCAAGTACAGTATCTGTGAGGGCTTACAGTCTTGTGGCAACACCGTCCACCACCACCACCAAAGGCCCAATTTTTCCGCCCCTGTTTAACAGGGGCGTGTAATTACAAATCTTGATCTAATAATTCTCAGCAGGGCCCATTCATGTGCCCACCAAGAGTAACTGTAAGGGCTTACAGTTTTGTGGCAACACCGTCCACCACCACCACCACCAAAGGCCCAATTTTTCTTCCCTGTTCAATAGGTGCATGCAATTACAAATCTTGATCTAATAATTCACAGCAGGGCCAATTCCTGTGAGGGCTTACAGTGTTGTGGCAACACCAACATCTAACGGGGCAAATTTCTGCAGAGAATATACGGCAGGCTCTTACTTTCAAACATCCAACTTACAAACGACTCCTACTTGCAAACGGAAGGAGAAAACAGGAAGTGAGAGGAAATCTACCCCTAGGATGGGAAATTCTATCCTGTTACATTTAATTTGGGAAAAGGGTATCTCCTCTCTACTGATGCTTTATCCCCAATCCTTGTTTCAATAAAAACCCCACTTTTCCAAAAAACATTTGTCATTGGGACGGAAAGTGAGGTGAACAGTCCAGTTTATTTCTGTGTGGGGCCTATTTGTATTCCTGTTCCATTAGGGGAAGTGTGGATCATGTGCACTAGGGGTTCCATGATTAATGCAAAAATAAGTGGAGATAATGGGCATACTTGCCTGGTGCAGTTAGTGATCATGAATTCTGAGGAAAGGGTTCTGGGATTCAAGACTTTGGCTGACGTTTGAGAATAGAGTGCTAATACAGCTGACATGATTGGGCCTTAGAATCCGAATTTACTCAGGACAGCTTCTAGGAAAACCCCAGTGCACACAATCAAATGCTTCTCAGCATCTAATGCTAAGAAGTGTGAAGGGGTTTGGTGTAATTCAGCGTGTTTAAGCATATTTAAAACTCTCATTGTTGCATCTGGAGCTTGATGTCCTTTGATGAACCGTACCTGGTCCAGATGAATTAAAGTGGGTAATATATTCAATAGTCTGAGGGACAATGCTTTTGCGTATATTTTTATGTCTGAATTGAGTAATGAGATGGGTCTATAGTTGCTAGGGAGGGAGATATCTTTGTCTGTTTTAGGTATAGGGGTGATTACTGCTTGTAGCATTTCTTTAATGAAATGACCTTTGATCATTGCTAAGTTGCATATACTCTCTAGATGGGGGGCTAGTGTGTCTATAAATTGTTGATAATATTCATTAGAGAACCCATCAATCCCAAGGGCTTTGGATTTAGGCAAGCTGGCTATAACTTTCTTGATCTCCGGTATTGTAAATGGTCAAGATAAAGTGGTCAGTTGGTCGTCAGTCAATCTAGGTAAATGGAGTGGTTGAAGGAAGGGTTGTATCTGGTCTGCAGTAGGTTGTGGGGTTTGGTTATCTGCTTTAAGATCATATAGGCTAGCATAGTAGTCTTTCTATTTCTGCAATACCATCTGGGGAAGAAAATTTAGCTCCAGAGATTTTATTCAGTATACAGAGGATTTTATGTGAAAGGCGTTTGCCTTTAAAGCGTTTAGTCAGAAAGGCACCTGCCTTGTTGTTGAGGGCATATAAATCAGATTTGAGTGTTTTGGTGTGTTTTTCATACTGGTATAATAATAAATCTCTAAGTTATATTCTCAGTTTCATGAGGTCTACTGAGATTTGGTGAGTGGGATTGTGTTTGTTCACTTCTTCCAGTAATCGAATATCCTGCATAATTTGTTTGAGGTATTTGAGCGCTGTTTTTTAGCCTGGGAACTGAGCTGAATGAATATGCCTCTCATGAACGTCTTGTGAGCATTCCATAATACGAAACGGTCAGTGGTGTCTATATCATTAGTGGGGAAGAATAGATTGTGCGCCTCGTCTATGGCTTTCTGGTTTTCCGAGACTGAGAGAAGGTAGGTATTCAGTCTTCAGATAGAGGTTGGTCTAAATTTGGCTGAATTCGAAAAGGTGATTGTAATAGGGGAATTGTCCGACCAGGATATGGTCTCGATCGTGGAAGAAGTGACATGTGGAAGGGCCCATTGGTCAGTCAAGCAAAGATCCATGCCTGTATATGTGTGGTGGGCCATAGAGAAGAAGGTATAATCTCCTTCAGTATTGTGGTGACACCTCCAGATGTCATAGAGATTGTGTTTATGGATAAATGTATTGAGAGAGCACGGTTTATGCTTGGCTTTACTGGATGAATCAATTGTAGGGTCACCTACTGAGTTAGTCTCCACCAAGTATTAAAAAGCCTTGTCGGCAAGAGGAAATACTCTTAAGTATTTTCTTTAAGAAGGCAATCTGTCTGACATTTGGGGCATAGATATTTACCAGGGTATAAAGTACATCATTGATTTTACATACTAGAATGAGAAAACATCCATTGTTGTCTTCCTGTAAAGAGATGAGTTGAAAGAGAAGCAGCAATGGCAATGAGAACTCCAGCTTTTTTCTTTTCAGAGTTTGTGGTAAAGATGCGCGTAAAGTTTTTCAAATAGAGCTGAGGCGCTCTTTTTTTTTGCAATGTGAGTCTCTTGTACAAATAGGATGTCTCCATGGAGGGATCTTACATCGTTATTCAAAGCTTTTTGTGTAAAGGGACTGTTAAGGCAGCGCACAATAAATTAAATGAGCCATGGGAGAGTAGTAGCCTGCTAATTGAGTTTTCGCTCCTTAAATGAGGCATGAGTATGTGTTGGTATCGTCGTAAGGGTACCCTTTGATGTAAGTTTCAAACGAGAAGTCTCTTTAAAGCTGTACCTGTAGAGTCCACTTCTGTAATAGAGGCGTTAGGTTTATATGTGCTGCATCAGAGCAGAGCATAGGATCATAAGTAACCGGCAAAAGAACGAAAAGGGGTAGTAAAAAAAAGTCTGGAAAAAAGCCGAGAAACTATGTGCAACTTGACTGTTGCAAAGCCGTGGGGGCAGCGTAGTTAGGAGAAATTAAGCAGGAAACGTTGACGTAATGTCAGTAGGCCTAAGAAGGAGACAAGGGTAGTGCATTTCCTTATTTTCATCTGGGAGTGAGCTAGACATAATTCAGGGGGTATTTAGGACCAGTCCATTGCCACTTTGGGTAGCAGAGATTTGTCAGATGGTTGGATCTTCAAATCTTTTAGCAACTTGAGGCCTTTCTCCAGCAAGTGTACTGCATAGATCTTGTGTTGTTTTGTAATCAGCAGCTTGGTAGGTTGACCCCATTGATATGGTATGCTATGATTGCAGAGTGCTTTAGTCAGCGTGATGAATTGCTTCCTGGTGCGAATAGTGGCTACAGAAAAATCTGTGTATAGGTTAGTTCCAGCTGATTTTTCGGATAGTGTGGGGTTAGCTCTTGATGCCTTCATAACTTTTTCTTTAATATGAAAGAAGTGAATCCTGGCCAGGACGTCTCTTGGGATAGTGTCCGCCAAAAAGGTGGTTTGGGGATATGGTGAACTCTATCAATTATAAGATCCATGTTCCCAGATTCAGGCAGTAATTCAGACATAAGTTGATGTAGGAAGTCGTTCAGCAAGGAGTCAGTGACGTTTTCTGGGATTTCTCTAAATTTTATATTACGTCTCGATCTGTCCTCGAGATTGGCGAGTTTGGTGTTAAATCTGTGGATTTCTGTGTCGTGATCATTATAGGAGTCAATCCATTCAGACACTGTACCGCTCCCGCAATACTAAATTGAACACTTTTATTGGTCTTATAAAACCAATTATATATCTTTGCTTATTTTTTATCTTCAGACTGGTCGACTCTTTGTTTGGACTTTGATCCACAGAGCCTGACAGTTTTTGTGGCCAATTCCGGGTTAGGTCAAAAACAACAGTCTCCTTATATTGGGCGCTTTGGTGCAGTCACATATGCCCTTATACATCTTCTAAGGTAATGTGTACATAGTCTGTTACTATGCGTTTGCTTTTTTGACATCTATTTCTTTCATCTTTGTTTTATATGTTGTTCACTGGTGTGGACTGTTGTCCTTTTTACTTTGTTTCACCCTGGTGTGTGCCATCAGCGCACACCAGATTTGTGTCTTCACCTATTTATCCACTTTCTCTCTTCCCTCACCATAACATTTTCCTGTTCATTCAAGAGTTTTCACCCCTTTTAGCATACACACAGCTCTTTATTCTCCTTATCCCGGTCACTATCCCTTTTTCAGTATACAGGGGGTCCCCGGGTTACAAACAAGATAGGGACTGTAGGTTTGTTCTTAAGTTGAATCTGTTTGTAAGTCAGAACAGGTACATTTTTTAAGTGTAGCTCCAGCCAAAAAATCTATTCTTAAGTTTTTTAGATAACATAGAGAAGGGTTATCACCCCTGTAACATTTGTTTTGCTGTCTGTGCCCCTGTTCAGAAGATTACACCTCACCTTCTGTCCCAATGACAATTGGATTTAGAAAATTTTGGGTTGTTAGGGAAGCATGGACTGGTGAAAAAGCATCAGTGGAGACACCTTTTTCCCTAATTAACTCTTACAGGAGTGAATTTCCCTTCCTAGGGGTGGATTTCCTCTCACTTCCTGTTGTCTCCCTCCGTTTGTAAGTAGGAGTCGTTTGTAAGTCGAATGTTTGTAAGTCGGGGACCCCCTGTATATTCTTTGTCCATTCCCCCTTTCACCGCTCTTCCTCATCACATTCTTTTTTTCTTATTTCCATATTTGTTTTTTATTATGCTGTTCACGTTTCGCTAATCTGGCGTGTTCCATATGTGCACACTAGATTTGTGTCCTCATTCACTTATTTATTTTTATTTTTCCTTCTCACTACCTGTGCACATCCAATTTGTGTCTTCACTCATTCATTGTCTTTCTTTTTTTTTTACCACAACCTCTCACCACACTCTCATTCCTTTTTTCTTTCACTTTTTTCATTTTTCTTTTTTAAATTTTTTCTCAATTTCACACTTGTTTTTCATTCTTCCTCTCACCCTTGTATGTATTTTTTCTGCTGCACTCTTTATCGCTCCTGTGTTTTATCTAGTCCTGTTCTTTTACTATTCACCTCTATTATCATGTAGTATACATATTTATGCTAAACTTGCGATATATATAGCTGGTGCTTAGTTCACCCTGACTCTCTGCCTATACACATATATATACGATACATGTGTAGAAATGCGCCTTTGCGTCGCATATTCTATTTTTAGGTCACTATGTGGGAACACTATGTTAACTTTGCATGACTACTCACGTCATCTGTGGGCTCATTATTTAATGTTTTTCATGGATTTCTGCCGCAGGTGTGACCTATCCCCCTCCTGATTACCGTCATTACTGTGACTGTGAAGTGTGACTTCTTGTAAGCCATATCATTGGATCATTGACACTTCTTGGTCGCTGTGGCCATGGAGTGTTTTGGGACCTCTTGGGGAGACAAAAAGCTTTTAAAGGACCTATATGTAGGAAGCTTTCTCTCTTTTGGATATACACTATTGGGTACTTATATCACATGTCGGCACGTTGTGGCATTTATTTTTCCTATATTGTGCATTAATAATTTTTGACATGCGTATTTATGATATATATCTCTTAGCAGACTGACCCTCTGAAAAAGACCCTTGATATATGGGTTGAAACGCATCAGTATTATTTCTCATATTGCTGACATTTTTGTATAATGTTATTGTGAAATTTCTGTCTGCAAGTGTATATCTGTAAATCCAATATTTTTTATTGAAAGATAAAGTAAATACAGAGAACATTGTACATACATCGTATAACTTTTCACGAACAAAACAAGGGGAAAGCCAAGGGGGAAGGAAGTGCATATATTCTGTAATCCAAACACGTGTTAGGTTAAAGGGTCACAGCGGTGGGTATCACTGTTCATCTTTGTAAATATGAGTTTGCTGTCTTTTTGCATAGGTAAGGCTGTATATATAGTTATGAATACCATTCCAAGCGAACACTGTTATCAATAGTCTTTGTAGGATTCGGTTACACATTGCTGGTTAACATCGTCTTTAAACTAATAGAACTGGCCCACCTCCTGTCGCCAGGCACCCCTCGGGGACACTTTGCGCCCGGCGGCAGGGGCAGCCAGCATAGCATTACCGTAAACCATAAATGTCAGTTCTCTATTCGTCCCTCTCTCCTACCCAGACCCCTTGGCTTTGTACCAGTCAAGCCAAGGTTTCCACGCTTGGCTTCCTGCCACAAAGTGCCCCTGAGAGGCAGCGAACATCAATTCAAAGTTAATATGGAGGTCAGTTATTTTGATTATCTCCGTCAGAGATGGTGTCTCCACAGTTCTCCACTTTCTTGTTATTGCTAACCTGGTGCTAGTTAGTACGTGGTACACAACGTTTCTATATTGCTTGGAAAATTGTTCTATCCCCAACGTGAGGAGGGCTAGTGCTGGGTTAGCAGGGGTATGTGAACCAGTGATGTTATTAATTAAGTCAAAGGCTTGGGCCCAAGTTTTATGTAGTTTTGGGCATTCCCATAGTATATGTAATAGCGACCCTTTGCGTCCACATTGACGCCAGCATAGTGGTGATGTTTGTGGCTGGAATCTCGCCAGTCTAGTGGGGGTCAAATACCATCTCAAGAGGAGTTTACTAGAAAGCTCCCAGAGGTTGGCGCATTTAGTGGCTTTGTAGGTAATTGTTACCGAATTTTGCCATTGTTCTAAAGAGAAGGTTGACTTAAATTCCCATTCCCATGTTTTCATAGGTGGGGATTTACGGAATTCTGATTTGTCATTCAGAAAATTATAAAAAAGAGAGATTCCCTTGATATTCGTGGTGGGGTTGTTATAGTACATGAATATCCTGACCGGTAGTGTTATCTGGAATGTAGGTATTGATGCTAGAAGATGAGATATTTGATTATATGCATATATATCTTTTGGTTCTAAACCATATTCTATTTGAAGGGTTCTAAAAGTTTTAATGGCCGGTCCTACCGTAATGTCAGCAAGTAGTGTTATCCCCTTATCTATCCAATTTTTGATATGTAGATCAGGGATCATCCTGAGTAGGCAGGAGATGTTAATAGGGATAGGTTTTGTGGCGTGAGTGTCTAGATGTGTCTGTAATAGGCTCTTCCATGCTTTAATCGTGGCGAGCATTGGGGGTGAGATACGCTCCAGATCCGTAGTGTCGAATGTGCTTGTCGTTAGTAAGTCGTATATGTTCCCTCCTTTGCATTGGGCTTTTTCTAGTTCTAGCCATCTGGGTGACATATTGTTTGGGAACCACTGTTTAGTCTGGGCAAGAATTGTGGCCAGGTAGTAGTCCTTAAGCAGGACGTGTCCCACTCCCCCCGCCCTCTTGGATGTCGTTAATTTTTTGAACGCGCATCTAGCTCTTCTACCCTGCCAGAGAAATTTGTTGATTTTTGTTTGTGCTTTGGAAAAGAAGGAGTCCTGGATAGCTATTGGGAGAGTTCTAAACAGGTAAATGAACTGTGGTAACACCATCATCTTAAAGGCTGCTAGTCTGCCCGACCAAGACATCTCTGTTTTACTTATTGAGCTCAGATTTTGGTCCAGGTGATCTAGGAAGGGTAAGTAATTAGTGTTGTATAACTGGTCTGCGTGTTCCGTTAGAGTTATGCCTAGGTACTTTACCCCCCTGGCGCACCATGCATATGGGAACTGTTTTTGTAGTTTGAGTCTAAGTGGTTCTCCTATTCCCAGCCCTAGAATTTGCGACTTATTTTCGTTCACCTTATAATATGAAACTTTGTTAAACATTGAGAGAGCTTTATGTGCCTCTGCCAGGGAAGTCTCCACATTGGTTAGGATCATGATCACGTCATCAGCAAAAAGACTGATGACGTGGGACGAGTCCTGGGATTGAAAGCCAGTAATATCAGGATGTGATCTTATATGGATGGCGAGGGGTTCCATCAATAGGTTAAATATCAAAGGGGACAAGGGGCACCCCTGTCTCGTTCCGTTCGTAATGGGAAATGGTTCAGACAATATACCCGACGTATATACTCTAGCGGACGGTTTGGAGTAAAGGGCCAGAATTGCTGTGTAGATGTTACCTATGAATCCAAAGGATTCGAGTACCTTCTGCAAGTAAGTCCAGTGTATACGGTCGAAGGCCTTCTCTGCGTCCAACGCTAGAAGCAGAGAAGGCCTCTTCTGCAGCTCGGCCAAGTGTATTATGTTTAACAGCCTCCGGGTGGCGTCGGAGGTCTGTCTGTTTTTGGTAAAGCCCGTCTGATCGGGATGTATCAGTTCAGGAATTATGTTTACCATCCGATTTGCAATTAATTTGGCGTAAATTTTTAGATCACTGTTCAAAAGGGATATGGGTCTGAAATTTTGGGGGGAATCTGGATCCTTCCCCGGCTTAGGCAAGGTAATAATTGTAGCTTCCAGCATTTCTGGAGGAAAAGAGGCAGAGGCAGCGGCGGCATTAAAGATTTCTTTTAAGTGCGGTACTAGTATATGTTTGAATTCTCTATAATATTCCCCACTGAAACCGTCTGGGCCTGGTGACTTGTTGGAGGGTAGGTCGTCAATAGTTTTGAGTATTTCCGTGTCTGTGAAGGGGGCGTTTAGTATAGTCAGTTGTGGCTGTGTCAATTTGGGGATCTTCAGGTTTGATAGGAATTGGTCAATGTCTCCCTGGGTTGGTTGGTGGGTGCCCTGGTCATTTTTCAGATTATATAGCGAACTGTAGTAGTCGCTAAATGCGTCAGCTATTTTTTTTGGGTGTGTTTCTTTGACTTTGGTGCAGGGGTGGATTATATACGGTATTTTCGTTCTGTATCTATGACCTTTGATGGTTTGTGCGAGTATTTTCCCCGCTTTATTACCATTTGAATAGTACGTCATTTTCAGTCTTTTACTATGTTTTTCAAAGTCGTCTAACAAAAGTATTCTGAGGTCATGTCTTAATTTGGTAAGTTTTTTAGATGTCTGGTGAGAAGGGTTTACTTTATTGTCATTTTCTAGGGATGTGATCTCCATTGTTATTTCATGTAGCCTTTTCTGCCTCTGTCTCTTTAGCCTTGCTCCCAACTGAATGTTTATGCCCCTCATAAATGCCTTATGGGCGTTCCATAGAATGAATGGATCTTCTACCGATCCGGTATTGTCCGAAAAGAACTCATGCAGTCTCTCTTGCATTACTTTTTTGCAATCCTTTTGTTGTAAGACAAATGTGTTAATCCTCCATATGGGCCTCACGTCAGCCGACGATGAGTCCCCCATGGAGAGCACCACTGGAGCGTGGTCAGACCAAGTTATAGGGTGTATGGTGACTGAAGATGTCCGGAGCAGGGCCTGTTGGTCAAGTAGAAATAGATCAATTCTTGTGTACACCTGGTGCGGTGGTGAGAAAAAAGTAAAGTCTCTTTCGTCGGCGTGTAAGCACCGCCACGCGTCAAACAGTTCATGTTTGCTGATGGAAGGAAGTAGGGCTGTGTTGGCCCTCTTGGACTTGGTGGTTGAGTCTAGGATGGGGTCCGGGGTAAGGTTAAAGTCCCCACACATAATTAAAAGTCCTTGTCGTAATTTTTGAACTTTCTTTAGTAGTTTGTTGAAAAATTGTATTTGGTGTCTATTAGGAGAGTAGACATTCACTATTGTGTAAACGGTTGAGTTTAGTTCACAGATTAGGATCAAATACCTCCCAAGAGAGTCAGCATACAAGTCCCGTAGTTTAAATGCCACTGAGTCTTTTATGGCTATTAGCACTCCTTTCCTCTTGGAAGCCGCATTGGCTGTGAATACGTGTGGGAAGCTTTTGTTAGAGCATTTGGGAGGATTAGAGGCTGTGAAATGCGTCTCTTGCGCGCAGATGATGTCGCAGTGACGGATTTTAGCTTCTTTCCAAAGTGAGTTACGCTTCATAGGGTGATTAAGCCCTTTGGTATTTATTGACAGGAAATTCAACGCCATCCGGTCATACTACAGAAAAAAGGTGTTGCCTTATCAGCATAAAGTGGTAGTAAGATGTCGTAAGGGACCTTTCCGTATCCTGGGGGAGCACCCCACGACACAGAGAGGGTATAGTGGGGTGTGTGTATCGCGTTACTCACTGTTGGTAGATATTGAGTGCTGTGATGGGATGGATGATTCTGATGTGTTGACTTTTTCATAGTAGTAGCAGTACGTCTTCTCGCAGGTTGGTTTGGAGATGGTGATGACTTTGGTACGTCTTCTTCACGGTTCCTTGGCAGTAGAGAAAAAGGGAAAAAGAAAAAAGCGAAACGGAAAAGCAAAACAGTATAACACTGAGCCAGTGCTAACATTGGTGCGCAACTAACTTGGTGCGCTAACTAGAGTCAACTTTGGACAGCTTAACTAGCTGTTCGCAAGTGGGGGGAAAGTTCAGCCCTCAGATCCCTAAGGACAAAGACATGGGGACTTGGGGTGGTTATCTGACCACCTTCCTTGGTCAAGCGTGAGATTTGGCATTCCTTGCCGATACGGATTTCCAATCTCTGCTAACTTGCCGTGGTGTGCTAGTGTCAGAAGCCCCTGGGTCCAGTTCAGGAATAATATCCCATTCTTTGAGCAGGTCTAAACCTTTGGCTAGCGAGGTGATGACGTGTGTATGGTTGTCTTTTGTTACAGATAGTCTTGTGGGGTAACCCCATCTGTAGATAATTTTGTTGTTCCTCAGCGCTTTTGTTATAGTATTCAGCGCCCTCCTCTTCTGCAGAGTATGTTGAGATAGGTCAGCAAAGAACTGGAGGTGTTGTAGTTGCGGGGGAATTTGTTCCTTTTTTCGCATGGCTGCCATGAGGTTGTCTTTCACATGAAAGAAATGTAAGCGAAGCAGGACGTCTCTGGGGATGTGATCCGGCAGGTGTGATGGTTTGGGTAGGCGGTGTATCCTATCAATTGTGACGTCTAAGTTGGTCAGGTCTGGCAGGATTTGTTTAAAGACATCGACTGTAAATGCATTGAGGTCAGATTGTTGGACCGACTCGGGGATCCCCCTTATTTTTAAGTTGTTCCTCCTCGATCTGTCCTCAATGTCGGCCAGCTTGTCCCTGATCCACTCGGCCTCCCCTTCTTTTTCCTCATTGGCGTCAACCAGGTCGTTTATGGTGACCGCATATTCCCCCATTTTGGTTTCAATATGGTCTACTCTAGACCCAATGGCGTTTATTTCTCTAGTGAAGCTATGCATACAGGACGCCATGTCAGACTGTATTGTGCTTCGTAGGGATAATAACATATCCTTCAGGACTGTGTCCAGAACAGGTTGGTTCTGTGGGGGGAAGGATTCAATGGGTTCCGGGAGCTCCCTCGTGTCGTCCCCAGAGTCGTAGGCCGGGCCGTCTGCTGAGCCTAATCTATCTCCATCCATCCTAGGCTTAGATTTGGCCGGGCTGCCGGTGGATGGGGATGGTGGGTAGGGACGGTGTTGGCTGTTGTGGGGAGTATTGTTGGTTGTGGTGTTACCTTGTCTGGAGGTCTGCTCGTGCTGCGATGCCTCTCCTGTGTTGTAGGCCCGGGCGCCATCTTGGGTTCCCTTCTCAGGGATCCATGCATAGAAGTCCGTGAGCCGTTGGGGTTTTCCAGCGGTCCGCTTCTTGTTCGGCATGGTTCCGGTGGGTTCCCGGGGGATAACGCTCTCCTTGTCTGCTGTTTTTTTTCGGTCGGGATGGTCCGTTTTTAGCCGCTTCAGTCCCCTATCTCCGGAGCTCCGGGATTATGCGACCATCCGGAACTCGCGTCAGGCCACGCCCCCTGCAAGTGTATATCTGTTCTGGTTTTAATTTCCTACCGGAGCTCATTTTTTAATTATCATATCATGTCTTTTGGTACTATTAATAAAATATCGATTACTGACTCAACTTTTCTATATTGCTGCCAAAAAAAAACATTTTGGGGGAATTTTCCTTTTCTTTGCATCCTTGGGGTGAGCAGTATGCTTTCATCTTTCACTGTATGTGTCTTCCCTTTGCCCTGCTTTTACTTTTACCAGAGGTATTAGCTAAGCCATAGCTTCCAAATGTCCTTCATTTGAAAGGACTGTTCCTGTTCTTGAAATAAAAAAGTGTTCTCTTCAGTTGTAAAAAACAAATGTCCAGGCACATACACAAAACTCCAAGTTAAAGACCAAAAGAATTAATGGAGCTGTGGCTGCTGCTGTCCAAAACTCATAGACCAGTGAGATGAAAGTAAACAATCAGGGGAAAGAACAGCGCTGAACAACAGACATGGACACAATCCTCATCAGGTACGAAGCAAAGACTCTTTATTGTGTTGAGAGTGAAGGTGATCACCAAAGCATACAACAGTCTGTGAATGGTCATACAGAGACTTGGATAAGGAGCTGGCAGTACCTGGAGGCGGGAGCCACATAGATGTCACAGGAGCTCTGGAAAAATGGGAAATGGAGGTTTTGCACACCTGCTGTGGATCTTTAGCTGAGCCTTAAAGAGATTGTAAACCCTCAGGGTTTTTCCCCTAATGCATTCTATGCATTAAGGTGAAAAACCTCCTGTGATGCAGCTGTCCCCCAGAGCCCCCCTTTCACTTACCTGAACCCAGTCTTTCCAGCGACGGGGACAAGCACACCAGCCCCAGCCTGTGTCTTGGGGTCCTGATTGGATAGATTGATAGCAGCAAAGCCATTGGTTCCCGCTGATGTGGGGCAGAGTCCTGCTATCTTTGTTAATAGATGCAGAAGCAGGACATAGGGGTGTGCCAGCATGAGTGCCCCGAGGGAGAGCGGCTCTCCAACGGGGAACTTGAGAAGAGGAGGAGCCAGGAGCGCCACTGAGGGACCCCAGTGGGGGCCACTCTGTGCAAAACCAACTGCACAGAGGAGTTAAGTATGACATGTTTGTTTAAAAAAAAGGAACATTTAGATATCCTTTAAGGCAGGGGGGAACAGGAGTGATCTCCCTATCACTTGACCACTGTGATTGGCTTTCACTGTGGTCACATGATCCAGAGTCAATCCTGCCAGCTCCAGATTATAGCTTGAGACCAGGAGCCATCAGTGACAGTTTAGACACTGTGCTGGTGTCAGAAACCATGAATCATACTTGTTTAATAATAAAAGTAAATAGAACAAATGTAGTCAAAACATAGCCAAATTTGGTAACTGGAATGGATAGTCAGACAAGCCAGGAAATCCGGAAGCCAGGATTCAGCATAGTGGAACAGCAAGCAGGATCTAGAGCCAGAAGTAATGTCAGCCAAGCAAGTCTTTAACAGGAGTGCATGAGAAAGTCTCTGTGATGTTGACCAATGCTGGGCTGGACTGCTTAAGTAAACAGGACTGACGAGCAGGATAGCAGGATATCATCAACAGGTGAGTCACTGTGGAGAGATAAGAGCTGGCGATTAGCCGACAGCTGAGCGGCCAGCTCAGAGAAGGAAGGGCTGAGCCCAGCCCTGACAGCTGGAAGCATGCAGTGAGTTTACTGTCAGCATGGAAACCTCAGCCTCCATGGATGCATATATGTGGTGTGTGTGAGTGTTAGGCCCCACCTGTCTTGTTGCTGTAAATATGCATTATGTGGTCAACAAGGGTACCAAAACTGTTATGCAGTACTAAACCTTTAATCCAACCCTTAAATTACATTCTTTAAGAGAATCTGGGCGGTTAATATACTGCTAATATATGGGAATAAACATCTGTATATCATAAAAGCACAATATAAAGCAATTGGAGCTGCTGGATAAACATTTATTAGGATTATTAGTGTGCAGAAGCCAATCAGCTCTCCTCCTCACTATGGTAATTAGGAGCCCTTTGAGAATGAGTGTCATCTTCCTCTGGTGCCCTCTCTAGAATCTGCAATTTTTTTAACATACGGATGCCCTCTTTAATGGATGAGATAGTAAATGATTTGTCGCCTTCAGTGATTGACAATATAAACTTTATTGACAAACAGTTTCTTTAAAATAACCATATAGGTTCAAACAAAGCATATCACTTGAGTATCATGTGCAACCATTTCTTACTCTACATGTTTCGCTCAAAGAGCTTCCTCAGGAGCTTCTGAGAGTGTTGCATGAAGTTTTTTAAAAATATTACAAAAGAAACAACAATCGTAAGAGATTATGTTTGACAATTGACATAATAAATCATACAATGGCATGCGTGACATGAAAAATGATATACATATATTTTACACAACATTCTTTAATGAGGAGCTGAGAATGCTTGCTTACCAGATGCTTGTATTTGACAAAATAATGAATGATAGTTCCTAGATGAGAAACCGGATTGCATGGTTAGGAGACAGAGCGCTACTCTTCTGCTGATGTCTCCTTTCTCCAGCAAGCTGCTCTGAGATCCATCATACCATCATCAACGTAAGTCCTATCAATCCATATTTTTGTAATCTCTCTGGGGAAAATAAGCCGTGAAACTGTGGATCTTTATTTACCTGCTTCTTGCAGGAAAGGAAAGGCACTGATTTTTGATCGCTCTGGTTGAGCTTTTTCCTCCTTTCACTCCCAGCAATCTCAATGTTTTCCTATATATTAACCCCCAGACACAGGCCTTTCCCCTTATACATCTAAGAAATATGCTTGTTTCTTTATCTGTTCTTTGTAGAATCACTGTTGGCTGTTTTTCCCAGTGAAGTTTACCGAACGGCAGGGATGCCACAGGTTTTTTCCTGGGTCCTCATAAGGTGCTATAACCATCTTTCTGCGCCTTCTGTGAGATACCACAGCAATATCTACAAATGTTTTTCCTTTCTCCTCCTCAATGGGGGATATGAAGACCACATTGGTTCTATATTCACAAGCATTTTTGAGGTAAATCCGTGGTTAATATGGTGTTTAATTCGTAGTAGTTGTAGTCCACTCTGATCATGATTTGCTTTATCAGGATCAGTTGGTACAATATAATTCTACAATATAATTTGCATTTGAAAATATATTTCAGAATTTATTCTGTCTCTGTGTTTGTGCACATGCTCCTCCCTGCAATCTGGGTTCTCATTTAGGAACTACCATTCATTATTTGGTCAAATACAAGCATCTGGTAGGCATGCATTCTCAGCTCCTCATGAGCTAAAGAATGTTATGTAAAATATATTTATATAATTTTTCATGTCACGTATTCAATTGTATGATTTATTATGTCAATTGTCAAACATAATCTCTTACGATTGTTTTATCTTTTGTAGTATTTTTAAAAAACTTCATGCAACACTTTTAGAAGCTCTTGAGGAAGCTCTTTAAGCAAAACATGTAGAGTAAGAAGTGGTTGCACATGATACTCAAGTGTTTTAACCTATAAGGTTATTTTAAAGAAACTCTGTTTGTCAAAAAAAATTATATTTTTATATAAAAAAAAAATCTTTGCATACTTTTTTGGTACCTCCAAAGTCCCATCCTTTTCTCTAACTGATTCTATTTTCCAAGGGATATGGTCCCAACAATAAACTTTCATTACCCAACTTCAAAAATTCTTTTGTGATTGACAGTTTGGCGGAATATTTCCAATGGTTTCAAAGTGGTTTTGTGATGGTGGAAAGATTCCTCCTCTGTTGCAATGTACTGTAGAAACAGACAGATCAGTGGATGGTGAAAGTCCTTGAAGGCAAGGAGGTAAAGTGCCTGAGGTTCTTGTTAGTGCCATTAGTTTTTCTTTCACTTGAAAAAAATGAATGCGAGCAAAAGTGTCTTGCGGTAGATGTTGTGGAAGGTGGGATGGTTTAGAAACCCTGTGAATGCGGTCAATCGCACATTCCTCTAATAATGTGTCTGGCAGGGCCTCTTGAATGATGATCCTACAATTAAAAGGATTTAATGGATTTAGGGATGCTTTGGATTTTTATGTTGTTCTAGCATGAACAATCTTCAAGATCCACCAATTTGGCCTGGATCTAGAGCACATCATCCTCTCTGTCATTATGGGAGTCCACTAATTGCGGCAAACTCCCCCATGTTGTTATCTTTATGGGTCACACTGTCTCACATCTCTTGTATGTCTGACTTAAATTGCTGTACTAATGACATTATAATCTACATGTATGGAACTCCTGAGGGACACTAGCATGTCTTTGAGAGTTGCATCAGAGTATGTAATTAAGAACTGTTTGTGGGAAACTCCAATATGGATTCCTGTAGCTCTCTGGTGTAATTTAGTGAATGGTGTATTTTACTAACCTCTGCTTCAGGGATGAAATAGAGACCTTTATCTGATGGCTGGAACACACGCCACAGCGGCAATCATTTATCACATATATGCCAGAACATATTTTTATTGCTGTAAGTGCATTTGCTTTTAATATTTCTAATAAACCATACAGTATTACGCTTTGAACAACTCTCTCTTCATTGGTATGCCTTCTACCACCATGATGGGAACCTTTTAATTGGAGGAGAAGGAAGGAGCTAGATTCATCCATTGGTGCTGGTGAGTAGGGACTCAGGATGGGAGCACAGAGTGTCACCTCAATCTTCACAAGCAATACTATATCAACTATATTTGGCACTTTGCTTGCATGGATGGACTTTTTCACCTATGATTACACTATGATGGATTAGAGATTGCACAGGCACTTTATATATGTTTGTTATTTAGCACCTATGTTTTGATATAGTAGCAGCTTTAAATTTAATTGTGTTGGATTGTCATCTAATGGGGTCTTTGACTTTACACGATAGCAGCAGCTTAACTCACAATTGTATTTTCATAAATTGTTATTATATATGGATGTTTAACATTATTCACAGTTAGTGTATTACACATAACTATAGCGCGAGTACACTCATCACTGATATATATAATATTTTGGTTCCAAGTGGAGGAGCTTCTCCAACCCAGTCTGCAGGAGGGCCACCATATTTCCTCTGACCATTCACATGTACAAGATTAATATTACACCTTTCCATTTACTCCAGAAGGTAATCTTTATTGTCTTTGTTCAGAGATTTAATCCAAACCTTACTCTCGGCGTTCATCAAATTTTTGTCCATTACTAGGGAATGATCTGCTCTCTCCATGGCAACACATGCTTTTTTTCCATGCTCTGACTGGTAGAAGCAGACTTAATCACCAGTCTCCTCCATGGGCCATAATCAATGGATAGAAGGCTAGCAATGGTTAGAATGACATTTACATTGTGCTGTCAGTGAGGAATTCCCCCCGCTGACAGCAGGAATGAATCATGGTTGTTAGGACACTGGTGGGTACTGTCTCCTAAAAACCAACGCAAAAACAGGTGAAAAAAAATGGATGCTTCTCCAATATAATAATGGCAATTTTGGTTACCAGATAGGGCAGTCATACGAGTTTGTTATTGTTACTCATATAACCTGTGATCAGTTATATTTGGTATGAGATTATCACCAGAGTATCCTATAATAGATTACATGTGTAATGTACGTGACTATAACTTGTAAATTGAATGTTTATCTTTTCTTTTTTTTAACAAAAATAAAAATCATTGGTAAACGAAAAAAAAAAAATGGATGCAAAATCCATTTACATCTGTTTACATCCATTCAGGTCTGTTTAAATGGAAAAGGACAGAGACTTTTTCCATTTAAAAAAATTAACCTGAATGGACATATATGTAAACAGATGATCATCCGTTTACATCCGTTTGCCCATAGAAATGAATTGCTGTCTGTTTTTTATCCGTCAACAGACAGAATGTCCATGTGAAAGGGGCCTAAAACATAAATAAAATAAAGGTTTTTCATTTTAATGCATTCTATGCATCAAGATAAAAAACCTTCTGTGTGTAGCAGCCCACTTCAAACCTTCTAATACTTACCTGAGCCCGATCTTCCTCCAGCGATGTGCACGAGTGTGTCAGCCATCTGGGACTAACCTCCTGATTGGCTAAAACACATCAGTGACGCCATTGGCTGGTGCTGCTGTCAATCAAAGTCAGTTAGCTAAGTAGGAGAGAGAGGGGACGGTCCAAACCGCAGCCTCCTGTCTGAATATACACAGAGAGCTTTGGCTCGGCTCAGGTGCCCATATAGCAAGCTGCTTGCTGTGGGGGCACTCAACTGGAAGGAGGGGCCAGGAGCACCAAAGAGGGACCAGAAAAGAGGAGGATCTGGGCTGTTGTGTGCAAAACTCCTGCACAGAGCAGGTAAGTATAACCTGTTTTTTATTTTTAAAGAGAAAAAAAACAAGACTTTAGTATCATTTTAACCACTTGCCGACCAGCTGCTGTCATTATACTGCGGCAGGTCGGCACGATCCCATGAACCGTCGTGGCTGTATGTCAGCTCCTTTAAGTGGTATAGCAGGTGCATGTGTGTGCCCACTGCACTGTGGGGGTGCCAATGCTCGTGACCGGCGGTTGCGATGACCTCCGGCCACGCACAATCACGAGCACGAGAGGCAGAACAGGCACATGTGTGTGTAAAGTATCAGTATCAGTGTCAGTATCAGAGAAACAGGCAGAGCAAGGGAAGCAGGCAGAGACTAATCAGAGGCAAGCAGAAGCCGGTATCCAAAATCCCCAGAGCAAAGTCAGGAACAAGCCAGGTCAGCAACGGAAGACCAATCAGTAAAAGCAGGAACACATGAAAACAGGTCATGGGAAAGCTGAAGAACATCCAGCAATTAGTACACAGCAGGGTTTCCTTTAACCACTTAAGCCCCGGACCAATTTGCAGCCAAAGGACCAGGCCCCTTTTTGCGATTCGGCACTGTGTCGCTTTAACTGACAATTGTGCGGTCGTGCGACGTGGCTCCCAAACAAAAGTGGCGTCCTTTTCCCCACAAATAGAGCTTTCTTTGGTGGTATTTGATCGCCCCTGCGGTTTTTTTTTTTTGCGCTACAAACAAAAATAGAGCGACAATTTTGAAAAAAATTCAATATTTTTTACTTTTTGCTATAATAAATATCCCCAAAAAATATATATATAAAAAAACATTTTTTTTTCCTCAGTTTAGGCCAATACGTATTCTTCTGCATATTTTTGGTAAAATTATTGATTGGTTTGCGCAAAAGTTATAGCGTTTACAAAAATGGGGATAGCTTTAAAGCATTTTTATTAATATTTTTTTTTTTACTAGTAATGGCGGCGATCAGCAATTTTTATTGTGACTGCGACATTATGGCGGACACATCGGACATTTTTGACACATTTTTGGGACCATTGCCATTTATACAGAAATCAGTGCTATTTAAAGGCACTGATTCCTATGTAAATGACACTGGCAGTGAAGGAGTTAACCACTAGGGGGCGGGGTGGGGCTAAGTGTGACGTGTGTGTTTTTTTTACAGTAGGGGCGTGGCTTTACGTCTGACGTTACTGATCGGCTTTCCCGATGACAGGGAACAGCCAATCAGTGACAGGCAGTGTAGGAAGCACGGGGAGAGGTTTGTTTACACAGACCTCTCCCCATTCTTCAGCTCTGTGACCCGATCGCAGGACACCAGCGGCAATCGGGTCCGCTGGTCCCACGGCCGCGGTCACGGAGCTCAGGACTGGGTCGTGAGCGCGCCGCCACCGGCGTGTGCGTGACCCATGGCTGGGCTCTTAAAGGGCCACGTACAGCTACGTGATTGTGCCCAGCCGTGCCATTCTGCCGACGTATATTGGCGTGAGGCGGTCCTTAAGTGGTTAAATAGGCAGCTTGGTGCCTATACACGTGGATGTGCTCCCCACACAGATGTGCCTATGAGTCAGTGAACTCTGGATATTAGTCCAAGCTTGTCTGTGTGCTGGTACATGTGTATGAGCATTAGCTGTGCGAATATTGGTTCATTGACACTGTCAGGGTCCCCCAAGGTTCTGTTCTCGGACATCTCCTATAATCAATCTAAACCTCTTCCCTGGGTCAGCTGATACCAATACAAGTTCTATGCTGATGACAACCAAATCTATCTTTCTACCCCTCAGCTCACTCCATCAGTCAACTCACACATTTACTGACATTTTACTGACACAATTTACTGACAGACATATCTGTATGGATATCACACCACTTCCTCAAACTCAATCTATCCAAAATTGAGCCCATAATATTCCCTCTCCCACTTGCCCCTTCCCATAACTATCAACTTGATATCAAAATTACAATTAGCGCAATAAGTGTGACACTCTAACATGCCAAAACCAATTACCAATCAAATATATATAATATATATATTAATATTGTGTATATGTGTTGCTCTGCCAAACACTGTGCAGTGATATCAAAACACTTGAAAAATAAACAGATCAGAAAACAGTGTTGCGCCACACTGTTTTCTGATCTGACAACTATCAACATGCCTCAGCATACCAGGGTGCTATCCTGGGCACTGAACTCTCCTCCCCCCCACATCCAATCACTGTCCAAATCTTGCCATCTAAACCTTTGCAACATCTTCAAAATATACCCCTTCTTAACCAATGACACCAAAAAGCTTCTAATTCACTCCCTGCTGGTTATCTCTCACCTCGACTACTGCAACTGCCTCCTCCTTGAATTAGCTTTACAGTGCTATCCCCATTACGGCCATCATGAATGCTGCAGCCAGACTATGGCACTTTATCAACTGTTCAGTGTCCTCCACCATTCTCTGCCAAACCCTCCATTGGCTTCAGTTAACCAAATGAATTAACTTCAAATTACTAACAACAACTTACAAAGCCATCCACAACTCAGCTACACCAGCTACAGTTACACTACTAACCTAGTCTCAAAATACCAACCAAATTGTTCTCTTTGTTTCTCCCAAGACCTCCTGCTCTCTTGCTCCCCTTTTACCTCCTCCAATGCTCACCTCTATGACTTCTCCCAAGCATCTCCCATCCTCTGCAATGGCCTACCCTAATCTGTCTAACCACTTCAACTCCAACTCCTCCATCCACTTTTAGGTGATCCCTGAAAACTCTTATACTGCCTCCACCTAACAACTGTTCTTCTATTTTATCCATCAGCTCATCCCCCACAGTTATTGCCTTTTGTATCACTTGACACACACACACACACACACACACACACACACACACACACACACACACACACACACACACACACTTTTAGATTGTACGCTCTAACGAGCAAGGCCCTCTGATTTCTCCTGTATTGAATTTTATTATAACTGTACTATCTGCCCTCATGTTGTAAAGTGCTGCACAAACTGTTAGTGCTATATACATCCTGTATAATAATAATAATGGGATTAATAGCTCCAGGGAGATAATCATTTAAACAAGAGGTAGTAGATTTATAGTAGATGCAATATGAACAATAGTTTTAGACATTTAGGAAATCTCTTACATGAGTGAGATGTTAAAGATATTTCTAAAGGGCACAGTTTTTTTAAATACTGCCCAAAATATTATCAGGCCATGTAGATTTCCTTCCATTTACACTCAGCAAACTCAGTCTTATATCCCAGACAGATACCTCTAAAGACATATAAAGAAAAAAGGGTACCATAAAGTAAATCTGTGTGCCAATCAATATTGTTCCCAATTTGTCACTCAAATCACCAGCCTCTGTGCAAATATTCTCAAAATACTTCAAACGGTAGTGCTGTGCTTAATTAATAAACATAAACATTGGTAAACATCAAATTGATAACGTGTTATAAAACAGCATTTCCCCATTCTTCCTCTCCGTGAGATGATCGCGTGTATCCCCGCGGACATCGAGTCCGTGGGACCCGCGGTCAGACTAACGGACCTTGCGGCGGGCACGCGCACGCGCCTGCTATGCAAGCCTTGCAAGATCACATACAATAACGTGATTTTGTGCAGCGAAGCCAACCTGCCGCAGTAAGACTGCGGCGGCTGGTCCGCAAGCGGTTAAAATCCTGATTCCACACTACTCACATGACACAGAATAAAAACTTGCACGAAATGTAAAATCACGCTGTGGCATCTGGTGTATGGTAATAGGTTGGATGTCTCACCACCTCCAGGAATGAAAGGCTGTGCTCGCATGTCACCGTGTTCGCATCTGTCCTCCTTCCTTACTTCCCGATGCCCTCAGCTGTTGCCACGTAACCATGCCTCAATGCGTTTCATCACTTCCTACTTTGTCACAGGGGGTGGTTACACGGCACGACAACAACGCTTATGTACTGTATCCTCCCTTCCATTCCAGTTAACATCGCTGATCAAGTGTCAACACATCTCTCTGCATACATTCAAACTCAGCGGGATTGCTCACTGCTCAGATGTCCGCCTGTGCAATTATCCCCACTAATGCCAATGCCTTAGATTGTGTCATGAAGATCCTGCCAGAAACTTAAACCCGGGCCGTCCTGGCCCTCAGATCCCACTGCGCATGCGCACCCGGGGGCGTGCACGAGTGTGTGCGGCCGCGCACAGGCACACGCACAGGGAGACAGGCGCGCGCTCTGGTTATCGCCAGTCAGCCTATTTAAACTTGGCCTGAGCAGACGGTCCCCGCTGTCTGCTCTACAGCGTTGTGGTGTATGTAACCTGATCCTGATACCTCTGTCCTGTTGACCCGGCTTGCCTGTGACTACCCAGCTATCTGCCTCATCCCTTGTACCTTGAGACCAGTCTGATTCCTGGCCTGACTTCCTTTGATGAACTTGATCACCTGTATTGTTCTAGTCCGGTCTGCAGTCTGTTCCCTGTGATGAACCTGATCACCTGTATTGCTCCAGTCCGTTCTGAGGTTCTGTTTCCTGTACCAAGTCTGATCATCTGTACTGAACCAGCCTGTTCCAAAGTCCTGCTTCCTGTTTGCCTGTTGAACCAGCTTACCTGTCTAGTTCCGGCCTGCTCTGCTGTCCAGTCTGCTAAGCTGTCCATCCAGACCCATCCTGTTCTGCTGTCCAGTCTGCTAAGCTGTTCGTCCAGATCCAGCCAGCTCTGCTATCCTGTTTGCCTGTTGAACCAGCTTACCTGTCCAGTTCCGGCCTGCTCTGCTGTCCAGTCTGCTAAGCTGTCCATCCAGACCCGTCCTGCTCTGCTGTCCAGTCTGCTAAGCTGTTTGTCCAGATCCAGCCAGCTCTGCTATCCTGTTTGCCTGTTGAACCAGCTTACCTGTCCAGTTCCGGCCTGCTCTGCTGTCCAGTCTGCTAAGCTGTCCATCCAGACCCATCCTGCTCTGCTGTCCAGTCTGCTAAGCTGTTTGTCCAGATCCAGCCAGCTCTGCTATCCTGTTTGCCTGTTGAACCAGCTTACCTGTCCAGTTCCGGCCTGCTCTGCTGTCCAGTCTGCTAAGCTGTCCATCCAGACCCATCCTGCTCTGCTGTCCAGTCTGCTAAGCTGTTTGTCCAGATCCAGCCAGCTCTGCTATCCTGTTTGCCTGTTGAACCAGCTTACCTGTCCAGTTCCGGCCTGCTCTGCTGTCCAGTCTGCTAAGCTGTCCATCCAGACCCGTCCTGCTCTGCTGTCCAGTCTGCTAAGCTGTTTGTCCAGATCCAGCCAGCTCTGCTATCCTGTTTGCCTGTTGAACCAGCTTACCTGTCCAGTTCCGGCCTGCTCTGCTGTCCAGTCTGCTAAGCTGTCCATCCAGACCCGTCCTGCTCTGCTGTCCAGTCTGCTAAGCTGTTTGTCCAGATCCAGCCAGCTCTGCTATCCTGTTTGCCTGTTGAACCAGCTTACCTGTCCAGTTCCGGCCTGCTCTGCTGTCCAGTCTGCTAAGCTGTCCATCCAGACCCGTCCTGCTCTGCTGTCCAGTCTGCTAAGCTGTTTGTCCAGATCCAGCCAGCTCTGCTATCCTGCTTGCCTGTTGAACCAGCTTACCTGTCCAGTTCCAGCCTGCTCTGCTGTCCAGTCTGCTGAACTGTCCATCCAGTTCCATCCTGCTCTGTTGATCCTGCCTGTTTGACCAAACCAGCTCATCTGTCTGTATCCGGTCTACTCTACTATCCAGGCCTCCACCCTGTCCGCTGAGTTGACTTGGTCACTCCACCGGTCTGTTGATCCTGCCAGGCACCCGTGCTCCTCCTCACTCCTGGGTCTCCTGTCCCCATACCAGGGAACCAGGAGTGGGAGACGCAAGGGGGGTCTCTCTCTGCAATATCGGGCTCGCACCACCAGGTACGTGACAGATTGTGATTTAATCACCACATCCTGATACGTTCCAATATACCATTATCTAATGAATATGTTTAAAGGAGGGGGGGGATACACATAGCGTTTGCAACAAGTTCACAATCTTAAATAAATCTATCACTATAAAATATAAAACTATATATATATATAAAATTTCATATAGATTGACAGAGGATAATCTATCTCCTATGGTTCCTGTGTATGGTCAAAATAACTTAAATAAACTATTGATCACTTAACCCATATGTATAAACCTATCCATATTGATAAAGTGCTTTACAAATCGCTAATGAAACAATTGGTATATATGTATCAGGCATATTGTAATGCAATTTCTCCTTTTGGCCACAAGATGGAGACATAGAGATGCTGACTGGTCCTTCCAGAAAAACTCAGAGACACAGAGCATACTGGGAAAAAGGGGAGTTTAAGGAAGTGCTGAGGAGATGGAAGAGAGGGAAGTACTGAGGTAAAAGAAAGAGAGAGAGTGCTGACAGGAGAGAGAGGAGAGGAGATTGCTTAAAAGGGAGGGAGATACCAAGGCTCAAAAAGTCCTTTGCTTGGACACAGTGACACTTAACAGTTAACGAGTCCCATTAAGAGGAGGAGTGTGTGAGGGGAAGGAACTGAGGTGCCAGAGTGAGAATAGAGAGTCTCGCTGCCACCGGGTACTGTGTGCCCCAGCAGAGGAGCAGGGATATCCTGAAACCTGGAAAAAGGAGAGATGTTAGGAGAGTGAGATAAAAATTTGTTTGAGAAAAACCTCTTCAAGTTTGATAGAATGCCTCAAGGTCTGTCCTGTGCACCAGCAACGTTCCAGAGACTGATGGAGAAGATAGTAGGGGACATGAACCTAATCGAAGTGTTGGTATTAGGGTTGAGCGAACCCGAACTGTAAAGTTCGGGTCCGTACCGGACTTTTGGGTGTTCGGGTCCCAGACCCGAACCCGAACAATTGACTGTATGTTCGGGTTCGGGTCCGGTGTTCGGCGATGTAATGGTGCTTTTTAAAATGTCTTTTAAAAGCACTCGCGGCTATATGAATTGTCGGCTCCCGACCCCCTTAATACAGTCATTGAAGTCATTTATTTTTAAAAAGTTAGTCATAAAAAGTGTTTGGGGACCCGGGTCCTGCCCCAGGGGACATGTATCAATGCAAAAAAAAACTTTTAAAAACGGCCGTTTTTTCGGGAGCAGTGATTTTATTAATGCTTAAAGTGAAACAATAAAAGTGTAATATTCCTTTAAATTTCGTACCTGGGGGGTGTCTATAGTATGCATGTGAAGGGGCGCATGTTTCCAGTGCTTAGAACTGTCTCTGCAAAAAGTGTAATTTTTGCCGGAAAAAAAGCAATTTAAAATCACTCGCGGCTATATGAATTGTCGGGTCCCGTAACACAGAGAACAGTCATTCATTGAAAGCCATTCATAAAAAAAAAGTCATTGATAAAAAATAAAAAAAACAACAAAAAAAAGCGTGGGTGTCCCCCCAAATTCAATAACTAGGCCCTTCAGGTCTGGGATGGATATTAAAGGGGACCCCAGCCCCAAAAAAAAATGGCGTAGGGTCCCCCTCAAAATCCATTCCAGACCCTTATCCGAGCACGCAACCTGGCAGGCCGCAGGAAAAGAGGGGGGACGACAGCGCCCCCCCCCTCCCGCCTGAACCGTACCAGGCCACATGCCCTCAACATCGGGATCTGGGGGTCCCCTTGTTAAAGGGGGCTTCCAGATTCCGATAAGCCCCCCACCCGCAGACCCCCACAACCACCGGGCACGGTTGTGGGGATGAGGCCCTTGTCCTCATCAACATGGGGACAAGGTGCTTTGGGGGTCTCAGACCCCCAAAGCATCCTCCCAATGTTGAGGGCATGTGGCCTGGTATGGTTCAGGCGGGAAGGGGGGCGCTCTCGTCCCCCCCTCTTTTCCTGTGGCCTGCCAGGTTGCGTGCTCGGATAAGGGTCTGGTATGGATTTTATGGGGGACCCCACGCCATTTTTTTTGGCTGGGTTTCCCCCTAAAATCCATCCCAGACCTCAAGGGTCTGGTATGGATTTTTAGGGGGGCCCTACGCCATTTTTTTTGGCTGGGGTCCCCCTTAATATCCATCCCAGACATGAAGGGCCTGGTTATTGAATTTGGGGGGACCCCCACGCTTTTTTTTTTGTTGTTTTTTTTTTTTTTTCAATGACTTTTTTTTATGAATGGCTTTCAATGAATGACTGTTCTCTGTGTTACGGGACCCGACAATTCATATAGCCGCGAGTGATTTTACATAGCTTTTTTTCTTGCAAAAATTACACTTTTTGCAGAGACAGTTCTAAGCACTGGAAACATGCGCCCCTTTACATGCATACTATAGACACCCCCCAGGTACGAAATTTAACCACTTTCGGTGCTCTCACACTTTGAATGACAATTACTCAGTCATGCAACACTGTACCCAAATGAATTTTGTGTCCTTTTTTTCACACAAATAGAGCTTTCTTTTGGTGGTATTTAATCACCGCTGGGTTTTTTATTTTTTGCGCTATAAATCAAAATATACTGAAAATTCGGTAAAAAAAATAAATAAAAATTCTTTATTGGCAGAGTATTGGCAAAGTATTGCAGTGTTGCACAGTGGTTGCAGAGCGTTGCACAGTGGTGGCAGAGCATTGCACAGTGGTGGCAGAGCGTTGCACAGTGGTTGCAGAGCGTTGCACAGTTGGGGCAGAGCGTTGCACAGTGGGGGCAGAGCATTGCACAGTGGTTGCAGAGCGTTGCACAGTGGTTGCAGAGCGCTGCACAGTGGTTGCAGAGCGTTGCACAGTGGGGGCAGAGCATTGCACAGTGGTTGCAGAGTATTGCACAGTGGTTGCAGAGTATTGCACAGTGGTTGCAGAGTATTGCACAGTGGTTGGTGGCAGAGCATTGCACAGTGGTTGGTGGCAGAGCATTGCACAGTGGTTGGTGGCAGAGCATTGCACAGTGGTGGCAGAGCATTGCACAGTGGTTGGTGGCAGAGCATTGCACAGTGGTGGCAGAGCATTGCACAGTGGTGGCAGCAGCACCAGCTGAGATGGAACGTCTTAGCAGGAGGCAGCATTTCACCAACATGGTGGAGCAGTATGTGTGCACACGCCTACACGTACTGCATTAAGGGTCTGCCCCCTTCAACTTCTGGGTCTCCAAATTGGGCACATGGCCTGAGCTTGCCCTGCCGCCAGTGTATTTTCTGAACGTGTATTAAGCACGGCAGGGGGCGTTATCACAGACAAGCGCAGCCGCCTGTCCAGAGCCAATGTGGACAAGCTCACGTTCATTAAAATGAACCAGGCATGGATCCCACAGGACTTGGCCGTACCTTGTGCAGAATAGACACATATACCGGTGTTCTGACAAAAACTGTCTTGCTATCGGATAGTGTCCGGCCACTTACTGCGCAGGTGCAGTGCTTGCGCAGTACGGGAGGACAAGGAGATTCACAAAATCTCCAAAGATGAACGTCGCCTGCGTGAGTGCAGGTTCAAGCCTGACCATCCAAGTGGACATACGGTAGCACATAGTAACAGGGCCCCTCACGGGCTTGCTCGGCTAGGCTTCAACCTCGGATGATGTGGCTTGAACCTGGAGTCACCGTGCATCGTCTTCGGAGAGTTTCAAAATCCCCTTGTCCTACGTACTGAGCAAGCGCAGTACAGGGCGGACACTATGCGACGGGGGACAGAATTCGACACATCATTCACCACTAGCCTTACCCAGCCATTGTTGTATTTTTGAACCAGTGTTGGCTACCTCGTCCTCCTCCACCGCCGCTTCCACCTACACCGCCACATCCACCGCCACCTCAACCTCCTACTCCATTTGAATTTCGTCCTCCTAGGTCAAGATTATAATTTTTTCATTTTTTTTTATTTCTAAGTATTTTATTTTCCCACTATCTTATCCATTAAATTGAATAATTTTTTCCAGAAAGTGCGTATTCTGGGGTATTCCCACCATATGTGCGGCATCGTGCCATTGAGTTTCTGAGGTTTTTAATGACTTCCTGTACCTCTTCTGCTAAGAAGGGGGCCTCCAGCATTTTATTTTTATTTTTTATTTTTTTATGTTATTTTGAGTTTTTTCCCTATCCACATTTGCTGGCAGATCACTTGCCATGCTCTTAACAACATTTTGTTGCCATTTGCAGCCCTCTAGCCCTTTCCATGACTTTTTTACAGCCATTTTAGTGTTCAAAAGTCCGGGTACCATTGACTTCAATGGGGTTCGGAGTTCGGGGTCAAGTTCGGTCCCGAACCCAGACTTTTTTCCGAAGTTCGGCCGAACCCGAACATCCAGGTGTCCGCTCAACTCTAGTGTTGAGTAAAAAGGAAGATATCCCACATGGCCAGAAAATGTTTCTGGGAAGAATTTAGGATGTTTGCCTTATTCAAAACTACTTTTGGTATGCAGGCTCTTTTATAAAAAAAAACGTGGGATTGCGATGCAAGCAAAATTTGCGCCCACCTTGGCAAATCTTTTCATGAGTGAGTGGGAGGATAGATTTATCTTCAATACCCATTGACCAGAATTGACCAGAACTTTCATTTTACAGAAGATTTATTGACAATCTTATGTTCATTTGGGGAAGTTCTGAAGCAAAATTACACCAGTTTATGATAGATCTTAACAATAATACTAATAACATTAGATTGGAATGTCAATGGAGTAGAGAAAGTATTCACTTTTTAGACATTGTAACAAACTGCGACTAAAGTGATTTTTAAACCAAAGTATAGAAACAGCTATCTATCCATTACGAGATTATGAGAAACTGTACATTCAAGGAAGATTTTATCACACAGTCCCAGGAAATAAAAAATAGATTTATACAAAAAGCATATCCAGCAAACAAAATATATGAGTAGGGATGAGCCGAACACCCCCGGGTTCGGTTCGAACCAGAACCTTCGA
This sequence comes from Lithobates sylvaticus, assembly GCA_028564925.1. NCBI lineage: Eukaryota > Metazoa > Chordata > Amphibia > Anura > Ranidae > Lithobates > Lithobates sylvaticus. Next base: position 143,871,017 of record CM053036.1, on the reverse strand, counting down.
ACGGACCGAAAATTTGCGCGAATTTTCGAACCCTATACGTTATAATGGACGCGAACGTTCTAAATCAAAAGTGCTAATTACAACGGCCAATATGCATGTTAATGTCATAAAACAGGTTTGGGGACCCGGGTCCTGCCCCAGGGGACATATATCAATGCAAAAAGAACTTTTAAAAACTAACGTTTTTTCGGGAGCAGTCATTTTAATGATGCATAAAGTGAAAAAAAAAAGTGAAATTTTCCTTTAAATATGGTACCTGGGGGGTGTCTAAAGTATGCCTGTGAAGTGGCATGTGTTTCCCGTGTTTAGAACTGTCCTTGCACAAAATGACATTTGTAAAGGAAAAAAAGAAGCCATTTAAAACCACTTGTGGCTTTAATGTCATGTCTTGTCCTGGCCGCCATATGGCTGAAAATCCTTGAGAAAAATGGCATGGCTACCCCCCCCCCCCACCCCAGCCCCTTTGGGTCTTGTATGGATATTAAGGGGGACCGCGCACCCAACCCTATATACTCTGAACAGCAGTATATAGGTGGTGCAAACAAGACACGGACTGTAGGTTTGTTCTTAAGTAGAATCGGAACAGGTACATTATGAAGTGTAGCTCCATCCCAAAAAAATCTATTTTTAAGCTTTTTGGAGAACATAGGGAGGGGTTATCACCCCTGTAACATTTGCTGTCTTTGCACATCTGTTCAGAACATGTCACCTCACTTTCCGTCCCAATGACAAATGTTTTTGGAAAAGTGGGGTTTTAATTGAAACAAGGATTGGTGATAAAGTATCAGTAGAGAGGAGATACCTTTTTTCCCAAATTAAATCTAACAGGATAGAATTTCCCTTCCTAGGGGTAGATTTCCTCTCACTTCCTGTTTTCTATTTCCGTTTGCAAGTAGGAGTCGTTTGTAAGTTGGATGTTTGAAAGTAGGGGCCTGGCGTTTATACTCTGCAGAAATTTGCCCTATTAGATGTTGGTGTAGCCACAAGACTGGTGGGCACAGGAATGGGCCCTGCTGTGAGTTAATAGATCAAGATTTGTACTCGCATGCACCTGTTGAACCGGGCAGAAAAATTGGGCCTTTGGTGGTGGTGGTGGTGGTGGTGGTGGTGGACGACGGTGTTGCCACAAGACTGTAAGCTCTCACAGTTACTCTTGGTGGGCGCAGGAATGGGCCCTGCTGTGAGTTATTAGATCAAGATTTGTAATTGCATGCACCTGATGAACAGGGCAGAAAAATTGGGCCTTTGGCGGTGGTGGTGGACGGTGTTGCCACAAGACTGTAGGCCCTCATAGTTACTCTTGGTGGGCGCAGGAATGGGCCCTGCTGTGAACTATTAGATCAAGATTTGTAATTACATGCCCCTGTTAAACAGGGGCTGAAAAATTGTGCCTTAGGCACTGGTGCTGGTGCCACAACACTGCAACCCCTCACAGATACTGTACTTGGAGCACAGCAGTCACACGTGTTGCGAAGCATTTTTTTAAAAAATTGTAATTACACGCCCCTGTTATACAGGGGCTGAAAAATTGTGCCTTAGGCACTGGTGTGGTGGCATGGATCATTGAGGAGGAGGAAGAGGATAGTCAGTGAACATAACAGGACAGTCACTCAGCATCAGCATAGGCAGTCTTGAAGGGATGTGACATTATAAATTATTCCGTTATATCCGCTTCAGGTGCCTGGTAGCTGGTGGTGATCCAAGACTGATTCATTTTGATGAAGGTCAGTCGATCAACCGAGTCGGTGGACAGGCGCACCCTATGATCGGTGACAAATCCTCCAGCAGCACTGAATGTGCGTTCGGAAAGAACGCTGGAGGCAGGACAGGCCAGTAGCTCAATTGCATACTGTGCAAGCTCTGGCCAGTGATCCATCCTCAGGACCCAGTAAGCCAGAGGATTTTCGGTGGGAAAGGTGTCCAAGTCTGACCTTGCCCCAAGGTATTCCTGCACCATGTATATCAGACGCTGGCGATGGTTGCTGGAACCGATCATACCTTGGGGCTGTGGACTAAAAAATTGTCTGAACGCATCGGTCAGACGTCCACCTTCCCCACCGCTCCTTCTGCTACTGACCGAAGCCTCAGCAACTCGTCGCCCAGGACCAGGAGTTTGTAACCTCCCAGTTTCTGGGAACGCGTTGCACAGACCTTTCTGCAAGGCCTCCCTGAGATGTCTCATCCTCTACTCCCTCTGCAACGGCAAGATAAGGTCCGCAACCTTACCCTTGTACCGTGGATCAAGGAGAGTGGCCAGCCAGTAATGGTCCCTCTCCTTGATCCGAAGAACACGAGGATCCTTCCGCAGGCTTTGCAGGATCAGGGAGGCCATGCAGCGTAGGTTAGCTGAGGCATTCGGTCCGGAGTCTTCTGGGTCACTGAGGATGACATGATCGCCAGCCACCTCCTCCCAGCCACGTACAAGTCCACTGGTTTGTTGGGACTGTACATCATCCCTCAAAGACTGCTGCTGCTGCTGATGCTGAGTGCCAGGCTCCACCTCCATGCTCACACAATCCTCCTCCTCCTCCTCATCCTCATCCTCTTCCTGTGTGATGGGTGGAACAGAAGGAACACTGTCCGGATAAAGGGGGCCTTGAGAGGCAAGGAAGTCCTCCTCTTCCTGCCTCTGTTCTGCATCAAGTGCCCTGTCCATTATCCCACGCAGCGTATGCTCCAACAGGTGGACAAGTGGTACAGTGTCACTGATGCATGCACTGTCACTGCTCACCATCCTCGTGGCCTCCTCAAATGGTGAGAGGACAGTGCATGCATCCCTGATCATGCTCCACTGACGTGGGGAAAAAAAAACAAGCTCCCCTGACCCTGTCCTGGTGCCGTAGTCGCAAAGGTACTCATTGATGGCCCTCTGCTGCGTGTGCAGTCGCTGCAGCATGGCCAACGTTGAGTTCCACCTGGTGGGCATGTCACATATTAGGCGGTTCTTGGGCAGGTTCAGCTCCTTTTGCAGCTCAATCAGCCGAGCACTGGCATTATAAGATCGGCGGAAATGCACACAGACTTTCCTGGCCTGCCTCAGGACATCCTGTAAGCCTGGGAACCTGCCCAAGAACCGCTGCACCACCAGGTTGAGGACGTGAGCCATACAGGGCACATGGGTGAGCTGCCCCTGTCGCAGGGCGGAGAGGAGGTTGGTGCCATTGTCAGAAACGACCATTCCTGGCTTAAGCTGACGTGGCGTCAACCACCTCTCGGCCTGCCCCTGCAGAGCTGCCAGAACCTCTGGCCCAGTGTGGCTCCTGTCCCCCAAACACACCAGCGCAAGCACGGCATGGCATCTTTTTGCCTGCGTACTTGCGTAGCCCCTTGTACGCCTACGGAGCACCGCTGGTTCCGAGGACAGAGCACAGGAGGAAGAAGAAGAGGAGGGGGTGGAGGAGAGAGGTGTGTCACAACCAGTAGCAGTAGTAGCGTTTTGGAGGCGTGGTGGCGGAACAACCTCCAACACTACTGCACCTTGTCCTGCATCCCTCCCAGCTGCCAATAGAGTGACCCAATGGGCCGTGAAAGAAAGGTAACGTCCCTGTCAATGCCTGCTGGACCATGAGTCAGCGGTAATATGCAACTTACCGCTGACCGCCCTGTCCAGCGAGGCATGGACATTGCCTTCCACATGCCGGTAGAGAGACGGAATCGCCTTCCGTGAGAAAAAGTGGCGTTTGGGAACCTGCCACTGAGGAACCGCACATTGAACAAACTCACGGAAGGGGGCCGAGTCTACCAACTGAAAAGGCAGCAGTTGAAGTGCTAGCAATTTAGCCAAGCTAGCATTCAACCGCTGGGCATGTGGATGGCTGGGAGTGTACTTCTTTCGACGGTCCAGCAGCTGGGGCAGGGAAATTTGCCTGCTACAATCGGACGTCGGTGTACTGCAAGTACTTGGTTGTGACACACCTAATTCTACACCTTCAGTCCTCTCACAGCAGCTTTCAGAGAGGACTGAAGATGTAGTGGGGATGGAGATCCCAGCTGATGAGGAGCAAGGAGAGGTCCGCTTAGTTCTTTGGTGTGTGTCTTTTATGTGTGCCTGCCAACGAGCTGCATGGCAGGTCGACATATGTCTGGTCATGCTTGTGGTGCCCAAGCGGCTGATGTTTTGGCCACGCGAGATACGCTTGAGACAAATATTGCAAATAGCAGTGGTGCGATCTGATGCACTCGTCTCAAAAAAGGCCCACACCAAAGAACTTTTCTGATAACGTGCAGAGGCAGCGCCCTGCACAGGCGGAGCTCTGCGGTGTTGTACAGTACCTCTATCTGGCCTCCAGGGGGCACCCTGCCTCGTTGGACATGTGACGCCGCATCCTCCTCCTCCTCGTCCTCCTCCTCATCCTCTCTCCCTCCAGGCACCCATGAGGCGTCAGTGACCTCATCATCCCCTCCCTCTTCACCACTAGAGCAAACCTGGCAGTAAGCTGCAGCTGGTGGAACAGTACTGCCAGATTGCTGTCCTTCACGATCCCCTCTCTCTGCGCGCACACTACTGACTTCCTCAAGCTGGGTATCATCATCCGAGCCTTCGAATCGTTGGGCATCCTCCTGGAGCATGTACCCAACACTGTGCTCTAAGAGTTCGGGGGACTCCTCAGGAGGACATGGTGGGTCTAGGGAAGGGGTGGCTGATGATGCCATTGAGTACGCGTTGGCAGCTGCTCTGCCAGTACCCTGAGCCTGGGTGAGAGAGGATGAGGAGGATGAGGAGGGCTTGGTCATCCATTCTACCAAGCCTTCAGCGTGATGCGGCTCCACATGTCCAGCTGCCGAAAACAAAGACGCGCGTGTCCCATGGCCACGTGCTGATGATGATGCACGACCACGTCCACGGCCACGTCCACTAGAAACAGAGCCTGCCTGCCCTGTGTTCTTGCCTCTGCACGCTCTGCCTCCCCTTGGCGGTCTTCCAGCCATTGTAGTCGGTAGTCCTGTGGGTGCTGCTGAGAAGAAAATATAGGAGCTCTGTGTGATGCCACTAACACACTAGAAGTCCTATAGGTGCTTCTGCAAAGAAAATATAGGAGCTCTGTGTGATGCCACTTAGGGATGAGCCGAACACCCCCCCGTTCGGCTCGCACCAGAACCCGCGAACGGACCTAAAGTCCGTGCGAGCTTTAGAACCCTATTAGTTATAATGGATGCGAACGTTCGAAATTAAAAGTGCTCATTTTAAAGGCTAATATGCATGTTAATGTCATAAAAAGTGTTTGGGGACCTGGGTCCTGCCCCAGGGGACATGTATCAATGCAAAAAATTTTTTTAAAAACGGCCGTTTTTTCAGGAGCAGTGATTTTAATAATGCTTAAATTGAAACAATAAAAGTGTAATATTCCTTTAAATTTCGTACCTGGGGGGTGTCTATAGTATGCCTGTAAAGGGGCGCATGTTTCCCGTGTTTAGAACTGTCTCTGCGCAAAGTGTCATTTTTGAAAGTAAAAAAGCTATTTAAAATCACTCGCGGCTAATGTTAATTCACGGCTCCCGTAACACAGAGAACAGTGATTCATTGAAACTCATTCATAAAAAAAAGTCATTGATAAAAAAAAAAAAAAAAAAAAAAAAAAGCGTAGGGGTCCCCCCAAATTCAATAACCAGGCCCTTCAGGTCTGGGATGGATATTAAGGGGGATCCCAGCCAAAAAAAAAAAAAAAAAATGGCGTAGGGTCCCCCTCAAAATCCATACCAGACCCTTGAGGTCTGGTATGGATTTTAAGGGGAACCCTAGCCAAAAAAAATGGCGTGGGGTCCCCCTCAAAATCCATACCAGACCCTTATCCGAGCACGCAACCTGGCAGGCCGCAGGAAAAGAGGGGGGGACGAGAGCGGCCCCCCCTCTCGCCTGAACCGTACCAGGCCACATGCCCTCAACATTGGGAGGATGCTTTGGGGGTCTAAGACCCCTAAAGCACCTTGTCCCCATGTTGATTAGGACAAGGGCCTCTTCCCCACAACCCTGGCCGGTGGTTGTGGGGGTCTGCGGGCGGGGGGCTTATCGGAATCTGGAAGCCCCCTTTAACAAGGGGACCCCCAGATCCCGGCCCCCCCCCTGTGTGAAATGGTAAGGGGGTACAAAAGTACCCCTACCATTTCACCAAAAAAGTGGCAAAAATGGTAAAAAGGACAGGAGACAGTCTTTGACAATTCCTTTATTAAAATCTTCTTTCTTCTTTCTTCATCCTTCGGATTCTTCATCTTCTCCTTCCTTCATCTTCTTCCATCTTCTTCTTCCATTTTCTTCTTCCTCCGATCCGCTTCTTCTTGCGCTGGTCTTCTCGTCCTTCTCGTCCGGCATCTTCTTCCGTCGGCGTCGGCGTCGGTGTCGGTGTCTTCTTGGGCCGCTCCGCGCAATGGGAGGCTCCCGCTGTGTGAGGCTCCGCTCCATCTGACAGGTCTTTTAAAACGGAGGGCACCTGGTGACCCCGCCCCCCTCTGACATCATGGGGAAAGCCATCATGGAATTCCCCATGACGTCCCTGTGCGTCAGAGGGGGCGGGGTCACCAGGTGCCCTCCATTATAAAAGACCTGTCAGACGGAGCGGAGCCTCACACAGCGGGAGCCTCCCATTGCGCGGAGCGGCCCAAGAAGAGACAGAGACACCGACGCCGACGCCGACGGAAGAAGATGCCGGACGAGAAGGACGAGAAGACCAGCGCAAGAAGAAGCGGATCGGAGGAAGAAGAAAATGGAAGAAGAAGATGGAAGAAGATGAAGGAAGGAGAAGATGAAGAAACCGAAGGATGAAGAAAGAAGAAAGAAGATTTTAATAAAGGAATTGTCAAAGACTGTCTCCTGTCCTTTTTACCATTTTTGCCACTTTTTTGGTGAAATGGTAGGGGTACTTTTGTACCCCCTTACCATTTCACACAGGGGGGGGGCCGGGATCTGGGGGTCCCCTTGTTAAAGGGGGCTTCCAGATTCCGATAAGCCCCCCGCCCGCAGACCCCCACAACCACCGGCCAGGGTTGTGGGGAAGAGGCCCTTGTCCTAATCAACATGGGGACAAGGTGCTTTAGGGGTCTTAGACCCCCAAAGCATCCTCCCAATGTTGAGGGCATGTGGCCTGGTACGGTTCAGGCGAGAGGGGGGGCCGCTCTCGTCCCCCCCTCTTTTCCTGCGGCCTGCCAGGTTGCGTGCTCGGATAAGGGTCTGGTATGGATTTTGAGGGGGACCCCACGCCATTTTTTTTGGCTAGGGTTCCCCTTAAAATCCATACCAGACCTCAAGGGTCTGGTATGGATTTTGAGGGGGACCCTACGCCATTTTTTTTTTTTTTTTTTTTGGCTGGGATCCCCCTTAATATCCATCCCAGACCTGAAGGGCCTGGTTATTGAATTTGGGGGGACCCCTACGCTTTTTTTTTTGTTTTTTATTAATGAATGACAGCTCTCTGTGTTACAGGAGCCATCAATTCATTAGCCGCGAGTGATTTAAATAGCTTTCTTCCTGCAAAAATGACACTTTTTTGCAGGGAAAGTTCTAAGCACAGGAAACCTGCCCTCCTTCACAGGCTACCTATAGACACCCCCCAGATGTGATACTGCAATGCTGTTCTAACAGCATGCACACACATATCCCCAGAAATAAAGAACATATTGTTGTCAGCAGTCAGCAGCACACTGACACGCTGACACTGTGAGTGAAACATAATATGCGAGGCCGCCGCCGCGGCGGCCTCTTATACCGTGGGGCGTGTATTAAAGCCCCTGAGCTATAATTGGCTACAGGCATCCTGCCTGTAGCCAATTATGGCTCTCCTCGCTGCCGGCGCTGTGATTGGCCAAGCATGCGGGGTCACAGTGCATGCTTGGCCAATCATCAGCCAGCATTGCACTGCGCGGGCCGCAATGCATTGCGGGGCCGCTCGCATCACACGAATTTGATGCGAGCGGTCCCAATAGTTCTGGGCTCGCCGAGCGAGCGAACACCCGGTGCTCGATTCGAACATGGGTTCGAATCGAACACCGGGCTCATCCTTAATGCCACTAACACACTAGAAGTCCTGTGGGTGCTGCTGAGAAGAAAATATAGGAGCTCTGTGTGATGCCACTAACACACTAGAAGTCCTATGGGTGCTTCTGCAAAGAAAATATAGGAGCTCTGTGTGATGCCACTAACACACTAGAAGTGCTATGGGTGCTTCTGCAAAGAAAATATAGGAGCTCTGTGTGATGCCACTAACACACTAGAAGTCCTGTTGGTGCTGCTGAGAAGAAAATATAGGAGCTCTGTGTGATGCCACTAACACACTAGAAGTCCTATGGGTGCTTCGGCAAAGAAAATATAGGAGCTCTGTGTGATGCCACTAACACACTAGAAGTCCTGTGGGTGCTGCTGAGAGGAAAATATAGGAGCTCTGTGTGATGGGACTAACACACTACAAGTCCTATAGGTGCTTCTGGGAAGAAAATATAGGAACTCTGTGTGATGGGACTAACACACTACAAGTCCTATAGGTGCTTCTGGGAAGAAAATATAGCTCTGTGTGATGGGAATAACACACTACAAGTCCTATAGGTGCTTCTGGGAAGAAAATATAGGAGCTCTGTGTGATGGGACTAACACACTACAAGTCCTATGGGTGCTTCTGGGAAGAAAATATAGCTCTGTGTGATGGGACTAACACACTACAAGTCCTATAGGTGCTTCTGGGAAGAAAATATAGCTCTGTGTGATGTGACTAACACACTACAAGTCCTATAGGTGCTTCTGGGAAGAAAATATAGGAGCTCTGTGTGATGGGACTAACACACTACAAGTCCTATGGGTGCTTCTGGGAAGAAAATATAGGAGCTCTGTGTGATGGGACTAACACACTACAAGTCCTATAGGTGCTTCTGGGAAGAAAATATAGCTCTGTGTGATGGGACTAACACACTACAAGTCCTATAGGTGCTTCTGGGAAGAAAATATAGGAGCTCTGTGTGATGGGACTAACACACTACAAGTCCTATGGGTGCTTCTGGGAAGAAAATATAGGAGCTCTGTGTGATGGGACTAACACACTACAAGTCCTATAGGTGCTTCTGGAAAGAAAATATAGCTCTGTGTGATGGGACTAACACACTACAAGTCCTATAGGTGCTTCTGGGAAGAAAATATAGCTCTGTGTGATGGGACTAACACACTACAAGTCCTATAGGTGCTTCTGGGAAGAAAATATAGGAGCTCTGTGTGATGGGACTAACACACTACAAGTCCTATGGGTGCTTCTGGGAAGAAAATATAGGAGCTCTGTGTGATGGGACTAACACACTACAAGTCCTATAGGTGCTTCTGGGAAGAAAATATAGGAACTCTGTGTGATGGGACTAACACACTACAAGTCCTATAGGTGCTTCTGGGAAGAAAATATAGCTCTGTGTGATGGGCTAACACACTACAAGTCCTATAGGTGCTTCTGGGAAGAAAATATAGGAGCTCTGTGTGATGGGACTAACACACTACAAGTCCTATGGGTGCTTCTGGGAAGAAAATATAGGAGCTCTGTGTGATGGGACTAACACACTACAAGTCCTGTAGGTGCTTCTGGGAAGAAAATATAGCTCTGTGTGATGGGACTAACACACTACAAGTCCTATAGGTGCTTCTGGGAAAAAAATATAGGAGCTCTGTGTGATGGGACTAACACACTACAAGTCCTATAGGTGCTTCTGGGAAGAAAATATAAGAACTCTGTGTGATGGGACTAACACACTACAAGTCCTATAGGTGCTTCTGGGAAGAAAATATAGCTCTGTGTGATGGGCTAACACACTACAAGTCGTATAGGTGCTTCTGGGAAGAAAATATAGCTCTGTGTGATGCCACTAACACAGTACAAGTCCTATGGGTGCTTCTGGGAAGAAAATATAGGAGCTCTGTGTGATGGGACTAACACACTACAAGTCCTATGGGTGCTTCTGGGAAGAAAATATAGGAGCTCTGTGTGATGGGACTAACACACTACAAGTCCTATAGGTGCTTCTGGGAAGAAAATATAGGAACTCTGTGTGATGGGACTAACACACTACAAGTCCTATAGGTGCTTCTGGGAAGAAAATATAGCTCTGTGTGATGGGCTAACACACTACAAGTCCTATAGGTGCTTCTGGGAAGAAAATATAGGAGCTCTGTGTGATGGGACTAACACACTACAAGTCCTATGGGTGCTTCTGGGAAGAAAGTATAGGAGCTCTGTGTGATGGGACTAACACACTACAAGTCCGGTAGGTGCTTCTGGGAAGAAAATATAGCTCTGTGTGATGGGACTAACACACTACAAGTCCTATAGGTGCTTCTGGGAAAAAAATATAGGAGCTCTGTGTGATGGGACTAACACACTACAAGTCCTATAGGTGCTTCTGGGAAGAACATATAAGAACTCTGTGTGATGGGACTAACACACTACAAGTCCTATAGGTGCTTCTGGGAAGAAAATATAGCTCTGTGTGATGGGCTAACACACTACAAGTCGTATAGGTGCTTCTGGGAAGAAAATATAGCTCTGTGTGATGCCACTAACACAGTACAAGTCCTATGGGTGCTTCTGGGAAGAAAATATAGGAGCTCTGTGTGATGGGACTAACACACTACAAGTCCTATAGGTGCTTCTGGGAAGAAAATATAGCTCTGTGTGATGGGACTAACACACTACAAGTCCTATAGGTGCTTCTGGGAAGAAAATATAGCTCTGTGTGATGCCACTAACACAGTACAAGTCCTATGGGTGCTTCTGGGAAGAAAATATAGGAGCTCTGTGTGATGGGACTAACACACTACAAGTCCTATGGGTGCTTCTGGGAAGAAAATATAGGAGCTCTGTGTGATGGGACTAACACACTACAAGTCCTATAGGTGCTTCTGGGAAGAAAATATAGCTCTGTGTGATGGGACTAACACACTACAAGTCCTATAGGTGCTTCTGGGAAGAAAATATAGCTCTGTGTGATGGGCTAACACACTACAAGTCCTATAGGTGCTTCTGGGAAGAAAATATAGGAGCTCTGTGTGATGGGACTAACACACTACAAGTCCTATGGGTGCTTCTGGGAAGAAAGTATAGGAGCTCTGTGTGATGGGACTAACACACTACAAGTCCTGTAGGTGCTTCTGGGAAGAAAATATAGCTCTGTGTGATGGGACTAACACACTACAAGTCCTATAGGTGCTTCTGGGAAAAAAATATAGGAGCTCTGTGTGATGGGACTAACACACTACAAGTCCTATAGGTGCTTCTGGGAAGAACATATAAGAACTCTGTGTGATGGGACTAACACACTACAAGTCCTATAGGTGCTTCTGGGAAGAAAATATAGCTCTGTGTGATGGGCTAACACACTACAAGTCGTATAGGTGCTTCTGGGAAGAAAATATAGCTCTGTGTGATGCCACTAACACAGTACAAGTCCTATGGGTGCTTCTGGGAAGAAAATATAGGAGCTCTGTGTGATGGGACTAACACACTACAAGTCCTATAGGTGCTTCTGGGAAGAAAATATAGCTCTGTGTGATGGGACTAACACACTACAAGTCCTATAGGTGCTTCTGGGAAGAAAAATATAGCTCTGTGTGATGCCACTAACACAGTACAAGTCCTATGGGTGCTTCTGGGAAGAAAATATAGGAGCTCTGTGTGATGGGACTAACACACTACAAGTCCTATGGGTGCTTCTGGGAAGAAAATATAGGAGCTCTGTGTGATGGGACTAACACACTACAAGTCCTATAGGTGCTTCTGGGAAGAAAATATAGCTCTGTGTGATGGGACTAACACACTACAAGTCCTATAGGTGCTTCTGGGAAGAAAATATAGCTCTGTGTGATGCCACTAACACAGTACAAGTCCTATGGGTGCTTCTGGGAAGAAAATATAGGAACTCTGTGTGATGGGACTAACACACTACAAGTCCTATGGGTGCTTCTGGGAAGAAAATATAGGAGCTCTGTGTGATGGGACTAACACACTACAAGTCCTATAGGTGCTTCTGGGAAGAAAATATAGCTCTGTGTGATGGGACTAACACACTACAAGTCCTATAGGTGCTTCTGGGAAGAAAATATAGGAGCTCTGTGTGATGGGACTAACACACTACAAGCCCTATGGGTGCTTCTGGGAAGAAAATATAGGAGCTCTGTGTGATGGGACTAACACACTACAAGTCCTATAGGTGCTTCTGGGAAGAAAATATAGCTCTGTGTGATGGGACTAACACACTACAAGTCCTATAGGTGCTTCTGGGAAGAAAATATAGCTCTGTGTGATGCCACTAACACAGTACAAGTCCTATGGGTGCTTCTGGGAAGAAAATATAGGAGCTCTGTGTGATGGGACTAACACACTACAAGTCCTATGGGTGCTTCTGGGAAGAAAATATAGGAGCTCTGTGTGATGGGACTAACACACTACAAGTCCTATAGGTGCTTCTGGGAAGAAAATATAGCTCTGTGTGATGGGACTAACACACTACAAGTCCTATAGGTGCTTCTGGGAAGAAAATATAGCTCTGTGTGATGCCACTAACACAGTACAAGTCCTATGGGTGCTTCTGGGAAGAAAATATAGGAACTCTGTGTGATGGGACTAACACACTACAAGTCCTATGGGTGCTTCTGGGAAGAAAATATAGGAGCTCTGTGTGATGGGACTAACACACTACAAGTCCTATAGGTGCTTCTGGGAAGAAAATATAGCTCTGTGTGATGGGACTAACACACTACAAGTCCTATAGGTGCTTCTGGGAAGAAAATATAGCTCTGTGTGATGGGACTAACACACTACAAGTCCTATAGGTGCTTCTGGGAAGAAAATATAGCTCTGTGTGATGCCACTAACACAGTACAAGTCCCATGGGTGCTTCTGGGAAGAAAATATAGGAGCTCTGTTTGCTGCCACTAACACACTACAAGTCCTGTGGGTGCTTTTGGGGTGCAGTGCTGTACTAACAGCACTGCGGTTGGTACTACTGAAATACTGTACTAACAGTAAGACACGCACCAGACTAACCCCCAGCAGCAGCTAAAAACACACTAACCAGCAGCAGCAATGGACGATCAATGACAGGTAGCAATGGTTTAGCAAATAAATAGCCAATGGTTTAGCAAAGTAGAGCTAATCTTTCTTTAGGAATCTAGCAAAGAGTGACACAGAATCAGCCTGCTCTCTCCTAAAGCCGGAACTCATGTGACCGGCGCCGACGGCGTGGCGGCCTTTTAAATGAGGGGGCGTGTACTAAAGCCCCTGAGCTGTAATTGGCTACAGGCGTCCTGCCTGTAGCCAATTATGGCTCTCCGATTTTCCGGCGCTGTGATTGGCCAAGCATGCGGGGTCACAGTGCATGCTTGGCCAATCATCAGCCAGCAATGCACTGCGCCGGCCGCGCCGGCCGCAATGCATTGCGGGGCCGCTCGCATCACACGAATGTGATGCGAGCGGCCAAAATAGTTCTGGGCTCGCCGAGCGAGCGAACACCCGGTGCTCGATGCGAACATGGGTTCGCATCGAGCACCGGGCCCATCCCTATATATGAGCAACCGAGGAACTCCTGTTTTCAGGATAGAATTAAAAGTAAAGATAACAATGGTCAGCAGTGGAACTTCATCTCTAATTACCACTGTCAATATAAAGAAGTATATAGAGTACATATTTAGAAAACATTGGCATATTTTGCTGATGGATAGGATGTGGGGCCCCATATTGCCATAAACACCAGGGTTTACTGTATAAATAGGCAAGCACGCAATTATGGTGAAGAAATAGTGATGGAAGTGACGACTTCCGTAGAGCTTCTACTAGTTCTGCAAAATCGCGTCTTCAGAAAGCTCATATTTCAGGAAATTGCTTCCTGAAAAAAACAATTTTTTGGATCTAGTAGAGGCTCTACAGAGGACGTCACTTCTGGCATTGGCGTGATGTCACCTCCTGGTCCGAACTTCTGGTGGTTGGAACCAAGCAGTGCGGCGGTGCTGATTCCAATGCAAAGGCAGTTTACATTGATGCCAAGTGTGGACACTTAAACAAGTGCCTGGTATACGTTTGTTATAATTTATACATTTGGATTAACAAATACTACACTATAGTACCTCTCTGGCTTATTGCTGTGGTGTCTATAGAGCTAATTAGGGATCATTGGAATGCCGGTGTGTGTGCATTTTTTACACAGAGGCTGGTGATTTGAGTGGCCCATCGGGAACAATATCTATTGGCACATAGAAGATTTACTTTATGATTTTGGATTTTTTTATGCACATTAAGGAATGGTTATGGACTTTATTATGACTTAATCATTTATCTGTGGCATTTTTGTATAAGTTTGAATTGGTGCTAGTGCCATACCCTTTTTTCTTTATATAATTTACAGATTGATTTAATTTCACTGTATAGGGGGTGGCTTCACAATTGTTTCAGTGTGACACAAGCAGACAGCTTTATATATGTTAAACCTCAAAAGGCATGTCTCACAAAGATTACCAATCACATAATTACTTTAATGTTCAAAATGGGCATAAAACATGTTTAGATTTTCAAGGAAAGAGGCCTCACATTTTTTCATAGAAGTCTGTTTCTATTTATTGTTTGTGATCGACTAAATAACTTGCCCCATAGCCCAAGTATTTAATTCAAGCCCACTCTCTAATCTCTGCTGGCACTTGTGCTTTGCTTCCGTAATGCCTACCTTTAGCCTTCCTCTGGCAACACTCTACTTACTCACTTGACCTAAAAGCTGCATTCCTATCTCTTACCAGAGACTTCACCTCCCCATATATCTAAGGTTTCTGAATAAGGAACAATCTAATGACCTTAGTAGTCACTACATCTTCCTCTAATATATGCTATAGCCACATATTCACATTCGTACATATTTTGCTCTAATTTTTATTTCTTGGTAAAAAAGCTTTGTTTTTTTTTTATTCCTATTGCTGCCCAGTCAAGATGTCTGCAACTCTCCAGCCACTGTGCGATACAGTATGTCTGGCTATTGTCTCTGAATCGTATAACTGTGATTGTTTTTACCATAACAACTGCCTTGTCTCTGGGTTGCGAGGTTGTGGCTTTGAAGTGTTTTTGTACATTCTGTGTTGGTATTTTTGCAACTTTGCAAACAATAAAGTGTGGTGATGTAATATGGGCTTGTGCACAAACATGTTTTTTACTCCAACCTGTTAAATTCAGTACTCTGCAAAGGCACAAAGAAAACAGTTGTTTTCTTTGTGTCCTGTTCACATCATAATTCTGGTATCGTGTGCCTTGAAGTGGATCTTCAAGGCACACAAAACATGTTTTCCAGTGTTTGGCAATTTTAATGAAGTTGAAGTCTTTGGATGAATTAATTTATTTATTAAGTGTTAAAATAATAGCACCTATAACCTAGCACCCTCCATCCCATCCCTCATGCCCTTTATTTGACAATACTTTGCATATTGGCCTTGAAAATGGCAGCAATTGAGTTTCATGAATTACCCCCCATTGATTTCAAAACAAAGCTTGCAAGGGTCATGATTTTCAAGATCTCCAACAATAAGAGAAAAACATACTGACACAGTAAAGCAATACTTTAGCCATACCCGGAGCCAGATTCTAAGATATATTGGGTACATTTCTATAAATCTTAAACATAAACTTTGTATGATAAATCCTTCCATTTAAATTCATGCATTGAAGCCAGACCTTTTTATAACTGTTCATTGTACATGACTGTAATAGTGGAACTGCATTCTGTGGTAAAAGGATACATTTGTTTCCTTACAGGTTATGCTTGGGCATACAGATGCCTTGTGTTACACTGACATCTGGTGGGCTATAATCTTTGTGGCTGGAAGCTTTTTATGGTAATACTGCATGTTCTTGATCCACCTGAAACACATATATTTAGTTATAAAATAATTTCCTTTTGAAACCAGCTTTATCCTAAATCTAGCAAAGCCAACCTTATTTCAATGTGAGTGTTTAGTATACTGCAGTATTTGCTGGATTAAAATAATTGATTACACCTTTAACTTATAACAAATCACATAATAAATCAGCAATTCAAATGTGTTGGTTAAAAAAAGCCACATTGCTAATTAGATCTGTAAAGTTAGTTCAGAATTAGACTTTAAATTGGTATTAAACCTAAAGCCAAAAATGTATTGTATTGCACCTTACCAATTGTTACATGTGGTGGTTGCATCAGTTTTCTTTTTCTCTTTGGCTTTTTGACCTCTGCTTCCATGGTGATCTGGCCAGTAACACACCTCCAGTATTAGTGAGACACAACTTTTAATGAATGATCACAGGAGGCACAGCAGACAGCACCATTTTCAGTCTGGGGGAGGGTATTGTTAAATGTATTGGCAGATTTAAGCACTTAACAATTTTTTTCCTTTTGATAAAAAGGTTTTGAATGAATAAATAAAAGCTGATCATTTTAATCACCCTCGTCAGTGTTACGTGATTTGTCTCATCCATGTAATATGATACATTCTGCTAGAGAGCTTTTGCTTTTGAAAAACAACAGACTTGCTGAATGAATAACTAGATTAAAATAGAAGAAAGCATAAAAAAGAAGCCATCACATCTAAGAATTGGTAATCTGCAATATAATAAATGTTTGCTTTAGGGTTTAATATTGCTTTAAGCTCTATATAGCTGCTTCGCTGCAGGACTGCAGGGCATAATTTATACTATCACATTCTAAAGGTGTAATGTCTTTATTGGATAACAGTTTTCATGAATATAGCATGACCAGCTAGCACTTGAGTGTGGTGATGCATAAAATAGTTTCTATATATAAATACATTTGCTTCTCTAAAGCAAGTTAATTAGTTCTAATCAATTAATTAACTATTCGAAGGAAATGTGTCAAAGCAAAAATATGTGACTTTTGCACTAGTCTATGCTATGGAATATAATAAACTGTCCACATAGCCATGCCTGATGCTCCAATGAAGAATCTTATGACCTGAAAATAAATATTTAACATACAGGTACACAAGGGTTTTTTAATAGAAAATACAAAGTAGGGGGGATGGGACCTTATAGGTGCAATTAGTACAAGGACATATCCAATTGAATAAAATTGTAATTTATTAAAGTTACAACGGTACATAAAAACAATATTATACAATACATAAACAGCTTTATGGTCAATTAAGATGCGTTATTGTAGCTCCTATAGTTGTTCCCACATCTTAATCCTATACGTTTCACCGTATGGCTTTCTGAGGAACAAACGTGGTTTCGTGGCTACTATATGAATGAAGAGAAAGTGAATTACAAACAATATACCTTTACAGGGATGTTGGTGCTGTAACATAGTATTTTTCAAATTCTGAAGTACACCACTTAACTACATATAAAGGGTTTTTGAATGATCTAGAATACACTGCTATCTCAGTGCAGCGCTGTGATCTGTGATCAAACATGCTCAAAACATAACATGAGTGACAAAACCAACATCAAAATAAATTCCATTAATAAAATATTCACTTAAATAACATGCATAATATCCTTCTTTATAAACAAATGTCATTAATAAATCAGTAAGTTCTGTACAGTCCTCCTATGTAGTCCGTGTGGCTCAAAGAATCAATGCTGATATATAAACGTGCCAAAGATGTTATTCATTTCCTAATTAATTCATGCAATTAATCAATTCATATGCAATTCATATGTTTCACTCGTGATTATTCCACCAACTGTAGTGCTCTTCTCTTTACCAAAAATATATATATATACCCTAACCTTTAGTATTTGACCCAAATTAATGTAATTTCAAATAATGCTATTTCCTTTAAACCCCATAGGTGTAAGTTCAGATGTTTCCCCAGATCCAGTTATCTCAGGAATTCAATCCATCTCCATCCTCCGTCATCATATCATATTTCTTCCACCAAAATTCACAAAACAAGCCATGATTAAGTCACGTATTTAGTCATGTAATGTGTAGAGCGAGGTTAATGGTGTCAAGCCGCATGACAGGAAGTCTGCGATCCGCCATCTTGTAAGTGTCAGGAAACCAGGAAAGAGACTTGCAGACATGCAGTGCATCAGATATGCACTTGAACGTGTGAGTTTTCAATTTACTTTTTAATAAATACTAATGGAAAAACATTTTACGCTATGATACTCTATCTTCCTTTGAGTTTTGGTGGAAGAAATATGATATGATGAAGGAGGATGGAGATGGATTGAATTCCTGAGATAATTGGATCTGGAGAAACATCTGAACCTACACCAACCTGGTTTAAACGGAAAAGCGATATTTGACATAACATTATTTTGGGCCAAATACTGGCGGTGAGGGTATATATATTTGACGGTGAAGGGAAAAGAATTGCAGTTGGTGGAACAATCGCGAGTGAAATATATGGATTGCACATTAATCGATTAATTTGCATGAATTAAACCTTTGGCACGTTTATCTATAAGCACTGATTCTTTGAGCCACACAGACTACATATGAGGACTATACAGCGCCTACTGATTGATAAATGACATTAATTTATAAAGAAGGACATTATGCATGCTATTTAAGTGAATATTTTATTGATGGAATTTGTTATTTTGATGTTGGTTTTGTCACGCATGTTATGTTTTGAGCACCTTTGATTACATATCATAAGACAGAGCTGCACTGAAATAGTACACAATTGCGCTAAAAGTTTATAGAACCACATCATTTTTGAATGATTTAATAAACTATTGAACTATTTTTTTTAAACATCCTTCTTTCTTTCAGTTTTTATATACACTAGTGATTTCAAGCTTTTTCTCATTTTCTTTTGTCTCTGTTTCCTCGGCATTGCCATTGGAGCTATGCTGCATTCTGCTGCTCTTCAATGGAGTTTTTTTCAACAAGAGCCTTGAGACAAGGGGTACAAATTGTATCCAATTCTTTTCAAGCTAATAAATAGTAAGCTCTAGATAGACAGTGGAAGGGTTCAAGCCTCTGCCAGGTCCCAATAGGGATATTTCTTTATACTTAATGTTCCAGAGACATGGCAAAAAAGAAAGTGGAAATATCACCAGAGCATATGCTTGCATTGGAAGAGGCGTTCCTTTTGCAAAATCGTTCCCACACTTTTTATCCTACAATCAATGGCTGCAATGACAAATAGAGAGAGTGAATATCCCAAATGCAGACACAAACAATTTGGCCTGAAAGCCAAACGCTTTGTGTGGCAGAAAACAAACACTGCGCATCACCTTGAACATACCATCCCCACCGTGAAACATGGTGGTGGCAGCATCATGTTGTGGGGATGCTCTTCTTCATCAGGGACAGGGAAGCTGGTCAGAGTTGATGGGAAGATGGATGGAGCCAAATACAGGGCAATCTTAGAAGAAAACCTGTTAGAGTCCGCAAAAGACTTGAAACTGGGGCAGAGGTTCACCTTCCAGGACAACAACCTTAAACATACAGCCAGAGCTACAATGGAATGGTTTAGATCAAAGCATATTCATGTGTTAGAATGATCCAGTCAAAGTCCAGACCTAAATCCAATTGAGAATGTTTGGCAAGGCTTGAAAATTGCTGTTCACAGGCACTCTCCATCCAATCTGACAGAGCTTGAGCTATTTTGCAAAGAAGAATGTGCAAAAATGTCACTCTCTAGATGTGCAAAGCTGGTAGAGACATCCCCAAAAAGACTTGCAGCTGTAATTGCAGAGAAAGGTGGTTCTATAAAGTATTGACTCAGGGGTGCTGAATACAAATGCATGCCACACTTTTCACATAAAATCCCAAGAAAATACATTTACGTTTTTGGTTGTAACATGACAAAATGTGGAAAATGTCAAGGGGTATGAATACTTTTTCAAGGCACTGTATAGGCACATTTCTGTACCTCCCCCAATGGAGTGCATATATTTCTGAAAATGGGGGGGGGGGTAAAATCCCTCTAAACATTTTAAAATATAAAGAGGTATACTCATCTGGGCCTCGGCTCTTACCAGTCTTAGTACTATTAACGGCCAGGACCATTTTTCCCTAGAGACTTTCCTATCTAAATTAGTTGCAATTTCTTCTGATATGACAGGAAGTTTTACCTTCTTTAAATATTGCTCTATTTTATTCTTCCTAAATTGGCTCCAAAGTGAGGCGTGAGCAAACTCAGCAGCAAGGAGCATGTAAGCTTCAGACACCTCCGAGCGCCACCCAGCTTGCCAAGGACACTCCGCCTCACCACTCCGGTCCCATCCTTTGCCAGCTTGTGACCAAGCAGGTACAACTCAACCAGCCCCTCACTGCCACACTTTCCTGACAGTAGATGGGATTAGATGATGGGCTTCGTTCAGGATCTGTATTGTTCTGCCAACATACTTACTTGGGAGACGTGTGGAGCTCGCAGCTACGTGCTGCTATCAGGCACCATGTTGCTAACCCCCCCACCCCCCCACCGATCCACCGCATGTTCAGTTTATGACTGTTCCTTCTAGTAAGTGTGCAATCTCTAACAGTCTTCTATTGCATTACATATACTAAACATAATATGTAGCCATTTGGTGATGTCAGGGGCTTCAGTTGAATTAAAGAATAACTATTTTACATATTGAATGAATGAATGAATGAATGAATGAATGAAAGATTTGTATAGCGCTGCAACTGCAAACTGAATCGCCTCGAGGCGCTTGATCCGAACTGGGTTGATTCCTTCTTAGAAGAGGTGGGTCTTAAGTTTTTTCCTGAAGGTCCGATGGTCTTTTTCTAAGCGGATGTTCGTAGGTAGAGCGTTCCATAGCCGTGGTCCTTGGACTGCAAATCTTCGTTCTCCCCTTGATTTGTACCGGGACTTGGGGATGAGGAGGAGATTTTGGTCGTTAGATCGGAGGTTGCGATTGGGAGTGTAGTGTTGTATTTTTTCCCATAAGTATTGAGGAGCATCTCCTTGTGTGCATTTGTGGGTCAGGCAGAGGGTCTTGAATGTGATCCTATCCTTTACGGTTAGCCAATGGAGGGTCCTCAGGGATGGGGAGATGGATTCCCATGGTTTTTTTCCTGTGACTAGTCTTGCTGCCATGTTTTGAACGACTTGTAGGCGTGCAATCTGGAATTTAGGTAGTCCTATGTAGAGGGAGTTTGCGTAGTCGAGTCGAGAGTTGATGATTGTTCCTACCACTATGGCTTTGTCCTTTTCTGGGATGAAGGGGATGAGTCTACGCAGCAGGCGTAGAAGGTGGTAGAATCCGCTGACTACTGATCCTATTTGTGCATCCATTGACATTTCTGAATCGAAAGTGACTCCGAGACTTTTGGCTTTTAAGCTTAGAGGGATTGTCTGTCCAAGGATGGTGGTCGGAGTCCATGGTGTCGTAGATTTAGTTTTCCGGTTTGCATTTAGGAGAAGGAGTTCTGTTTTGGTTCCGTTAAGTTTGAGGGAGTTAGTGGACATCCAGTCGTCTATTGATGCAAGGCATTTTTCCAATTCCTGATATTGGTTTTTTTGTCCGGGGATCCGAAGGTAGAGTTGAGTATCATCTGCGTATGAGTGGAAGCATAGGTCTGATTTTCTGATGATTTTAAGAAGTGGACGGATGTATGTATTACAAACAGTGGCACATAGGAACTCCACTTTCTCTGAATTCTCTCCAAATATTCTCTTAATATAAATAGTAAATATTTTATTTTTCCACTCTAGTTGTTCTTTACCTGTTGTTGATGTCACATATAGTCTTTAACTTTATCTCTCCATCTTATTTTTTTATTCTTTTGACTTGACTATTACACACAATTAGAGCAGTCTTCATACTAGGCTTCTTTTTAAACCCCCAAGCAAATAGGTAAGAGGCTAATCTCCAAATCAACTATAGGTTGGTACAGACGAGTAGTTTTTTTTTTCTTCTTTTAACCCAGCAGAGCTAAAAAAAAAAAACTGACAGCTCAGGAGCAGGCGCTTTACTAACGATCCAACGTTAGTACAGCGATCTCCCCTGCTGTTCTATTGTGTTCTGACAGGGGGGCGGCCCCCCGCCACAACACTCCAGTCAGTGCTATCAGCCATTGGTGGGAGCCAATATGCAGACCTTTTTCAGTCATTCCCCTTCTGTCAGACCGACTGCAGTACACAGGGGCCGAATGTTGGGCAGGTTCTATTGAACCCCTAAATACCACCTGACATTCGGCCTGTGTGTACTAGGCTTTAGTCTTTTCAATTGTTGCCAGTCATCCAGGTTTAAACTTAATTTCAATCCACAAGATGGTGAATTCAATCCAGCCACCCAGGTGCAATGAGAAATGTGGAAGGGTGATAAAGAAAAAGTTAAAATCATCAACATTTTTAATTTTTCATTTATTTAACATTAGTCATACATGAAAGTTTATAAACAGCTTTTTTTTATAATTTATTTGACACACAAAACCATTTGTATATTAGGCTAAGCAATACAATTTTATTTTAATTTAAATTAAACAATTTGTATAGGCATAACCTTCCTTTGCCTCTCTACATCATGTTTCAGTATATTTTTTTTTTACCTTACCACGCCTGTGGTGAGAAACCGATGTTATTACATTCTTTTAAATCATCACCAGACTTTCAAAATTCTTGCAGGGGCAGCTGCTGTGATGTCAGTTCCTATTGACGTAGGCACCCCCCTGATTAACATCTCTCAAGAAAGCATTAGTAAGCACCGTGTGTGGGTGGGCTCTTGGGTGTCAAGGTAGCAGGCAGCATTGCTTTCTGGGAAAGAAATCAATGTAGAGGGGTGGAGGATAGGTGATGTTCTGTAATCCAGCAGGCAGGGCTGACATTAATGCTTGGGATTTCAAAGAAACAGAAGCACTGTGTTGTCAGTCTAAACAATAAGTTAGGAGCACACTGGATTTTCTAGCAGATCAACAGGTGTTTTTCTTTTCTTGCAGCATTAAGCGATAAATCTTTTGAAAATGTGCATGTATTGCAAACATCTTTTACATTTGTTTTTTGATATACACTTAGATATATTGATTAACTCTAGACATATTTCATTTAAAGTGGAACGAATAGTCTAATTATTTTTATTTTCATTTTATTTTTTATTTTATTTTTTTAAATTGTTTATTTATAAAAAATATAAAACATTACATCATAAGATACAGAAAGTAAGACATTTCAACTTTGTAAAATATAAAACAATATAGAACGCGAGCCAATAACAGCTTAACAGTAATAAATGCATGGGCGAATAAAAGCGACTTACATCAATGGATCAGCTAGGCAAAAATTCCATACAGTATCTCAGTTCAAGTCTGGTTGGATAAGTATGTGTTAGATTATAATATAAAGATAGAGGATATACAAAAGGTGGTAAGTCTGAAGGATTACCCAGGGGGGCGTGACTTCCGCTGACATGACCGGATGTGACGGTCGGACGTGATGACCGGATGTGAGTAGCGGGAGCTCCGAGATCAGCCTAAGTCTCTGACAGAATCCTGAGTAGTCCCTGCTACCGAAACCCATACCCTGGAGAACGAACGCCCGGTGCGATGAGCAACAAACAGTCGGCGGCCGACCGCCTCAAGGAATTTTCACGTACGGACAAACAGGACGGCGGGCGAAGCCCTCCACAGACATGGAGCGGCGGACCATCAGCTCTGGAGATCCAGAAGCCTAGCACACCTCAGCCGCAGCCCGGGAAAACGGAAAAACAGGAGAAACATCCTAAACTGACTTTGGAACAGATGAACTCCCAGTTAATGGAGGCCATCCACTCGAGCAATGCAGCGCTGACAGGTAAAATGGATATGATTAAAAATGATATAGGACTGATCAGGCATGATATGCAGAGTATAATATAAAGAATGGCAGAAGTGGAAAACAGGATAGCTCTATTGGAGGATATGGTTACCCCTATGCCTAAAAGGATGTCTATAGCAGAAAAACAGATCGTTATGTGGCATCAAAAATCAGATGATTTTGAGAACCGTATGCGCCGTAATAATTTAAGAATGGTCGGTTTACCAGAGAAAGTGGAGGGGTTTAACCCTGGGGACTTCATAGAAAAATAGTTAAAAAATTTATTTCCAGACATGGAGGTCTCGGCAGCATATGCAGTTAAAAGAGCACATAAGGTTCCGGCGGTAATACCAAAACCAGGGCTTCCCCCTAGACCCTTGCTGGCACGATTACTAAACTGCAGAGATAGAGATACAATTTTGCGGAAAACAAGACAAAAGGGAGAGATTCGTTATGAGAACAGTAAAGTGTCAATATTCCCAGACATCTCCCTGGAACTGCAAAAGCAACGAGCAACATTTTACGAAATAAAATGAAAAATGAGAGAGGCAGGAATTGAATATTCTATGACGTAACCAGCACGGTTGAGAGTGGAGGAAGGAGGAAAGACTATGTATTTTAGCACACCTGAACAAGCCAAAAAATGGTTGCGAACTGTTAAACCTGTACCTCGATAAGAAAAAAAGGGGAGCTAAAAAGAAGCCCCTAAGAATAGTTGTTACTGGGGGGCTCAGGACTTTATTGGATGTGGGGGGAGGAGGCGGAGGATGGTGGGAGAGAAGGATTCCTTTTTTTTTTGGGGTTAATGGTATTAGTTTTATTACATTTTTTTTGGGGTGGGCTAATGGTACCGTTTTTTTTTTTTTTTTTCTGGTAATTAAGAAAAAGTGGAGAATGTAGAGAATGGTTCGTAAAATAGTAGGACACAGAAAAATCACGGATTTGTTTTTGTTTTTGTTTTTTGGATATAACACAGGATATGAATGTATGAGGGTAGATAGGAAATATATATATATATATATATATATATATATATATATATATATATATATATATATATATATATAAAAAAAGATCAAAAACTAAAATAAATCACATAATTAAACACAAGTAAACACAAGAGGGAAGAGAAGGGACTAGGGGGAGGGGGAGGGAGGGGATCGGGGGGTTAATGGGGGGGTGATGAGGTGTGATTAAACAGGAAAATAGAGATAAAGACACATGCAAATAAACACTTTTATTTTTTTTTTTGGAGCAGGGGAGAAGCGAGAGGAATCGTATTATTTTGATTGAATAAATTCATTTTATTTTTTAGTTTTCCATAAAAAAACATTTTTTTTCTTCCTTTTTTTTGTGATTGGAGGAGGGGAGAAGTGAGAGAAACCCCTCTTTTAATATTTTTTTTTCTCCTTTTCGTCTACTCCCTCCCTGTATATAGAACGTATTAATAGACGTTAGAAGAGGAAATGGAACAGCTATGTGCACAGGCAGAAAATAGGTTTATAATGGACCCTTCAAATATAAATCAGATAAGATGGGCAGCTTTAGCACGTCAATATAAAAACCAACTAATAATTAATGCTAAACATAAGAAATTCCAGCAAGCACAAAAAAACTTTGAGCAAGGACATCAATCTAATAAGATGTTGAATTTTTTGGATACGGCAACAGACCCCATCATTGGCAATTTCAGAAGTGAGAAATGAGAAAAGGGAGATTGTAAATACACTAGAGGAGATACTTGAGACCTTTCAAAAATACTACATCAACATGTATACATCAACACTGACCTGTACAAGAGAAGAGATAGAGGAATACCTGAAAGATTTAGATTTTCTTAAATTAACAGAGGAACAAAAAGAGGAGATGGAGAGAGACATAGAGGAAGAGGAAATAGGAGAAGCTATCTTCTCTATGGGAAAGGGTAAATCTCCAGGGCCGGATGGTATACCGTTGGAAATGTACCAGCGATATGTGGAGATTATGGTACCAGTTATGACTAAAATGTATAGCGAGACATTTCGACAGGGAGAAATCCCTTTTTCCATGTATGATGCTACAGTTATACTGATACCGAAGCCAGACAAAGACAGAACTGATTGCGGGTCGTACAGACCAATTTCACTACTAAATATAGACTACAAAGTACTTGCAAAAATACTTGCCAAAAGGCTTAATCAGGTAATTCTATCTATAATAGCGGATGATCAAACTGGATTTATGCCAGGGAAATCCACCTCAATTAATATTAGAAGAACGTAGTTTATGATACAAATGAGAGAGTTTATTCCAGAAACAAGTGCCTTGGCATCGTTGGACACGGCCAAGGCATTTGATTCTATAGAACGGGAGTTCCTACAGACAGTGGTGAAAAAGAACGGATTTGGGGAAAAATTTTGAAAATGGGTAAGAATAATTTATAAACAACCATGCTCCAATTTGTTAATAAATGGAATATTATCTCCCACAATAAAACTATATAGGGGAACAAGACAGGGTTGTCCAATGTCACCTCAATTATTTGCCTTGGCAATTGAGGCATTGGCAAATAGTTTTAGGCAATCAGAAAAGTATAAAGGGATTAAAGTAGGGGAAAAAACTAACATATAGGCTTATATGCAGACGATATCATATTATATATGGGAGATGCGCAAGCATCCCTGATGGAAGCAATGAGAATAATAGAAATATATGGATTATATATATATATATATATATATATATATATATATATATATATATATATATATATATATATATATATATATATATATATATATATATATAAATATATGGATTATTCTCAGGGCTAAAAATAAACTGGCAGAAATCCGCATTGATGCTGCTAGGTACAGGTAATGAAAGGAGAGCCCAGACTCCATTAAAAATAGTAGAAGCATTCAAATATTTAGGAGTAAATATTACTTTGAAATCTGAAGAATACATGAAAGCCAATATACTCCCATTAGTAGAGCATGTCAAGAGAAAACTGGAAATATGGATAAAGCTACCAATATCAATGGCAGGTAGAATTCAGCTGATAAAATCTATTGTACTGCCCAAGTGTCTATATGTATTTGCACATTCCCCGATAAATATAGCAAAACAGATATTTAAAAAACAAAATTCACAGATGACTCGGTTCATCTGGGCATATGGAAGATGCAAATTAAAATTTAGTAAACTACAAAGACCAAAGACAGAAGCTGGGTTGGCCCTACCGGACTTATATTTATATTATCTGCCAGGGCAACTTAAACACTTACGATCATAGGTAGGACAGGAAAAAAAAACAAGGATAGAGGAATATCTACTGAGTAAAATGCAAATAGATGATTTAATGGTGGGATTACAAATAAAGGACTTGAGGAGAGTGGGAGTAAAAATTCCCCTTCTGAAAGTGGCAAGGACAGTATGGAGGGAAGCAAAAAAACTGACGGGTTTTACTGGTATCCCAATAGAAACCGCCTTGTGGAGTAATCAAAGATTTGAACATCTGGAAACATTCGAAGACAGTAAATTCTGGAAGCAGAATAAGATATTAACTATTGGCCAGCTGTATGATAAAAATATAATATTAACTTATGAAAACCTGTGTAAACAATATAACTTACCGAGTAAACAGTTCTATAGATATCTTCAGTTGAGACAGGTGCTTCAGGTACAGTTCAGAAGGGAGGAATTAAAAATATATAAATATCCTCATATAGGTATTTTGAGATCACAGGGACCAAAGGGATTAATATCTAAGCTCTATTCACATTTGTTACAGAAGAAAATAGGAGGCGAACCATTGAGAATAAGGGATAAATGGCAGGCGGCTATCCCAGACATGAGCGACCATGAATGGGACAAAGTCTGCATCTCTCACTTGAAAGTATCCCCGGCAATGAACAATAGGATAATACAGTTAAATATAATACATCAGACGTACTTGGCTCCAAATAGATTGCATAAAATGGTGAGGATGCCTGAATCAAGATGAACTAGGTGTGGACAGGGTGGAGCAGACTTCCTTCATGTAATGTGGTATTGTGGTAAAATAGGGAAATATTGGCAACAGGTGGTTAGAAGAATAGGGAAAATTCAGAATAAACCTATTTTGGCTACACTGGAACTTAGTTTGCTGGGGGTACTAAGGGAAGAGAGAGGTAACAGAGATAATATGATTTTCTTGTGGGAGGTATTATTTTTGGCAAGAAAACAAATAATAGAAAAATGGATTCAGCCACATCCTCCGACAGTAACTCAATGGGTGAGAGCAGTAAACCAGGTCTTACCTTATGAAAAAATAATGTATGAACAAAGGGGAAATGGGCAGAGATATGAGAACATATGGGCAAAGTGGAATATAACATGGTTAACAATGGACATAGGAATATATGAAAACGTAGTATAAAGTGACCATAGATGGGGAGAGAGAGTGGAATGAATGAGGGGAGAAAATGTAAATGTAACTAGAATTATATAAAGGAGGGGCGTGGCTTGACGCACGGCACGGATGGCAGCAGACTAGAGAGGCTCCGACTGACACACGGCCTAACGGCACCATAACCCTCCACCAAGCCTTCAATGCCGAGCAGAAAGCTGTACAGCACACCCTCATCTCGCCCACGGCGCGGACAGACCCCATCCGCAGCGAGAAACATTTCAGAACTATTCAAGAAAAAACCTACCAGCGGACACCCAGCGTCCGGATCCAAGATGGCGCCGATGCAGCACCACGAGGACGGCAGCAGGGACTCAGACTCGGCCGTGGAGGCCCAAGGTAGGGGGAAATCAAGATCGAGCAAACCCCTGACATATGCCGACATGTCCTGCTTCTCAGCGGACATTAAATCCACCTTCTCGGCGGCCATCACAGATTTAAAAACGAACCTGGTGGTACTCACCGAGAAGTTAGCGGCCACAGAGCATGCGGGCAGGCAGCGGGACAAGGCCCTACACAGGCTAGACGAAGTCGCGGTGACCCACACGCAGCATTTTATTGAGATAAATAGGCATTTGGAGGACCTCGACAACAGGGGCAGAAGGAACAACATTAGGGTGAGGGGAATACCCGAATCCGTTGACGGTGACCAAATAGCCCCGGCCCTGCAGCGGGTTTTTAACAGCCTCTTAGAAAGGCAGGAAGACATGGCAATTGAGTTTGTGAGGGCGCACAAGGCCCTGAGACCGAGAGGCCCAGACAATGCACCACCCAGAGACGTGATCTGCTGTTTGCAAAACTTTCAGTTGAAAGAGGACATTATGCGCAGGGCTAGAAGAAACGACAGAATCGTCTTTAATGGGGAGAATATTATGCTATTCCAGGACCTTTCGCAGATCACCCTAAGAAATCGCAGGGCTATGCGGCCTTTACTTGAGAAACTGAGGGACAGAGATCTGAAATATACTTGGCGCTTCGCGCTCATGGTCACAGCCAACGGACGCCAACATGTGCTACGGTCCCCCGCAGACCTTCCAGACTTCTATGCCGCCCTGGACATGGACTACATTGACCTGCCAGACTGGTACGCGGAATTTACCTTGCCGCCACGCACTAAAGCCGCCCCACGCTCACCATTTTCCTCACCGGAAAAGTCCTCAAACAAGAAACCGAAACACGGCAGACCAGGAGGGTCAAAAAGTGGCACCCCAAATCCAAGGGGAGCCCTGGATAGGGACATGGCGGCTGAGTAGCGAGTTGATGGGCATCCCCCCACCCCCCCCTCTCCACAGGACTTTCGCTGCAGGTTCCCATGAGCACCCGGAGACAGCACTACCCCGTCACTATTGTCCGAGGACACACCGATTAATCGCTGCTAACGGATACACAATGGCCCCAAGCAACATAGGAACTAGCGGTCTCATGGGCCACATACCTACCTAAGCTTGGCCTGCTAGGACTGAGACTTTGTGACGGCTTCCCCTACCCGGACCCTAGGAAGAGATATGCAAGCACGGATCAACATGGCAGCTAGACTCAGAAGACCAGATCCAGCAGCAAGACATCCCACTTCCCAGAGTTGACAAGCTCACCTTCACGGGACTTTTGCTCCGACGTAGAAGGGATCCAGCACCGTATTGCAACTAGACTCAGGCGAGCCAGGAATCGGGTGGACTATGGCGGGTAGATCTAAAGTTGGGGAATACAATGGCTACCATGACGCTTGGAAGGCGGTGGTTGCAGGGGGGATCGGGGAAACAGCTCTCTGTCACAACCCAAACTGTTTATGGTGGAGACTGGGGGTCCGCGGCCTCGGATCCGGGGTAGCGGACGACCAGTCTATCGGGTTACATATTTTTTCACTGTTTGTTTATTTGCTTATCTAGTTGGGCCGTGTGTCACATGGAGACATTTATGATAACTGCTTATCCTTATCGGAAGGGTGTCGGGTAGGATTTTAACCCCCACACACCTGCCGAGCGGCCGTCTCCCTCTTACCCCACTAGGGGTTTTGGAATCCCAAGACCCTCACAGTTCCCCCAGATAGGGCCCTATCTGGAGGTTACAAAACTCTATCTCCAAGTTCCTGATCTCTTCAAGTTCCTGTTTCTTCCTCTCCTTTCTTTTTCCCTCTCCGGGGTTCTAGGGTCAGCCACCTAAGCCCAAATTCATTATAAGCCTGTTCCCTAACGAGATCTCTCTGGTATCACTCTTGTTTTTTTTCTTTTTTTTCTCACCAACAGGTCCTTCAGACTCACCACCGCTCCTGAGACCACATCATGGCCTATTCTCCCTAGGCTATGGCACCACGGTCATTTCCCACAACGTACGGGGCCTAAACACCCCTGAGAAACGCTCTACACTGCTCAGAGAACTCAAGAAAGGTAAGCCCCACTTTGTTCTTCTGCAAGAGACACATTTTAAAACAAACAATGTGCCCAGGCTCACCGACTCGACCTTCACTAGGGCCTTTCACTCCACAAATGATGCAGCAAAATCCAAGGGGGTTTCGATACTGATACACAAAGCGGCTCCCTTTGATCTGTTAGAACAGATGACTGACAAAGAAGGCAGGTACGTTTTACTGAAAGGAAATTATGGGGGGACACCAGTCACCATAGTAAATGCATACTTCCCAAACAAGAACCACCTGACGTTCTGTAGACAGCTGATCCACGTGTTGACGGGGTTCGCGGCTGGGTGCCTGATAGTCGGGGGGGACTTTAATGTCCCTCTGAACCCTCTGGAAGACACTTCCAACGGCAAGACAAGTGTCAGATACAGAACTCTTAAGCAAATTAAATCACTCCTACAGTCCCTACATTTAGTAGACTCCTGGAGATTCCGCAACCCAAACGGCCGTGACTTCACGTACTATTCTATACCTCATGAAAAATCCATAAGACTGGACTATCTCTTTATATCCCAGAACGACTTGGCCAAAATTGTGGACACTCGTATTGGGATACAAACTCTGTCAGACCACGCACCCATTGCACTGTCACTTGATGTATCCCTGTCACCCACCAAACCTCAGTCTTGGAGGCTGAACGCATCACTGCTGTCAGACCACACGCTCCAACCCGCTCTCAGGGAAAAAATTGGGGACTTTTTCCTACACAATATCACACCAGGAATGGATCCCCTGGTCATCTGGGAGGCTCACAAGTGCACCCTGAGAGGTGAACTAATGAGACTGGGGTCACATCGCAAAAGACAGGAAAAAAAAGAGATCCACACTCTATCGGAACGCATTAAGAGACTTGAAACTTTACATAAACAATCCCTCACTCTAGAATCGGCCAGGGAATTACTGGACGCTAGAAAAACACTCCAGCAGATTTTCGACACAAAGGCCAAACGGTTCCTGTTCTTCAGGAAAAAGATATATTACGAGTCTGGTAACAAAGCAGGCAGGACACTAGCCAGAGCCCTTAAGGAACACTCCCAGTCCTAGGCATTAAAAGGTCAGATGGCGTACTGGACATCACTACCGACTCCATCGCGGGACACTTCCACACATACTATTCAAACCTTTACAACCTGCAGCAGCAACACAGACAGCCAGACATGGAAGGAGATAGGAAACAGATAATAGGAAACTTCTTGACTGACAGCGGTCTTCCGACATTGGGGGAACAGGACATTAGCTCTCTAGAAAGCCAGATAGAGCCACAGGAAATCAGAGACACGATTAGAGCGTTAAAACAAGGGAAGAGCCCGGGACCAGACGGATTTACGGCCATTTATTACAAAACCTTCAGTGATTCTCTGACTGACCCCCTGGCGGCGGCCTTGAACTCCCTATCCAACCCCAGGGAAGTGACTCCAGACTGGCTCACGGCACACATCACAGTCTTGCCTAAATCTGGTAAGGACCCCTCGGAGTGTGCCAGCTATCGTCCAATCTCCTTGCTAAATCTCGATTTAAACATTTTCGCCAAAATTCTGGCGGAGAGACTGAAACCACTGTTGCACAAGGTAATAGGCCTCGAGCAAGTGGGATTCATGCCCGGGCGTGAAGCAAAGGACAATGTGACCAAATCCCTTTTATTGATCCACTCTGCCAGAGTCAGGGAGATCGAGGGCCTTCTCCTGTCCACGGATGCGGAGAAGGCCTTCGATAGGGTGGCATGGGATTACATGCTGGCCACATGCAAGCACACTGGACTAGGTCCAAAAATGATGACTTGGATCACATCCCTCTATCAAAAGCCCACGGCCAGACTCAGGATAAACGGCACACTCTCCGAGAGGGTCCTTATCACCAATGGCACAAGGCAGGGATGCCCCCTGTCACCTCTCCTATTTATCCTGTCCCTGGAACCATTCATCATAACAATTAAGTCGAACCCCTCCATAGAGGGCTTTCGGATAGCAGACAGGGAGTTCAAGGTCGCTGCTTACGCAGACGACCTACTTTTTTTCATTACCAAACCACACATCTCCCTGCCCAATTTGACTAAAGCGTTTAAACACTACGGTTATATTTCCAACATGAAAATCAACTATTCGAAGTCGGAGGCCATGAATGTCTCACTCCCAATTCAAACATTGAAACTAACACAGGCAAACTCCCCTTTCAGGTGGGACAATCGGTCTCTTAAGTATCTGGGTATCAAGCTAACTCCTCAAATTTCAAACTCCCTAGACACAAATTTCACACCTCTGATGAAGTCCATAGAATTAGATTTGAAAAAATGGCACACAGGCACCTTCTCGTGGTTTGGCCGGGCAGCGATCATAAAAATGACTGTCCTCCCCAGGCTCCTTTACTTACTTCGCACCCTTCCGATCTCGATTCCCAAGCAAATATTTGTATCGCTCAGGACAATGATCATGCAATTTATATGGGCACATAAAAAACCCAGGATAAAATATGAGACACTATTCAAGGCAAAGGAGCATGGGGGGCTGTGAATTCCGAATTTCCAAAACTACTATAAGGCGGCCCACCTGGCAAGGGTCATTGATTGGCACTGCCACAGTGAAGACAAGGACTGGGTGACATTAGAGACGGCTGACAGATCCATCCCACTGGCCTTCTCACCTTGGATCCCCTGGTCAGCATGCCCAGCGGACGTAACACACCACCCTATAACAGGGACGACACTGAAAATAGCTCAAGACTTTGGCAGAGATGAGAGACAGCTCCCAGCTAGAGGCCCCTTGACCCCCTTGAGGGATAATCCAGACTTCATCCCAGGAATAGGGAACGCAAAATTACATAGGAGAGACACTGAGTTGCCCCTTCTGGCCAAAGACTGCTGCACCCAATCTAGAGTCAAAAACTTCTCAGACCTAAAAACAGACAACAAGATCCAGGATCTACCATTCTGGACATACCTACAGCTGCGTAGCTACCTCCAGAAACACGGGTCCCAAAATGACTTCTCCAGACTCTTGACGGAGTTCGAGTCGGTGTGCCTTGCAGGGGAACAGGTGTTAAGGGCAACATCACTGGCATACGTTTGGCTTCAGGAAGTGAAGCTCGCACCAGATGATGGACTCAGGAGACGGTGGTCGGAGGACTTACAGGTAACAATCAGTTCACAGCAGTGGAGGAATGCTTGTATTCTGTCACATAAATGCTCTATTAGCACCAAGATCCAAGAGACAGCCTACAAATTGCTAACGCAATGGTACCATACCCCACTTAAACTTCACAAATGGAATCCCCAAGTACCAGACATCTGCTGGAGATGCTCTAAGGAGCCGGGCTCCCTTCTACATATCTGGTGGCATTGCCCAACACTAGTCCCCTTCTGGGATGCTATACGAAACCTCATCAAAAACATTACAGAAACCACTCTGAATCTTGACGCAGCTTGTTGCTTGCTACAAATAACGAAATGGCCCTTGCAAAAATACAAGCATTCGCTCACTATACACCTTCTGGGCGCAGCCAAAGCTCTCATCCCGGTTCTGTGGAAATCCACGCGGATACCAAGCATCAAAGACTGGCTCCTCAAAGTCTCTGAAATTTATGAAATTGAAAACACCCTTGCACGGTCCACTGAGCGAGTTGAAGGCTTTCTTGAAACTTGGCAGCCATGGACCATATTTAAGTACTCAAAGACCTATCTAGATCTCACGGCAGAGAGTATTGGCGCAGTAGATTAGAACGGAAAAGACTCTTTTACGGATTCTGGGGAAATACCCCGGAATCTGCCGCGAGGGTGGCTGACCCTCCACTTCCCCCTCTCCTAGCTTCTTTACCTGATCCTTGTATCCCCTGCCCTCACCCACATCTCTCCCCTTCCTCCCAGCTCCTTTCCTTCTCCTCTTTCTTACTTAATTGCCTCTCTAGGCCCTGTACTCCTCTCAACACCGTGGGGACCATTAGAGCAGTTCTCAGCTCTAGATGCACCACAATTAATGTCTCCTTCTTCGTTTCGGCCCCATCTTATTTCGTAAGAAGTCATTTCTCCCGCACCCGTGGAGACGAAACTGTTTGAGTATATATTAGTCTGCTGCAAAACATTTTCAATGGCATTAGATGATCATCAGTTAGGTGCTGACCAGTTAACATGCCTGCACTTGTCATTTTTCCTTTCCCTTTATGGAAACATGTATTCATTCATATGGTGTTGATTGACTATTGTATTGTTACTCTTTTTCTTTAATAAAAACCTTTAATGGAAAAAGAATTATATAAAGAATTGTAAAAGGATATAAAATGTATCATGTAAATTATTATGTAAGGAAAAAGATTTGTGTCTTCGTATATCTGCTACTATAGAAAGAAAGTGGTGGAAAGTGCAAACTGTAGCACTATATTACTAAAATCAAGGGGTGCCTTAAGTAGCTACACTAAAGCTGACCATACACTGATCGAAACTTGGCCAGTTCAGCAAGAATTGGGCAAATTTTGATCAGTGTATGGCTGTCCCTGCTTGAGAGAAGTTGATTGCTTGATCAAAGTTATAAAGACAAAACTTTTTCTTTAGTTTTGTATAGCAGGGAGATTGCCTGTCAGTTTTAATTGCTGTTTGTGCCCCCCATAGGGAGATTCACCCTCTCTATTTGTCCTGTTTACTATCATCGAAACTGAAAGTAAAAGAAAATCCCAAATTTTGGGTGGACACCAGAATAGTAATAGAGGGAAAATATTCCAATTGGGACACTAGTTCTGGTGACCCTGGTGCTACACCAGGAGTCCCTCGCTTTCTCTTGTCCCAGTGGGGGTGTTCCTCCATCTTCCTGGCTGAACGGAAACATTTCTATGGTCACCTTTAGGAAATTACCACTTGGCAGATAGATTGGGACTTACCTTTAATGTTAACATGATATATTCTGCTTAAAGTGGAAGTAAAGTCAACATTTTGACTTTCACCTACAGGTAAGCCTATAATGAGGCTTACCTGTAGGTAAAAAAAATATCTCCTAAACCTGTACGGTTTAGGAGATATTCCCTGTGCAATGCGCCGCTGACTGCAGCGGCGCATGCGCATGGGGGATTCTCGGCTGAAGGGCCGACAGAATCCGAAGCCTGCCGGGTAGAAGTCTCCCGTGCGCATGCGCGGGAGTGACGACATCGCGGCTCCAGCCACTCACAGCGCTGGAGTCGCGATACCCGGAAGACACGCCGAGGCAACATGTCAGCGACCTCGGCGTGGACCAGGTGAGTTACCAACGCCTCGTTCTAAGGTAAGTATTTCATAATGAGCTAGTATGCGGTGCATACTAGCTCATTATGCCTTTTCCCTTACAGGTGTATAAAAAAAAAAATGTCAGCGGGTTTACTACCGCTTTAAAAATTTCATCTTTTGCTATTACCAAAACAAAAAGTTTTTTTTAATGCACACACTCAGAAATTGCAAGTTAAAAATATTGCAAGCATGCTAACTTGCAAACTACATATCTTGGGGTTTTCTTGGGGTTTTCTCAGACGGTCTCTCAGTTGCTGTGTAGGCATAGTGCAGGATCTGGGAATCTTTTTTTTTTTTTTTTTTCCATAAAGTTTTTATTGAGTAGCAGTAACAAGGAACAATGTACCGAATACAAAAGAAAGTCAGAACATATCTGCATTTTAGACACGGCATAAAAAAAAAGCATAAACCATAAGCCCGAAGATGTCTCCAGAACACATGTGGACAGTTAGCGGGGAACAGTAGGGCCGAAGCCTTTATTATCTCGATTTCAGTTCCGACTGCAAATTAACCTTGCTATATAACTGAAAGTGTCGGGTGCCTGAGGAAAGGCAATCATAGGATAGTAAAGGGGAGACAAGGGGGAGAGGGGAAGCCGGCTAGAGCGATGGGAGGGGGGGGAGGGCACAAAGCAGTAGGGGGATGGGAGAGGGGAGGGGGGAGGAGGGGGGCAAGGGGGAAAAAGGAAGGGAGTAGGAGGGGGGTTAGCGGGGGATGTACGGACAAGTAAGAGTAGAAAAAAGGTATAGAGGGGGGGAGATGGAGGGGAGGTGGGGGGATGAAGAAGAGGGGGGGTAGGGACATGGGCTAGGGGAGTGACCCCTCAGATGGACCTCCGCAGGTGGAAGGGGGGCAAGCCACCCCTCTAAGGGAATTTCCTCTAATCAGGGGGGATGTGTTGTCTGTACTCCGGGGTTGTTTTGAAGTGAGACCAGCATGCCCAGGTGGTCGAAAATTTCTCCAATCTCTCCTGTGAGATGTGGATCAGCTCTTCCATGTCACATATTTTTGAAATGGTCATAAACCATTCTTTAAGTGATGGCTTTTGGTTAGTACGCCAATGTTTGGGAATACATAGTCTGGCCGCGTTGACCATGTGCATAGCCAGGGATTTGTAATAGGCCTTTCTGGATAAAGATGTATGGTGTAGGAGAAACTGCGCTGGGGAAAAATCTAAAGTATAGGTGCTAATTGAGGAAATGAGTCTATGAACCTCCTTCCAGAATGGTTGGATATGTATGCAACTCCACCAGATGTGTAGCATGGTACCAACCTCTGCGTTACATCTCCAGCAGGTGTTGGGTATTGCTGGTGAGAACTTATGTAGGCGGGAGGGGGTTCTGTACCATCTAGTCAGCACTTTATATCCGTTCTCCTGGATGGCGACGTTCAACGAGCCCCTGTGTGTGTATTCATGTACTCTGGACCATTCCAGAGATGTCAGGGGAACGGGCAGGTCCTTATTCCAAGAGATCTGAGATGGGGAGAGGGTCAAGTCATTGGGTTCTACAAGTAGGGCGTAAAGAAGGGAAATGAGATGTCGTTGAGGCGTCTTTCGGTGGCACAGGGTTTCAAATGGGGTGAGCTGTCTCGTCCATTTGTCTTGGGTAGTGTGTGTGGATAGAAAGTGGCACAGTTGTCTGTAGGTCCAGAAAGGGAAGGTCAGTGTGTTAGATAAGTTCTTAAGATACTCTATCGAGGCAAGTTTGCCCTCAACAAAGAACTGGGCGGCGAGTATGTCCTGGAAGGGCCACTCCTGTTTGAGGAAGTTTGGTGAAAGACCCGGGGGGAAGTCTGGATTCCCTCTCAACGTAGTCATTGGGCCCGGGGTCGGCGCAAGGGTTCTACCCGTTGGAGATTTCCTCAATAGAGATAATGATGTGTAAATAAATGGGTGAGAGGCTAACGGTTGGGGCCATTGTTTTGAGAGTAGCCATGGAAGGAGATGTAGTGGAGTGGGCGAAAAGGCGTTTTCAATGGAAACCCAGACCTTTTCAAGGGAGTGTATGTTCCAGTCTGCGATCCTGGTAAGGTGGCAAGCAACATAGTACTTGTGTAGGTCTGGGAGAGCAATGCCACCTTTGGATTTAGGCAGCGTGAGTCTAGTGTATTTAATTCTAGGAGGGGAGTCCTTCCAGAGGAAGGTAGAACAGGCCTTTCGATAGGATGAAAAGAAGCTTGAGGGGATGGCCATTGGAATGGATTGAATCAGGTACAATAATCGCGGTAAGATGATCATTTTAATCAGGGCGGCTCGTCCGAACCAGGAAACATTCAGAGCCGACCATTCCTTGAGGTGAGTTTGGGCACTCAACAGGGCAGGGTAAAAGTTAAGAGCGTAAAGATCTGAGAGGCGGGGAGGAATCCGAATTCCGAGGTATGTGATGGCAGTTTTTTCCCAGTGGAAAGGGAAGGATTCTTGGCAGTGTGTAGCTTCTTGGGAGGGGAGGGTTATATTTAGAGCGTGAGATTTTGAATAATTAATCTTAAGATTCGAGATTGCACCAAAGGCTTCCAAGTCCTGCAGGAGAGACGGGAGTGAGGTGCGTGGGGATGTCAATGAAAGCAAGATGTCATCCGCGAAAGCGGCAACTTTAAATTCCCTACCTTTGACCATCACCCCCTTAATATCCGAGTTTTCTCTAAGTTTGTTCAAAAGGGGTTCGAGAGTGAGGATGTAGATCAGAGGGGAGAGGGGGCACCCTTGGCGTGTGCCATTGCTAATGGGGAAGGCGTTTGACAGGTGGCCGTTGACTCTCACAGCTGCCGTGGGGCCGGAGTATAGTGCCATTATAGAAGAGAGCATGCGGTCTTCCAGGCCCAGGCTTGATAGTGCTGCCCGCATATAGTCCCAGGCCACTCTGTCAAACGCCTTCTCCGCATCGAGTGAAAGTATGAATCCCTGTGTGTTGGTGGAGGTGAGCCAGTGATGTAGATTGAGAGTTCGGGAGGTGTTGTCTCGGGCTTCCCTGCCCGGGACAAAACCCACCTGGTCATTGGAAATAAGGCCGGGAATCAGGGGCATCAGTCTGTTGGCGAGTATCTTGGCATAAATTTTTATATCCACGTTAAGGAGTGAGATCGGCCTGTAGTTGGCTACCTGGAGGGGGTCTTTCCCTTCCTTCGGGATCACCGTGATATGTGCTTCCAGTAACCTATGTGGACGATTTTGTGGGTTGGCTAGGGCATTAAAGGTCTGTAGGAGGTTGGGGTTAAGGACATCCGAGAAGGATTTATAGTACTGGAGTGTAAACCCGTCAGGGCCAGGGCTTTTACCCAATTTCATTTGCTTTAGTGCAGATTCTAATTCCAGGGATGATATTTGCCCTTCCATAGATTGTGCTTGTTGGGAGGAGATGGGTTTGGGGCTATATCGGGAAAGAAAATCTGCGATTAGCGTTTGGCGTGTCTCTCCGGACGTGCGGGGCGGGTGGCTGGGGTGAAGGTTGTAAAGCTTAGAATAAAAACTTTCAAACTCCTTTGCAATTTCCTCACTTTTGGCTAGCATGACACCCCTCGGGTCACGTATGGCATGTATGGTGGATGATGGTTTGGCAGATTGAACTGACCTCGCCAGGAGACGTCCACTCTTGTTGCCATGCTCATAAAATATCCTCTGGCCAAGAATGTAACGTCTCCGCGTGCGTTTACCCAACTCGTCCGCTAGGAGTGTGCGGGTATGGATTAGTTCCTGTAGGGTGTTTTGTGCTTGTGTCTGTTTATGAGATAGTTCTAGCGCACGCAGTGACTTAAGAAGGGTATTGATTCGTTCCTGATGACGTTTCTTGGCCTGGGAGGTGAGGGTTAACAGCTCCCCCCGTATTACGCATTTATGCGCTTCCCAGAGGGAGATAGGGGACATGTCCGGGCTGGCATTCTCCTGGAAGTACAATCTAATGCGTGATCGAATCTGTTCCAGGGTGACTGGGTCCTTTAATAGAGCAGGGTTGAAGCGCCAGACTTTAGATCTAGGGTAGGATTCCGGGAAAGAAAGGGTAATTGTGATGGGGTGGTGGTCTGAGAGGAACATTGGCTCAATGGAAGATTGGTATAGGGCGGGGAGGTCAGTCTGGGACAGGAAGAAGAAGTCGATTCTGGAGTATTTCTGGTGGGGGGGTGAAAAATAAGTGTAGTCTTTGGTTGAGGGATAGAGGGTGCGCCAGGCGTCATGTAAAGTCAGAGTCTGGAGTTGGGACTTGATCTGGCGTAGGGCCTTGTAAGTAAGAGAGGACGTGCCCGTGGAAGTATCCAGCAGTGGGTTCAGGGGCACATTGAAGTCGCCACCCAGGAGAACCAGTCCGCTCTGAAATGAGGACAGGAGTGTGCAGGTCTTGCGGAAAAAGGTAACTTGATGTTCATTAGGGCAGTAAATGTTGGCCAGGGTGACTGGTTTAGAGGCGTATGTACCTTTAATGAAGATAAATCTGCCTTCTGGATCCACTAGGGAATCGGTCAGGAGGAAGTTTGCGTGTCTTGAGACCAGGATTGAGACGCCCTTTGATTTCGCGTCAGGATTAGTAGCATGGAAGGCAGAGCGGTACACGTGGTTAGAGAGCTTGGGGATGGCATCGGATCGAAAGTGAGTTTCCTGGAGGAAAATAAAATGGGCTTTTTGTCTGGTAAGGGAGGATAAGACCTGAGATCTCTTTTCAGGCACATTCAGGCCTTTCGCGTTAAGTGATATACATTTCAACGTCAGTGGGCTACTAGAAGTAGGATTAGTCTGCATTGTGGAAGGTTCAGGAGAGGGGAGGGATTTGTTCCCTGCTATCTCACGAGTTGGGTACTATGTAGAGGCTGTAAGAGAGGGTCACTCCCCTAGGAGGGGAGGGTAGGTGGGGTGAGGGAAAGAAATAAGGTGGGCAGTGAGTGGGAGGGAGGGGAAGGTTAGAGAGGGAGGAAGGGGGGTCAGGGGGACGAAAGGGGGAGAGAGGAAGCAAAGAAGAGTAGTTGTGGGATCAAGAAGGGAAGTGAGGGGGGGGGGAGCAAGTAATAGATACAGGGGGGGATAGAAGTACCAGAGGTGGGTGTAGCTTTGCTATCCACCTGGGAGGGTTGGGAGAGATTCCTGGTGTGTCAGCAAAGTCTCGGCGAGACCGCTGTGTGGGGGAAGTAAGGTGAACGGTGACCACAGCCTAACTGCGGACACGGGAGTCAAAAGGTGGTGAGGAAGGACCTCATCAGATATGAGGTCCATTGTAGCGTATTAGGGAGCCTACCGTAAATGTGAAGCAGTAGCAGAAAGCAACGTGGGTAACATAACAGTCTAAGCAACATAACCTTGTAAGCTTAGGCCACTGGGCCTGAGTCAGTGTAAATAAACATTACAGAACCAATATACAACTCGGAAACAGTAAATGCAAAACGGACAAGGGTGGGAGCCACAACCTATGAGTAAACGAAGGTAGGATGTTGGTCTTCCAGGGACCATCTAGGGGGCAATTCCAAGGGAATAAAAAGGCTAAAGAGTATGGGGGAGGGGGGAAGGGGTAGGGGGGGAATGGGTGGGGGGGGGGAGTTGAAGGGGGAGGGGAGGGGGGAAGATGGAAGGAAGGGGGGGGGGGGGTTGGAGCTTGAGGAGGCCCTTTGCGGGGGATTGGTATGAGGGGCACCCTGGCAGCAGCACTTGGTTAGAGCGCCATGAGTGGACCATGTGGTATGGTGTGAGTCATGGGGCATCAATTCAGGGTCTGCCTGGAATCTTGCAGGGTAGGAATTGCAATTTGGCAAAAAATCGTGTGAGGGTAAATAGATTCCTGAAATGCACACCCAAAATCAATAAAGCAAAGAAAAAAAAATAGAATAAATAAATACATAAATACATAAATAAAAAGGAAGAAAAACATTGCCTGAGACGAGGTAAAGTTGGCATCGGGCAGTGGCGGTCCCGGAGAAGGCGAGCTTGAGGGATGAGGAGCTGATGCGGGTCCATCTGCCTAGCGACAAGGGAAAAGCAAATAAAAAGGAAAAAAAAAAAAAAAAAAAAAAAAAGGGGGAAAAAGAAAAAAACTCCCCACATGGGTATATTAGTACATGGAGGTGCCTTTCGGGGGAATTGTGCCAAAGTCAACCGGGTAGCATGAGTCAAAGTCAATCTCTGGTCAGAGGCATCCGCTGGGTGTCCGTGGAGAGGCCTCAGCAGGCACAGGCAGGTTTACCTAGATTCAGGCAATACCATAGTTCAGGAGAGACCGGTCAAGGACTAAAGGCAGCATGGGGGTGACCGACCTGCGGGCGTGTATGTTTCAGTGAACCGTCGAAAGTAGGGTTGCAGGTTTCGACCCAATTGGCGTATTTTCCGTCTTCCATGAGGGCTGGTTCTATGGTCGGGCCACTAGCCGATCGTTGCATAGAGACAGTGTGGTCATGGTTGGGGATTGAACGTGGCAGGGCCCAGGGAGGGAACTACACGTGTAGTCGTCCGGACATCACGAAGATCTGGGATGGTGCATGGTCGGTTGCCGGAGAGGCCACATAACCGGGTGGGGGAACCGATGGATTCAAAAGAGGCCTAATGGGTCTTTTTGGAGGAGCGTCCAGGGTCTCTGGTGCGGTAAAGGGTGGGAAGCTCAGGGTGTGAAGGGAAGGGTACTCACAGGTTGTAGATCACAGTCCGTGGCGCCATCGCTCAATCTTCCGACTCTTCTCGTCTCATGTGCGGAGGCGAGGGGCTGTGCTGGTGCAGGTCTCGTCGTGAGGAGCGGGCGTTCGGGGACAACGGTCCCGGTCTGCGGCGGCGCGATCTCTGGCGGGAGGCTTTCGGCGATGGGTTGAGTGAAACAGGAAGCCA
This sequence comes from Lithobates sylvaticus, assembly GCA_028564925.1. Lineage (NCBI taxonomy): Eukaryota > Metazoa > Chordata > Amphibia > Anura > Ranidae > Lithobates > Lithobates sylvaticus. Next base: position 143,828,460 of record CM053036.1, on the reverse strand, counting down.
GGGTTCCGCCGGAAAGTAGAGCGCGTACCACTCGGGAAGCTCAATGCTAGGTAGATCGAGTTGGTCGCAGAATGCCTGAAGGTCCTCTGGCGTGCGTAGCAGGGCAGAGCGCCCCCTTGCAGATGCAGACAGACCAAATGGAAATTTCCAGCGATACTGGATGTTTCTGGATCTTAATGTATCTAGTAGTGGACGTAAAGCTCTTCTATTTTGGAGGGTAATTTGTGAAAGGTCTTGAAACAACTTCACCTCCGTCCCATTAAAGAGAATGCGTCCCCTCTCCCTGGCTTTGCGGAGAATCTCTTCTTTGAGGGGAAAGTTCACGATGCAGCAGATGATGTCTCTCGGAGGCTCATTGTCGCGTGGTGGGGGACGGAGAGCACGATGAGCTCTTTCCATGTCAATAGGAGAGTCGGCGGGGCGTTCGATGAGATCGTTGAAAATGGCGCTGATGGTTTGCTGTATCGCGCCTGGATCGACACTCTCGGGGACACCCCGCACCCTAATATTATGCCTCCTTCCCCGGTTATCGAGGTCTTCCACGTGTCTGTGTAGCTCGAAAACCTGGGCAAGCTGGGAGTCGTACGCCGACTGTACTTGGCGAATGGCTGCCGCATGTGTTTGCGTGGTCTGCTCCACGTTGTCGATGCGGTGAGCGACGGCCTGCATATCCACCTTCAGGTCTGCAATCGCCGCCGTTACCGTGTTTTTTATGTCAGATGCAACCTTTTCCAGGTCGAAGAGGCTGGGGGGAAGGGCCCCGCTGGGGCTAGGTGACGCCGTTCCCGGCATGAGTGCGGATGACAGTCCGTCAGGCAAGGCCGCGGTTTGGGCCTGTAATGGCGCGGGTGCTTGCGGCCTTTGGGACCGAAAAATGTCCGGGATATTCCTCCCCAGGTGAGTATGAGGGTCCTTGGGGGTGCGGGAGGTGGACGAGCTTCTGGTGGACCTGTGCATAGCAAGGTAGAACCGGTAGGCTCCCGGTTAGGTAGGTATTTCGTCCCGGTCACGCAGGAGCTCAAAGATTAAGCAGCCATCTCAGTCTCCGTCCAGGCCACGCCCCCCTCGGATCTGGGAATCTTTATGATCTTTTGGCTTCAGCTCTGCAAGTTTCACAATCCAGAGATCTTAGACTTTTACACCTCCATTTTAATCATTGTGTTATTATGCTTTTTAAATAGTTACATAAAGGACTGAACAGTGTGGAATATTCCAGCCCTGCCTTGTATTCTTAATTCTTATTTTTTGAATACTGCATTTTTTTTTTTAAACAAGCAACAAGTGGCTGAAAATAGAACAGGCAAGAATGAGTTATCCAGCAATGTAAATGTATTGTCAATCATGGCATTGAACTATGTGACTTCTCATTAGTCATGGCAATCCACAGTCTCATGAATGTAATCTGCTGCTAAATGACAAATCCTTGGTCATGTGGTAATGTTAACACAACACAGGGGAACCAGGGTAATGCCATTGGCCATATATGGTCAATTAAGTCACAGAAGGTCATTGATGCTGTTGTTTTTATATTATTCGGGCAAGCAAGGGATCTCTTATTTAGAGACAAGAATATATGTCACTGATTGCTGTGATTAAGAAAGGATTTACATCACTGAATAACATGATTAATGCTGGATTTAGATTGTACATCAGGGAACATTAGTGACTTTCCTATTTTTTATTTTTTTTATTTTTACTATGGAATTAAAGGGTTGTTCCCTAAAGCATCTGTGTGTTTAATAAGGGGTACTAAGGTATCCCTGTACTCATTCATTCTGGAGGCTGCCTTATTATAAAATGGCTTTTTAGATTCTTTTTGGGGGACAGGATGTGGGCAAGAGGCTCTTATCACTCAACACTGAGACAAATGCCTTGCACAATTTTGAAAGCCATGTCTGCCAATCAGCACTCTGATCAGCACTCATATTTGTTGCCAGCGGTTTAGACATTAATGGCTGTGTGTTGAGTTATTTTAAGGGGACAGCAAATCTACACTTTTATACAAACTGTACACTCACTACAGTGTACTTTCTTCAGTGTTGTCACATGAAAAGATATAATAAAATATTTACAAAAATGTGAGGGGTGTACTCACTTTTGTGAGATACTGTATATATGTCCATAATAATTAGTTCCATTATGATATTAAGTGGGGCTTCATGTAATTTTTATTGTTTTGTTAATGTATGGTTATCAATTTATTTTATTTTTAAAATTATTTGTCTGTAATTTTTAATAAGTATATATGTTATGTGCCTTACTTGTACATGTAGGATTATGATTTAGCATATGTGAAATAGGTGCATACACGCAGTCAATTCCACCTTCAAAAGAACTTGGCTGAAGATGAAATGTGTCAGGGGAAGAGCTAGACAGCGTGTATGGTGAGCGATGTTAGCAGTAACCCGGGAGCTGGAGATATGAATTGAGCAGCCGCTTATGTAAGAGACTCTTACTTCCAGAATTACTGGACCATACTTATATTCCACTACTCATGCTTGATAGATGAGCCTTTCATGAGATTGTTTTATGTGAGTAGAAATGGTTTTAAAATAAAGTTTGTTTTTTGGGATAACCCTTTATTTGTGGCCCTTTATTTTTCATTGAAACTTCTGCCATCACCCATGTGATACTGACACAAGTGCTGCAGATAGGAGCCGACATTTAAAAGCCATGGTTTACCCATGGGAGAGATTGAATACCTAATTGCCTTACTTGAAAAAGTTGGGAACGATCCAGTCGATGAGTGTATGTTCATTCAGGGGTGGGGTGGCTGCACTGGGTAAATTTATCATCAATTTTTGGAACACTTCATTTGGAAGGCGATTAGCATTGACTTTCTATTAAAATTGTTGACACTTTTGGTGGACTTTTGTTTTGTTTTATTTGATATATTGTTGAAAGTTGGAGTGGATACATGTCCTAAATTGGACATTTTGTATGTTTTTGCACTAAGCGCTGTGTATTGGGTTTAGACTAATCTTTATAAATGGCACAATATTTCAGAGTGGCAGCTTGAAGGGTGACAAACTGCAGTCTAAGGTAGAGACACTCTATGCTGCCGAAAAGATCCATTGATTGATGGCTCAGATACTTGACTACCTGTGCACAACAAAGTGTGCCTGCACTGATCCTACTCCAACAGGAAGCTCTCCCTGCGATAAGTCCTGCTGACAAATGGGGTCTTTATCTCTCGCCTATCTACACCCTCCAGGCACCCCTGAATTATGCGGGCACCCTATTTTATAGAATCCCAATCCCACACCAAAATGGCTGCCAGAGGTCATCGGATGTTGCAGTATTTAATTTGTCATCTACATCCTGTGTTACAACTACGGGAACTCTCAAGGAACAATTTTCATGGTAAGTATTTCCAGTTTTTCTAAACTGGTATATTTTTGATGGCAAATCCTAGCATAGTAACAAGGTTGTTTTAAAACACACAGGTGTTAATAGACTTTTACTGTAAAACTGTCAAGTGGAATGAAAAATGTGCTACAGATGTTTGCAAAACTGTCAGTTGTCTAGGACTGGAGAAGCAGGAGTCACTGCAACATTCAACAACTACTGTAAATCCTTTGTTAAATAACCAGTCCTAGATACAGGTTAATTTGTACAAGATAGGTACCTTATTATCTCAATAGGTTGCTTGATAAATCCTCTTCACTGGCATTCTTAAAAATATTGGGTACAAAACTAGAATACTATCATTATCTGGCCAATTACATTGTATTTTTAAAAATATATTTTAAAATATGGCCTTTTATGCATTATGGTAGAATCAGAATAGAACTTGATGCAGAAGAAATTGTATTGCTGCATGAATCAATAGTATGTACTGACAAAGCAGAAATCTATGTTGTGATTTAAAGTGGCATGGCAGCATAGTTAAACACTTTCTTAGAACTCAGGGTCGTTATTCATTATAAAGGCACTTTGAATGATTTACAAATATCATTGTTAATTATTAGAAGCGTATATACTTGGGTTTTACCCACCATTTTTGCTATGTATACTACATTAGATTTTTAATGTACCATAGTAAACTGTCTTAGTGCACATACAGAAGAGAGGATTATAATAATTGCAGATGTATATGATGCAGAACCATCCTTGGAATGACTTATGTGCTAAAGTGTACTTTACATAAAAATAATTAATTACATACATCATCTGTTTTCCTATGTTTCTGAGGTAAGTAAATGGACAATAAAAGACAATTTTTTGTCTTTAAAGTGTAAAAAAAATGACAAAGTCTTCATAGCCCCAGCCCCGGTAACACGTCTCATCATTCCTTACCTATCTTCAGCAATCATCAACTTTCACCTGTGTGGCTAGTAGGGATCGAACATCGGGTGTTTGAAAGTACACTTGGAAGTAAAATCACTGTAGATTTGAGGGGGATATGAAAGGAAAATAAAAAACAGCATTTTAGCTTGCACATGATTGGATGATAAAATCAGCAGAGCTTCCACTCATTTCAGATCTACCCCTTAGATTTAGAGCGACTGCACTTCCAAGTGCACTGCACTTTCAGTACACTTTCAATTGCACTTGCAGTGCAAAGTAAATAATTACCTTTCGTAAATAACCCCCATAGTATATACCAGGAATATGCAATTAGCAGACTTCCAGCTGTTGTAAAACTACAAGTCCCATCATGCATCTGGGTGTCATGCTTGTGGCTGTCAGAGTCTTGCTATGCCTAAAGGAACTTGTAGTTCTGCAACAGCTGGAGGTATATATACAGTATCTCACAAAAGTGAGTACACCCCTCCCATTTTTGTAAATATTTTATTATACCTTTTCATGTGACAACACAGAAGAAATGACACTTTGCTACAATGTAAAGTAGTGAGTGTGCAGCTTGTATAACAGTGGAAATTTGCTGTCCCTTCAAAATAATTCAACACACAGCCATTAATGTCTAAACCGCTGGCAACTAAAGTGAGTACACCCCTAAGTGAAAATGTCCAAATGGGGCCCAATTAACCATTTAATGGTGTCATGTGACTCGTTAGTGTTTCAAGGTCTCAGGTGTGAATGGGGAGCAGGTGTGTTAAATTTGGTGTTATCGCTATTACTCATGCTGGTCACTGGAAGTTCAACATGGAACCTCATGGCAAAAAACTCTCTGAGGTTCTGAAAAAATTAATTGTTGCTCTACATAAAGATGACCTAGGCTAGAAGAAGATTGGCAAGACCCTGAAACTGAGCTGCAGCATGGTGGCCAAGACCATACAGCGGTTTAACAGGACAGGTTCCACTCAGAACAGGCCTCGCCATGGTCGATCAAAAAAGTTGAGTGCACGTGCTCAGCTGCAGAGGTTGAAGGGGTGGGGGGTCAGTCTGTCAGTGCTCAGACGCCGCACACTGCATCAAATTGGTCTGCATGGCTGTCGTCCAAGAAGGAAGCCTCTTCTAAAGATGATGCACAATAAAGGTGACTAAGGTCATGGATTACTGGAACTGTGTCCTGTGGTCTGATGAGACCAAGATAAACTTATTTAGTTCAGATGGTGCCAAGCGTGTGTGGCGGCAACCAGGTGAGGAGTACAAAGACAAGTGTGTCTTGCCTACAGTCAAGCATGGTGGTGGGAGTGTCATGGTCTGGGGCTGCATGAGTGCTGCCAGCACTGGGGCGCTACAGTTCATTGAGGTAACCATGAATGCCAACATGTACTGTGAAATCCTGAAGCAGACATGCTCCCCTCCCTTCGGAGACTGGGCTGCAGGGCAGTATTCCAACATAACGACCCCAAACACACCTCCAAGATGACCACTGCCTTGCTAAAGAAGCTAAGGGTAAAGGTGATGGACTGGCCAAGCATGTCTCCAGACATAAACCCTATTGAGCATCTGTGGGGCATCCTCAAATGGAAGGTGGAGGAGCGCAAGGTCTCTAACATCCACCAGCTCCGTGATGCCATTATGGAGGAGTGGAAGAGGACTCCAGTGGCAACCTGTGAAGCTCTGGTGAACTCCATGCCCAAGAGGGTTAAGGCAGTGCTGGAAAATAATGGTGGCCACACAAAATATTGACACTTTGGGCCAAATTTGGACATTTTCAATTAGGGGTGTACTCACTTTTCTTTCCAGAGGTTTAGACATTAATGGCTGTGTGTTGAGTTATTTTGAGGGGACAGCAAATTTGCACTGTTATACAAGCTGTACACTCCTCAATACTTTACATTGTAGCAAAGTGTAATTTCTTCATTTCTTCAGTGTTGTCACATGAAAAGATAGAATAAGATTATTACAAAAATGTGAGGGGTGTACTCACTTTTGTGTGTGTGTGTGTGTGTGTATGTATATATATATATATATATATATATATATATATATATATATATATATATATATATATATATATATATATATATATATATATATATATATATATATATATATATATATATATATATATATATATATATATATATATATATATATATATATATATATATATATATATATATATATATATATATATATATATATATATATATTATATATATATCTATATACAGTACAGTTAGTGTAGAATATATATACAGTACAGGCAGTGTAATATATACAGTGCAGTTGGTGTACAGTATATAATACATTGTATTGAAGTGGTTAAGGGGAACCCTATGACAGAATTAAGAAAGAACATGACATGCCCCCCCCCCCAGTCCATACCAGGCCCTTATAGATTTTAAGGAGAACTTCATGCCAAAAAAAAAAAAAAAAATGGCGTGGGGTCCCCCCAAAATCCATACCAGACTCTTATCCGAGCAAGCAACCTGGCAGGCCAGGATAGGGGGGAGACGAGCGAGCGCCCCCCTCCTGAACCATACCAGGCCGCTTGCCCTCAACATGGGGAGGGTGCTTTGGGGTCAGCCCCAAAGCCCCTTGTCCCAATGTTGATGGGGACAAGGGCCTCGTCCCCACAACCCTGGCCCAGTGGGGTCTACAAGCGGGGGGGCTTATCAAAATCTGTAAGATCCTGGCCGCCCCAGATCCTTCCTCCCCCCATGTGAATGGGTGTGGGGTACATTGTATTGCTGGGGTTTTTCGCCTTCCTCTGGATCAACTGTGGGCATAGGATTGGGTATATGGGATTGTATAATATTATTTTTTATTTATTTTTATGGTTGAACTAGATAGACTTGTGTCTTTTTTTTCAACCTAACTATGCAAAATTCACTAAAAAAGTGTAAAAAAAGTAAAAACCACAATACACAGTTTTCAACAATTCCTTTATTTAAAAAATAAAAAGTGTCCCACGATGTCCATTCATCTTCAATCACGGCGCCAATGGACACGAAAAATATAAAAAAAAAAGAAAATACTCCACCTCCATGGGACCAACTGCTGTCTTTTCGCTGTGACAGCTGTTATATAGATGAGGGCGGGGCCACCCGGTGATGTAACCTAGTGAACTTGCCCTTTCTGATGTCATGTTAATAAAAATAAATAAATAAAAAATAATATCATACAATCCCATATACCCAATCCTATACCCACAGTTGATCCAGAGGAAGGCGAAAAACCCCAGCAATACAATGTGTCCCATATACATTCACATGGGGGGGCTGGGATCTGGGGGCCCCCTATGTTAAAGGGGGCTTCCAGATTCAGATAAGCCCGCAGACCCCCACAACCAATGGACAGGGTTGTGGGGACGAGGCCCTTGGTGGACCCCAAAGCACCCTCCCCATGTTGAGGGCAAGCAGCCTGGTATGATTCAGGAGGGGGGATCGCTTGCTTGTACACCCCCCTTTCCTGACCTGCCAGGCTGCTTGCCCGGATAAGGGTCTGGTATGAATTTTGGGGGGCCCCACGCCATTATTTTTATTTTGGTGTGAAGTTCCCCTTAAAATCAATACCAGACCCAAAGGGCCTAGTATGGATTTGGGGGGGACCCCACACTGTTTTTTTTATTTTGGCTTGGAGTTCCCCTTAATATCCATACCAGACTCGAAGGGTCTGGTTTGGACTGGGGGGGAGCCAATGCTGATATTTCCGGGATCCGGCAATACATTACAGCTGCGAGCAATTTTAGATGACATTTTTTCCTTTATAAATATCATTTTTCTGCGGCACATTAACACATTAGAAAGATGTGGCACTTTACAGGCAGACTAAGAGGACCCCACAGGCATTATATATAGAAATTTTAATTTTTTATTGTTACGCTTTAAGCATTAATAAAATCACTGCTCCTGAAAAAACGTCAGTTTTAAAAACTTTTTTTTGCATTGATACATGTCCCCTGGGGCAGTACCCGGGTCCCCATACACTTCGTATTGCAATAGCTTGCATATAAGCCTTTAAAATTAACACTTTTGATTCACGTTTGTTTTTTCCTGTTTGCATGTTCTGGTGCAAACTGAACCGGGGGGGGGGGGGTTTGGCTCATCCCTAGTGGCTAGCACGTAGAAGGCATGCCCTTTGCTCTCTCATGTATAAAATCCTGAGCAGAGAGACTGGCTTATGTGCAGAGGTGAAAATGGAGCCTGCTTATAGACATGTGCATTCGTTTTCGTCCGAATGCATTTTCGTCCGAATTTTGGGTATTTTCGTTATCGTTTTGACAAACGATAACGTACATGCAGAATCCGAAAACCGAAAAATCCAACATAAACAAATGCTTTATTTTCGTTTTTGTTGCAACAACAGTCCAATATAGATAGGAGATTCGACATGATGCTGACAATAGCGATCTGTGTCCATCGAACCTGTGGTTGAATGTGCCTAACCTTAGCTCTATTAGTTCAAGATTATTCTACATAGAGAGAAAAGATTTGACATTATAGATACAATAGCAAAAAAGATTGAATGTGCCTAACCTAACTCTATTAGTCCAAGATTATTCAACATAGAGAGAAAAGATTTGGCATGAAGATTCGACGAAGCAGTCGACGCGAGCGGACATTTATGGTCAAATGCTCTGCCCATAGGCTATAAAAGAATTTTAATGTTGGCTGACTAGTAATAATAATTAATATAATTATTACTAGTTATACAACATTAGAATTTTACTATAGCTTGTAGGCGGAACATTCGACCATAAATGTACGATTGCGGCGTCGTACAGTTTAGCTGCTCTGTCGAATCTTCTTAGAACATTCGACAGACACCATAAGTCTTCAATGACAGATTCAACCTTAATTACTTCGGATTTTCGGACGAATGCATTTTTTAACGAAACGAAATGAATAAAAACGAATTTCGGGAGTAACTAAATAAATTGATTTTTCAGATGAAAACAAAATTCCGAAACGAAATATTTAAGCGTTCACATGTCTACCTGCTTATGTGTAGCTAATAATTGATGATTGTTGAAGATTAGGTAAGGGATCTTGGAGGTGGAGATGTTGTGTGATATTTTGTGAATAAAAGTGCAACCCGAAAATACAGAGCAGAATGCATTTGTTGTTTGATTCTATTGCCAAAGAGCACCAGTAACTTTGTTGTAGTGCTGATAGGAGTGCACTCTAGAACAGTTTCTCCCCCTAACAATTCCTTCTACTTATACTATTTAGGCTGTAAATTTCTTTGCTAAAAAAAGGGCATGTACAGTGTTTATAGTGCCTTGAAAAAGTATTCATACCCCTTAAAATGTTCCAAATTTTGTCATGTTACAACTAAAAATGTAAATTTATTTTATTGGGATGTTATGTGATAGACCAACACAAAGTGGCACATAATTGTGAAGTGGAAGGAAAATGATAAATGTTTTTCAATATGTTTTACAAATAAATATCTGAAAAGTGTGGAGAGCATTTGTATTTAGTCCCATTTACTCTGATACCCCTAAATAAAATCTAGTGGAACCAATTGCCTTCAGAACTCACTTAATTAGTAAATAGAGTCCAACTGTGTGTAATTTAATCTCAGTCTAAATACAGCTGTTCTTTGAAGCCCTCAGAGGTTTGTTAGAGAACCTTAGTGAACAAACAGCATCATGAAGGCCAAGGAACACACTAGACAGGTCAGCGATAAAGTTGTGGAGAAATTTTAAACAGGGTTAGGTTATAAAAAAATATATCAAGCTTTGATCATCTCACAGAGCACTGTTCAATCCATCATCTGAAAATGGAAAGAGTATGGCACAAACCTACCAAGACATGGCCATCCACCTAAACTGACAGGTCGGACAAGTAGAGCATTAATCAGAGAAGCAGCCAAGAGGCCCATGGTAACTCTGGTGGATCTGCAGAGACCCACAGCTCAGGTGGGAGAATCTGTCCAGAGCACAACTATTATGCACTCCACAAATCTGGCCTTTATGGAAGAGTGGCAAAAATAAATCCGATGTTAAAGAAAAGCCATAAGAAGTTTTGTCTGCAGTTTGGGAGAAACCATGTGGGGGACACAACAAACATGTGGAAGAATGTGCTCTAATCAGATAAGACCAAAATTGAACTTTTTGGCCTAAAAGCAAAAACATTACCCATAACACACCATGAAACATGGTAATGGCAGCATCATATTGTGGGGATGCTTTCCTTTAGCAGGGACAGGTCAGAGTTGATGGGAAGATGGATGGAACCAAATACAGGGCAATCTTAGAAGAAAACCTGCTATGCCGAAGGACTTTAGAAATAGAACATGTTTTAAATGTTCCCACCGGAACTCCGCCAGAGTCAGTTCCTAGCGGGAAAACCGTTCGTCTGTATGCTGGTCCGATGGACCAAAATACGACGAAAAGACAGCTACAGCACCTGCCCACGAGAATGTTTCTCAGTGACAGGGCACTGTACATCTCGCGTTAGCTGCAATAGGAAAAACACATTTTCCTATCGCAGCGAGCGCGAGAGGGAAGTCCCTTTGGTCTGGTATGGATTTTTCTTTTTTTTTTAAATCTTTATTTCAAAATTTTTTAAAAACATACATTTCATTACATTCATTTTTCTCCCAACCCCCCGCCCCCTACCCTCCCGCCCCTGCCTTGCAAGCTGATCCGTTTGGGTCACGAAATATACGTCCAATTTCTCACGTATAACAATTATTTATTCTCGCATCCTGTATCCCCCTAGGGAAGGCCAAAGTCGTCATACTATCTAGTTATCTCTTCATAGTATCTCCATGATTTTCTAAAGTCATCCCAACAATCCCACCTTCCCTCCCCCTCTTTTTTGGCATTATCTTCCTTATAAGGTTCTACTCTTTCCATTTTTTGTTTTAGATTAACTCGAGCAATCCATTCCCCTATCCGTGGGCTTTCTACTTCCATCCACTTCATGGGGATTAAATTTTTAGCCTCATTTAATAAAATGGGGATTAATGAAGCCCTGTATTGTCTTATGGGTGTATCAGTCCCATGAAACAATACCATCCAAGGATCTTCCGGAATAGTTTTTTTTGTGATGATTTTAATTAGGTCCAAGATTTGGTGCCAATATTTTTTGATAATAGGGCATTTCCACCATATGTGGGCCATCGTACCAGAGGCTCTACAACCTCGCCAGCACTCAGGGGATTTATCCTTTTGGTTTCTACTCAATTTAACAGGGGTCAAATACCAACCGGAGAGGCATTTATAGTTTACTTCTATGGTTTTAGTATCTAGCGCAGTACTATGTATTAAATTAAATATTTTGTCACTTCTAGTTGTACTACAGGGAACACCCAATTCCTCCTCCCATCTTTTGACGTATGGAGGGACTCCTATGAATTCTTCACGAATCAACATTTTATAGATACGTGAGATATTATTTCTGATTTTCTCCATTGCGTTATAATCATCTCCGCATCTGATTGGTTGCGGCAATCCCTCGACAAAATATTTTAACTGAGTATATCTCCAGGCGTCAATCGACATTAACTCTACATCTTTACTTATCTCGTGAAACGTGCTTATTTTTCCTTGCTTGATAATGTCCCGCAAACATGCATCCCCTTTTTTAATCCAATTACCCCAAAGTTCACTCCTCCCTGGTTCAAAAAAAATATTATTTTTTAAATATATTAAAGGGGAATTATATTCCCATTTATTTTCCCTACACAACCTATCCCAAGCTTTAAATGTAACCTGTGTAATTTCATGTGCACTCCCCCCCAATATCCTAAATTTAGGTGGATTCCATATAACGTGCCCCAAGTGTCTATTACTTAGTGAATTCTCAACATTAAACCATCTCTTATTACAACCATCTCTTGTCCATTCCATGACTCATGAAAGTACGACTGTGCTAAAATATTTCCCAAAATCAGGCAAAGCAAGCCCCCTTTGTTTTTTCTCCCTAGAAAGAATCCCTGCCGCTATACGTGGCTTCTTATTAGCCCATATAAATCTTAAAATAATGCCTTTTAGAATTTTAAAGAAGCCTTGGGGTACAGATAATGGGAGCATCTGGAATTTATAATTAACTTTTGAGACAATGATCATTTTTACCGCATTGATTCTCCCCATCCAAGACAGGGGGCATGATGCCATCTTTTTTATTTCATTTCTGACCTCATCTAATAAGGGAAGGTAGTTTATCAAGTAAATTTTCCTTAGGGTATTTGCCAATCTCACTCCTAAATATTTAATATTCTCTCTCCATGGAACATGGAACTCTTTTGCCAATCGGCCCGCTTCCTCTTGCTTAATGTTAATATTAAGGATCTCCGACTTAGCAAGATTAATTTTAAAATTTGCAATATGGCCATATGTCCTCAATACTCTCAGAAGGTTTGGTAGGGTAATCCGGGGATTAGTGATGAAGAAAAGTACATCATCAGCAAAAGCCGCTAGCTTGTGCTCCTCTCCCCCCACCCTTATCCCTCTTATGTCAGGTGCATTTCGTATCGTAGATAATAAAGGTTCTAAAGACAGTACAAACAGAAGGGGGGACAAAGGGGCAACCTTGACGTGTACCGTTTTTCATCATAAAGGGGTGCGAGAACAAGCCGTTCACCCTAACCTTCGCCTGCGGTTGATCGTATAAGGATTTTATCCAACTAATCATTCTTGGTCCAACCCCCATGACCTCAAGTGTCGTAAACATATGTCCCCAGTCTATCCTGTCGAAGGCCTTTTCGTCATCCATCGACAGGAATAGACTGGGGACCTCCTCCAGCTCACTAGCCCAAAGCAACAGCAGGGCCCTGATCCCATTATCCCTTCCCTCTCTTCCCGGGATAAATCCGACCTGATCGGGATATACCAGTTCGGACATCTTTGCCTTTAATCTGTTTGCCAGAACTTTCGCGAATAACTTAGTATCCACGTTCAATAAGGCTATGGGGCGATAGCTAGAGCACAGCGTTTTATCTTTGTCCTCTTTCAAAATTAATGTTATAGATGCCATCAAGGCTTCTTTTCCCATTGTACAGTCCACCCCTAGCCGGTTCCAGTACTGGCATAGTCTAGGGACAAGTAAATCTTTGAATCTTTTAAAATAAGTTAAAGTAAATCCATCGGGTCCCGGGCTTTTACCTGTAGGGGAACTCTTTAGGGCCTCATATATTTCCTCTTCTGTTATGGGTCTATCCATATTCAAACTGTCATTGAGTGTCAATGAGGGTACGGAGCTATTCCTGACAAACTCCACACTTTCTTCTACTTCCTCCTGTGATCGCTGCCCCTTTAATTTGACATCGTATAGAGCTTCATAATAGATCTTGAACTCATTAGCTATATCTTTAGTAATATTAACCATTACTCCTGATTTGTTTTGTATTTTTTCGATATAATTAATTTCTCTCTTTTTTTTAAGCATCCTTGCTAAATGTTTGCTGGTTTTGTTTCCCCGTAAGTGTCTCTTTTTAGCTAATTTATGGAACCACTTCTTTGAATCCTGATCTATAGCCGTTTTTAATTCTTCTCTCTTGTTTATCAATTTGTGGAAAATATCTTGACTTTGAGGGCTACCCCCCCCCCCCCCCCTATGCTCCTGTTCAAGTATATGTATTTCTTCTGTAAGCTGAGACATATATTCCTGTTTTTCTCTTTTTTTACCTGCTCCGATTGAGATAAGGATCCCCCTAATATATGCTTTGTGCGCCTCCCAGAGTGATGCAGCTGAAGTTTCCCCTGTGTCGTTGACTTCAAAAAAGGATTCAATTTCCCGTCTTATGGTTTCCTCTATGGTATCTTCTACTAGCAGGCCATCATTCAGGATCCACGTATATGGCCGTCTTTGAATCCCAGGAAGATTAAAAACTGAAGAGGTGGTAACTGAACAAGCCAAAGAGATATCAGAACTCAGAAAGCAAATGGAAAGAATGCAAATGAATCAAAGGGACATGGCCTATAAAATGGAAAGTCTGGAAGACCAGAGCAGAAGACAAAATCTTAGGATCAGGTCCCTCCCCGAACAAAAGGGGGAAGATCTGGCCCTAAAAATGAAAAATATTTTTAAACCCATACTAGAAAGACCAGAGGGAATGGACTTAGTTGGAAACTTTACGGACTTCAAACATTAAATATAGCTGGGGATTCCCTGCAGCTTTGATCGTCATCAAATCAGGGAGAACAATACGTTTGAAATTCCTTGACGAGATGCAAAATTTTTGCCAGGATTTGGGGATTCCTATTCCCAATATTCCTGGGTTTCCAGAGTTTACATGATAAATCTAGGAGGATGTATTTGTGGGGGGGGGGGGGGGGTTCCAAGCATTTTTGTGGGGTGCGAGGAAATTTTTGGGGGAGGGGTTGGGCTCGAGGGCAGAGAGCAATTTGAGATTCTCGAGGGTTCTTCATGGGCTTGGCCGGCTCTCCCTCCCCCCCTTTTTTTCCAACGGGGGGTGGGGAGAGACCCAGCTTATGACCATCAGGTACGGAGTTCCACCCTTAAAGGCGAAGTGAACAGGGGGGATCTCTACGGGATGACCCACTGTACACATAGGGTCGGAAATCGACCGTGGGGCTGGGGGGGGGCTGATCATCAGGGGGGGGTGTTGGGGGTGGGTGGGATGGGGGGGCAAGAGTCTGTCCCTGCCTTGCAAGAACAAATTATTATATATGAGTTTGATGGGTCTTATAGATGTATAAATCCACATTTGAAATATGGAAGGTAGAGATTTGAAGTTCATCACGTATAATGTAAAAGGTTTAAATTCCCAGGTGAAGAGATACAAGATTTTGAAGGAGCTACAGAAATATCAGGTAGAAATTGCCTTTTTACAGGAGACTCACCTGAATCATGAGAGTAATATTAGGATTTATTCGCATGAATACCCGGTGTGGTACTATGGTGATTCCCCAATAAGAGGAGCCAAGGGGGTGGCAATTGGGATTTCAAGAAATATCAAGTTCACACTCATAGAGAGAATGGCAGATGCTGATGGTAGGTTTTTATTCTTAAAAGGTAAAATAGGAGAAAATCTACTTACCTTGGTAAATATATATGGGCCAAATAAAAATCAGACGGGGTTCCTTTCACAGGTCCTGGGTCGTCTGGCGGATTTCCAGGCGGGGGAGGTTGTCTTAGCCGGGGACTTGAACTTTGGGTGGGACCCCAGCATGGACACTACATCTGGGGTACGGAGTCAGAGCTTTCGGTAGTTAAATAAAATTAAATTAAAACTCCATCAAAGCCATCTGATCGATGTCTGGAGGGTGCAACACCCGAAATGCAAGGACTACACTTTCTTCTCCCCGGTACATGGTACGCACTCGCGTCTGGATTACTTTTTAGTTGATCATAAACTGTTGGAACAGGTAGTAGCATCTCGGATTGAGATAACCACCCTATCTGATCATGCCCCTGTGTCGATGACTTTGAATCTTTCTGGTATGGATTTTAAGGGGAAGCCCCTACGCTGAAAAAACAGCGTGGGGTTCCCCCCAAAATCGATACCAGACCCTTATCTGAGCACGCAGCCCGGCCGGTCAGGAAAGGGGGTGGGGACGAGCGAGCGCCCTCTCCTGAACCGTACCAGGCCACGTGCCCTCAACATGGGGGGTGGGTGCTTTGGGGAAGGGGGGCGCTCTGCGGGCCCCCCACCCCAAAGCACCTTGTCCCCATGTTGAGGAGGACAAGGGCCTCTTCCCGACAACACTGGCCATTGGTTGTCGGGGTCTGGGGGCGAGGGGCTTATCGGAATCCGGGAGCCCCCTTCAATAAGGGGGTGCCCAGATCCCAGTCCCCCACCCTATGTGAATGAGTATGGGGTACGATGTACCCCTACCCATTCACCTGGGGGAAAAAAGTGTAAATAAAAAAAAACACAACACAAGTTTTTAAAATACTTTATTACACAGCTCCGGGGGTCTTCTTCCATCTTGGGGGGTCTTCTCGCCGGACTCCTCCGCTATCTTCTGCTAGCTCTTTTACTAGCGGAGGAGCCCGGCTTTCTTCTTCATCGTCGCCGACGTCCGGGGGTCTTTTTCCGACTTCTGGGGTCTTGTCACGCTCTTCGGTTCTTCTTGCCGGGCCTCCCCTATCTTCTTATAGCTCTTTTACTAGTGATGGCCCAGTCTTGTGTTGTTGTCACCTGGACTGAAGCTAAAAGATGGTTTTGTTCTGCTTTAACCTCCCTGGTGGTATGATTATGCCTGGAATTTTGTACCAAAAGCGGTACAATTGTTTTGCATGGAAATTTGGCGTTTTATATTGTAGGCATGCAATTGTTATGAATAACTCACTTAAATCTGTCCAAACCAGAGTCTAGTAGACATCTCAGGTATGATAAAGTTTGAAACACAAAATCATAAATTATAATATAATAAATAACTATAAAAATTATTCAATAATGTAATCAAATCAAAAACACTGAAATTTGCTCAGTTGCAGAATTGTCGCTGTCATTAAATTTAGTGTTTGTTGATGAATTGTGATTCTAATTTATTATCGCTGTTTTCTAGCTGGTCTAAAACCACTTTTGACATAAAGGGACACTTTTTGTTGCTATGGACAATCTCCAGTTTCCAGGCAGAAAAAAAAAAGTTTTTATTATATAAAACGACATGCAGGGCGCTTGACAGACCACTAGGTACTAAGGGGATGTGTATTTTTTTTCTACAGTACTGTAATCTGTAAGATTAAAGTACTGTATGTGTATTGTGTGTTTTAACTTTTTTGAATTTGGCGCCGATCTCCGCTCCCATGCGTCTTAACGAAGCAGGGAACGGAGATCACCGGCACTCGGCACTGTGTGAATCGAGCGAGCAGACGGCTCCCACACACAGTGGGAGGACATCTCAGGATCCAGGGGACAAGGTAAGTAAGTCTCCCTGTATCCTGCAATGCGAGCCCGAGTCTGGTTCGGGGTTACCGCTTATGGTACTAAAGTTCCACCCCGAGCCAGACTCGGGATTACCGCCAGGGGGGTTAAAGTGGTTGTAAATTCTCCCCCACAACTTTGTCCCATGTAAATCAGCATAAAAAACCCTAATGAACACTGCTTGTAGATATCTCCTTACTTGCTTAGTATTGTTGTAATCCTTTTTGTTCTTTAGAATGACGTCACTGAGCATGCCCATATCTCCTCTGATTTACGGCACACTCTCTGTGCTTGTCTGTCTATTATCAGGACTCCCTATGGCACAACCCTGAAATCCCACGAGACTGCATAATCACTCAGAGCTTCCTACTACACCCTATGTGACCATGTGACATCACATGAAGTGTAAACCTGGCCATCGGACAGCATTACTGCAGTCTTTTTAGCTGAAGCTGATAAGACTGACATAGGCAAACACTAGACAATTGGCACAAGTAAATACTATGAAATAAAACATGAGCAGGGAAGCAGGGTTGCCATAGAAACGTTGGATTGAGAAGAAGGCTTGGTTAACAGTGCAGGAAGTGCTCAATGTAAGGGCGGAAATACACTCTACTGTGGACTCCAAAAACAATACTTAAGATGACGCTGCCTTACCCCTGGAAACAAGTTTTTTTAAAGTTTCTTTAAACAGTAAGTAATATGCGATTTGGGCTGGATTACAGTGGCTATAGTTTGATAATTACTTATTATAATGGACTAAATGAAAAGAAGCATCAGAGTGGGAGAGTTTACTTCCTCTTTAAGCATTGGGTGCTTAAAGGAATTATACCCCCCACCCCCAACATCATTTTATTACTTTTTGATCCTTCCAGGAGATCCAAAAAAACATAAAGTCCATAAATCAACGTATGAGGGCTTCCACAAATATCTATATATATCAGCCCTCAAAAATTACACTCGCACACTCGCATTTTGCGAGTGATTTTTGAGGGCTGGCGAGGAGAAGAGAGGAGAGCCGCCACTGGGAGATATCAGCAGGGAACATCACAGCTTTCGTTTCATAAGCTGTGTGTTCCCCCGCCACGCGCCGTCACATAAGCCCCTCCCCTTTTCCGGGACTTTAATAGACAGATCACCCGTCCAATCCTAGGACGGGTGACATGTATCAAAGTTCCCCGGACAAGGGGAGGGGCTTATGTGACGGCACGCGGCGGGGGAACACACAGCTTATGAAACGAAAGCTGTAATGTTCCCTGCTGTGATCTCCCAGTGGCGGCTCTCCTCTCTTGTCCACAGGTAGGCGGCACCATGGGGGAGACACACAAGCTGCACCATATGGGGGGGGGACACACAGGCTGCACCATATAGGGGGGGACACACAGGCGGCACCATATGGGGGGGACACAAAGGCTGCACCATATGGGGGGACACACAGGCTGCACCATATGGGGGGGGACGACACAGGCTGCACCATATGGGGGGGGGGACACACAGGCTGCACCATATGGGGGGGCCACACAGGCTGCACCATATGGGGGGGCACACAGGCTGCACCATATGGGGGGCACACAGGCTGCACCATATGGGGGACACACACAGGCTGCACCATATGGGGGGGGGGGGGGGAGGGGGGGGGGGACACACAGGCTGCACCATATGGGGGGGACACACAGGCTGCACCATATGGGGGGGTCACACAGGCTGCACCATATGGGGGGGCACACAGGCTGCACCATATGGGGGACACACACAGGCTGCACCATATGGGGGACACACACAGGCTGCACCATATGGGGGGGACACACAGGCTGCACCATATGGGGGGGGGCACACAGGCTGCACCATATGGGGGGGGGCACACAGGCTGCACCATCTGGGGGGGGACACACAGGCTGCACCATATGGGGAGGGACACACAGGCTGCACCATATGGGGAGGGACATACAGGCTGCACCATATGGGGGGGGCACACAGGCTGCACACACAGGGGGGGGGACACAGGCTGCACACACCGGGGGGGACACACGGGCTGCACACACCGGGGGGGACACACAGGCTGCACACACCGGGGGGGACACACAGGCTGCACATACCAGGGGGGGAATACACAGGCTGCACACACCAGGGGGGGGGACACACAGGCTGCACACACCAGGGGGGGACACACAGGCTGCACACACCGGGGGGGGACACACAGGTTGCACACACCGGGGGGGGACACACAGGCTGCACACACCGGGGGGGACACACAGGCTGCACACACCAGGGGGGGGGACACACAGGCTGCACACACCGGGGGGGAACACACAGGCTGCACACACCGGGGGGGACACAGGCTGCACACGGGGGGGGGGGACACAGGCTGCACACGGGGGGGACACAGGCTGCACACCGGGGGACACAGGCTGCACACCGGGGGACACAGGCTGCACACGGGGGGGGGACACAGGCTGCACACGGGGGGGGGGGACACAGGCTGCACACGGGGGGGACACAGGCTGCATTGGCAGGCATGGATAATGTTAATATTTTTATAACTTAATTGCATAAAACATTAAAGTGTCATTTAATGAGATAATTTATGAGGGCGGGTTTAGGGGCGGGGCAGGGTAGGGGTTGGGCGGGGCAACTGGTGGCAAGTAACCCTTGAGGCCTGGCTAGTAGCTAAGGACTTAAAATTTTGAGCCCTGATATATATATATATGGGATTTTTGTTAAAATATTGGCCCCACCCCTTTATATGTACTCTTCTAAAATGGCATCACAAGATTATGACTATTCCCTAATACGTCGTACACACGGTCAGAAATTCCGACCACAAAATCTGTCGGATTTTTTCCGAAGGATTTTATCCAACACTGGTGTTGCATACACACGGTCGGACAAAGTTGTCAGAAAATCTGATCATTCTGAACGTGGTGACGTTCGTTGCGTACGATGGAACTATGTAGAGGCTAGTAGCCAATAGCTTTGGTCTCGCAATTTGATCTGAGCATGCGTGGCACTTTGTCCGTTGGAATTCTCTACACACGATCGGAAAAAGTCAGATGGAGCCCACACAAGGCCGGATTTTCCGTCAACGTGGTCCGATCGGTCATTTTCCGTTGGTATTTCCGACCGCGTGTACGGGGCATAAGCCACAATAAAAGAAATGCCAAAAGAAAAAAAGTTATGACCATTTTAATGAAGCAAAAACACTTATCAGCCTGTTCTAGTTTACTTATGGAAATCATTGTAATACAATAACAAGGGCATATTGATTTTCTAATTTTCTACAGGCCTCTGACCTCATTTAGGGCCTTATGGATCCTTATCGAAAAACATAAGCTTGCAGAATATAAACAATTTTTTCCACACCTTACACAGAATTCACATTACTGTTTACAATAGTCTTCTTTGCTGACAAATACTTGCATTAGGGAATGTAAGTATTTGTCAGCAGCGAGGAATAATTGTATTATCTGCTGGTATATCCAGACAGTGTTGTTATAAAAAAAAAGCTTACACAGCCATATAGATATGCAGCTTTATCTAGTGTAGTATTATCCTGTATCAGGTTATTAATTTTTTGGGATTTATTTGTTGTGAAATTCTGACAAATCTTTTTTAGGCCACCAGTAGACCAGATAAATATTGTATCTCACAAAAGTGAGTACACCCCTCACATTTTTGCAAATATTTTATTATATCTTTTCATATGATAACACTGAAGAAATTACACTTTGCTACAATGTAAACTAGTGAGTGTACAGCTTGTATAACAGTGTAAAGTTACTGTCTCCTCAAAATAACTCAACACACAGTCATTAATGTATAAACCACTGGCAACAAAAGTGAGTACACCCCTAACTGAAAATTTCTAAATTTTCCCAATTGGCCCAATTAGCCATTTTCCCTCTCCAGTGTCACGTGACATGCTAGGTGTGTCTTAGGTGTGAATGGGGAGCAGGTGTGTTAAATTTGGTTTTATCGCTCTCATTCTCTCATACTGGTCACTGGAAGTTTAACATGACACCTCATAGCAAAGAACTCTGAGGATCTGAAAAAAAGAATTGTTGCTCTACATAAAAATGGCCTAGGCCAGGGATATGCAATAAGCGGACCTTCAGCTGTTGCAAAACTACAAGTCCCAATATGCCTCTGACTCTGGGTGTCATACTTGTGGCTGTCAGTCTTGATATGCCTCATGGGACTTGTAGTTCTGCAACAGCTGGAGGTCCACTATTTGCATATCCCTGGCCTAGGCTATAAGAAGTTTGCCAAGACCCTGAAACTGAGTTGCAGCATGGTGGCCAAGACCATACAGCGGTTTAACAGGACAGGTTCCACTCAGAACAGGCCTTGCCATGGTTGACCAAAGAAGTTGAGTGCACGTGCTCAGCATCATATCCAGAGGTTTCTGCAGAGATTGAAGGGGTGGGGGGTCAGCCTGTCAGTGCTCAGACCATACCCCACGTACTGCATCAAACTGATCTGCATGGCTGTCATCCCAGAAAGAATCCTCTTCTAAAGTTGATGCACATGAAAGCCCGCAAACAGTTTGCTGAAGACAAGCAGACTAAGGACATGGATTACTGGAGCCATGTCCTGTTGTCTGATGAGACCAAGTTAAACTTATTTGGTTCAGATGGTGTCAAGCGTGTGTGGTGGCAACCAGGTGAGGAGTACAAAGACAAGTGATGAATAGGCCATATTGGAATACTGCCCTGCAGCCCACCGAAGGGAAGGGATCATGCTCTGCCTTAGTATGTCACAGTACATGTTGGCATTCATGGTTCCCCCAATGAACTGTAGCTCCCCAACACTCATGCAGCCCCAGACCATGACACTCCCACCACCATACTTGACTGTAGGCAAGACACACTTGTCTTTGTACTCCTCACCTGGTTGCCACCACACACGCTTGACACCATCTAAACCAAATAATATAATAACCAGTAATCCCCGTCCTTAGTCTGCTTGTCTTTAGCAAACTGCAGGCTTTCTTGTGCATCAACTTTAGAAGAGGCTTTTTTTCTGGAACGTCAGCCATGAACATAAATTTGATGCAGTGTGCGGCGTATGGTCTGAGCACTGATAGGCTGACCCCCCCACCCGGTCAACCCTGCAGCAATGCTGGCAGCACTTTACGTCTATTTCCCAAAGACAACCTCTGGATTTGATGCTGAGCACATGCACTCAACTTCTTTGGTCAACCATGGTGAGGCCTGTTCTGAGTGGAACTTGTCCTGTTTAACTCAGTTTCAGGGTCTTGGCAATCTTTTTATAGCCTAGGCCATCTTTATGTAGAGCAACAATTCTTTTTTTTTCAGAGTCTCAGAGAGTTCTTTTCAATGAGGTGCCATGTTGAACTTCCAGTGACCAGTATGAGAGAGTGAGAATGATAACACCAAATTTAACACACCTGTTCCCCATTCACACCTAAGACCTTGTAACACTAATGAGTCACATGACACCGGGGAGGGTAAATGGCTAATTGGGCCCACTTTGGACATTTTCACTTAGGGGTGTACTCACTTTTGTTGCCAATGGTTTAGACATTAATGGTTGTGTGTTGATTTATTTTGAATCGACAGCAAATTTTCACTGTTATACAAGCTGTACATTCGCTACTTTACATTGTAGCCAAGTGTAATTTCTTCAGTGTTGTCGCATGAAAAGATATAATACAATATTTACAAAAATGTGAGGGTCTACTCACTTTTGTCAGATACTGTAAGTACCTGTAATAAAGAGTTATTTTCTTTCCCTTGGTATTGAATTTCTCTGTGTCAACAGTAGCTTACTGATGGCTTTTTTTTAAAGTTCATATTCTTTGTGAGGAGTACTCTAGATCAGGGATCTCCAAACTACAGCCCTCCAGCTGTTGCGGAACTTGCGGAAACACAGACATGACTAGGTATGATGGGAATTGTAGTTCCTGTTCCTGAACACCTGGAGGGCCATAGTTTGGAGACCCCTGCTCTAGATGATAAGTGATGAGTGCCGTGCACTTCCCCTGTTGGGCCCTTCATTAGTGTTACATTATGGGGGATGCAGCAAAACTACTGAAACTGTGTTTGCTGCACCAAGAGGACAAAGATTTTATGACAGCAGGGTCAGAGATAAGAATTAGAACCTAGAAGAAGAATTAGAAAGTAGACATAAACCTTATCTGAATTACATTTTGTTTGTTAAGGTACTGTGCAAACTAAATGCACTTACATCCTCTTTGCAACCACTTCTTGTCTACATGCTAACACTTCAGAGGCGGTTGTAAGGCATTTCTCAGGGTGTGTTTTCTGATGGGGATATCCCTGGACCATGCTTGGTTAAAACAGGCACTTTTAGTCTCTCTCAGATGCTCATTTAAAAGGGGGTCACTGTATGAGCAAAATTAGAAACATGGACATGGCCAGTCATGCTACAAAAGAAAAAGGCTGAACAGGAACCTTTATGGCAGGGTCATCTAGGTATTATTTTATTGGAAGCTGTGAATTTAAAAATATTGGTATTTACTTTTGAAATTACATCAACATGTTAAAACTTATCTATTATTCCATTTATTGGGTTTACATATATTTTAACCCCCAGCCAAAGTAGTGGACTGCCCCTTTAACAGTAATACATTTTTAACTGTGAATTAATTGAGGCGAAACCTCACTACATACATCTTGAGGAGATAGCTGTACTAGAGCTCATTGTATACCATCTGTCCTACTTAGACCAGCAATATGTAATTATTTCATCAGATGCCAATTTTATTTTCCTTATGTATTAAATGGCAGTTAATCAAGTCTTGTTCCCAAGCGAGTTATCACCCCTAATTATAATTTATTTAAGTTTGATTCTTATAATCAAACTATGCCACTGCTAATCACCTTCTAAAAATATTAGTTGTGTAACTGTCATGCCCAGAATAGCTATGCAAGTTATTGTTTCTTACTGTCCTGATCTGAATACTTCTTTCAGGTGAGTGGAGGTTTACATGGACGACTAGGAACATTGAATTTTCTAAAAGAGAACAGCAAAGGCAGCCTCCACATTTCTGTAAGTAAAGGTTTTATTTCAAACTAAACTTTAGGAAAACTGCTGTATGCACAAATTAAATACATATAAGAAAATAGTTTTACTTGCCAAAGGATTTGTATGTCTGTCCGTCCAGTACAGAGATTTACACAGCTCTTTCATACATCACAGACATATCTGGCAGGACAGGAGACCAGATTTTTCTTTGTTTCAGTTAAATAACACTTACTTAGGGAAAAACTGAATTTAGTGCTGAAATTAAATCATTTAACCCAGGTAATTGAGCAAATAAATAAAAAATTTTGATAAATATTATTAAGAAAAAAATTAATTGTGATCAATGTATGTGAAACAGCCACACTCAGGACAACACAAAAAATACAAGTGTCACAAATAGCCTATGCAGATACTGTTGTGCTGTGTGTATCAGTGTTAACAATCTTCAGCAAATTAAATCACCAGTCCCATCCAACTTAGCAGAATATCATCAATATCATTAATATAAAAAAAGATAATAATAAAGATGAAGATAACTGAACTGTTCATGGTAAGTTCATCAGTGCATAGTGTCATACAAAATGCCCAGGTGCATCCCTCCACCTCGTCTCACCAAGCCAAAATCCAAATCATAGGTGATCTAAAAGAGCTAAGAGGTGTATGGATCTGGATGAGTCTTCACAGAGGAACCAGTGGTATCACAGCCACCAACAAAAGCAGATGACATCATCCATAGTGTAAAACCGCTGCATATATTTGAATAAAAAGCTGTATATCTACTCACAAAATGATCTGTGTGCATATCAATTTAAATAACCAGTGCTGATGTTACTGGCTCCAGCGCAGGTGTCACGTACCTGGTGGAGATCAAGCTATAGAGGGGGCTTCTCTTGCACCTCCTGTCCAACACCCCTTGTAGTGATGACAGGGAGTGGAGGACACGAGGGCCGATGTGGCAGATGACTCTGGCTGTACTTTGGCATGAACCAGGTGACTTGATAGCGCTGGGCTGAAACTGAAGACAGGAGCTCCGTGACGCTTAATCAGTAGCTGGAAGCCTAGCCGGGAAGTAAGCCAAGGGTTCATCAACAGCCAGGCAGAGCAGGTACCAAGACGTGAGACAGAGGCAAAGACGGGACAGAGGCCGGGTTCGGTAAACAGGCAGGCAATGAGGCACAGGAACATCAGACAGAAGTGGAGTCAAACACAAGCCGGGGTCACAAGTAGGCAGGCAGAGGTCAAGCGGTGGTTCTGGCAAGCCGGGTCAGGATACAGAAAACAGCTTCAGATCGGGTAAGCAAGAACTAGCTGAAAAGACCGCTCAGCAAGTTGTGCATGTCACTGGCAGATTTAAATAGGCGGACTGGCACCAACATGTGCATGTGCGTGGGCACGCGTGCCAACACACGCACCAACACGCACACTAGTGTGCACACAAGTGCGCACCCGCGCACGCCCGTGCATGCGCCAATACATGTCCTTTCTTGAGCATCTCCTAGATTGTCCACACCTGCGCACCTCTGTGCGCTTGTTGCCCAGGTTTCCCTTACAGCACGCGATGACATCAGCACAAGCTCCGCCCTAAACACTCTGCATCCTAATAACACTTACTAAACTTGTCTCTTCATAGCTTGTGACTACACAGTAAAAGTAGCAGACTGACAAGCTCATCTTTATGTCACTCTGCTCTCTTCTCTTATCAGTATGTACTGCAGCACAACTAATTGGCTCCTTCTGTTGCTTCTTCCACTCCCAGTCTGAGCTCCTCTGTACAGGGGCTGTAAGATCAGGTAAAATTTAGGTACTTACACTGTTTGTATTTAAAAAAATACTTTTAATTATTATTATACAGGATTTATATAGCCCCAACAGTTTGCGTAGCACTTACATTTTTAATGATCTGCTTTGTTTTAATACAGATTGTTGCTGCTTTGCCTCTTCTACAGTATATCTACCTGGGGATCAGCTTAATAGAATATTTAAATAGAAGGTGGCATGCTATTCCAAGAGGTGCTGAAAGTGAATAACAAGCAGTATTTCAAACACATGCAAATTAAACATTGCTTACCACCAATGGCGTCTCTAGGGGGGGGGGGGCAGAGGGGGCCCTGACCCCCCCAACATTATGCTGTGCCCCACCATGTGGCCACCCCCCACCCCCCAAATACATTTTTTTTTTTTTTTTTTAGAAAAAGGCAATGTCTTTTTAATTGCATTCGTAGAGGATGCGCCACATCTTACTTGGGCCGCCGCTGGAGTAACACAGTCTCTATTAAGAGGGAGAGCGTCCCCAGTCAGCTCCTGTGGGTGATTCCTCCCCCCTCCCTCTGCTCGCTGACACTGCATAATGTGAGCGCTCACACAACCATGGCTGCCCGATCT
Source organism: Lithobates sylvaticus (assembly GCA_028564925.1). NCBI lineage: Eukaryota > Metazoa > Chordata > Amphibia > Anura > Ranidae > Lithobates > Lithobates sylvaticus. Next base: position 143,801,922 of record CM053036.1, on the reverse strand, counting down.
GCTCCTTCCCCTGCATCCTCATTGGCAGGGAGAAGAGCGAGTTGCAGGAAGGACTCCACCAGGACTCTCAGTTACTAAAAAAACAGACTGATTTCTCCCGTCCTTAGAACAGGAGAACCAGCCTGTAAATTCCAAGAGTGGAGCTGAGCCGAGTGTCAGTCTACAGTGACTCTTTCACAGCCCAGCGAGTCCAGCCACCCCCCCTCACTCTCCTCATTTACGTTAGAGCAGAGATGAATACAGCCCCTCCTCCTCCCCCGCCCCTGTTCCTCCTGAGTCTTTCAGTCCCGCCCACACTATCCCCAGCGTGCAGCTGTATCTGAAGAGAGGGGATGTGTGGGTGGGAAATATGAAAATCAGCAGCATTCCTGGCTGTGTGTCAATGATGCCTGAGCTTCTAGCCTGGACCCGTGGGTAAGAGTGTGCACTGCAGTACACTGTAATAACTGAACTGCATTATCTCCATCCCTTCTCTCCCCCATCTGTCCCTCCCCCTGTCCTGTTCTTTCAAGACATTCACAATTTACTTTCAGGAACAAAACTTGCATGATTCCCCCATCAACACAGACAGTGGTGACAGGGGAATATCCTTCCTGCCCAGCAATTGTATTCTACCAACAAACAGTGATTATCACTAGTGGCTAGAGCAACCCCTAGTGATATTCATAAGAGAATCTGGCAGGCTGGTTGTACCCAATTTTATCGATCAACTTGGTACATTCAGCCTGCTCATTAATGGTTCAAATCTCAGCCAGTTCCTGCTGAACCGGCTGAGATTTAAACTGCCTATGGCTGGTCTTAGCACTTAGGCAGCCCATACATTTGATCACTTTTTTCATTCAACTAGTAGTTTAAATGAAAAAAAAAAAAGGAATTATCCAATTCTCCCATCTACACATTATAGGTGGATGGGGGAATCCTCCCAGTGTGGACTAGTGGTGGAACTACCATTGTTGCTGTCCTGTCCCAGCTATTCACAGCGCTGGTCTCTGTCTCCATGGCAGCGGCGGCACATTGGAACCTAGTGCTGGTTACTTTTAGGGCTGATGTACAGGAGGGCCAGCACAATTTGTTGTTATAGATGGGCTGGGCATGTTTAAAATCCCACATGCCCGAGCCCGCCAGGAAGCCCACACTGCACATCGCTAATCACAGGCAGTGAGACATTTCCCGATCCACAGCTGTACAGATCAGGAATGTCTCACTGCTTGTGATTAGCCGTGTGCAGTGTCAGCTTCCTGGCGGGATCGGTCCTGTGGAATTTCCAACACACCTGAGCCCATCTCTAATGGTTGTAGAGTAGACAGTTGAGCTCCCTGCAGGTTGCTTAGCAGCAGTGCAGCCTTCCTCTGACATGCTGATCGTGATGCAATCCAGGTGATGCTCCTAGTCAAATCCTAGTGTTAAATATCATAGTGATTTTATTGATCAAAGCCCACACCTCCTATAAACTTCAGATGCTTCCCCTAGCCATTCCTACCTCGTTTTTTAAATCCTTAAAGCAAATAATTTCAAGATTCATTTGGGCTAACAAGAAGCCGCGTATCGCGGCCGGCATACTTAGCCGGGAGAAGAAACACGGGGGGTTAGCAGTCCCCGACTTTGAAAAATATTTCCGAGCGATTTCACTATCACGGGTGATTGATTGGGTTGGTGGAGATAATGATAAAAGATGGATTAAACTAGAGCACACAGTAAGCTGTAGAGATTTAGGTCACGATATTTGGAACCCACCTAGGTTTAGGAAACTTGATAAAAAGGCACATGAGATAACTAGGGTCACATTAGATATTTGGGATAGTTTGTATAAAAAAAATAAATTGAAATTTAATTCCACTTTAATATATATAAAAAATAATACAATGTTTGAACCAGGAAGAAGCGAAGTTGGGGGGAACTGGATTAAGATAGAAAACACACAATTGAGAGATATAACTAAAATGGGTGAAATATGCACATTTCAGGAGTTAAGTAGGCTAACAGAAATGATTTCAATTGACGCATGGAGGTACGCCCAATTAAAACATTTTGTGGAAAGTCTCCCCCGCCCGCTACGCGGTGAGGATAAGTACACCCAGTTGGAAAAACTGTGTATCCGGGGGGACGCGAGGCATAGTATCTCTCGAATCTATAAATTTTTAATAAATGAAGATGGATTGGACGTGCCTCCATACGTCAAAAAATGGGAAGAAGAATTGGGGTCACAGTGTGGTAAAAATAGACTGGAGAAAATATTTAAAACAATTCACAGCACGGTATTTCCCATTAATTTAGTGGAAAATAATTTCAAATGTCTGTCAAGATGGTATATTACCCCCGATAAACTGTACAAAATCCAGGGTGGGGTGTCCCCGGAGTGCTGGAGAGGGTGTAAATTAAGGGGTACACTGGCACATATACTATGGGACTGCCCGGAGATAAATAAATACTGGAAAGGAATATTGGACTTGATATATCTGATCACTGGGGATGTTGTAGTGGAGGATCCATGGGTGTGTCTTTTCCATGGGACGGAGACACCATGGACACAGTATAAGATTTCTCTGACCCCGATTCTCTTAAATGAGGCAAAAAATCTTGTCCCGAAGAAATGGCGGGAAGCTGCGGGCCCGACTATTCGGGAGTGGATCTTAGGCGTCAATACGATTCAAAGAATAGAAACAGCGGAAGTAAATTCGGGAGATGACAAGGCAGACTCGAAGCATAGATGGATGGCTTGGGATAAATTTAAAGATTCCTGGAGATATTTTCTTGAAGTTACGACTTAGACCCCCTATCACATTTTTTGTTAGGAGCCACTACGGGCAAGAAGGGACTGAGACGTGGACCCCCCTTAGAGAATTAAGCAAGGTTGGGAGGGGGGCGGGGGGGGGGGAAATGGGGGAAAATAAGTATGTCTAAAATGAATTAAGATATTATGAAATGTGTTATTATGATGATGTATTTTGGAAAACAATTATAAATAAAGATTTAAAAAAAAAAAAGCCCACACCTTACAGGCATAGAGCCCACATGGCTGCTGAACATACAGTTGCTGTGGTTATACTCTTGATGCTAATAAATACTGTGTTTATTAGATCTGACTGGGAGCATCACCTGGATCACATTCCGATCAGCATGTCAACAGAGAAGGTTATACAGCATTACTGCTGCTAGGTGACCAGCTGGGGGCTTAACTCTCTACAACCAATAGTGCCAGCCTTCCCCTGCATGCACCCATTATGTCACCAGCACTAGGTCCTAATTGACTGCCGCCGCTGCCAAAGAGGCAGATGCCAGACCAGCGCTGTCAATAGCAGGGGCAGGACAGCAAGAGGAGGCTGGGGAACCCCACAGTGGCAGAACACCAGGGCCCGGTGGCAAGACAACCTTTGCAACCTTGATAGTTCTCCCACTGCTTTGGACCCTTATCTTTTCTTGGTATGCTGGTGACATATATCTCTTGTTTTCTGCCACCCTGGGGGGCCCCAATACAGTAGGAATGGAGCTCACTACAGAACATGTGAAAGGGCCCATTGTGGGAACGTAGTAAAGGGTCCCAGGATATATACAGTATATATATATATATATATATATATATATATATATATATATATATATATATTTGCATTTTATTATATATTACTTTTGTCCCTGCCCCCCTATGTGCCCCCCTAAATATGAAAGATGGAGACGCCACTGTTTACCACCAGACTTCAAATACCAAGTACTTTTACCATGGTAGTTGAGGATTTAATATATAGACATATCATTACCCTCTGGGAGTAACCTACCTTCGGGGACCTCCTATCTCTCCCTCTTCCTACGTGCTTTCTTTCCCCTCCTTGTTGTGAACCCCTTCCCCTCCTCTTTTTTCATATTAACCTTTTTAACCACTTGCTTACTGGGCACTTAAACCCCCCTCCTATCCAGACCAATTTTCAGCTTTTGGTGCTCTCACACTTTGAATGACAATTACTCAGTCATGCAACACTGTACCCAAATTAATTTTTTGTCCTTTTTTTCCCACAAATAGAGCTTTCTTTTGGTGGTATTTATTCACCTCTGGGTTTTTTTATTTTTTTTGCGCTATAAATGAAAAAAGGCCGAATTTGTTTTTTTTAAAACGCATTTTTCTTTGTTTCTGTGATAAAATTTAGGAAATTATTAATTTTTCTTCATAAATTTTGGCCACAATTTATACTGCCACATATCTTTGGTAAAAATTACCCAAATTAGTGGATATTATTTGGTCTTTGTGAAAGTTAGAGAGTCTCCAACTGTGGTGCAAATTATACAAAATTGATTGCACCTGATGTACTGGTGGCCTATCTCATTTCTTGTGACCCGGACAAGCCAGGAAAGTACAAATACCCTCCAAATGACCCCTTTTTTGAAAGTAGACATTCCAAGGTATTTAGTAAGAGGCATGGTGAGGTTTTTGATGTTGTCTTTTTTTCCCACAATTCTTTGCAAAAGGAATCCCCCCCCCCCTACACACACACAATTGTCATTGTAATAGGTTATTTCTCTCACATGGCATGTGTATACCACAAATGACACCCCAAAATAAATTCTGCTACTCCTCCTGAGTATTACGATACCACATGTGTGGGACTTTTTCACAGCCTGGCCACTTAGAGAGGCCCAACATGCAGGGAGCGACATCACGTGTTCTAGGAGCATAAATTATACATCTAACTTGTTGACTACCTATTACACTTTTGAAGGCACTGGAGCACCAGGACAATGACACATGACACTGACGTAGCACTGATGACAGATGGCACTAATACGTGGCACTGATGACACGCGACACTGATGACAGATGGCACTGATACGTGGCATTGATGACAGGTGACACTGATAACAGATGGCGCGTGACACTGACAGGTGGCACTGATGACAGATGGCACTAATACGTGACACTGATGACATATGGCACTAATATGTGGCACTGATGACACGTGGCACTGATGTGACACTGATGACAGATGGCACTTATACATGGCACTGGGGACAGGTGGCACTGGCAGATGGCACTGACAGATGGCACTGGGGACAGATGGCACTGGCAGATGGCACTGGGGACAGATGGCACTGGCAGATGGCACTGGGGACAGATGGCAGTGGTGAGATGGCAGTGGTGACAGATGGCAGTGGTGAGATGGCAGTGGTGACAGATGGCAGTGGTGGAAGTGGGGACAGATGGCACATTCATTTTGTTTTTGTTTTTTTGCACTTACGGCTGCTGTAGCCGTTCATCTCTCCCTCCTCACACGCTGTCTCTGTGTGAGGAGGGAGAGCGGCGCTGAGAGATGATCTCATATGTTTACATATGAGATCATCTCCCATTGGACACGCCGATCGCGATGTAAACGGCAAGGGACACGGCCAACACAGAATTTCCCCGCTGCTCGCTCGTGAGCGCGCACAGGGAGCGAGGAAAGGGGAGGACGTCATATGACGTCCTCCCAGGAATTGACATCCGCGCCAAAGCCGTCATTCGGCTATGACCGGATGTCAAGTGGTTAATTCAGGTAAACTCCACTATAGTTGGTTGACATACCATAATAATACGCTGATATTAGGCCCCATATCAGCTGTAAATTAACAATAATGTTCTATAATTGAAAAGAGCACTCTACATACATTTATATATAAGGTAGATTATTGTTTAGATAGAAAACAAATAATTTACTGCATTGATCTGTCTTAATTTAATTCTCAACTAAACAATTATATGATGTCATATGCGACTAGAAATACACTTTCCTGTAATAAGATTATCTTAATGTTACTATGTACATTTTTTCTCTACTCATTACATTCAATGTTCTCTGATAATTTTTAATAAAATACTTAACAAGAAAAATAATATCCATTTAAACAACAATATACATATAAGAAGATTATTAAAAAAGAAAATTATTTAAAAATATACAAACACATGCAAATGGAACAGTTATTTTAGCTGCGCACAGAAATAAGTGATCACCAGGAGATGACCAGCAATTATTCTATTTTTTTATACTTCATTCAAAACCTAGAATGTGCGCATGGTATGTGTCACAGCACTTCATTTGATCCAGCTTTCCGTGTCTTTGCTGTTGTCAGTCATTATACACTTGTTACCTTATCTTATCTTGTTATCCTGACTAGCTACTGCATGTTTTAATGCATCTAACAGATACGCTTATGCAGCTACTACCAACCATGACTAAATCATTCAAATGCAGTAGAGTAAAAGATGTTCTTTATTTAGACTCATTGATACTGTCATGTTTTTCAGCCACATGAAAACAATGTACACAGATAATACAAGAATGTACTTTGTATGTCTGTATTAATGTAACCCAAAGTTTTCTCAATAGTTATAAAGCTGGCCATGCACTGAAAAACACTTCAATACCAGCAATTTCCTCCCTTCATTACCAGGCCATTTTTTAGTTTTCTGTGCCAAAATACTTTGACTGACAATAACTCAGTCATGGGAAATTGTACCCAAATTAATTTTAGAACCTTTTTGAGACCGAGAGGTGTGTTTTATTATTGTTGGCACTGTACTATATTGCACTGGGGCTGGTTAGTGGTCACTAGGGATGGGCCGAACGGACCCCTGTTTGGTTCGCACCAGAACTTTCGAACACCACAAAAGTTCGGAACCGAATAACAAACCCCATTAAAGTCAATGGGACCCGAACATCAAAAATCAAGTGTCCATTTTGAAGGCCTATATGCAAGTAATTGGGCATACAATGGTTATAGGGGTCCTGGGGCCCTGGAGGACAAAAGTTTGTGAAAAATGTCATTTTTAAATGAACAGTGATTTTTAGATTTTTAAAGTGAAAGCATAACAATGAAAAATACCTTCCAATATAGTGCCTGGGGGGTTCCCCTTAGTCTACCTGTAAAGTGGCAAATCTGTACCATGTCTAGAATCTGCTGCAGCAATAATTGCATTTATAATGCCAAAAAAAAAAAAAAAATTCCCTGCAAGCTGCCTTTATTTTGTTCAGCAACAGCTGAAGAGCCAGTGTGTATGATGAGGCCACAATGTAGTGCACTGGAAATAAGATTAGAGATTTTTTTGGATACATTCTGGTGTCACTTTGACTTTGGATAGAAGTAACAGGTGCGTAAAAATTGGTCTTTGGGTGTTGGTGGCACCTTCTCACCGTGACCCTATAGAGGTAATCTTGATGAAAGCAAGAACTGGCCTTGCTGTAAAAAATTGCAATGATATGCACCTGTCAAACAGGTGCTGAAAAATTGGTCTTTGGGTGTCGGTGGTGCCTTCCCACCATAACCCTATAGAGGTACTCTTGATGAAAGCAAGAATTGGCCTTGCTCTACTCTCATGACCCAGTAAGTCAGTGGATCATCAGCTGTAAAGCTCTCCATCTCTGTTGTGGCCCTGAGGTAATCGTTCACCATGTGATGCAGATGCTGCTGATGGGATGTGGAAGCTGACAACCCTGGGCGGCGAGGACTAAAAAAATTCTGAAATGCCTCACTTAGGCGGACACCTTCTCCAACGCTCCTCTCTTCACCAACAGCAGACTCAAAACAATGTTTTCCACCACACTGTAACCTGATGAAGTCAGGAAAACGTTCAATAAAATCCTTTTTAACGTGTCCTCAAGAGATTTTATCTTCTGCACTCTCTATGGGGGCGGGATGAGTTCTGAGACCTTTCCCATAACGGTGGTCAAGGAGGGTTGCCAACCAGTAATCATCCTTCTCCTTTATGCCACGTATTGATGGGTCATTTTGCAGGCTTTGAAGCATGAGGTTGCCCATGTGCCTCAAATTTGCAGAGGCTTGAGAAGCATACTCCTCGGGGTCACTCAGGATGACAGCATCTGGAATTTCCTCCTCCTAGCCACGTACTACTCCCAAGGGTCCTGGGCTTGGAAGGCCATCGCTTATAGATTGACAAATGTCCTCCTCTTCTTCGAAGCCTA